>OX392512.1:25314446-26514446 GCA_947623375.1 Apotomis capreana | reverse complement strand
TTTCAGTAAAAACTGATGCACTATGGAAGTTGCGGTTTGAAATCAAACTCTCGGCTGTAGTTTTATTTTTTGTTTTGTTATCATTATCAGGTATTTTCTAAAGTTTCCCAAATATACTATTATTCATCAATTTGCAAAAGTCTTGTTCAAAAACGTTACCTCTTGACGCAGCCTTGTATTCATATCAATATATTGTTTTAAGTAAGGGGATTGTTTGAATGTAATTACAAACATATAATAGTTAATCATTTTAACATAGGTGGCTTGTTGCTATAACTTTTATTGTAGGCACTTAACATTTGTTCAATTATCATTAAATTTCAGCTATATAATTTAGCTAAACCCAGGCTTTAAAATAATCCTAAATTTAGAAAAAAGAAGCATGTCCCTAAGAAAGCGTATGAATATTATAACTCGTTTAATATAACTCGTTTGTCATCATCCAAAGATAGGGCTACTTTATTATCAGCTTGTGTAAAAATTGTATGTTTTATAGACTTAAATATCGAGTTCTTTTTTCGTACCAATTCTTTATTAAACAGTAAATTTTCATAATCACTCAATCGAATATCCCTGACCGCATGTTTTATTTTTTGTGTCTTTTGCTTTCTTTATCTGATTTTCTTGTGTTTTGAAACAGTATAATTTCAGCCGAAGTCAACAAACTGAACGGTAAGTTCGCCTCCTAATTCATCTTTAAATAGCCCGGACACCTTTCAACTTACTTGAAAAACAAAAACATTATATTTACCTATATCGGAAACAAGATACAACCCAGCCGACGCTTATCAAACGATGCCGCCACCAGCCTTAGGCTGAACTCAGAGTACAAGCTATAATAATATTATAGCTGTACTATACTTTTTGTAACTAGAAATAATCTATTTTAATAACGAAATATATTAAATTTGAAAGTTATTAATCAATATTTAGTTTTACGTTTCCTTAAACTTATTTAATTATGTCATAGATACCTATATGATGCAATAAATAAAAGAATCTAACACGTTCAAACCTGAACTAAAATAAGTTTGTTTACAAGTATTGATGAAACAGCACAAAATGAGTACCTACTTACCTATAAAAAGATGCATTTATTAAAATAAAACTATATATCTGTTTGAGATTTCAAACAGGACGTATCTATTCAGTTTCAATAAATTTCTTGTTCAATTTGAAATCGAAATGGTGAGTACTTTAATCATTTTTACCCCCCGTCGTATATCTGTGTATATGGCAGTGGGATCGTAGATACTTGGCTTTGTTTAGTGAAAATCGGAGCACTCTACTGACTCCAAGATATTTAGCTTTTAGTGGAACAAGTGACAGAATCTCGGTCAATATTAAAGCTCGGAATTCCAAACCTGTTGCTATGTTTAGTAACATTTGACTTATTAAATGAGGATCTGATGATGACCAGCTACTTGTGTTTTAAATTTAGGTTACCGTAGGTATCTTATTATCGTTTTTAAGTGAAATGTAAATAACTGGAAATTATTTTACAGAGCTCACAACCCGTTAACTCCGTTGCTGAAATTAATGAAACCACTCCGTTTTATTCTCAACTTTGTGAAAAAATGAATGATCCGTTCAATTACTCGCAAGACATGAATTCTTATTTAAAATACCAAGAAGTGCTCCTAAATCCATCACAAGAGATTCCACTATCAGGAATACAGGCAATAAGTGAAAGGAAAATCGCTAAGAAAGGAAAGAGGAAGGCAAAGGAAATGGGTGTTAGTTCACATGTCATCAGAAAAGTAACAAAAGGAAAGCGTCTCATAAAAATCAGTATTTCGGATATAGAACATTCAAACATCGGAGCGAACAGTGTCATGGTACAATATGTGGTACAAGATGAATATGACGAGTTGTTAAATGCAACCGATGGTCTAGTGGAAAAAATTGTAAAAAAGTTGAGTGATTCGAGTAGTTATTAAGATCTAAATTTACGTATGTATTAATAATTAAAACGAATAAATTAGTTCAATGATAAATTCGTTGTTTTTTTTATATGCCTATAATATACCTCTCATCTAATCATGCAAGTGTGTTGCTATTTTACCACTTGCCGTTTTGGTTTTGGAATGAGCATAGTCTTCATTACGAATTATTCATACTGAGCTCTCTGTAGTCTAAAATCAAGTTTAATGCATAAAGTAGTTATTTGTTGATCAGTATATTTTAAATGGAGACACATACGTGCTCGAAGAACAGGTAAAGTTAATCAAATTTCAATAAACAATTATGCCGTGCAGTGTAAGCCGCGTTTTAATGCAATATGATTCAAATATTCTATTGTAATGTAAACCTTACATCTTTATCTTAGTTTCCGATTTTCAAAAACTAATCTGAAACAGTTAGCCTTATCGCGTATTTATAGTGAACAAAAAGCGAAATGATTTGTGGGATTATACTTTAATATGCATCTTATGTTATTAATCATAAGTTCGTATTTGGTAATTGCCGATTTTAGACTTGTCGTGTTTTTGTGAAAAGTTTGTTCACAGATGACGTATGAGCACGTCATTCGCATTAGCCAATAAAATACCTAAGGCTACATCGCGCTTGCGAAGTTTTTAGTTCGCTTCATATAAATACATTTTATTGTGATAGAGTGGTTGGAGAAGTTGTGGCTATAACAACCACTAGTTCACAACGACTCCTACCACTTCATCATCTAAGAGCTTGGGCCCGGCTTTGCGATGGTGGCTTTGGTAACGCGGTAGCGTGTACTGGTGAAGAGTAGCTTAAATTGCGACCTCCCAGTATATGATACACTGTAACGGAGCGTTTTTAAAAACGCTCCGTTGATACACTGTAACGGAGCGTTTTTAAAAACGCCACGAACAGCTTCAGAACGCAAGCTGTCAAACCTCAAGGAGAAAACTGACAGCTGTCATATCGAGGACTCGAGAAAACCGCGTGGCGAGAGCGGCCACGAATGGACATTTCATATTCGATTACTAATTAAAAGTCCATCAACGGATTGAATATCTTACGACCACGCCTGGCCGTGATGCCGCGTGCCGTATGCTGTTAAGCCAAGCTGTTTGGTGTGGAATTATCGTCAGTTGCTGTATGTCATACACGCGAGACGTTTATCCTCCAAAAGGTGAGAATTCACAATCTGTGAGGTTAGGACATTTGTCTGTACTTCCTTTGTCGGTTTCATGTGGTGTCTCAATCACTTGAGATACACCCGCCTAGGAATTATTGCCTAGATGGCAACTCTGTTTTGTCTGAATACTGATTGTGTGCGACTTTTGTTATAGGAGGTTTTTAGCGGGGGACGTAAATTCCGTCCGACTACCGCCAGGTCTTCGTAGTGGTTGACGAGGGGCCGCCGCCCGGACCTGTACCCCGGGGAGCGCGCCGTTGTCCCGCGCCCAGAACTTGCTCCTGACCTTCACGGCTCGACAGCCCACTACAAACAGCTGAGTCCTTTCCATTTAACCGTAAAACTAATTAGTTAAACATAGCAAAGAGCGTGACCGACCAAATCCTAGTCTAAGAACCCGCTTTCCCTGCATCGAGCTACCGGCCCTAGTGGCTAAGGAGCGAGAGGGATCCTTTGGTTTTGTATGTAGATGTAATATCTTAATTATATTATAAGCATAGCTTTACCCGTTCCTTGGGCTAATAAATTTCCGTTATTATCAAAAGTATTTTCTTTCTTGGTCACCTACTCTCAAAACCCATTGAATTAAAAAAACTAAGTATTACAACACACGTGGCGACGTATTACCGGTTAGTAGCATAAATTGCGAACTCCGGTATGACGCACACTACAGTGGTTGGTAGTACCCCCTCATCATGTCAAAGGGTTGGGCCCGCTCTGCGACTTTGATGAGCATGAAATATCGAATGCTGCGAAAATTGAATATGAATATCGAATGTTGAATATCGAATGTTTGAATATCGAATGTTGAAAATGACCTTTTAGTCTAGTCAAACCGACTGTCTAGTACAGAACTGGCCATTCTGGAAAAATAGTTGGAATGATGGGACATTGGTCGACAAGTTGAATACGGGTCTGGCCAGCTCGGAACATCTTGTTTGCTCACTTTAGACGCATACGGGTGCCAGGATGTGGAAAAAAATATTAGAAATAAAATCTGGCACCCGTAGGTCTTTTGCTGTTTTTTATCATTTCCTTTGATCGAGACCGACTGCAAAACAAGTTAGACAGCAGTGAGAGCGTTAACGCATTCAGACCACCATTCATTGACAAAATTAACGACCCAGGTTGGATCGGAACGCGCGAATGGAACGAGAACGCTAACGCAAATTTCCGCAACGCGATGGACCAACGGGATTTCCCAAAACAGGTTTCCGTTGAACGCATTCATAAACGGAGAATATATAGATGGGAAGTTCAAACCACCATTCATTGACAAAATTAACAACCCAGGTCGGATCGGAACGTCGCGAAACGTAGTGAAGCGAAGCGGAACGAAGTGTAGCAGTGAAGATGACCTGGGTCGTTAATTTTGACAATGAATGCTGGTTTGAAATTCCCATTATTATACTACTATTATTATTTATAATAAATGTAAAACTCGTATCATTTCGTTATGGAACTCCCTCGAAACGAACTACGCACGTTTTAGGAACCCACAATAGTATTTTAATGCTTGAGTATCACTATTTTGCAGTTGCATGAAGTACCTATAGTTAGTATAGTATAGTAAGTTAAACCGATTTGCATTGACGCGGATTCGCCCTCAATGTCATCTCCATTCTCCATTGTTGTGTAAAATTGAATCCCCAGCCGCAATGTTAAATATTATATCTTGCTGTACGTACTGTACTGTAGTGTAGTGTAGGCAGGTCGCGGCGGCGCCTGCGCCGTGCGCGACCTGTGCCTGCCTCGCGCGCCATGACATTGCGCCACTGCGCACTGCGCTGCACACTGCATTTTGTTTAGAATTTTGCGGCGCCCTCGGTTCCGTTCCCGTCGTTAAGGCGAAAAGAATTAAAACGTGTCACTTCTTTTGTGATAGCGTTGTTGGATAGTGCCCAGTTGCACGCTATGTTTGATGGAACTCGATACGGTAGTTTCTTACATAATGCAAGTATGTACAAACATACGTATACAAGTCATCAATTTATGGACCGACCGAGCGAAGCGTCTTCTTCAGATTGGCTAAAAATGCATTAGTATGTCCGAATTCCGGAATTTAGAAATGTACAAAGTAACTATAGTTTGAGAAAAAAATGCCTAATACTTCTTTTAATCTTTCAGTAGATCACACCAATTCCTTGATAAAATTGAATTTCCAAGTTATTATTTATAAAAAAATCATACTTCTTATGCACCAAGCGCCAGAAGTGAACTTAATTGATAGCTGTCAAGTCACAGTGTTAAAGGAACACGAATGTTTTCTAATGTTGTTTAAATTTTCTTTAAATAAATAAAATATAAAGCTTAAATTTAAACTGCTAAGTATATGGCAAATTTTTAGTTTCACTTTTCTTGTGAAACTTATGAGATTACACTGAACCGACTCACAAAAGACGATGATTGGATACCGAAGTTTTGCTGCAGCGGCTCAGCTATAATTCATAATCCCGCAGGAGCGGCGCGACTCGACAAGGAACAAACAAACTTCCAACAACTGCGTGGAAAGAAAAAACTGTCACATAATCGGAAAGTTTCCGGAGCTCGATTCGGGGAGCGAGAATCAGGCCGCCTTATCGCCGCTGCCGTGCCGTCCACGGTTCATTATAAAGCAATAAAAATCTCGCGAGCGAGCAGTACTCATAACATAATATTATGAACAGCGTACATTTCTTCCAAACTCTGTCAAATTTTAGCAGTTTATGCAACTGTTAAAGCCTGACCAGAAATATATGAGGATTGTCAAGAGTGCGCTATTTATAAGATTTATAATGGCAACAATTTTGCAACCAATCGCCACCGCACTATAATGACATTAGTTTAAATACCTGTCAGGTCCTATGGCAACCTCGTAAATATCATTTAATAGAACGTACTCTTTTCCTGACTGTTTTTCGTGTAGTAAACACGTGTATACTTTATTTATAATATTACGTTCACGACTGTGAATTCGGCATTTTCTTTGGATATTTTTAAATATTTGTCTTTTAAAGAAGCCACCACGAATGACGTTGACATTGTTGACAAAACAAACCATCATAAAAGCATTGTGTAAGAAATTAGTTCCAGTGAAATTCCGAAATATGGCGATCCTCATATATTTCTGGTCAGGCTTCACATAATGAGAGGTCTTAAAATATACGTCTATTAAAAATTCTAAAGACTATTATTTAATACACTCGTACTCATATTGTAGATTTTCTTTTATGTAGAGGTAGTTCAAAGTACTCAGTACAACAGTCGGATCAATCAAAATCCGACTTATGAAGCAGTATAACTTCCGTGGAGCGGAGGAATGTACCAGGTGAGTGTGAGTCTAGTTTGGGTAATGGACATCAAATACATATGTATGATATTGCTATGTCTACCCAACCGAGGTATCGTAATGTTATAAAAACATATTATCTGCAAAATAATGTAAATCTTTATCTATTTAATAGTGTATGAGCTTGTTATAGTAATTTAACAATATGCGTGTAGGTGATAAAACTTAACTTAACGTCAAACTCAACTAAAAATTATTCACAAATTATACCCTCGAGAGCCGGTTCGCTTCACTCACAAATTGAAATGGATCAACGAAGTTTCGTGGAGAGATGGGATGAAACACAGTCAGTAAGGAGCGGAGTCGCGAGGCGGTTTTCCCCGCGTGCGGCGCGCGCCAG
Source organism: Apotomis capreana (assembly GCA_947623375.1). Classification (NCBI taxonomy): domain Eukaryota; kingdom Metazoa; phylum Arthropoda; class Insecta; order Lepidoptera; family Tortricidae; genus Apotomis; species Apotomis capreana. The sequence continues at coordinate 26,507,657 of OX392512.1, read as the reverse complement.
GACCAGCTCCGACTGGAGTGCTGGGGCGCTGGGGCGCGGGCGGCGGCGCAGGCGCCGGCTCCTCCACCAACTTCCGCGACCGCTACCGTAACTCGTGTTTAAGACCTCTCATTATGTACAGTTGCAAAAACTTCTATAATTTAATTTTCTTATGAATTCCTTAGAATTGAATAGCAGCGTCAAGCCGAAGCCGAGGCGCGATCGGGGCAATTAACACTAGTTTTCCGAGTGCTGGCCTGCGGGCCACCCCGGCGTCATCGCGCTACAATTGAGTCTAATACTCGGAATTACGAAGAGGCTAAAAAATCCAGAATCCAGAACTAAACTGTATTTAAAATGACACACAAGTAACACGGTTAAAAGTGTTGAAACCCCAGTATAGACACATAGACTGCAAACCACTCAAGTTCGCGTCCCAGGTGGGACTCAATATGTGTCACGATGAATTGCACGTGTCAAACGAACGTAACTAATCGTCCCTATTAATGATAGAAGTGATCCGCGGGATTAGCTGAAGTGGGCTGAAGCAGCTAATATTTTGTCATTTATTGAGTTAATGGTTTTATACGCTAATGGCTCGACTGTCCTTGGGAGTTTATTTTAGCAATTAGATTAGGTTAGGTTTGCATCGCGTTGTCATCGATGAGTTTCAAATATAGGTGCGATAGACCACACAGCGCCGAAACTACCCTAACACTCACAGCGCTCGCCTCTGTGTGTCTGCGCCGCAGCTCAGTTGTGAACTTGTGACACGGGCTGTGGCAGCTTCGGTGCCGACTTTGATCTGACCAATTATGCTATACTTACTTTATTCTGTACTTATCTCGATATAGACACCATGCTTATACCCAAAAATCCGACCACGTGATGAAGGCACAAGACATACATAACTGCAACCGATCTTTAGCGAGAGGTAAGCGCTATATAACTTTTGGGTAGCCCCCGTAGCGTCGACTAACAGCGACAACAGGGTCTTCATGAAGCTTTTCATGTCAATTGACTAAGGTCCTAGTCTCCACTGCGTGCGCCGCAAACACATGATCCATTAAGAGGCATGAGTATTTGCGGCGCTTGAGGACCTGGGTCTGGTCAGCCGCTGCACTTGCCTGTGTGCCATATTTACTGCTTCATTTTTAGTTAGCCTTATTTATAGATTACAGAAATATTACTAATAGCCAGAAGTAGAAGAAGGGTAATAAAACAACCAGTAGCGTAACACTGTATATAGTTATATACTATTAAACTTACAAAATGATGTACAAGAGTGCTTGTACGTAAGTGACTGTACACCGGCCCGGACGCCAGTCGCGGGCCTTTAGCGTTTCCTTTTCCCTTTGCATATTTACAACCTTATGTACACTACGACGACATCGATGACCTTACTAGTTGCGTTGTATTGTAATCGTTTAACCTCATATATTTCTATACAACATGTAACAGATGCCTCCCGGCGAGTTCCTTATAGATTAGAGCACTACACGACATGCAAGAAGACAGTTAGTGTCACTCGGCACACACAGATCACTCAGTCATGCTGAAGAGGGGCGGGGGCGGGGGCGGGAGCGGACGTCTACAGCAGCCGCGTGTGCGGCGGCGCGTCGTCGTCGCTATCGGCGCACTCGAAGCGGATGTGGCGCCCGTCCGAGCGTCGACGCGCCATGTCAGCGTCGGCATCAGCGTCAGCGTCGGCGTCGGCAGGCGCGTCCCCCACGCCCCGCGCCGCCAGTCACACCTTGTCCTCGCCCGCGCCCGGCGCCGCCGACCGCACGAACTGCAACACACGCACACGGTCAGACGCGCACGACGGACGGCCGCGGAGAAGGCGTGCACGCTTCGGGGTACTCACACTGACGGTGGTGTTGGTGGTGGAGTTAGCGCGCGGGCGGAACGTCAACACGCGCCAGCGCCGGCGCAGCTGCGCGAGCACCTCGCCGTTGCAGAAGCAGTACAGCACGGCCACGCACAGCCCCTGCAACGACGAGCTCAGCGCCGATACGTATTCGTAGAGCCGCCACCAGCTGGCGCCGGGGTCGGGCTTGTACGGCATCAGCAGGTACTGGAGCCCCAGCAGCGGCGCCAGCAGGCACGTGGCGCGCAGCGCGTGTAGCGCCGTGGCCGTGGGCTGCGCCGCACCAGCCGCCGCGCCGCCCGCGCCACCGCCCGCGCGCAGCTTCGTGCACAGCACGCGCACGATGTTGCACAGGAAGCCGAGGTTGAGCAGCACCGCGACGCTCACGAGCACGGTCAGCTCGATCGGCGGCGCGCCCTCGTCCGACCAACAGAGCGGGTCGTCGGCGATGGCGCGGCGCGCGACATACACCACGGCCGAGGGCACGGGCAGCACCCAGCCGGTGACGAGCAGCGCGCGCAGCAGCCGCCGCTCCGACACGAAGGCGGCCACCAGCACGGTGTGCAGGTAGAGCCCCTCGCACAGCATCCACGTGTAGTTGGTGAGCAGTGCGTACTGCAGGGCGGCGTTGAGCGCGCGGCACCAGGCGGGCGAGGCGGCCAGCGTGGCGGGCGAGCCCACCACCAGCTCGTACCACACCAGCCACAGCGCGTTGTTGAGCGCGAACGACGCGAACAGGTTCATGTGCACCGTGATGCGCGCGCACCGCAGGCTCCTGGAAACAACGCAAGCCATGCCGTTATTTGAATAATTCTATGTTATAAGGGCTTAAACTGCACCTAACACCAATGTGGCCATCAAACATTGAGGTTTCTTAATAAACCACCAAAAATGACAGAATTGGAGAGCCTCTGTTGTTTTGACATCGAGACTTTGGTTCATGAAACCTGTAAGCGTTGGGATGCTTAACGAATGGCTGCGTTTTGAAAGATAAGGACACATTAGGAAGTTAATCAAAACACCTCAAGGAAGCTCAGTAGCGTTCCCCTTGTTTACGCATTTTTTTCTCATAGTTCTACAGCCTGCCAGTCCAGCGACACTGCCTACAAAACTGAATTATGAAAGCCTTTACTTAGTGCCAACATTGAAATAATAAAATAATTCTACTAAATTAAAACGACTACCGATTCCTTCGCGTAACAAGTCTCATAACGTCTATTTGATTAAGACGCAATAATAAAAAAAAAAAAAAAAAAAAAACCGACTTCAGTAAAACTAAAAACCGGCCAAGTGCGAGTCGGACTCGCGCACCGAGGGTTCCGTACAAACACTTTCCATCCCTAAGTGTTTAAGTTAAGTTTGCACCTGGTATGTATAGCGCCCCATATAAATTAGGTGCAAAGTTAGGTATTTGGTATTAAAAAAAAAACTACCTACTAGATCTCGTTCAAAACAATTTTCGTTGGTAGTTTTTATAGTAATGTACATCATATGTTTTTTTTTGATTTTTCCTTTTCTTATTTTAGAAGTTAGAGGGGGGGGGACCAACTTTTTTCCACTTTGGAAGCGTCTGTCACGGAAACTATTCGGTTTAGAAAAAAAATATTTTAGAAACCTCGATATCATTTTTGAAGACCTATCCATAGATACCCCACACGTATGTGTTTGATGAAAAAAAAAATTTGAGTTTCAGTTCTAAGTATGGGGAGCCCCCAATATTTATTATTATTTTTTTATTTTTGAATCAAAATGTTAATGCGGTTCACAGAATACATCTACCTACCAAGTTTCAACAGTATAGCTCTTATAGTTTCGGAAAAAAATGGCTGTGACATACGGACGGACAGACGGACAGACGGACAGACGGACAGACAGACAGACAGACATGACGAATCTATAAGGGTTCCGTTTTTTGCCATTTGGCTACGGAACCCTAAAAAGCCAACAATAACCCGTTCAAGTACAGATTACAGTTGACTCACCCTTCGAAGTCGGTGGCAAACCTCGCGTAAACTATAATATATAAATATAAGAACTGAGTGGTACTGAAGACGGTTCTTTTTTTTGTTAATTTTTTTTTTTTTTGCTTTTTAGTGATTCGTATGTGTTCATCATCAGTTTCCTTACACCAAATCCTATTTACTGAATGTAAATTCTTGACCTTATCAATAAATTACCGAAAGCGCCGTACATGTCCCTATAACATTTGAAGAGTTCCCTCGATTTCTCCAAGATTACATCATCTGATCCCGACTTAGTCCCAACGGGACCAACTCGGAGTTATACCCTTTTGATTAAAAAAAAAAATTGAAAATCGGTTCACGGTTCTCGGAGATATCGAGTAACATACATACAAAAAAAAATAAAAAAAATAGTTCGAATTGAGAACCTCCTCCTTTTTTGAAGTCGGTTAACAAATGTCATACAACCCTCAATTTGACGCAAGTTATAATAATCTATGGTGGAATAAAATTTTCTTGTTGTTTGGTTTGTTGTTACAAAATTATTATCATGTCATAGAAGTGTGTCAGTGTTTTATCAGAATAATGCCAGGGAAATATATAAGAAAGTGTGAAGTTTGTGGCACTGGGATTGGGACCCGAACAGGTAAAACTTGGTGTATTTCAATACCAATTTACTTTATATATATATCGTATGTGTTAGCTGTTTTATTCAGATTGTGATATCTACATATCAGGTAAGTCAAATAAATGGTATCAGCTTTATTCGTCCCATTCGCTTTTCGTTCAACTCTTATTTCGTCTCATTCTGCATTCGTCACTCATTCTTTAATCGTCGTGTTCGCCATCTGTTCCTATCTTCCTAAGTCCAATTCTATAACTTATCTCATTCTTATTCTCAGGCTTTTTCGGAATATTTTTTATCATCCTTTTCAGTGTCAAGCAGTAATAACGTGGATCCTAGTAATAGTAACGCCGTTAACTCTACAGCCTTCTTGGCAAACATCGAAGTAAGCCCTGTTACAGTTAAAAGTCTTCTACTTAAACTTGACCCATCTAAGTCAGCTGGCCCGGATGACCTGCCTGCTCCTTTTATTATAAACTGTGCTGAAAGCTTGGCGATTCCCATATCGTTATTACTTAAAAGGTCATTCTCTGAGTGTTTTGTCCCGCCTTTATGGAAATCCGCCTTTATCACACCAGTCCATAAAAAAGGCCCAAAAACGGACATAAAAAACTATAGACCAATTTCTAAATTATGTATATTGTCGAAAGTTATGGAAAAAATAGTGTATAACCAAGTGTCCTGCGCTCTAAAGAATTCGATTAGCTCAAACCAACATGGTTTTTTGAAGGACCGTTCCACTGTATCTAATCTCGTTCTCCTTAATGAGTATGTCACTGATGCTATGGACAATGACACTCAGGTTGATGTAATCTACACTGATTATAGTAAGGCATTTGACCGAATTGACCATGGTATCTTACTTTCCAAGTTGTACGACATCGGAATCAGCGGCGATTTTCTGAGATGGTTTTCTTCCTACATTGACAATAGGTCTCAAGCTGTTGTAGTTAATAATTATATTTCGGGATGGGTTACTATCCCCAGTGGTGTTCCCCAAGGTTCTTTGCTCGGACCATTGCTTTTCAATATTTTTATTAACGACATTAGTAAATGCTTTATACATTCCAAACTACTTTGTTTTGCTGACGATATGAAGGTTTTTAGAAGGGTAAAGTCGACCAGTGACTCACTATTGATCCAGTCAGATCTCGAGCGACTTGATGATTATTGTCAGAAAAATAAGTTAGATTTGAATCCATTGAAATGCTTTTCTCTAACATTCTCAAGAAAGCAGAATTTAATACCGACTATTTATAAACTTAAAGGTCAACCTCTGAACAAAGTCCAATCTATGAGAGACTTGGGGGTGGTACATGATTCCAAACTTTTATTTGACACCCACATTGACACTATCGTTGGTTCTGCTTTAAAAACACTAGGTTTTATAATGCGTAGTTCTGTCCATTTTACTCGGGCCAAAACACTTAAGATTCTGTTTTGCTCCTTAGTTCGGAGTAAACTGGAGTATGCATCCCAAATTTGGAATCCCTGTTACGCTACTTATATAGACAGGATTGAACGTGTTCAGAAAAAATTTGTTAAGTACTTAAGTTACAAACTAAAATTCCCTTATAATTCATCCAATTACCTAAATATTTGTAAAAAACACCATCTGATCCCGTTATATAAGCGCCGTGAAATAGCCGACATTACCTTTTTGCTTAAAATCACAACTGGCGGCATTGATTGTCCCGAACTGCTCAAGGAATTATCGTTTGTGACTCCTTCTCGGTCCAAAAGGCACTTCCCCCCTATCTCACTGAGGCGTACATCATCCAATTACAGACGGAATAGTTTCCTTAACCGCGCTAGTCGCCATTTGAATAATACGACGAAAGAGCATGATATTGATATATTTAATTGTGTAATTCCTTCCGTGAGGCGAAATTTAGCTAATGTGTTTTTTGATTGAGCGATTTTTATAACATGCTTGTGCAGTATTGTTATTGTGTATTAGGTAGGTACTTAGGTTGTCAGCCCATCAAAGGCTCTAAAAGTTAAGGTTTATAAGTTTAAGTTTGTAGATTAACGAATGTTCATAGTTTTTACATTATATTTGCTGCAAGTGCGCGTCGGTACATCGATGTGCGCTGTTTACTTAAGTTTATGTTTTATGTGCAGCAACTATTTGTGAGTTCCTGTAATTGGCTCTGTATTTCTATTTAAGTTTCTATGTTTAGTGTATTAGCTGTTGGTTCTCCTAAAATAAATAAATAAATAAAAATAAATTAAGTCTTATTCGTTTTTCGTCACGATCTTCCTAGGACTATGCTGTTGTTTGTCCTTTACGTTTTTAGTATTATTCACACTTTATCTTTAGTCACATTCGTTATTCGTCTCTCTCTTATTTTGGCGTTACTGGCAAATCACCTTGTTCTTTTTTGTGTACGTTCGCTACTCGTCTCGTAAGATACACGTTTTATTCGCTAAGATAGAAAATATCGATGGTAACGATAAACGAAAGTAACGAACTTAGAATTGGACTAAAAACGAAAGAGACTAATAACAAATTTGACTAGCATCGAACGTTCCGGAAAAATTGAGGGAAATAAGTGAATGAGACGAAAATCTAAAAGGAAAAATGAAGAATGAGTCCAAGGAAGACGGTGACGAACAACGAATAAGACTTAATAAGAATGAGACAAGTTACTGATTTGGACTTAGAAAGATAGGGACAGATAGCGAGCACGACGAAACAAGAATGAGTTACGACTGCAGAATGAGACGAAATAAGAATTGAACGAAAAGCGAATGGAACGAATAAAGCTGATACCAAATAAATAAACTATTTTAAGGCGTATATTTATTTTCGTAAAACCAGCACTAAAATTGACCAAAGTTATGCAGGAAGCGACCAGCATATTTATTTGTAAAAGTGACTTTTATTTTAATTAATTAAAAATGTTGGTCGTTTTTTGCATTACAAAAAAAAATCTGCTTTCAAACCTACGCAACTACGAATATCGAATATTTATCGATATCGATAGAAACGTATGATTCGTATTTGTCAAGCCCTAAAAACAGTAGTACCAACATACTCGTAGTTGGAGCGGAGCGAGCGAAGCGAGCGAAGCTCCCATGGATCGACTCGAATGGACTTTGTAACAATGCGCAGATCTCAGCGAGTTCTCAACCGATTTTAGAAATTTTTGTTTTAAAATGCACAAATTAAATTTCGCTAGGTCGTGACGAAGAGAAAATTTCGAAAAAAAAAAAACTCCGCTCCAATCTATGGTGCAAGCTTAGCCGGTGGCTGACTGTGCATCGACCTAGTTGGAGCGGAGCGAGCGAAGCGAGCGAAGCTCCCATGGATCGACTCGAATGGACTTCGTAACAATGCGCAGATCTCAGCGAGTTCTCAACCGATTTTAGAAATTTTTGTTTTAAAATGCACAAATTAAATTTCGCTAGGTCGTGACGAAGAGAAAATTTCGAAAATAAAAAATAAAAAAAATCCGCTCCAATCTATGGTGCAAGCTTAGCCGGTGGCTGACTCTGCATCGACCTAGTAAAATTGGCTTTTACTATTTTGGGACGACTGTTTTAAGTTGCTAGGTTGGTACAAAAGGCTTTCATAATTCCGATTAGCGGCTTGTATGAAAGTGCCGACTCTTAAAACGTAGTGATTATATGCTCTTTGCAGCCTGCCCCTGACTGTGGCGCTTTAAATGTAAAGTTCGATTCCACTCACTTAATTGATCATTTTTAGGGTTCCGTACCCAAAGGGTAAAAACGGGACCCTATTACTGAGACTTCGCTGTCCGTCCGTCCGTCCGAAAATATGTCCGAAATTATGTAATGTGATATGCAATAAATGTTTGACTTTGACTTTGACTTTGACTTTGTCCGTCCGTCCGTCCGTCCGTCTATCACCAGGCTGTATCTCAAGAACGGTGATAGCTAGACAGTTGAAATTTTCACAGATGATGTATTTCTATTGCCGCTATAACAACAAATACTAAAAATATAATAAATATTTAAGGGGGGCTCCCATACAACAAAGGGATTGGTTGCGTTAACTTTGCACCTCATTTGTATCGAGCGCTATACATACTAGGTGCAAACTTAACTTAACCACTTAAGGATTGAAAATTCGACTCGCACTTGACCGGTTTTTGTTTTAATTTCTGTAATTAATTTCTTATTGATCTAAGTTTTATGTTTAATATAAAAAATATACAATTAACATAAATTATTAGATCTCTAAATTTAGTCGTCATGGACGGACTTGGTGAAACTATAAGGGTTCCTTGTTGACTACAGAATCCTAAAAAGCTGTTATTCACTTAGGCGAGTACTTTTGCTAAAGCTTACGTGTCCTTTAGTCGCGTTAAAATCTTGCAAGGTGTTGCTATTTGTGACCTCAATCAAAGGAACCTGTTCAATAGTCCTAATGAAAATTAATTTTTAGCAGAATTGGAAAACTTAGAAACAGTGACCCAGTATTGTGACAGAAATTAAAAAAGTTTTTTCTGAGACTCGGTTTAATATTGACTGTACTTTCTTACACAAACGTTAATTGCTCATCAAGAACAATCAGACGAGCCCAAACACCATGGGTTTATTCTGTGCTGTTAAGGAGTTCCTACGGCCATCTTCAGCTGCATGGTACCAAATTATTGTACTGTCAAAATTTTATTAAATTGTTGATTACGCTAATAAAACTTAACATTTGAAATTCTTGGCTTAGATCCTTTCACAACTAGATGGCAGGGCCATATTTACCCCTAGGCCCACAAGGCACGGGCCTAGGGGCCCAGCTAGTCTAGGGACCCAGTCCCAGACGCAAGACGTGTACCATAAAAATGTTCTCCTTATAGGGGAAAATACCAAGTGCCTAGGGGCCCTGGCCCTCTTAGTGTAGCCCTGCTAGATTATTATCATGAGATCTTTACTTAGTGAGTGATAAGGAAAATGCTAATAAAACTTAACACTTATCCAGCGTTTGGAATTATTGGCTTCAATATTGGCTGAGATCCATTAACAATTACCTGGTCATCATGAGACCTTCATTTAGTAAGTGATATAGAAAATGCTAATAATACTTAACATTTAACCAAAATTTTGAATCCTTGGCTTTAATATTGGCTGAGATCCATTAACAACTAGCTGATCATCATGAGACCTTCATTTAGTAAGTGATATAAAAAATGCTAATAATACTTAACATTTAACCAAAATTTGAAATCCTTGGCTTCAATATTGGCTGAGATCCATTAACAACTATCTGGTAATCATGAGATCCTCATTTAGTGAGTGATATAGAAAATGCTAATAATACTTATTATTTAACCAAAATTTGGAATCCTTGGCTTCAATATTGGCTGAGATCTTGTCACTTGTTCCAATTAAAGCTGAATATCTTGGAAACTACTGGTCCTACTTCTACCAAACATAGCTAAGAACCATCTCGACGGAAAAGTCTTTCGATTAAAAAAATCCGCACTTAAATTGGTCCATCCGCTTGGGCGCTACGATGCCACAGACAGACACACAGATACACAGATACACATGTTAAACTTATAACACCCCTCTTTTTTTCGTCGGGGGTTAAAAATGTAGAATTTCCGGAAGAAACATCGGGTGTTATATATATACGACATTAGAGTGACTTGCTGTTCCCCACAGCTCAATTCGATAGCTCCATATCGGTTTCAGGAAATTCAACGCTTCCAAAACAAAGTCTTGAAAACCATTTTAACCATTACTAACTCACCATGGTTCATAAAAAACAAAGAAGTACCTACATGAATACCTCGAAATGGAGACTGTCAAAGAGACTATAAGAAAAAGAAGCCTGAAATATAAAGAACGGCTCAATAGACATGTGAATGTGCTGGCACCATGATCTCACGGATACCACAAGCAATACTAACCGCCTTAAGAGGGCGCACATCATGAACCTGGACAAAACACAATTAAAGTAAAAAACAAAAAACCAATAATGGACAGTATCAGTGGATCTGCTTCCTCCATGTACTCATTACACATCCACAGTCCTGATTATGGCCTGTATGGCTGATTGCAGAAGGATAAATCTATATATATAAAAGAAGAAGTCCTGACTGACTCATCAACGCACAGCCGAAACTACTAATGTTAGAGAATTGATTTTTGCACAGAAGGTTACTTTTATAACGTGGGCTAGGGATAAGAAGGGATTTTTGGAAATATCTCCCCTAAGGGGGTTAAAAAGGGGATGAAAGGTTGTATGGGGTACAAGTTTTTTTTTATGATAGGAACTTGAAACTTTGTAAAAAGGTACCTAGTAAAATAAAATTAAAGAAAACTAATTTCAGTGTTTTAGAAAATTCACCCCCTAAGGTGGTAAAAATGGGGTTAAAAGTTTGAATCGATTACAAATTCTTTGAAACTTCTCATAAAGGCATATGTAAGAAAAACAAAATAACATTATTTAAACGTTATAAAAAATTCCACCGCTAATGGGGTTAAAAAGGGGATGAAAGTTTGTATTTTTTTGAGCGCGGATCTTGAATCTTTGTGTAAAGGCATATTATTAAAATACAAGAAAAGTAATTTCAGCGTTTTCAAAAATTCATCCCCTAAGAGGGTTAAAAAGGGGTTGAAAGTTTGAATCGATTACAAATTTAATGAAAGAAAGCGATTTATAATAATAACTAGTTTATTTAAATAAAGAGGAATACAAGAAAAAAACGTTAGCATAAGGCAATAGATTTGACAGTTGTGGTTGACACAAGAAATCCGCGAGAGGCGCGCGAGTAGCGCACGTAAAGGTTGCGTTCCGTTTAGGTTTATGTCTATACTTCAACATCCCCTCTTAGACGTAAACCCATTTTTGAAGAGCAGAAATCAAGCTTCGTCTGTGGCGTCCCTTTCGTCAGAGCGTCAGCGACCATCTCATTCGTTTGCACGTACTTGATGTCAATTTTCTTCAAACGAACCTTATCACGTACAAAATGATGTCGTATATCTATGTGCTTGGTTCTGGGATGATAGCTACTGGTACCTGCAAGTTTAATGGCACTTTGATTATCGCAAAAAATAGTTACAGGTTCTGCAGCTAATTCAGGCCAAAACTCTTCTTGCATCTGTTTTAGCCAAATTGCCTCTTGAGTGCAGCTCGAAAGAGACATATATTCAGCCTCGGTCGTAGATAGCGCGACTGTCGGTTGGCGACGTGAGTTCCAGGTAATTGCGCCATCTTGATGCATAAAAACATAGCCGGTACATGATCTTCGATCAATTTCATCGCTACACCAGTCTGCATCACAATAACCATATATGATGTCTTAATTTTTCTTGTAAGTCAGCGTATAATTTTCAGTGAATTTCAGATATCTCAATATTCTTTTCAACGCCAACCAGTGCTGCATTTCAGGTCTCGAGTTGAATCGGCTGAGAGTATTTACAGCATATGATATGTCAGGGCGTGTCACCTGTGACAAATACAACAGGCACCCCATTATTTCTTGATATGGATATATACCTGCAATTGTATCTTCATTGTTATTTCCATTAAATTTTGTTTTCGGATCAATTGGAGTTTTAACACCCTTACAGTCCGCTATTCCATATTTACTTAGTATCTCCTGTATATACTTCGTCTGATCTAAGTATAAAATCCCATTTGTTCTGTTTCTCTGTACATGTATGCCAAGGCAATATTTTAGTTCACCTAAATCCTTCATCTCAAACTTGGCAAAGATATTACTTTTAATATAATTTTTAGTTTCCAAGGAGCTTGTGAACAGAATTATATCATCCACATAGACGGCCAAGAAAGATATCTTCATTCCTTATTCTGTAATAAATGCAGGGGTCCAATAGTGACTGCGTTAGACCAATTTCTTTCAGAGTGCTATCCAATTTTTGGTTCCACTGTCTACTGGCCTGCTTCAGCCCATACAAAGACTTTTTCAACAGACATACCTGTGCATTATTTTCTTCAAATTTCGGAGGTTGAAGCATATATATATCTTCCTCTACATCGCCTTGTAAGAAAGCAGACATGGCATCCATTTGATCTATATCTAAATTATATTTCACTCCTAGGGAAAGCAGGTAACGCAAGGACGAATATCTTATTACCGGTGCGTATACTTCATTGTAATCGTATCCTTTCCTTTGCGCGAATCCTTTGATTACTAATCTAGCTTTATATTTATCAATATCACCTTTTTCATTTCTCTTGGTTTTAAAAACCCACTTACATGATATTGCTCTTTTTCCAGTAGGTAAATCACACAAAATCCAAGTATTATTTTTCTTTAACGATTTGAACTCCTCTTCCATGGCATCCTGCCAATGACTAGACTCCGGGCTAGATAAAGCTTCTTCTACTGTCATCGGATCCTGATTTAAAGCCAAGCATGCAAATCTTAGTTCATCTCCATCTTCTTGATTTTCAGTGTGGCGTGAGTGTCCACCTCGGGGCCTCAAATTTATGAAACGATTGGGAGAATCAAATGTACAATCAGTACTTGGGTCGTATGATGAATCTTGATCATTGTTGTCTATTGATTCAAAACTTTCACATAAAGTTGCCTCTGCTTCATCTTCGCTTGTGTGGATGGAGCCAGAAGTTGGATTGTCGACAACATTAGCAGTTTCCTGTAATGGCATAGATATATGTAACATGTTACTAGCATTAACAATCGGTGTCTTTTCATAATTTGGAGCATTTTCTAAAAATGTGACATTTCTGCTCTTAGTAACCTTTCTAGTGCGTGGGTCCATCAACCGATACCCTTTGGTATTTTCACAATATCCAATAAATATCATTTCTATGGACTTCGAATCCCACTTTAATCTCTTCTCCTTCGGCACGTGCACCATTGCTTTACATCCAAAAATCCTTAAATGGGAAATATTTGGTTTCATACCTGTCAACTTCTCAAGTGGTGTCACGTAGTTAAGGACGCGAGTCGGAGAACGGTTAACTATATGAGCAGCGGACTCCACCGCTTCTGCCCAATACATTTTGGGTAATCCGGCATCCTCCAGCATACACTTCGCACGCTCTACAAGAGTGCGATTCATGCGCTCAGCCATACCATTCTGCTCCGGAGTATACGGAGTTGTAGTCTGATGCCTGATGCCATTATCTGCTAAAAATTTTGACATTTCCTGATTAATATATTCCAAACCATTATCGGACCTGAGTACTTTTATTTTACAATCCAACTGGTTTTCCATTTCATTCTTATATTTTTGAAATACTTCTTTTATATTGGTCTTATTTTTCCAAAAATAGACATTAACATTTCTGGAAAAATCATCTATAAAGGTAATAAAGTACCTAGCTCCACCTATAGACGGTACCTCCATAGGCCCACACAAATCTGAATGCACAACTTGGAGTATTTTTGTAGCCCTTGAACCATCATTAGAGAAAGGAAATCTGGTTTGTTTACCTTTTAAACAGGGAATACACTTATCATTGTTCAGTTCTTTGTCATCAATCTTCACTCCTTCAGTGCACAATGGCAGTTTTCTGACATCATTGTAATTTAGATGTCCCATTCTTCGGTGCCAAATATTTAAGTTTAGTTCCTCAGAAGTTGCAACAAATGCTTTAGCATCAAAAGTTTTCAATTTATACATGTTATTGATCAGCTGAGCCGTGGCCACCAATTTCTTTTGGTTATTGAATATTTCACAGCCAGTTTTGTTGAATATCACTTGACAACCATTCTTTGTCAGCTGACTCACTGATAACAAATTGGTACTTAGTTGTGGGACATATAAAATATCTTTCACCTGAATGTGATTTCTGTTACCATCTCCACTCATAAGATCCAAGTCAACATTACCCATATGCTTTACAGTGACTGATGCATTATTGGCAACCGTTATACTTTGTATCGGAGGTGCCCGGATGTCGTACATTCCATCGGAGACATTAGTCATATGTAATGATGCGCCAGAATCCACTATCCATGACATTTTGTCCATTCGCTCTTGAGACGCAGAGAAAACGGCTGCATAACCCTTACAATCGTTAGTCTTCTTCTTAAAATTACAGGATTTACTCATGTGACCGAAGCGATTGCAATTGTAGCAACGGGGACCTGATGGTTTGGTAGTTTTATTATGTTTTGGAACATTTTTATTGTGCTTTGTATAAAGAACGGACACACTGGGTTCTTCTTTTACCTCTTGAAGTAACTTTGTTTTAATTGAATCAGTGGATATCTTTATACCTGAGCTTTCCAGTCCCATAATCATTGGTTTGTATTTATCCGGCAAACCAGCCAACATCAAGGTACCAAGCCACTCATCATCAACATTGAAACCAATATTCCTTAGCTTGTGAGCAGTGGTTACTATTTTGTTTACATATTCTTCAATGCTTGCACAACTTTCTAATGTTGTATTCACCAAATCTCGGAGTAATCCAACTTTTCTTGTCAAGCCAGAATCTTCGAACGCATTTTGCAACTTTTGCCATACCTCCCGAGCGGTTGTTGCTTCTTGGACGTGTACATAATTTATCGGATCCACAAGCAAAATTATTTTCGTCTTCGCTTTGAGGTCGGATTTCGGATTTACGGAACTGTTTAGTTGCGGTTCGATACATTCCCATAGATCCTCATGTTGTAAATACGTTTGAACTGCGAACTTCCAAGTGCTATAATTTTCTCTTCCCAATAGTTTGTCTATTTGTACATTAGACATGGCCATTTTCAAGTTTACTTCGGTACAATTTAAGAACTTGTAGTGTAAACTGTTACTTCGGTGCAAATTGAAAACTTGCAATGTAATAACGGCCGTTGGGCCTGGCCAACCTAAAAATCGAGAAATCACTCGCGGAACTAGTTTTTACGATTATTATCGGAATCACTCTTTCGCAATGACTTTCAAATACGGGTCATTAGCCCATAACCTAATGTAAGAAAGCGATTTATAATAATAACTAGTTTATTTAAATAAAGAGGAATACAAGAAAAAAACGTTAGCATAAGGCAATAGATTTGACAGTTGTGGTTGACACAAGAAATCCGCGAGAGGCGCGCGAGTAGCGCACGTAAAGGTTGCGTTCCGTTTAGGTTTATGTCTATACTTCAACAAAATTCTTTGAAACTTCTCATAAAGGCATATGTAAGAAAAACATAATAACATTATTTAAACGTTATAAAAAATTCCACCTCTAATGGGGTTCAAAAGGGGATGAAAGTTTGTCTTCGGGTTCAAATTTAAATTTAAGCTAGGAACTTGAAACTTCGTAAAAAGGTATTAAAATAAAATGGAAGAAAAGTGATTTCAGCGTTTTTGAAAATTCAACCCCTAAAGTTATAGAGCGACAAAGATATAGAGCGTGAAAGGAGGGCATTGGCCGTGCGTGGAAATATGATAGCCCGGAAATTTGCCAGGTGTAGCAAGGGAGTCAAGTATACGTTATTTAACGCTTATTGCCTCTCTTTCTACACTTGTCAATTGTGGGTGAGGCACAGCAGGAAAGCGTATAGCGCCATCAGAGTGCAGTATAATAACATATTCAGGATTCTGATGGGGCTACCGAGGTACTGCAGTGCCTCAACTATGTTCGCCGAGGCCGGGGTCCCTGATTTCTTCGCCGTGATGCGTAATCGTATCGCCTCCTTTTGGGAGGGACTACGCCGCTCCAAGAACAACATCTTGAGGGCCGTGTACAATGATCTGAACAGTCCTATTTTTAGGTACTGGCTATCTGTGCAACAGGACGGGAACAAGAAGTAATAATTGTATTACTCGTATTCTGTTTATATTTTATTATTATTTTTATTTTACTTTTTACATCTGCTTTTGCTTTTAATTTTTAATTTGTATATGGGTGTACGGACTTGCCTGAAATAAACATTTATTATTATTATTATTATTAAAGTGGTAAAAAAGGGGTTGAAAATTTGTATGGAGATCAAATATTTTTTTGAGCGCGGGACTTGAATCTTTGTGTAAAAGCATATTATTAAAATACAAGAAAAATCCTTTCAGTGGTTTCAAAAATTCGTCCCCTACAAGGGTTTAAAAGGGGTTGAAATTTTGTATCGAGATCAAACCTTTTTCTGAGCGCGGGACTTTAAACTTTGTATACATACAGGTATATAATTAGAACACAAGAAAAGTAACTTCAGCGTTTTTGAAAATTCAGCCCTGCAGGTGGTGAAAAAGGGGTTGAAAGTTTGAATGAAGGTCAAACATTTTTTTGAGTGCGAGGCTTGAAACTTTATATAAAAGCATATGACTAGAACACAAAAAAAGTGACTTAAGTGTTTTTGAAAATTCAGCCCTGAAGGTGGTGAAAAGGGGGTTGAAAATTTGTATGAAGATCAAACATTTTATTCAGTGCGGGACTTGAAACTTTGTATAGACATTATTATTCGAATCCAAGAATTTACAAACGTATGTGTTATTCTAAAACTCATCGAATTTAGTAAAGCTATTCGTTCGTAGATGTACCTGATTTCATAATGATACCGCGTAATTAGAGCAATTTAGACGAAAAAAAACTAAAAAAAAGGCCCAAGAGCGAGTCGGACTCGCGTACGAAGGGTTCGTTACTATTACGTAAAAAATGGCAAAAAAATCACGTTTAGTAATTTCAACATTGCTTGGATCTGAAAATAATAAAGATGTAAAATTTTCAAGTTAAGGTTCCACGCGGACGAAGTCGCGGGCAACAGCTAGTAATAAATAAAATAAAAAAAGAATTTCCGGACGAAACATCGGGTGTTATATATATACGAAGCATAACCCGTTTAAATAGTTTTACTTAAAGATGTCCTATTCCCACCCTAGGATTTGAGCGAATGGAACCTGACCTGAAGTAGAAGAGGATGCCGAGCGACAGCAGCAGCGCCACGAGCGAGATGGAGTAGCCCGCCTCGTAGACCGCGATGATGTCGCTCATGTCCTGCGCAGAAACACATGAGTAGGAGGGGGCCAACAGGGCGGGCATACAGTATCTAATGAGTAACGAACATCTTCCGGCTTCACGCAGGTGGTGTAGTTGGACCACGGCTTGCCGGTGTTGGGGTGGCTCCACCACGTGCCGTTGCTGGTGCACTCCTTGTGCGCCAACACTGGAACAAAGATGAAGGTTACTGGACAATGTGAACTACGTGCTAAATTAAATCATAGTGATCCGCCGTCTACTGAGAAAAAACATTTATAATAAAAAAAAACCCCACGCAAGAAGCTGAATGACTTGGAGACTGGTTTAGAATAGGTACATTTGGTTGTCGGAGGTTAAAGATGTCCCAGGTCGTCTCACCGCTGATTACATCTACTCTGCTGCAATTGTGCCTGTCACGACGGAACTGCAGTCACTATTAAATAGGTAGCATAATGTTAACCCCCGTCCACCCCCGACGTAAAAAAAGGGGTGTTATAAGTTTAACATGTGTACTTGTTTGTATGCCTAACTGATTCGAGTACGTCTCTTTTAATAGAAAGTCTTGTCCGTCGTGATGGTTCTTAGCTAGATTTAACGAAAATAAACCAGTCATCTGCAAGGTTGCAACTAAATAGAGGCAGAATTTCAGCCAACAAAATTTTAATCAGTGCGTTTAATACTTAAATTTAATACATAAATAAACAGAAGACAATTAAATTAAAATGAAACCTGAAAGAACAGATAGAACTAAAGAACTAATATCTAAAACGAGTTAAATACAGCTAAAACAATTGTAAAGTAAACATTTTAAAAATGTTCAGTTTTTGTAAGTAGACATTTTTATAATGCCATTCATTAAGTGAGGGACTTATGATAAATATATGATGGATGACAGAGACATGTGTCGAAGGAATTTTATATGTTTAATTTAGGTCATATGTTAAAAATAACAAATTACCATTTTCGAAATGCAACTTAATCTGAGTAACAAGTGTCACGGTAATATACGAGTATTCTGGTAACATAGTTGAAAGGTTCTGCGGGCGGACGATGCTCACCTTCCGATACGTGGGGACGGGTGCCTGTCATATATTTATCCCGTGATAAACTCAACTATCATAGTCTCAGTCAACAGTAAATAACGTTAACTTGACGTGAATTACAGAAGGGATATCACATCATAGAATTATTATAGAGAACCGTAATGACATTCTTGGTAATTGCAATTTATAAATATATATATATTAAGAGATACTCAGTACTAACGGTCGGTGCTGAAGCCGGGCACGAAGCCGGGACAGGGCACGCGCGCCACGGCGCCGGCGCGCGTCGGCGGCCAGCACGCCCACGTGTCGTACGTGCCCGCGCAGTGCAGTCCTGGAAACACAGTACGAGGGGATTAGTGATAGGCGACCAGAGTCAGGAGCTGGAACTCAAACCATCACGATCACGTGAGAACACCAGATATCTTAACGAGGATGGTCCACAGCCCAAAACGCGTGACCAATGTTTCTGCTCAAGTAACGATGATGAATGAGAAGTGACGAGGCGGTGATGCTGACCGGGCGGCGGCTCGGTGGCGTTGAGCAGCGCGGCGCAGGCGGCGGCGTCGCGCTCCTCGCGCGTCTTGTCGTTCATGGCTGTCGCGTCGCTGCCGCGCCGTCGCCGCGTCTCCCCCTCGCCCCTCTGCCGCCCGCCCGGCTAATGGTTCATAGCTCCCAGGATATCTGAAACATAAATATATCTATTTGCAACACTTCAACAAAATTTTCAATAAATGGTTTATTATTGAATATACAAATCGATCATCAAAACTATGTACATCATCTCACGTAAGAAGAGCGGTGTCAAAGTCATTGCGCAGTATAAATGACAACCTACTGCGCAATGAGTTTGTCAATGCTAATATTATTAAAAATCGTAAGACAAAGATAGATATCGGGAGAGATAGCGCGGCTGAAGGAGGGAAGCGCTCTTGCACTGTCACTGCTCTGCCTGCGCGGGGCCTGAGAGCGGCGAGGAGAGCGAAAACCAGTGCAGTGGGCCGTGAGTCACGCAGCAGCATGGATTAGCTGTCCCTGATGAAGAGCTTCATATCAGTTTGAAACATGTCGGGCCGTTCCTGACAGTTTTAACGTGAGTTTAAACCGTTTTTAGGGTTCCGTAGTCAACTAGGAACCCTTATAGTTTCGCCATGTCCGTCTGTCCGTCTGTCCGTCCGCGGCTTAGCTCCGTGATCATTAGTACTAGAAAGCTGAAATTTGGTATGAGTATGTGTATGTCGCCGACAAAACGGTAAAATAAAATCTAAAAAAAAAATATTTTTTCGGGTACCTCTCCGACACCTAAAGTGGGGGTGATTTTATTTCCGTTCCAAAGCTAGTGTGTAGGGTGTCGTTGAATAGGTCTTTTAAAAATAATAGGGGTCTCCAAACATGATTTTTTGATAAAATCAGCAGTTTTGTAAATATTCAACCTCTAACTTTTCAACCACGGGTCAAAAAAATTTGAAAAAATTCATGAAAATGAGACCTTATAAGTACTTTCAATGAAAACTATATTGAACAAAATCGGTTGAGCCGTTTTTAAGTAATCGCAAAATTTCATAATTTTCTTTAAAAGGACGTAAGTTGACTTCCAGAAGGTAATAAGTAATTACAATTACATTGGCGTTTACTACCTTTTTATAGAGCTTGAAATCTTAGTCGTAACTTAAACCTCGGGCTTAAAACCACTGTTTTAAGCCCGTCTATTGTGAAAGATGAGCAACTACGGAATCCTACACTGAGCGTGGCCCGACATGCTCCTGGCCGGTTTTTATAACTATTTGTCAGCGCTCTTTTTGTGTCAGATAAGGTATAACAATTTGAACCTTTGTCGCCTCGCAAAATGAACGTAGGAAGCCTCCTTTAATACGTGCTGAATCAGCACGAATTGACATACTAAAAAAACCGCACGGAAATAGAAGACATAAAATTTAATATATCAGCTAACAACTATGTATTCAGGCTGTAGTAGCTGACATTACTGAATAATATCGTACAACAAAGCTATTATGTTTACATTTTATATATTTGTGCTATAGAAAACAAAGACGATAAACATTAGAAAAAAAAAACAATTTAAAAGAGATTAATAGACACAAATAACTATGAATTGACTCGCTCTTTGTTTTATTGCCTGGGAAGAGATTTTAAAAGGGCAAAGCTAATTCACTTTGAGCGCGTCAGTGTAGGCGGGCGCGGGCGCGGGCGCGGGCGGTTCCGCGACCGGCAACTCTAATAATAATAAGTAGCATCGTAATCGTAAATCAATCCGCGCGGGATGAGTAATGGGCGCAGAACAAGAGAAATTAATCGGCTCTTCCAATTTGGAGGAGGCCTTCATCAGTTATTCATGGCGCTATTAAAGTAATGGCGGGCGGAGGCATGTGCTGGCGCTGCCCGACGGGTTTGCCTGGGAGTTGCTACTATACGGGCTGAAGTCGTAATATTATCATTACTCTTGAAATTGCATCCTATCGATTAGGTTAGGTTTGTTTTATACTAATAGTCCAAAATATTTTAATTGGGTAAAAAAAAAGTGCTTTCGAATAAACTACGATAAAGACGTCTAAGAAGTTAAACATTCTATTAAATGTTTGAAACGGTATTAGAAACTAGGATCGTTTACTTCCGGCTATACCTGTAGGTGCATTTCGGATTTTGAATATTAGTCATAAGTAACTGTGGGTGGTCCTCAGGTTTGGATGGATAGGCTCACATTATATTCCTTATATGATACGGAGTCCTATCATTGATCTGATATTTAATATGATAATTTAATTCCAATGCTATATACACTACTCCTATTTCTGGGCCGGATAGATATGATTTTCACTAATGCGTAGCTTGATCGTTGTGAATAGTTTTCGCTTAAAATGTATGTATTACATAGCATTGTATTATACCCAGTTTACCCAAGGGGCGGATTGCTGGTATTTAATATAATTAATTACATGCAAAATGTGTCATTGAAATGAAAACCAGATCATCGGAACTGTGCCCGCTATGTGGTTAGAAATCCATTCGAGACGCGACGCTGGAGGATTTTCTTAATTTTGCAAAGTAAGAGAAGAATATTTATTTATTTATTTTTCCCGCGACACGGAGAATCAATTAGCAACATTGCGAACCCTGCACCGCACGCACCCCGCACCCCGCACCCCGCACTGCCGCCGGTCTACAATTTACAATTCTGTTCATGCCTTTTTACTCGTAGCACGTATTAGAATATATCGAAGCTCATCTTTCTGAATTAAGTACCTAAAAAGTATTTATGCGGTCAGAAGCGCACTTTACTGCGGGTACTTTAAAATAAGCGTCGCCTGCTAAAATAACCGGGGCCGAGCGGGATAATCAACACGGTAATCCCCTAAAATATTTCGGCACGCTTTCACAATTAGGTTCGATCTTTTGAGTGAGCGCTCAGCCAATATTAGCATTAGCGGAGAGGCTTTTACGCGTTGTGGCTGTGTGCGGCCGGGGCTGGCGCAGGCGGCTGTCTGTGTTGTCTGTGTTGTCTGTGTCTAACAAATGCTCACCACGGGAGCCCGTCGCGGGTGCCTCTGGAGTGCCGAGTGGAGTGCACCTCACCGCATTCGCTCTGGAACAAAACGACAGAGCAATTAACTCAGCGACCTCATTGAACAATTGAACATGCGAGTAACCAATATTTATTACTGGAGGTAGGCACATCTCCAGCAAAAATAAATTCTGATAGTGTTTGTTCGCTCGCAACACTAGTGAATGACTTAAATGAATGTGGTTGCAAGTATTACAGAAATAAATACCCAATTATTAATAATTTTATTAAAACTTTCGTGAGACATATTTAATTATTGTATTAAGCGGTTTACACTCACGTGAAATTGTCAGGAACGGCCCGACATGTTTCGAACTCGTATAGAGCTCTTCATCAGGGACGGCTGCCCATACACCGCCGCGGCAAACTCGTCACTCAACAACACGTCACGTCGGACCGATCCTGACAATTTCACGTGAGTGTAAACCGCTTAATACAATAATACCTAATTACCTATTGTTTTTTATCAAATATTGTCTAAATTGAAACGTAAGGTATCGCTGTTAGATTCAATGAATTGAGATATTTTAACTTCACTGCCGGACAATGGATCATTTGAGGTTCTTGCGGATTGTCGGCAGCACGCGGGGGAGTGCCGCGCGGCTCTCCGACGCCGCTCGAGCGGGCCGCCTCCCGCGTAAAGGTGGTTTTCCACCGGCGAGGCGTGGCGGGGCGTGGATGGGCGAGAATTGAAATTAGTACGGCAAATTTTCAATCCCCGCCACGCGCATCTTCGGTGGAAATAGTAAGGCGACGCGTGGATGCGAGGGGCTTGAATTGAAATATTTGTTTGTGTAAAAATGAACCTTATTGCTTTTAATATAGGGTAGAGATTAAATCTGATTTTTCCACCGGCGGAGCGGGAAGCGGCGTGGCGAGGCGTGGAGAGATGAGACGGGGCGGGAATTTTATTTTGTATTGCATTTTTTCAATTCCCTCCCAGCGCATCTTCGGTCGGTGGAAATAGTAGGAATTGGAGAGGATGTGCGGTGCGGGACATGAATTGAAATATTTGTTGGTGTAAAAATTAACCGTCTTGCTTTCGTCAGATTATAAATTAATTAACAGAAAAACCGCTTCACGCGATCGATAGGCGTTTTGTTGTTCGTTCTTATATTTATATATTATAGTTTACGTGAGGTTTGGCATCGACTTCGAAGGGTCAGTCA
This sequence comes from Apotomis capreana, assembly GCA_947623375.1. Classification (NCBI taxonomy): domain Eukaryota; kingdom Metazoa; phylum Arthropoda; class Insecta; order Lepidoptera; family Tortricidae; genus Apotomis; species Apotomis capreana. The sequence continues at coordinate 26,484,571 of OX392512.1, read as the reverse complement.
AATGTAATCTGTACTTGAACGGGTTATTTTTGGCTTTTTAATTTTACTGAAGTCGGTTCTATTTTTGTTAAAAATCTTTTTTTTTTTGTGCTTTTTAGTGATTCATATAAAAGTTCTAGTGGCCATCTGTGGTGTTCATCATCAGTTTCCTTACACCAAATCCTATTTACTGAATGTAAATTCTTGACTTTATCGATAAATTACCGAAAGCACCGTACATGTCCCTATAACATTTGAAGAGTTCCCTCGATTTCTCTAGGATTCCATCATCAGATCCCGACTTAGTGCCAACGGGACCAACTCGGTTATACCCTTTCGATTAAAAAAATAATTGAAAATCGGTTCACGGTTCTCGGAGATATCGAGTAACATACATACAAAAAAAAAAAAAAAATTAGTTCGAATTGAGAACCTCCTCCGTTTTTTGAAGTCGGTTAATAATGGCTTGTTGCGCAATAATTAATTGTTCAAACACTTCCTATAAAATTGGAGCTGTTAATCGAGGTATTTCCTTTCATTGGTATGTACCATTTGTCCTTAAATATCTGTTATTAATTACAAAACTATTTATTTTATTATTTTCATCAAAACAGAAGCGGGCGGTTGTTTCTAACGCTAGCTTTCCATTGCGGCTTTAATTTGACGAGCCAACCTTGGCGTGCATTCAAAGCCAGCGATGTTAAAATATGCTATTCAAAGATTCAAACTGTCGAGTCACGTTCAAGGTCGATTTCTCATTTTTTCTGTCAAAAGTAAGAATATTGCTGCTGTACACTGCGATTTTCTTATTCGATTAAAATCGATTTTGAAAACAGGGGAAATGATAATTACGTTCTTATATTATTATGCAGCTATATAATGTAAGTACATATTGCAATGCAAATATTATTGTGACTGTTTTTGTTTGTGACGGCGGCTGGGCCGCGGCGCGGAGTGGTGGGGGTGGCGATGCATAGAATCGGTGCCGTGTTCGAATCGATTTGTGAATCGATGTCGATGTGATCTTGATATATTTCTGTGACTTTATCAATTGAAATAATAATTGCTTTGCTTAGAATATTTATTGACAGTATGTATCATTTATTTTGATAAAAGGTAATTAGGAAAGTGTTTTTTTACAAATTCCATTAATAGTACATTACTGCAGAGGCCGCGAAATAGGGAATTTTTGGCCGAGTAGTAATAGATGGCCGAGTGATAACGAGGCCATCTAGAGATACGAGGCCGACAATCCCTGTTCGCGCCGAGGCTTGTATAGTGCTTTTCTCAAATAAATCCAAGGAAATAATACAAATGTTCAACTTATTTAGGTATTCATATATTTTTACTATTCCCGCCAACTTTTTACTTTTTTCAAAATTTATTTTTTTAAGCTAGGTAATGTTTTTGCCACCAAATTAAGTTAAGATGATTCTATTTATTAAAAAATGACAACACCTTATTAAGTAGATAATATTATATATTTTTAGGTACAATAAACGTGATTCCTTGTTTATTTTATTGAATATCTCATCATCATCATCATATCAGCCGATAGACGTCCACTGCTGGACAAAGGCCTCCCCCAAAGTTCTCCACAACGATCGATCCTGCGCCGCCCTCATCCAATTTCTACCCGCGATCTTAACCAGGTCGTCGGTCCACCTTGTTGGAGGCCTGTCGCGCGGTAGGTCTTCGCACATTATAATAACTCAACGACGACTCGATTCTATGCTAAATATTGAAATTTAAGCCCTATGTCATATTTACTAGGTTTAATTTCAAAAAATGATATTAGTAGTGGACGACGCGTCGTACATTTTTTGAAATTAAACCTAGTAAATATGACATAGGGCTTAAATTTCAATATTTGGCATAGAATCGAGTCGCCGTTGAGTTGTTATAATGTGCGAAGACCTTAATGTCAACCGCGAGCTCGGTCAGGCACGCGAGGGCTCGCGCGGGCCCGCGCAGGCTCGCGAGGGCCCGCGCGGGCCAGCGCGGGCTCGCGATAGCTATTAATGCCAATTTTTAGTGGAAAAGGGCCAGCGCGATTTCAATTCTCGCCCATCCACGCCCCGCCACGCCTCGCCGGTGGAAAACCACCTTAACGCTTCACGCATCGCTGAACAAATAATTGTGCGCGATAAATATCTCGCGGTCGTCCCCGACTCGTCCGGTCTTCCTTGGCAGTGATATTTCCAACGCTCGAGGCGCGGGATTACGCCCGCGGCGGTGATCGACATTGTTTCTTATCTTTTCTGCTACGATTCCCTAGAGAGCGCAATGTATTGGAGTTAATACCTTAACGAGTAATGTGTTTACTTTTGTCTTAAAATCGGTAGAGTATGATGCTTGGGATTATTTATCGTTTATAAACTAATCAGCTTCGTCTGCGAACAATTAGAATTTTCAATTTTTTTTCATCAAATATTATTAATTTACAAATTTAAGGGATGAATTTCTAAAAATACTACGATAATGCACTTACACGTACGTTTTTTTAAGGAATAAGTTTTTATTATGTTCAATCCTCTCCACAGGGCTAAACCAGCAAGGGCGAGCAGATGTATTCTCGCCGATTACATCGGCTCGAACACGCATACATCCGGACTGTCCAGCTTCCATCTGGTAGACAATTAAGCCGCTAAAAAAGTGCATCTGGGGCGTCCTAGTGGACGGCACGGGTATCGACGAAGTCCAGAAAAACCTGTGCCAGCATTGAGGAGCTGCTTATAATTAGCATTTACTTCAGGTTGCTGAGCCAGAATAGTAAGTAGGCATGTGTGTTCAATACCTTTACCGGTTTAAGCTGTAGTACGTATGAAATGAAATGAAATGAAATATTTATTTGCTGAATATGTAGAAGTTGTACAGGCGTAAATCATACATTTCGAATAGTGGGTAAGTACATATTCAGCCGGAAATCCGGCATGCAAATTTTATAGTGTAAGTTACAGCATTGAAACTACTCGTATTATTAAGTACTTAATTACGAACGCGTACATGTCACATTTTGACTTAATGTCTTAATAAACTTTAGTATGTTAACATCAATAAAATGTCAGAATTAATTTAATAAATAATATGTCAACAATGAAATAATAATAGTAATCTAAATGTTCAATTAATTAGTACCTATTCAATCTACAAGGACTTTTTTCAAGGAAGTCATGAGTCGAGTAAAAACATTGCTCAGTAAACCACCTTCGCAGAGTCCTACAAAACCTGTTCATTGGTAACATACTTATTTCCGATGGAATAGAATTAAATACTAAACATGCCATAAAGTGGCTGTTGTCCCTATATAATTTTAACTTTGGGCCGGGCATAGACAGAGGGAAATGTGTCAAGTTTCTTTCGTTGGTGTTGTCTCTTAATTTAAAAAGAGATAAATTATTTTTCACAAACTTACTTATTTCGTATATATAGATAGATGGTAATGTCAACAATTTGTGTTTAAGGAAAAGTGGGCGGCAGGATTGAGTGTTACGTAGACCCCAGATAGCTCTTATGCATTTTTGTTGTGCTACAAAAGCTCTGTTAATTCGGCTGAATTTCCCCATAGTATGATGCCATATCGAAGTATAGAACATACATAAGCGTGGTAAACGGTTACGGCAGTTTCAACTGAACTACTGTTTTATGTTTTGAGAACATATACCTACTAAAGAATGCAATTTTTTACATATGGTATGGACATGTTCCTTCCAAGACAGGTGTTGGTCAACATTTATTCCAAGAAACTTCACGCTATCGACTTGTTCTATATTTTCATCATTGTAATGGACGTTTAAACTATGTATTGTGTTATAAGTACATATAGGTACAAATTCAACATTTGTTTGATAACTTTCGTACCAGCTCGTACAATTATTATAAAGTTTTTTTTATTTCATAATTTTATGACTATTTGGTTATTGCCCGAATATGTGTTCGAAGGCTTTCATGCTCCGTGCCAATCAAATGGAGGGTCAGGTGGCGTGCGGAAATAGTCCCGCGCTGCGCGGGCGCCGCGCCGGCGCTGTCTCCGGCGTCAGCGGGTCATCTCCGTTGTTCCGACATAATCGGACACACACGACATAAATTCAATTCTTTGACATGCAGTCGGTCCGACACACGACGGCTTGAAACAAACACGAAACATGAGGGTTGTCTCAGTCTCGTAGTCAATTTTATATTTAGTAGGTACCTAACCTACTGTATGTCGCCTAACTCAACATTTTAAAATTCAAAATTCAAAACTTTATTCTGCAAGTAGGCTACAAGAGCTCTTTTACATGTCAGCTTCTAAATTACATAATAATAAAAATAAATATAAACATTCGCATTCCACACCATACAAGGAACGATGATTTGGGATAACAAGTCATCTAAATTCTTATATTGCAAATCTGATCATAACGTAAGTAGCAATATCTTTTATTTCGTGAAGAGTGCGGAGGCCGATCCCTCCTCCCCGGAGCCACCCGCGCCTCCCCGACATCATCTTTACTTTAAGTTTTAATATCGAAACTTTTGCAAACTTGGATGAACTTTGCACTTTTTGTTGCAAGTTAGGTATAGTTTATTTTAGAGGTGAAGTTAAATAAAATAATGTTAAAATTAAGTACTTACGAGTATGTGCATAAAGTTTCCGTCGGAAATCGTCGTTCCCCCGCCGTATTGAGTGTAAACAACTTGGATCGTAATTATGACATTGTGCCAGCGATGAGCGCGGAGTAGAGCGCAGTAATTTAAGATCAATCTGCCCGTCTAGCACAACGTCCTGCGAAGAAGAGAGATAGGTAATATTTCGCTCGAGAAAGAGTCGCGTGTCACAGTGTGTTAGAGGTGCTGTATTCAGCTGAGTGTCGCGCTGTCGAATAAATCCTGTACCTCTGTACTGATACCTACCGCTAGATTTGGTGTGATCGACGTAGCGATCTAATAGCTCAGTTGGGAGAGCAATACGCCGGAAACGGAAACGGAAAGGTTCAAATCCTGCTTAGATTGTAATAGATCACATTCAATCGTTCTTTCTTAATTTACCTTTGTGTCATCTAAATATATAAAAGAAGAAACTGACTGACTGACTGACATATCAACGCACAGCCCAAACCGCTGGTTCTAGAGAGTTCAAATTTGGCACGTAGGTTCCCTATAAGGTGTAGGGGTGCACTAAGAAAGGATTTTTCAAAACTCACTCCCTAAAGGGGTGAAATGGGGTTCCAAAGTTTGTATGGGGAAACAAGATTAGTTAGACTATTTTATTCGAAACTTCACAGGAGTATTTCTAACAATAAATGAGTAAACACGTGTTTCGGGGTTTTTGAAAATTCAACCCCTGTAAGGGAGGAATGTGGTGACAAAGTCTGAAAATCAACATGGGTATTGTTTTTATGGTTTATCGGGTCGCTGATTACGAAAACCGCAACGGTTTTAAAATCCAACGTGGCGGACGTGAGTTACCATCTCCCCTGTTGGGGTGAAATGGGGTTGAAATGTCTAAATACTAAACCGCTGGTTCTAGAGAGATCAAATTTGGCACGTAGGTTTCTTATAAGGTAGGGTGCATTAAGAAAGGATTTTTCAAAACTCACCCCCTAAAGGGGTGAAATGGAGTTCCAAAGTTTGTATGCGGAAACAAGATTAGTTAGACTATTTTATTCGAAACTTCACAGGAGTATTTCTAACGATAAATGAGTAAACAGGTGTTATAGGTTTTTTGAAAATTCAACCCCTAAAAGGGAGAAATGTGGTGGCAAAGTCTGAAAACCAACATGGGTATTGTTTTTATGGTTTATCGGGTCGCTGATTACGAAAACCGCAACGATTATAAAATCCAACGTGGCAGACGTGAATTAAAATCTCCCCTGTTGAGGTTGAAATGTCTAAATGCTAAACCGCTGGTTCTAGAGAGTCCGATTTGGCACGTATGTTCCTTATAAGGTGAAGGGATGCACTAAGAGAGATTTTTTCAAATCTCACCCCCTAAAGGGGTGAAATGGGGTTCCAAAGTTTGTATGGGGAAACAAGATTAGTTAGACTATTTTATTCGAAACTTCACAGGAGTATTTTTAACTATAAATGAGTAAACACCTGTTTCAGGTTTTTTTGTAAATTCAACCCCTATAAGGGAGAAATGTGGTGACAAAGTCTGAAAATCAGCAAGGGTATTGTTTTTATGGTTTATCGGGTCGCCGATTACGAAAACCGCAACGATTTTAAAATCCAACGTGGCGGACGTGAGTTACTCCCCTGTTGGGGTGAAATGGGGTTGAAATGTCTAAATACTAAACGGCTGGTTCTAGAGAGGTCAAATTTGGCACGTAGGTTTCTTATAAGGTGTAAGGGTGCACTAAGAAAGGATTTTTTCAAAATTCACCTCATAAAGGGGTGAAATGGGGGTCCAAAGTTTGTATGGGGACACAAGATTAGACTATTTTATTCGAAACTTCACAGGAGTATTTTTTACGATAAATGAGTAAGCAAGTGTTTTTACGATAAATGAGTAAACAACGATTTTAAAAACAAACGTGGTGGACGTGAAATACCGTCTCGCCTGTTGGGGTGCGATGGGGTTGAAATGACTAAATATGAGTATGGGTGTAATTTTTATGGTTTCTTGGGAAGTTAATTACGAAAATGCCACCGATTTTGTAATTTTATATTGTGGGCATGAAAATTCTTGAATGCATTTGCGCCAAATTGCAATTTAATCGGTCCAGTAGTTTTGCAGCAAATCGGTTGTAACAGACGGACTGACAGACAGCTACATGTGATCCTATAAGGGGGTTCTATTTTTGCTTTTGAGGTATGGTTAGAGACCCGCGTTATCCTAATAGATTATAAAATAGTATTTGGTGGCATCTCGATCGTCGTCAATCGGTACCTAGGCGGGCGGCGCGTTGGGACGGGAGAAGTAAAGATCGGGAAACTTCCTGCATCCGTAATAAATATATATAGGCCCTTGCGTCTATTGCAGACGAATTATGGTGTAGTGTTTGTGGCTAACTAAACCGATACGAGATCGACACATTTTACCGCAGGCCTGACAAGAGAGGTGTGCGACGGGTGGTACTGCGTCGCCTTGTCGACGTCTTTGTCTCTTGTCAGCGAGTGCCGCGAACCAGGTCTCATCGCATAACTTGCGACCTTCAACAACGCATTTGCGCCACTCCATTCGATTCTCCGCAAGCTTTTCCCATTTTTGGTGGTCAATATGGAAGGCGGCCATGTCCCTCTTTGCGCAATCTTTAAAGCGAAGCAATGGTCTGCCAACGTTTCTTCTTGCATTCGCCACCGCGCCAAGAAGAACACTACGAGGAAGACGAGAAGGTTCCATCCTGTACACATGCCCTAGCCAACGCAGACGTCTCTGTTTGAGAAACGCGGTCAAACTAGGCAGCTGTGCAATTTCTAGAACCCTTTCGTTTGTTACCCTGTCTTGCCACGATATGCCCAAGATCTTACGAAGGCAACGCATGTAAAAAGAGTTTAAACGCCGTTCTACTTTTGCATACGTTGTCCAGGTTTCAGCTCCGTACAAGAGTATGCTTAGAATGGACGCCTGAAAAATTAGCATTTTGGTATTTGTCGTGAGATGTTTGTTTTGCCATACTCTTACACTAAGCTTCCCGAACATGGTGGCCGCTTTTCCGATACGTATGTCGACCTCTGCATCGAGCGTGAGGTTGTTCGTTACGGTCGACCCTAGGTAGCAAAACCTGTCCACTACTTCTAACAGCGTGCCATTGAGCGAGATCATTGGGGCCACAGAGCTATTTTGTGCTAGCACAACGGTCTTTTTGGCGTTTATAGACATAGCAAACAGGGAACATGCCTGGGAGCCGTAATAAATACATTCAAGCTTTTCAATAATTATGTTAAGTCATTTCAGAATTCTGAATTACGTTCATCTGGCTCTGAATAATACATTTTTCATTCATCAACGAAGAGAACCTCAATATCTTACAATAGAACATGACGTAACTTAGAACATGGCTTAGAATCATTAAACCAATCTCGAATATCCCAAGTCGATAAGCGGAGGCTCGGGACATTATAAAAGCTTTATACAAATAAAATGTACACATATCCCGGTGTCTTAGCTTCACTTCGACTTATGAATTTTCAAGTGAACTTTATTTGGATACAGTAAAAGCTGAGATCGCTTGATTTGAGTGCTTGAGTTTTCGGTTTGATTTGTTAAAGTGGAGTTGTGATAACATAAAAAGCATTTCCCAGTTATATTAGAAAAGCGAAAGTCTATGTATGTTTGTTACTTCTTCACGCTAAAACGGCTGGACGGATATGCAGGGAAATGCAGATTGCAGATTATACCCTAACTTAACAAATAGCCTACTTTTAATCCTGAAAAAAAAGAGCATTGTTCCCGTAGGATGATGTATATTATATAGGCACGCGAGCGAAGCCGCGGGTTAATGCTAGTTATTTATAAAAATAAAAAATGTGGCACTTCCACATAAAAAAATAATCGATGAAAAGATTCTATACAAAAAAATAAAGAAATCTCAGTCAAAACAAAATTAGTAATGAAATTATTTTGCAGATTCAGGATTTATGTTAATCCATTTGACTCTTTTTAAATGGTTGTCAGCTTTGTTAACTACAGTCTCAGTCATTAGGTACGTTTTAATGGATGTACATAAAACACCGCTCGTCGTCGCTCGCCGGCGGCGACCTGCAAGGGCAGACACAAGTCATAGTACTGTCATGGGTAATATAATACAATTAAGAGGTTGACACGTGAATTATGAAACCAGTGATAGGAGGGAGCGCCCCCGTATGGTGGCCGCCAAGAAGAAGGTTATTGAGTATATAACTGTTAGACTCAGAGCGTCGCGGATAGACGGCGGTCCATCCATCACCCCCCCTCCTCGCTGCTCGCGGACGGGTGCTATTGTACCGCGTGATGAATGGCGGCGTTCATATCGCGCTGATTTATTTATCAATTACTCCCGCCAGCCGCGATCCAGATTGATCTTAACTATTTGATGAATACACCGAAATACTTTAGGTACCTACCTATAATATTGTCTGATATTCTGCTTGTTTTGAATAAATAGAAACAGCGTGGTTTGAGCGGGCAGATAAGAGTGCAGGAAGCGGGAAGGGAAGGGATGTAGGGCAGCCACAGCGCGGCCGGCACGCGAGTGGCAGCCCGCGGGCGAGCTGCAGAACCCACGACTGAAGTCTTACGACGGACTCCAACTATTTAGATATCACTCCAATGTCGATGACTGGTGTCTCTCGCCCGTCTGCAAGAGTCTAAGAACATAAACCTACAAGGAAGCCGGAACAGAATGGTTTTGCGATTATACACGGTTAGATTAGATAGCAGGCAGGATAAAGTAATAAACTGTCTTCAAATAGGTACCGATGGGGAAAGTGTATGTTGGCATATTTTGCTTTGGATAGTGGTCGTAATATTCATATCATAGAGTACGTACATAGCGTGTTACAAGAAATTTAAATTAAGAGGTTGTGAGTAGCACGTGACCTAATTTTTGCTCTTAGTTAATATCCGTTTTATGTGGAGCACGGCGAACGAATTATTAATGACGAAGCGAGGAAGTCGAATAGGTTGTAGAAATACGAAGTTGAACAAACAACATATGTAATGAATTAACTATATTTATTTGTCACAATAATTAGGTAACAAAAATAACATAAAATAACATTTCATAAGCAATTGCTAACCGATCATAATAGAGCCGTCAAGAGTGACACTACTCGAACTTTTTAAAAGTCGCGCGCAGCGGCCTGTCACCAAAACGTTCCGATTCAAGGAGTACGGAATACTCGCGAAACATTACGTGGCGTTCGCTACATCAGCCTCCCCCGAGACCTTTAGTGTCGATAACGTTCAGGCAACCATATCTGACGACCAGAACGAGTCGATCTAGGCTCAACGATAGGAGGAACAGGAGCTACAGGAATTACAACTGGCGTTGTTACCGAATCCGGAACGGACGATTGTTTTGAACTACACGATTCATCTGCAAGGATAAACGCCGGCTTCAGTCTGTCGATTGAAACTGAAACGGTATTACCGGCTATATCTATTTTAAAATATTTATCGTTTTTCTCTAATACCTTAAACGGACCTGCATAAGGTGGTTGCAGTGATCTACGCACAAAATCTTGCCGTAGGAACACGTGTGTCACCGTCGAAAGATCTTTAAAGACAAACACCTTGTGAGTGCCATGACGTGCTACAGACGAAGGCTGTAATTTCTTAATATGATGTCTCAACCTAGCCGTAAAATCTGTGTAGTCAGTTGGTCTGTTTGGTGTCAGATTAAAGAAATCGCCGGGAAGCTTAAGTGGTTCTCCATAAACCAACTCCGCTGTTGATGCTGACAGGTCTTCCTTCCATGCACTGCGAATACCCAGAAGTACAAGTGGAAGGGATTCTGTCCAGGTGTCATTTGCATGACACATAATAGCTGCCTTTAGCTGTCGGTGAAAACGTTCCACCATTCCATTAGAAGCAGGATGATATGCGGTTGTTTTTAAATGACTAAAGCCGGTCAGTGACGCAATTTGGCTAAACAGGTGAGACTCAAATTGTCTACCTCTATCTGTGGTTACCTTCTCAGGGCAACCAAATCGAGCTACCCACGTCTCTATAAATGCTTTTGCGACACTTTCCGCCGTTATGTCTTTGATGGGCAACGCCTCGGGCCAGCGAGTAAATCTATCAACCGCGGTGAAGCAGTATTTGTAACCGTCTGAAATCGGCAACGGTCCAATCAGATCTAAATGTACATGTGAAAACCGTGCTGACGGAGGCTTGAAATCCTGAACCGGGGCATAAACATGCCGAGAAATTTTTGACTTCTGACATGAAATACACGTTCTGGCCCAACTACGGCGTCTTTCCTAATACCCGGCCAAACGTAACGATCAGTAATCAATTTAGTAGTAGCTCTGACGCTAGGGTGACTAAGGCGATGAAGTGAGTCAAAAATAGTTCTCCGAAATTCGGGTGTTATGTAAATGCGATTGACAGGCCCAGACACATCGCAGAACAGTTTAACATTACCGAAGCTAAGTTGTTGTAGCTTTAAGGATGAACCAACTTTTAGTAATTTCCGTAATTCCGTATCAGTAATTTGAGATGCCGCTAAGGCAATTGGATCTAGTCCATCAGTTATAGCGTCAGTTCTCGAGAGCGCGTCGGCGACGACGTTGTGCTCACCAGCAATGTATCGAATGTCAGTGGTAAATTGAGAAATGAAGTCTAAGTACCGAAATTGCCGCGGCGAACATGCATCAGGAGATTTTTTAAATGCGGATACTATTGGTTTATGGTCAGTCATAATGAAGAAGGGTCTTAACTCGACCATGTGACGAAAATATTTAACCGACTCATAAATCGACAGAAGCTCCCTATCGTAAGCACTATATTTCGTCTGAGCTGGTGTTAGCTTCCTGGAAAAGAAACCAAGCGGTTGCCAGTGACCGTGGACCTCTTGTTGTAATACAGAACCCAAAGAAACATCAGACGCGTCCGTAACAATAGCCAACGGGGCACGTGGATTGGGATGGGCTAAAAGAGCAGCATCAGCAATACTCTGTTTGCAAGCGTTGAAGACGTTCTCCAACTCTGGAGTCCAGTCTATAACGCTATTACTTTTTACAGAAGGTCCACTAAGCAGTGCATGGAGAGGTGCTTGTAATTTGGCACCATCAGTAATAAAGCGCCGGTAGAAATTAATGGCACCTAGAAATCGTCTAAGATCTTTGATTGTTTTAGGCTGAGAAAAGTTTTGAATGGCCTTGACTTTGTCTCCAATAGGTTTTGTGCCCTTTGATGAAATTTTGTAGCCCAGGAATTCAATTTCCGGTACGGCAAACACACATTTGTTAGGATTTAATAAAATACCGTGATCGCTAAAACGCTCAAACACCATCCGCAAATGTTTCTCGTGTTCCTCATCGCTCACCGAAGCCACTAAGACGTCATCGATATATGGAAAACAACAATCAAGACCCCGCAACACCTCGTCCATGAACCGTTGAAATGTCTGAGCTGCGTTTCGCAGACCAAAGCTCATAAACGGGAACTCGAACATTCCAAACGGTGTCGTGATAGCTGTTTTAGGGATGTCCTCTGGTGCAACAGGAATTTGATGGTACGCACGTACTAAATATAATTTGCTGAAAACTGTACAATTAAACAAGTTGTGCGAAAAATCACCAATGTGTCGTACTGGGTATCGGTCTGGAACTGTGCGCGCATTAAGTGCTCGGTAATCACCACAAGGACGCCAGCCCCTGTCCTTTTTAGGTACTAAATGCAGAGGAGATGACCAAGCACTCTCGGATCTCCTGGCGATACCCGTACGCTCCATGTCTTCAAATTCCTGCCGCGCTATTTTTAAACGATCCGGTGCTAGTCGCCTGGGTCGTGCAAATACAGGCGGGCCAGGGGTTGTCCTGATATAATGCTGTGTAGTGTGCTTACATGTGCGTTCTTGCGGACTACCAAGTGGCCGCACTATATCAGGATATTCCTCTAGCAATTTATGATAGGATGATTTGCCTGAAACTACTTTGATTTGTGGGCACGTGCAAGCCGAGGCAACAGCGGCGGCTGATGTAAGCGAAGTCGTATTGTCTATTAAACGTGAGTTTCGTACATCTACTAATAAATTATAGTAAGATAGGAAATCCACTCCTATTATCGGCTTGCTTACATTTGCAATAACAAAACGCCATGCAAACGTGCGGTTCAAATTAAAATCAAGAGCTAAGCTTAAATAACCATAAGTAGCAATAACAGTATTATTCGCAGCAAAAAGTTCATAATCAGTCTTGTGACGTTTCTGCGTGCGTAAATAACTTATAGGATAAACACACAAATCTGACCCAGTGTCAACTAAAAATTGTACTTTAGATTTAAAATCAGTGACGAATAATCGACTAGACACCGAATTACACTCGTCACTCTTAGAAGCACTACCACTTGTATTAGTATTAGTCGCTTCAAGCGACTGCCTATTTAGTTTTTTGGATAGCTACAAGGCGAGATACACTTAGCTGCTCTGTCCGCAAACGTGTAGTGATACCAGCAGTATGGCCGGCGGCCGCGAGCACGAGAACTGCTTCGGGAACGGTTGCGACGTGCAGGGTGTGATCTTGTTCCTCCTTTGGACTTTCGGCGGCGTTCCGCTGACAACCCGATAGCATCGAGTCTCACAGTTAGGGCGTCGATTTTTTTGTTCAAGTCATCAACTGATGAAGGCGGCATAGTTGATGTTGAAGCAACGGATACGTTTGGTGTAATGGTGTGCGATGTGCTTTCGTAGACTTTATCAGCTATCAGCGCCAATTTATCTAACGGTACGCTATCATCTTGCATCGCAATCATACTCTGCAACATTGTCGGCAGACGGTTCGACCACACCGATCGGATGAATTCGTCAGGATAACCAGTGCCAGCAAGACAACGGATATGCCGAAGAAACTGACTAGGTTTTCTATCACCCAACTCTTCAACTGTCATGAGCTGCTTCAGTTGCTCACCCCGTGAGGCCGATAATCGAGCGATGAGTTCCCGCTTTAAAGTCACGTACTTGTCCACCTCAGGTGGAGCCACAATGATATCTTCAACTTCTGTCGCGTATTTAGGGTCCAACACCGATATCACATGGTAATATTTTGTAGCGTCTACAGAAATTCCAGATAGCAAAAATTGTCCTTCTAACTGAGCAAACCATAGTAAAGGTTTATCTGGCCAAAATGGTGGAATTTTAATAGCAACGCGACAAATAGCCGATTCACACTTATTTTCTATATGTGCACTATCTGTTTCCGACATTGTTTATGTCTTATATTTCACTGCACGCTGTGTTCAATAAAACTTGGGGTCACCACTGTAGAAATACGAAGTTGAACAAACAACATATGTAATGAATTAACTATATTTATTTGTCACAATAATTAGGTAACAAAAATAACATAAAATAACATTTCATAAGCAATTGCTAACCGATCATAATAGAGCCGTCAAGAGTGACACTACTCGAACTTTTTAAAAGTCGCGCGCAGCGGCCTGTCACCAAAACGTTCCGATTCAAGGAGTACGGAATACTCGCGAAACATTACGTGGCGTTCGCTACAAGGTAATTAGAATCTTGATTCCGACGGAGTGACCGGCGGCTACAAATAATTATGGCGATTTATTCGGTGGATTACACGCATTATTGTTGAGGGTAGGCTCAAACCACCCCGCTCCGTTTCGTTCAGAATATGGGCGAATTTATATTAGGTACCTAATTTGTATGAAATGATGGCAAATAACTCTTAGGCGCCATTTCGTATCGCGATTAAAGACAACAGCGGCGGTATAACCGCCTCTATCTTACCCATACATTTTATTAATCACTTGACATCGATACGAGTAGAGTGAACCAAATCTATTTATGCCAACCGATTTACTGAAGTTTGGACGTTTTGGAAATTGGGGTTTCTGTAACTCAAAATACGCTCGCATCGCTTGACACCAGTCGACGTAATGACACATACTTTTATTATGGTTACCTATCTGAAACACTAAAAACGTTAGTCCGAATTTCATTTCGACAAAAACTATTCGACAAATATCATTTTAACTTTTTTTCATTTGTCCGAAAATTCAATTCGATAATTTACGATTGGACATTAATTGTTTAGGATTTTTATTCACTCTACTAATGACACGTTTCCCTAAATCTCATTTGTCCGTAATATCAGTTTTCCGATGTAACGTTTCGGTTTATTAACTACTCGACTTTTTTTGTATGACTTTGATTTCATTTGACCGATGTAACGATTCGATTTATTAACTACTCGACTTTTTTTGTATGACTTTGATTTCATTTGTCCGATGTAACGATTCGGTTTATTAACTACTCGACTGTTCTCAAGTGGACTTTTTAATTTTAGTCATATTATTGTATCCTTTTTCAACAATTTGTCAAATTAACATAATGTATGTGTATAGTCGGCATTATAATGGCAAACTGGCGAACTAGTCTGCAACAATTTACCCGCTTTGTACTTTGATAAAGATAACCCTACCCGCCACATAAAACTTGTTATGGCGTATTAATAATCTAACAGCGAGTAGCATTCGCTCGGCTCGCGCGCTGTTGTGGTCACAGTTCTAACCTAACCTAACCCAACCAGGTCGGTTTTGGCGGTTTGTCGGCTGCTGCCGCAGCACGGTAGCTTCTCTCGCTCGGCTCGCGCGCTGTTGTGGTCACAGTTCTAACCTAACCTAACCCAACCAGGGGCCCAATTCGAGAATGCCGTTTGAGATATCGCCAAACGTCAAATCTCCATTAGATAACAGTTATATCGCCATTGAACTGTCATTTAAATGCGATGAGCTTAAAAGTGACATATCTCATCTACGAAGGCGATAATGATTGTCAAAAATGTTATTCATGTATATAAATTTCTGTTTTAAACGAAACGTAACGGACTAATTTCACGTGTTACGCGATCAATTTAACGTATGCGCCTGTTATTTATGCCGTCACATACAAAGGAAACGAAAATTTTGCGCGTCCGAATTGACGAAGTTGCGATGTTCTAGGGATATCGCCACTTGTCAAGTAGGCACACGTCAAAAGTGACGGATGGCGATGAAAAGGAGAGATCTCCATTATATCTCTAAAATTGGTCGAATACCCCCCCAGGTCGGTTTTGGCGGTTTGTCGGCTGTTGCCGCAGCACGGTAGCTTCGCTCGCTCAGCTCGCGGGCTGTTGTGTTCACAGTTCTAACCTAACCTAACCCAACCAGGTTGGTTTTGGCGGTTTGTCGGCTGCTGCCGCAGCACGGTAGCTTCGCTCGCTCGGCTCGCGCGCTGTTGTGGTCACAGTTCTAACCTAACCTAACCCAACCAGGTCGGTTTTGGCGGTTTGTCGGCTGCTACCGCAGCACGGTAGCTTCGCTCGCTCGGCTCGCGGGCTGTTGTGGTCACAGTTCTAACCTAACCTAACCAAACCAGGTCGGTTTGGCGGTTTGTCGGCTGCTGCCGCAGCACGGTAGCTTCGCTCGCTCAGCTCACGGGCTGTTGTAGTCACAGTTCTAACCTAACCTAACCCAACCAGGTCGGTTTTGGCGGTTTGTCGGCTGCTGCCGCAGCACGGTAGCTTCGCTCGCTCGGCTCGCGGACTGTTGTGGTCACAGTTCTAACCTAACCTAACCCAACCAGGTCGGTTTTGGCGGTTTGTCGGCTGCTGCCGCAGCACGGTAGCTTCGCTCGCTCGGCTCGCGCGCTGTTGTGGTCACAGTTCTAACCTAACCTAACCCAACCAGGTCGGTTTTGGCGGTTTGTCGGCTGCTGCCGCAGCAAGGTAGCTTCGCTCGCTCAGCTCGCGGGCTGTTGTGGTCACAGTTCTAACCTAACCTAACCCAACCAGGTCGGTTTTGGCGGTTTGTCGGCTGCTGCCGCAGCACGGTAGCTTCGCTCGCTCGGCTCGCGCGCTGTTGTGGTCACAGTTCTAACCTAACCTAACCCAACCAGGTCGGTTTTGGCGGTTTGTCGGCTGCTGCCGCAGCACGGTAGCTTCGCTCGCTCGGCTCGCGCGCTGTTGTGGTCACAGTTCTAACCTAACCTAACCCAACCAGGTCGGTTTTGGCAGTTTGTCGGCTGCTGCCGCAGCAAGGTAGCTTCGCTCGTTCGGCTCGCGGGCTGTTGTTGTGGTCGCAGTTCTTATGTAATGCCGAAAATATCATTGGGTAAATGAAAAAATGGGTATGAAACAAAAGACGTCTCAATTCAGATGGCAAATGAACGGAGCGGGAAAAGTTAAAAGGTGAACTGAAAATATGGCTAAATGAAAAAATGGGTATTAAACAAAAAACGTCTCAATTCAGATGGCAAGTGAATGGGGCGGGAAAAGTTAAAAGGTGAACTGAAAATTTGTTCAAATGTATGCAGTGCCAAAAGTATCATAGGGTAAATGAAATATGGGCTACGAAAAAAAAAATACGTAACAACTCATAGGGCAAGTGAATGTGACGGGAAAAGTTTTTCGGACAAACGATACTTCTACTTAATGTAAAATGGTGAAAAGAAAAATGTACGAATCCTGTCATCGGACAAACGATAATAATTCGAATAGTTTTCGGGCAAATGAAATTCGGTCAATGGTTTTTAGTGTTTGAGATAGGTTACCTTCACTACATAGTATAAAACAAAGTCGCTCTCTCTGTCCCTATGTCCCTTTGTATGCTTAAATCTTTAAAACTACGCAACGGATTTTGATGCGGTTTTTTTAATAGATAGAGTGATTCAAGAGGAAGGTTTATATGTATAATACATGCATAATTTATCAGCATTGCACCCGTGCGAAGCCGGGGCGGGTCGCTAGTTTATTATAAAAATGACACGATGTCAATGAGTCCATTTACTTAATACCTTTTTAAATGTTGCGAATTAGAATTGGTAAATTTTGTACTCGGCGAGATAACCATATGTGAATTTATCGGAACTGGGTGGCTTATAATAGCATATCTCAAATCAAAATAGTAATAGTGATGATATTCTTATAGTAATTTTTGTCTAGCAATAGGGATTCTTGTAGCTGCCTTTATTAGTCACCTCATATTTCATCATTAGACACAGAAGATAAGGTCACGCACTAAAAAATATCCAATCCAAATTTAACTTTCTTGCCCGTATCAGCGGCGTAGCACGGGGCCGGCGCATACCGCGTAGCGAGGGGTTGGCGCGTAGCGGCGTAGCGCGTAGCAGAGGCTGCCACGGCACCACATGAGCTACGGCCGTGGATTATTAATTTGACAGGCTTCCCATTATTAGCTGGCGACCCGGCACGCGAGGCGCAGCGCGCCCAATCAAGCAATCCCTTAGGAGTTGTTTCGGGGCTATAATGCCGTCCATTAAATAAAAAGCCCATAATTGTTGCTTTTTGTAGTTATTAATATTCGAGTACGTCGCGTCGTGTCGGGTCGACGTCTCCGACATACGACGGCGCGTCATCAATCTCCGGCCGGCGACGCCTCGCCTCGAACCCCACTCAATATCTCGTGTGCTAAACGATGTCACAACATCTTCACCCTACGCAATAGACTAATAGGTATGTAAATCTATTTTGTGACACCACATATCGACGCATAATCCGTTATTAATCATAATCAGTATTTCGTGTGTGCCGTGCCGTGGCGCCACCTATGGTCCCACCGGAAGATCTCGGGAGCTAGCATTACGCTGAGGTGGGACCATTTCGAGGCAAGCATAATTTAAAGTACCTACCTACTTAGTTTATAGATTTTTATATTTTTCTTTTTTTGTCACTATTTATCTTTGTAATTGTGTTTGTCCCGAATAAATGTTTTTCTTTCTTTCTTTCTTTCTAATATGATAAGGAAACGACATAGCCGTGATTACGTATTCAAAGATGTTATACGATATGGGGACTCTTGAGTAAAGTATTTATAAGAATGACACAGCAGCGGAGGCTCGCCAGCGTACATTTTAACTGCGGAACACAATAGCATCCCTCATAGGGCTACTTCCCCCTTCCACGTGTAATATCTGCCCCAACTAGTAGTAAATCGGTTGCGATCGGTATTGACGGGCTCGCTACTTCGCGGATATCGGGCCCCAATTACTGTCCGGCGCGCCCGATATAGTCCGCCCGACCGTGTCCGCCCGACCGCGTCAGCCGACCGCCCCTGCGACGCACTCTTCACGGGCTCAACGCCAATCATTGTCAAAAAGTTTCAGCGAACAGTGATAATTTAATTTCAGTTTTTATCATGTAACTTCTGTTCCAATTACGAATCATTCCAGGCTTAATATCTGCCAGTAGGTGACGTGGCGGGGCCGGGGAGGGGACGACTCGACAGTTTAATGAGTGCTGATCAATTTCTGCTGTTTGGATCCGTGGACCTACTAGTCATCACATCCATTAATGCCGTTAGTGCCGCAGTTACCTCGCACCCGGCAGCAGCGGCCGCGGTGACGGATGTAGTCGCCGCGGGTGATTCATTGCCAACAGGCCACCCACCCGACGATCAATCACGAACTTCTGATTGGTTCCTAATAATAAACTTATATATTATGTGATTCGTATTGTCATTGTAGAGGGCTCAATACGAGCAAAATACGAAATTACATTTTGGGACTTTTAATACTTACTATTATAATGTACTTTATTTATTGTTCGTAGTTTAGACAAACGGATGTTGAGTGACGAAGAGTAACTATAGAATACATGAGTTGGTACGCGGGTTTGTTCTCGGGCCGGAGTCTGCGCCGCGGCTCCGGCTGAAGCTAAATAATTCAGCAGACGTACTATTAAATAACAATCTGTAATCCGCGCAGCGGGCCTCGTTACAATTCTTCTTTAGAACGTGAACGTGCTTTACATAATCTATTCTTTCTTCATAATTTATTGTATAAATTACGTTAAGAGATGGAACACTGGATTAGTGGTACGGCGGTGCGGCCTCCAGCGGCAGCCCGGTGGGAGCGCAGGGCCGCGGGCCGGGCCTCGGGTGCGGGCCCGGCCTCGAGGGCGGACCGCATTGCAGTGCAGTCACGCGCTCGTGCGACAACTTCATTGTTTTTTTTATTACAACCGTTTTGCTAGACCGCTCTCTTCTCCAAAGTTAGTCCACAAAAACTTTTTCGCTTGTCCCGCGACGAAGTCTCATACGTAAAGGTACGTATTCCATCGGAGAAAGAGCATATTAGGTACGACTGGAAAATAGAGGTAGAACACCCCGTGACTATCTGTTTTACGGATGGTTCTCGGGACGAATCTACGAAACTGGCAGGAGCCGGTGTATTGATACCAAAGCTGGGGAAGAAGGTACACATACCTCTGGGGAGGTATGCCAGCGTATTTCAGGCAGAGGTATGCGGCATAATGAGATGTGTGCAAATAATAGATGAATGTTCGCAGGAAGGGGGATCTGTTGTAATATAGACAGATAGGCTGCGATAAAAGAGTTAGACAAGCCGATGGTAAGCTCATCCTTGGTCAAGGAATGTAGGGAAGCCCTAAACAAACTTGGAGAACACACAAAGATTACGGTAGCATGGGTACCTGGACATCAGGGTGTGACAGGGAATGAAAGGGCAGACGAGATGGCAAGGCTAGGGGCAGAAAGGGAACTCATAGGACCCGGACCTGCACTGCCAATATCGGCAGAAGTCACGAAAGGAGTTATAGCCAGAGGCTAATGCAGGAAGAGACCAACAGACAATGGCGGGAGACAACGGACTGTCGACAATCGAAGATGATCCTAGGACTATATTAGTAACAACAATTCACAATAATTATAACATTAAATAATAGCCTTAACAGGCACCTCAACATTATGGGTGTAGTAGTGATCCATGCTGCTCGCACTGTGGCCATGAGGAGACAAGTAAGCATGTTATAGCAGTGTGGCATGTATGCGATAGTACGCTGTAGCATCTTCGGGAAAGATAAACTAGAAGAGGAGGAGCTGAGGGACATTAACCTTAAAGATGTCCTTTCCTTCTGCAGGAGAACAAGAAGATTCGAGGAAGAAGGCTGTATGGGAGCGCTGCCGGGACAGTAACCATTGGCTCCAACTGGGAATTGGGCTGAATGAACGCAATCAAGCGATCGACAGTCCGCCTGTCTCTGGCCGGGCGTCCTTACACCAAATCATCATCAAATCATCAGGTCAGACAATAAATATATTTACATCATAGTTTAGTAGCGATGAGTGTTGGGATGACATTAGACGTAAATAAAAAAATATACCTATATGTCCAACCACGTAGAAAAAACTTTCTATAATGCTTATGTCACATTCCATACCGTACCGTAGCCGTGAAAAAATAATAGGCAAACAGACAGAGTAACTTTTGTATTTATAAAATTACCATTTATCTATTTATTTTTCGGGATAAAAAGTAGCCTAATATGTGTTAATCCAGGGTGTCAGCTACTTTATACCAAAATTTATCAAAATTGGTCCAGCCGTTTTAACGTGATGAAGTAACAAACATACACATACACACACACACGCACACTCACAAACTTTCACCTTTATAATATTAGCTGGTAATTACTAGGTGACCGTCGGTCTGTCAAAAGCTGGGTATTTCGATTACAAGGTAATCGACGATCGTACATCATGTGATCGACATGTGTCAGTTTTAATGCGGGGGGTTCCGTAACAGCTGCGGACAGACTCGATGAAAGCTGCGACACAAACCACCAAAGTCCAATGTTCGTAACGTAGAAGATCGTAGTGGCAATTGGAGCGTTGCATTATCCACAATAGATAAGTCTCATAATACAACCACTTTGTCAAGAGTGAACGACTGAGGAGGAGGATGAAAAAATGTAGGAGTTAAACATCAAGGAGACAATAAGGAGCACATCAAAAAAATAATTATCCAATTTGGTGCAGTCGTTCTAAACTTATTTCAGCGATCCGTTTTATACACTAGGCTTTTCCCGTTTAAAAGATGCTTTGTGCCATGCCAACTGGGGTCCAAACTTTTGGCCTCTTACGGACAAAGTGCTTTAACTTATATCCGAATAAAGATAGTAGATGAATTTATTAAGTATACGTGTAAGTAAACTTACAATTAGTTATAAGAACAGAGACTTCTCCCGATTAGTTCTTGCAACTAAACCTTTTTATCTGAATATAATGTAACATTTGCAAACACCGCGCTATCCGCCGCGGCACGCACCGATGTTCAGCATTTCGCTTCTTAGTTTTAGTGTTCCTAAAACTTTGCGAGTAACTTGCGATATTTTTATACGAACCGCTACGCACCGCGGGCGCGCGCTGAACACATAATTTATTGTTTTTGCCCCATTAAATGCGGTGGTAGCCAGGAAATATAAAGGTGATTCCAATTTAGTGGTTTCCATTCAAAAGAAGAAATATAGGTAATTCAAATGGAAGTTTTTCTTCTAAGGGTAAATATTCACTGCGTGCGATATCGCTGAGAGCTAAATCAGTGGTGCGTGACACTGAGATATTGTAATATACACTTGCTCATAAAAGTAACAATTCAAGTAATAATTTACGACGACGCGTTTGGCTCGGTTTGTACACATCTGCCTACTGAGCCGGCGGTCCCGGGTTCGAATCCCGGCCAGGGCAAATATTTGTGTGATGAAATCGAATATTTGTGCTTTGGTCATGGTTGTTATATGTATTTAAGTATATATTTAACATTGTTTCTAACGTTTGACGAAATTTCCTTTAACCGAAAGCAATTTTTTCCTGAAACCATAATAAGTACGTATATCGTCGTCTAGTACCCATAACACAAGCCTTCTTGAGCTTAATTTGGGACTAGATCGATTTGTATGAGGTTGTCCGATATTTATTTTTTATTATTAATAATACACTCGTGCTCATGACGACAGATAGTTCAGTATATTTTGCTGTAGTGTATGAATGTCAAATTTAGGCCATTTGTATCTGTATGTGCAAATAGCAGAACATACATACATTTATGAGCGGCATGTGTTGAACAAGACTTCATGACATGAAGTGAAATTGGATAATGCCACTGAAAGCCGTGGCACTGGTATATAGTGGGCGGCGGGCGGCGGGCGGCGGACGCGGCGCCCGCGCAGCATCTGGCCGGTGATGGACGGCGGCCATATTTCACCGCGGACACAAATACAGTCTCGCTGCCGAAATGATTTACTCGCGAGCCAAGGAAGCTTTTTTATAGATGGATAAACTCGGCGCGTCTAACAGTCTGTGCGGCACGCGCTGAAATAACAAAAGTAACAGTTACGACATTTCTTCGAGAGTGGGAATAAACAGCAGGCACGGTTACCTACCGTAAGTCCGAATTTTTGTTTCCCACCTGTAACGTTTCGCCAAACTTTCATTTGCCCGAAAGCTATTTATTCCAAAACTGTTAATATTTCAGAATCATTATAAAACAAACCTAACCTAACCTAATGGGTTCTTTAAAACGATGTTTATGAAATCCTGGAAATATTATGGGTTTCAGGAAAAAAATGCTTTCGGACAAAGGAAATTTCGGCGAAACGTTAGAAACAATGTTTCTGAGTTGTGATAGGATACCAGTAGGCTCAGATATTCCCATTATACGCCTTATATTGCTATTGTGAAACCATTGCCGAGATTCGTATTATTATGGCAAAAGTATTACTAAACTAGCGACATAATAATACCACGTTTAGGCTAGACTTATTTCGTTTCATAGCGCAAATATAAAATAAGTAGCATATAAATAAAAGAGAGCTCGCTGCTGATCCGTTTGTGTCGGCGTCCGTTTCAGTTTCGTAAACTAAGGTAGGTACTGCAACTCGGAGAAGGCGAGTTGTTGCGAACTTGGCCGTCGCTTTTTTTGCGCCCCTCGACTCCGACAGGAGGAAGTTTTCGCATTTAAATCTGTTAAGAGAACGGGGCCGTGACGGGCAGCGGGCGCAACACTCTCTTATTAGTTGGCTTTCTCACGATGTAATAATACATTAAAACTAAGAGAAGTTAGTTTGCTCACATCAAGTGAAATTTTGTCACGACTCGGGGCACACTTGCTGGGGTATACCTACTTGCTGGCGACTAATTATTATTTTGGCTAACAGTTCTTTGTTTTTCTTTGTAATAATCAACTTACTTAACATTCAGTTACAAAGACGAGACATATACCTACCTACATATACATACAGGATAACGCCCAACTTTACCAAGCTTAATGTTCAGTTCATATCATTTTAGCGTGTCATCGCACTGAAACTAACAAGTAGCCAACAAGCTGCAGAAGCGCTTATACAGCCTTTATTCAGCTTAAAACAGCAGTATAAGGGCTGTACAAGCACTTCTGCAGCTTGTTTTGCTAGTAGGTAGGTACTTGGGATTGTTCAGAACCTTAGATAAAAATTATCTAACGCCGGAGACATCAGTCGAATAACATCGTGCAGATTACTTTCCTGATCCGGTTTTTAAAGCACGAGCGTGGGACATATTAATAAAATATGTAGGTATATTATTCAGGACGCTGCCGGCGCGCGCGCGGCCGCGCCGTCTGTCGCGCACGTGGCGTCGCCGCTCCGTCATTCATGACTGTCGCCGCTAATCGCAAACATTCACCAGCTTACTCTGGCTTGGTGCGAGCTAACCTGTAGTACCACTGATCAAGGTGAGTTGCTTATATGGCTGGTGATTTTATGATCATCATCATACTGCATACTTCAACAAAAAATAAATATTAACTCAGATAACACTGAGAAATCCGACCTGCAGGCGAGAACGTCCAGAAATGAACAAGGTCTTTAACCCCATGTGAATATGCCATTATCCGTTTTTACTTTTAACATGACATAATGCTTACATTTCAGCGTAAATTTAAATCAAATCCTAATTCTTAATTTCTATTGTTAAAATTTTTGATTTTAGAAATCCCCATCCCTCGGGCAAGTTTTCACAGAAACATTTGCTAATGAGGTATTAATAACGTGAAGAGCGAAGTGTAAAAGGCTGCCCCTACTTTGAGTAATTGCTATGTTATGGGAATCTCGTATATTGGCTCTGCCGCTGAGATGATTGAATTGTATTATATTATTATCAAGGATTCCAAAGCTTCCAGAGGGAAGAAATTAAGTAGGTAAATACAAAATAATACTTAGCAACAAGAAATACATTTTCTTCTTCCGATTTAATTTATATACATATATTTTTGTTTTTGTGTACAATAAAGTGTTTACGTACCTACCTACATACATAATATATATTTGAACATACCTATACAGCGTCAAAATCATACGCGATACAAAAACGAAGTCTGTATGGATTTAATCAAATAATTGATATCATTTAGACTGGTGTAGTGGTGTGTCGAGCCAGACTACCGACTTGCATACGCAATACATTATCCGTAAGCCAAAGAGCCGGACTTTTATACGGATTTCTTCAGTTCTTAAAAAGTTGAATAAGAGTTTTCCTGTTATAACTGTGATAGTTGAGTGTGTTTATGTGATCAAATTACTTGCCAGTAAAAGTAAGTGATAGAATTAAATAAAGAACACAGTTTTAATTAGCGAAAAGTAGTTTTATTTTAACCGAGATCGTTACACCGTTACAGCACAGATAAGACAGTCTATACAGTGTTACCACAATATAAAGAAAATAAAGTAATAAGGGTATAATTACATTGCCATATTCCAACACCCCCTCTCAATGTAATTACACCAAACAAAACTTAATAACTAAACAAAGTATTACAACTTTTCTATGTTACCCATACCACACTTCTCCAAAAAACGAGTTATCAGTTCTCTATTTAAGGATTTTGTAAGCATGTCTGCTGGTTGATCACTCGTTTTAATATATTTTAAACATATTTTATTATTCTTAACTAATTCTTTTATAAAATGATACCGAATATCAATATGTTTTAAACGCTTAACAGTGTCAGTGCAGGCAACCGATATTGCAGATTGGTTATCACTATAAATATGTACAGGACATATATTATTAATCTTAAAATCCTTTAACAGATTAATTAGCCAGCAGGCTTCACTGGCTGCCACACTGATTGCAACATATTCAGATTCAGTAGAAGATAAACTCACAGACACTTGTTTCTTCGAACTCCATGAAATTAGACAATTAGAAAATTTAAACAAATAGCCTGTTGTTGATCTTCTATCTCTGAGATCACCCCCCCAATCGGCATCACAATAACCCTCCAAAACATCATCTTTACATAGGTATATAGACTAATTTATAATTTAGAGTATGTTTTACATAACGTAACACCCTTTTTAATGCTGTTAACAACATATTATTGGCACATTTTTGGTATCTACTCAATAAAGAGACAGTAAAACATAAATCAGGCCGAGTGCCAGATACAGCATACATACCCTATAATTTGTCTACATAACTTTTCAATGTTTTTGTCTGGTGTTCCATTATTTTCAAAAACTTTCACATTACAATTCTGATCTATTGGGGTAGACATAGGTTTACAGTTTTCCATTTCAAATCTTTTAAGTACATTTTCCAAGTATTTTCTTTGGCTCATTTCGGTGATACCTTTCTCAACATTTTGTTTTATATTTATGCCTAAGAAATCAGTTACAAAACCTAAGTCCTTCATTTTAAATTCCTTGTTTAATAAAATTTTCAGCCGTTCTATTAAATTATTGTTTGTTCCAAAGATCAAAAGGTCATCAACATATAATAATACATATATTTGGTCATTATCATTACATTTTGTATAAAGACAGAAGTCACAGTTTGATCTAATAAAACCTTCTTTAAGCATAACAGCACTAAATTTTTTATTCCAACATTTAGGTGAACTTTTGAGCCCGTAAAGTGATTTATTTAACTTTACAATATTGTTATTACCTGTATAGGCACCTTCTGGTAAGCTAACATATACATTTTCATTTATATCTCCATATAGGAAAGCCCCTGTTACATCCATTTGAATAATAGGTAAGTTAAGTTTAGTTGCAATTACCACAAAGAGTCTAAGAGTCGACAATTTTGCAACTGGAGCATAACAGTCATTTAAATCTAAAATATTGTCTTGCTCAAATCCTCTGGCCACTAACCTAGCCTTATACTGAGGGGCATCCTGGTTACCCCTTTTAATTTTAAAAACCCACTTACTACTTACAACTTTTTCATT
This sequence comes from Apotomis capreana, assembly GCA_947623375.1. NCBI lineage: Eukaryota > Metazoa > Arthropoda > Insecta > Lepidoptera > Tortricidae > Apotomis > Apotomis capreana. The sequence goes on along the minus strand of OX392512.1, from coordinate 26,457,932 downwards.
TTCAGGTACATCACATATTTCCCATGTATTATTTTCTTTTAATGTCTGCATCTCCCGGTCGATTGCCTCCTTCCATTTATTGCTGTCGTTTCTCATCATGGCGTCTCTATAGGTAGCTGGTTCACTATCTATAGTATAGGCATTCTGGCAATGATAAAATACAGGTGGTTTCCTCACGCGCTGGCTGGATTCTTTTCTTGGTATCTGGGATATATTGACTGGTTCTAATGAGCTGTCATCTTCATCACTGGACGGGTTATAGTCACTTCCAGACTCATCTCCAGACATGCTTGGCTCCAATGTTGTGTCATGGAAGCTTTCTGCCAAAGTGTCCTCTTCATTTTGCGATTTATTAATTGCGGTATCTTGATTTTCTTCTATGTTCAATTTTATTCCGCTATCACTGTCATAATTTTCCTCCTGTTCCAAGAAAACTATGTCTCGCTTTATTTCCACATTATTTCTATGTGGGAAATATATTCTATAGCCTTTGACAGTATCTCCATATCCAACCATTATACCTTTCTCTCCTTTGCTATCCCACTTCTTCCTCTTTTCTTTCGGGATGTGTGCAAACACTGAGGTGCCGAACACTTTGAGCTGAGTAATGTCATAGCTTTTTCCAAACCATACCTCATATGGAGAGTTTTCACCGTATCTGCTCTTCCCGGTTCTGTTCAGAACAAATGCTGCTGTATGTATAGCCTCAGGCCACAAAGACCTAGGCAAACTCTTGCAGGCATTTAACATAGTTCTAGCAGCTTCAACTAGAGTCCGATTCTCCCTCTCCACTTTCCCGTTCTGTTCAGGGGTATATGGGACAGTTGTTTCATGCAATATGCCACATTTAGTAAATAATTCTTTGACTTCTTTATTTATAAATTCTAAGCCATTATCAGTTCTGACAACTTTCACTTTATTACCCGTCACATTTTCTGCCTTATTAATAAAATCTTCAATCGAATTTTTAATCTCGGATTTATTCTTGACAAAATAAACCGATCTATAGTTAGAGAAATCGTCTTTTAATAATACAAAGTATCTTGAACCGCCGATTGAAGTAACCTCCATGGGGCCGCACGTATCCGCATGGATTAATTCACAGGTTTTCGTAGTAACCCTCTCACTCTTTCCGAATGGCAACCGATGCATTTTTCCCTCCAAACAACTTTCACATTTTGCTACCGAAGTTTGGTTTACGTCGATGTTATTTTTCAGAAGCACTTTTCTGACATGATCAAAATTTTGATGTGCTAATCTTTCGTGCCACTCTTGTAATGTACTTTTCACAGTCTTAGCAACACTAGCCACCATATTTTTGTATCGCAATTCCAAATAATACGAACTTCCAACTCGATTAGCAACAGCACAAACTCGGTTGTTTTTATAAAATTTACACGAACTGTCATCTGTCCACATGACGTATCCTTTGTCTGACGCACAGTTCACAGAGAATAGGTTAGTTTTTAGTTCCGGAACGAACAAGACCTTGTCTATGGTCGTTCGAACCCATTCACTCCCGTCGTAAACTTCTACCACGATCTGTCCATAACCTAGCACACTAATTGATGCCCCGTTACCTACGATTACTGAATCTCGCTCAGTGCTAGTAAATGACGAAAACAGTCTACGATCACGACACATGTGTTGACTTGCGCCCGAGTCCACTAACCACTGTGATTGTTGATATTCTTTTAACGAACTTGATACGACAAACGCGTTACTTTTCTTTTGGTCCTTGTTTTTCCTAAACCAACACTGGGCCTTGTTATGTCCAATCTTGCCACAGTAAAAACACTTGTTATTTTGTCCTTCACTTTTACTGTTGTTATTTTTACACTCACTAAGAAAATGACCGAATTTGTTACATTTATAGCACTTTATATTCTTTTTGTCTTTAACAACAAAAGCAGATGAGCCTGCAGATTGTTGCTGAACCTCGCTCTTCTCCTTCATTCTTTCCTCTTCGACGAGTAATCTTGCAACTAAATTATCGATTGTTTGTTTACTATCTGGAGCCGACTCCCAAGCTGACACAAAGTGTTTGTACTCATCTGGCAATGACATGAGAACCTTTGTTATAACAAACTGGTCGGAGACTTTTTCACCCAGCTGTTTTAATTGATTTTGCAATTCTTGGATTTTGGACAGGAATATAGACATTTCAGTGCCTGCTTCATATTTATATTGAAAGAAACGCTGCTGTATTATGTGAATATTAGTTTCCGTTTTCTGCTCATAAACACTTTGTAGTTTCCTCCACATTTCAGCTGAAGTCGAACATGAAATAATATGTAACATCACATTTTCAGTCATTCTCGTGACTAATAGTGTTTGTGCCTTCGCGTCTTTACTGTCCCAAGCGATTCGTGAGCTAACCTCTTCGGGTTTTGGAGTTTTGCCCTCGACAATGTCTAACCAGCCTTGACCTCGTAGCAAAACTGTGGTTTGAAACTTCCAGATGCTCCAGTTACTGGCTCCTTCCAGCTTCATCAAGCCGCTGTTTGAACTCAGATTTACTTCCATTTCGCCGTCCTGCCTTGCCCCACAAAGCGAAACAAGTATTCTTTGACTTTCAACTCCACGTCGTAATGCAACCTAACCTCACTTTTGCCGGCTGCACCTCCAGACGCAGATACTTTGTACGAAAAACTGACTTCCTGTATTCTTTATATAATTCCTGCGTAGATTATGTGCCTGGGCCCATAACCTGATAGAATTAAATAAAGAACACAGTTTTAATTAGCGAAAAGTAGTTTTATTTTAACCGAGATCGTTACACCGTTACAGCACAGATAAGACAGTCTATACAGTGTTACCACAATATAAAGAAAATAAAGTAATAAGGGTATAATTACATTGCCATATTCCAACAGTAAGCAAACATCGCTTAATTGAAGCATAGGTAATAATTTAAAAGAGATTTAGAAAATCGATTTTTAATTCGAAACATCCATTAAAGAGAAAAACAGTCTGGAGGGTTCTCCAATTACGCCGGTATCGCGCCGGAATGCTAATGAGCCCGCGTCGAGGGCGCCACGCCACGCCACGGCCCACGGGCGCGAGGCTCAGGAGCATTAGAAGCAGAGGTGCCTCGCGTGCCACTCTCATTGCCTTTTCCTTCCGGGCACAAGGCGATACCATCAAGTGGTCGGGTATTAAGATTTTAAAGGCTGCACAAAACCGACCGCGTAAACCAAATATCGTCCAAGGCCTGGAGGCCGGTCGCTGCTGCCTGTTACGTCCCACTGCATGGAAATGCCAATATCCCCACACTGCAGGTGTCTGGTGTTGTTGCTGTTGCAAGGAGTCTCGGTGCCTGAGTCTGCAAGAAAACTATTTCCTCTCACTTTCACATAATTGTGTATCACGATTAGTATCCGATGGTTTTTAGTTGGAGCCAGTGATTTTCGTTCTACAGATTGCGTTCCAAAGTCATTGAACAAAGAGCCGTTTGCTTACTTATCCAGTCTGCCAGGTTGGAAATAAGCCTTGAGTATTGTTCTCTGTGTCCTCCTTAACTACAGGCAACTTGAGCAGACTTTCATCTCCTAGCACTACTACGTGAATGATTTACGGAAGTATACGTTGGTGGCACACTACAGCGAAGCACAAGACGTGAACCAGCATCCACGGCCACAAGGAGCGACCCACATCGACTCATGTACTAACGTAAGGTTGGAAGTTAGGTCCGCGCGATGCTACTGTCATTTCTTCGGCAGAAAGCCTCAATATTTGTAAATTTATGCGAAATTAAATTAACATGGGACAAAGTCCATTCAATTCATTGAAGTGTTTGAACAGCGTAAACAATTTCAACTCAATTATCGGATTTATTCGTTTGGGCCGCTAATATTTTTCGTCGGCTCGTCGTCGATGGATTGGGTTTATAGCGAACTGACTTTGTTGATATTCTGTTTATTTCAGATGTTGAATTCTTGCACAACACATCCATACCTACTATTATAAAATTCTAAGATTTGTACTGAAAATCACTTTTCTAGGAAGGGGGTCATAATTTCGGGAAAATCTTAATAGCGTGATGCAGGATCGTCATTTGTTTTATATGGTCTCGCGGCGTCATGCCAGTCAGGCGCCATCTATTGGGCACAATATCATTTGTCCTCGCATCACGCCGAAACGGCTCCTATAACAATCTTTGGATGTCTAGACATCCAAAGATTGTTATAGGATACTTTTTACCCGTTTACGACCAAAAAAATACGCAGACGAAGTTGCAGGCATCTCCTAGTATTATATTATTAATGAGCTATCTGATATGTAGATAATGAGATAACTACCTGGATGGCGACTCGCGCTCGAAGTCCTATCTTGTATTGGTAGGTGCAGTGTTATTGATACTCTGTATCAGTGCTGATATTGTATTTAATCATTCAACATCCAAGTAAACCGGTTTGGCTCTAGAATCACAATATTATCTATATATATATATAAAAGAAGAAGTCCTCAATGACTCATCAACGCACAGCCTAAACTACTAATGTAAGAGAGTTGATTTTTGCACAGTAGGTTACTTTTATAACGTGGGCTAGAGATAAGAAGCGATTTTGAAAAATTCAATCCCTAAGGGTGTTAAATAGGGGTGCAAAGTTTGTATGGGTGAAACTTTTTTTTTGAGCTAGAGACTTGAAACTTTGTAAAAAGATTACTTATTAAAAAACACAAAAAGTGATTTCAGCGTTTTTAAAAATTTCATCCCTAAGAGGGTTAAATAGGGGTGCAATGCTTATATGGGAGAAACTATATTTTTCGAACTAGACATTTGAAACTTTGTAGAAAGCTTACTTAATCCAATACAAAAAAAATAATTTCAGCGTTTTGGAAAATTTTACCTTTAAGGGGGTTAAAAAGGGGTGCAAAGTTTGTATGGGGTAAACTTTTTTTTTTAGCTAGAGACTTGAAACTTTGTAGAATGATTACTTATTCAGAAACACAAAAAGTACTTTCAGCGTTTTAGAAAATTTCACCCCTAAGGGGGTTAAAAAGGGGTGCAATGTTTATATGGGAGAAACTTTATTTTTTGAACTAGAGACTTGAAACTTTGTAGATAGCTTACTTAATCAAATAAAAAAAAAGTAATTTCAGCGTTTTGGAAAATTTCACCTCTAAGGGGGTTAAAAAGGGGTGCAAAGTTTGTATGGGGAACACCGCTAATGTTGTTTATAAAGAAGTGTTACGCTAAGGTTATCAGTTTATATTTTTTTTATTTCCTGTCTTCTACCCAGTGACTACGTAATTTTTTTAAAACGAACTTGCACCCCCTTTTCTGTGGTTGACTGTCAACAATATTTTCTTAGTGATGTCTCTTATTAAGTAATTTTGTTCCAAACTTTACATGTTCCTATATTTAGTGAGTTGTCTATCAGCACATGAATAATCTATACTTTATATACCTATTCTTACTTTATTTAGCTTCTTCAGAAATATAGAGAACTGTAGCACCAGAATATATTGAATCACTCTTCAAACAATACTACTAGCCTGTAGACCAAAATAGTAATCACATCATTAAATTCGCTTATGTGCATTAAGTTTTTAATGGTCACATTTCAGCATTTTCTTTAAACACTAGCCTTTTTAATAAGTGGGGTACCTGCTAGACCATTTAGAAACATATTGGCCAGCCTCGGGAATTCGCCACACCACTTATGAAAAGAGGTCATTATTTATTATTGTTTTGAAATAAAGTTTATTATTTATTATTATTAAAAGAGATACTCTTCATTAAATTGCCTCCATCTCTCGATTTCCAGTGCTGAGTTTAAGATTGTCTTAACAGCCTTACGATATTTAACTTTTTTTTTAATCTCACTCATAATAACTAAGATCCCCATTTTCTAACTCCAAATCTATGCGTCGCTCTATATCATGCAGAGTCATTTTTACCAAAGATTAAAAGCATCAGGTAACTGACGGAATAAATATTAAGCATCCTGCAAACAATTCCCGTAATCTAATTGGAAAATCTTCTAAAATTCTTTAACAATTGCATATCAGTGTCTGCCACTGTTTGAAATGTAATATGTCTAGACCATTTTAATTAAGAATAAAATTCACTTACCTATTTTAATATCTTTGTCATCATCAAAAATCTACGCGGACGAAGTCGCGGGCGGCCGCTAGTCTATATATATAAATGAAGAAGTCCTGACTGACTCATCAACGCACAGCCGAAACTACTAATGTTAGAGAGTTGATTTTTGCACAGTAGGTTACTTTTATAACGTGGGCTAGGGATAAGAAGGGATTTTTGGAAATACTTCCCCTAAGAGGGTTAAATAGGGGTGCAAAGTTTGTATGGGGTAAACTTTTTTTTTGGAGTTAGAGACTTAAAACTTTGTAGAATGATTACTTATTCAAACACACAAAAAGTACTTTCAGCGTTTTAGAAAATTTCACCCCTAAGGGGGTTAAAAAGGGGTGCAATGTTTATATGGGAGAAACTTTATTTTTTGAACTAGAAACTGGAAACTTTGTAGATAGCTTACGTAATCAAATACAAAAAAGTGATTTCAGCGTTTTGGAAAATTTCACCTCTAAGGGGGTTAAAAAGGGGTGCAAAGTTTGTATGGGGAACACCGCTAATGTTGTTTATAAAGAAGTGTTACGCTAACGTTATCAGTTTATATATTTTTTATTTCCTGTCTACTACCCAGTGACTACGTCCTTTTTTTAAAACGAACTTTTACCCCCTTTTCTATGGTTGAATGTCAACAATATTTTCTTAGTGCTGTCTCTTATTTATTGTGTTCGAAACTTTGTGTTCCTATATTTAGTGAGTTGTCTATCAGCACATGAATAATTTATACTTTATATACCTATTCTTACTTTATTTAGCTTCTTGAGAGATATAGAGAACTATAGCACCAGAATATATTGAATCACTCTTCAAACAATACTACTAGCCTGTAGACCAAAATAGTAATCGCATCATTAAATTCGCTTATGTGCATTTAGTTTTTAATGGTCACATTGCAGCATTATCTTTAAACACTAGCCTTTTTGATAACTGGGGTACCTGCTAGACCATTTAGAAACATTTTGGCCCCCCTCGGGAACTGCGCCACACCACTCTTTTCGTTTAATAGCCAGGCCGGCGTGTACAAATACCAGTGCTGCCTTCTTATGAACAGAGGTCATTATTTATTATTGTTTTGAAATAAAGTTTATTATTTATTATTATTAAAAGAGATACTCTTCATTAAACTGCCTCCATCTCTCGATTTCCAGTGCTGAGTTTAAGATTGTTTTAACAGCCTTATGATATTTAACATTTTTTTTAAATCTCACTCATAATAACTAAGATCCCCATTTTCTAACTCCAAATCCATGCGTCGCTCTATATCTTGCAGTCATTTTTGCCAAAGATTAAAAGCATCAGGTAACTGACGGAATAAATATTAAGCATCCTGCAAACAATTCCCGTAATCTAATTGGAAAATCTTCAAAAATTCTTTAACAATTGCATTGTCTAGACCATTTTAACTAAGAATAAAATTCATTTACCTATTTTAATATCTTTGTCATCATCAAAAATCTACGCGGACGAAGTCGCGGGCGGCTGCTAGTATTATCATATAAATAATTTGTAGGAGGATACTGGATTACACGATTAGAAAAACATAAATACTACGAACTAGATACCTATCTCTATGTCGTAGATAAAAATCAAAGGGAACATGAACAACCTTTCTAATATTTTATTAATATCTCCTAATGACGTAGTTGTTTGAAACGGAGGGTGGCATGAGTATCGGTAATCGACTTTGTGTAGAGAACGGATAAAAAGTGTAGACGGCGCGCGGCGCCTCAGGCGCTGCGGCGTCGGCGTCGTGCGTCGACTACCGACGGGCACGAACCGAAATCTTATAAGCCATCCCACAATTCGAATGTGTGTCTAACATAAGGAATTTATCTTATAGTTTTATCTTAGAGAATTTCTGTTATCGGCTGAAACTAATACAGCTTTCGTCGATATAAGGTCTACTGGAAAAAACCGGCCAAGTGCGAGTCGGACTCGCGCACCGAGGGTTCCGTACAAACACTTTCCATCCCTAAGTGGTTAAGTTAAGTTTGCACCTGGTATGTATAGCGCCCCATATAAATTAGGTGCAAAGTTAGGTATTAAAAAAAAAAATTATGGTTTTCGTAATTATTCCTTTATCTATGCTATAAGACGTTGCTTCGTACCAAATTTCAAGATTCTGAGTTCACGGGAAGCACCCTGTAGGTTTTGATTCCCTTGCAAGTGTCGAAAATTTGCAAATTAGGTGCAAAGTTAGGTATTAAAAAAAAAAAATTATGGTTTTCGTAATTATTCCTTTATCTATGCTATAAGACGTTGCTTCGTACCAAATTTCAAGATTCTGAGTTCACGGGAAGCACCCTGTAGGTTTTGATTCCCTTGCAAGTGTCGAAAATTTGCGGCATAAACGGCTGTATCTTTTGATTGCGTTGGCTTAGAAGTTTGATTTTTTCACAGCTTCAAGGGACAGTAGACCTGAGTAATTGATATAAATTTCAGCTTCATACGTCCACGCGTTCCTGAGAAAAAGGGTCTTGACAGACGGACAGACGGACAACAAAGTGATCCTATAAGGGTTCCGTTTTTTCCTTTTGAGGTACGGAACCCTAATAAATGTAGCAGTGTACGCCATGCACGAGCGCGGCGCGGGTCCGGCGGGCGGCGACTTGTTTGCTCGTGAGCGCTTGTTTACTCCGGAACTGCCACTCCGCTTATTGCACCGCTTCCAGCGTCTAATTGCACATCGGTCGCATTATCGGCGGTGGCGGGGCTTCAGACCTGATGAATGGGCGCGGAGCGGACAGTTCTAATGAGCGCAGCATTGTCCGGAGCCCGCTAATTGGTCTAGAGCCCGCTGGGTAGCTCTTTCAGCCCGTAATGAGCACGGGGCCGGTAGTGCTCCCTAAAAATCAGAATGGCTGCGGTGCTAAGCTAAACAAGTACTTATTAGAAGCGTTGGCGTAACTGCACTTGAGGGAAAAAGCTATAATAGATGATCAAACGAACTTCTCAAGCGAAGTTCGATCATTATTATATGAGTCGTTTCATTCGAAGATATAATATATAACAAGGTAGTCCTTTAAACCTACAGGCGACATTGCACGATTTTAAGAGACAATCAATTGACTATTAACTAAACAGATTTCATTCATTCATTCACTCCGTTCCACCCGGCAGACCCCACCTCCATATTGCCTCATTCTTTTCAGAGAAAAAGCAAAACTTTAAAATATAGGGGAGTACACTAGGGTGGGAGGGTTATTATATCTTCGAATGAAACGACTCATATAATAATGATCGAACTTCGCTTGAGAAGTTCGTTTGATCATCTATTATATTTCGTCGTTTCATTCTTCAGATATAATATATAACAAGGTAGATGTTCAGAGTTTTATTTTAATTTTATATGTTGCTTTTTGTAGATTAAAACATGATAAGAGAATATAGTTATATATTTCTCTGACACAGAATAATTAAAGTAACATGACATGTTTATTTTATTTTAGAATTATTATAAATATAAATATTCGACGAATATTCGTCATCCGAAATTGGTCATAAGTCATAAGTCATAAGTCATTTATTCATTGAACAATATACATTGTGTTTGAAATGATTAAGTAGGGTGAGGCACAGTTACAATTTTACAATTACATATTCGATTCCATACATAAGTGTACAATTTCATTCTTGTCAAATTTAAATAATGAATATGATGTTAAACACAATTATGATTTTATAAATTTATGAAACATATAATGTCTCATTTTTTTTTTATGTGGGTAGGTACACCACAATTTTTATTTAAGCATTAAATACAAAGATCAAAGCTTAAAGAAAAATTGAAAAAGGAGCTACCTGGGGGAAGAGACCGGGAATCGAACCCAACACAATTATGATTATTATTCTTACATATTGTTTAATTAAAATTATCTGATGTCAAATATAATTACCATACTAAACTACGACAACATTTAAAGAAATATAAAGAAGAATACAACAATAATTAACATTAAAATTTGATTCCTGTCAAATTAATTTAATTCAAATAATTCCTAATAGGTACATAATTAAATTGGATGTATACAATATAATTATAACAATACAATATAATGTGTCATTTATATTATTATTTACCAGGTTCCTGTCAATTTAATAATAGTACTTAATTTAAATAACTACGCAAACTTTATAACCACTCAATTACCTACTGAACGTCATTCTGATAAAGTTCGTCTACCGAATAGAGACACTTCTTTAGCAAAAAAGCCTTGAGATTCCTTTTAAACATGTGTAAACTCGTAATGGACTTAAACTCAACAGGCAACTTATTAAAGAGGGTGATTGCCTGATAGCCCGAGGAGTGCTTGACAATGTCTATCACAAAAGCGAGCTAACCTCTGAGACGTAGCGGTATAGCCCACTGCGCGCCAGATGGTGATAGCGCTGACTTCAGCGCGGTTCACGACAGATGTTCGTATCTGCGCGCACTAAATGTTACCGGGGTGCGTGTTTTGCCGGGGTGCCAATTTACTACAGAACCTCTTTAATCCATCTATTGATGGTTTGTGAGGTAGCAGCTTTAGTCAAAAATTATAACCTTTGAGAGTCGTTGCTCTACAAATAGCACCGTACTCTATAAAAGAAGAGAAGAAGAGGACCGAATGTTCTCGACATGCACCTAATGTTTTAATAACATCTGTAATCATCACCATTTTTGAAGAAACAACAACTTCAAATGCGATTAGCTAAAAAGTGTATTCTGTGTGCCTAAAAATATGTTTATACCTAGATTTTAAGTATAAAGTCACTTCTTTGTGGCATTCTTTCAAAAATATGTTTTATTGGGGTACCAATGACAGATGTAATTTAGGCCGATTTGCGATTCCCATATATCTGCTCAGTATAGTTAGGGGCATTTGGTATCTGCTTGTTTGCTGCTTTTTGCAGGCGTTTCACGCCAGTGTCCTAGATATTCTCAGTAACACTAATAAGGCAGAACGGTAACTATTAAGTGTATCGTACGTACGAAACTGGTAACTTACTCGGATAAGAATGATAAAACTGTGGTTTTAAAAACATCCGAGGTGTCATGATTACTTCTGGCTCAAAATTGCCAATATTTTACGTCATATTACTGGACTATAAGTACCGTCGGGAAACGATCCAAGCATAAGGGTCACACCGTTTCTTGTGATGTACCACTTCGATTGAAAGACTGTCGCATAGCTTCGCGACACCCAGGACATGTAGAGGAGGGAAGTCTGTAATCGAATAATTAGGAAAAAACCGAAAAAATTACTAAGATTCCGGTTAGTGTTTCAAATAAAAATCAGAGAATGCAAAAAAAAAAATATTTATAACGCCAGTTTTAGTATTGATGTAAGTCGGGTGAAACCGTAAAGTTTGCTTCGACTCAAATTAGACGAGATAAATTATTAAATATGGAAACGTATTGCCCGAACGGGGATAACCGAATGACATCATTGTCCACGCGTTCATGTTCCTACACCTGTTCAATAATATATGACCTTATGTACAACATTAAAGGCAATGAACGAATTTAATTGGATTGTATAAATCTAATTATTAATTAATTCCAAATAGAATATGTCAGATTCCCGTTCTTAAATCCCCACATACCACTGGCTTTATCTTTATCGCAACCAGCGCCCTCACTTGATTTAGGCGCGTCTCTATAGACTTCAAGATGGACACGGAAATGTAATATAATTACCTACTGTGATATTATTATATGTATGTATAAGAATTGTTAATCTACCTATTAAGATATTCAAATGTTTAATTTGAAGATGGCTAAAAGGTAAGTTATGGTAGGTAATTAACACCAAAACTTTGTTTGTTTTTTTTTTTTATATATTATTATTTTATTTGTGGGTCAACTGTACAATTCCGTTTTGATTATCCTCTGGTAAAGATAAAGTCAAATATAATCGTTCGATTTAAAACCCTGTAAGATAAATTTTTGATTTGGGTTTTAAGAAGGGAAACTTATTTATTAAAGCTGACAATATACCCTAAGCGAAGCATTGCTTAGAGCTTCATTTACGTTAAATAGGCATTTCTATATCTAAATGTCATCTTAGTAAATGACTGATTTGAGACCTCGAAATCTCAAAATGGACGCTCTGTGGAGTATGAATACTCTGTATTCAACTCGAGTCAAATGAAATAGAAATCGTAGGTAAATAGCTACTTTCGGGCACTTAGATTTATTGGTATAGATCTAGAGAGATATATTTTAAAGTGGTTAAAATAACCGTCTTGAGACATAGATTTTGAAGGTGCGTTTGTCCTCCACCGTAAAATGTCAGAGTGCTGTAAATTTATTAAAACTTTAAATTTTAAAATAAAACGTTAAGCTAATCGTTCTAATTAATATTTGGTGCCGCAAAATATTAGATATACATTAATATCGGATGGGCGAGATGGATGGAAATTGCTCCACCGACAAGAGCCGATTATTAATATCGGAGTACCTACACTCTGATAAGGCTCCCAACACTAGCTACTTTTGTATCGCTTAGCTTATGTCCGCTGCTTCGCTGTGACATAAGATAAGGTACATATTCAGATTGATACAGATTCTTGCTGTACTTCTGTGTGTTAAATGTGATTGAGTGGCCTGTCGAACTCGATCTAAGACATTATTTAATTACTAGAAGATATTTTTAGATCAAACGTTATGAAAATAATTATCTCTGCCATACTGCAGTATGTCTCCGAAATACCGGCCGCGGCATGTTGCGGAGCTGAAGCCGGCAGCGTCCGGCGTTTGTCGAGTAAGACGCTCGAGTGCGAGTCGGTTGTGCAGAGACAGAAGTCAGTCTCTTCGGAACAGATTTCTTAATTTTAGACCGTCTTTTGATGGTCTCGGCGGCTTTAATATTTTCAGACGGTTTATTGCTGAATACAGTCTCATCTTGCATCCTGAATGTACAGCAGGAACGACTGGACCAGATTAGGAGAGAGTTTTATGCGATTCTGAGTCGAAGTCGCTTGAAGGCCACATGAAATACGGCAAGCCACTGCCGAGACGTTTAATATTATTATAACAAAACGGAATCTCATTGCATTCAAAATGTGTTTATTTAATAACCTCGACGTTTTGATTTTACGTGTATAGTCTCGAAAAGACTGAAACGTGTTATTATTTAGATCGTTTTTTTTTTTTTTAAGAATAACGCGGGCCTTTTGATAAAGGAGAACCGTGTTATTGCATAACCGATAAATTCTCGTCCTGATTTCGACCCATATCTCGAACGGTGGCCGGTGCATAACAATTATCAGGAACGAGATTAATACTTTAGGACCATGTCCTTTGTTAGGGTCTCATGAATACCACCATACTTTGTGCGGTTATCATGTGTTGATTCCCCGAGAGCCCTCGAAATTCCTTATCGAGTTCTGGCTCTGGCAGCGGCGTCATGGGGCGTCCGTCCGGTTTTCGGAGGCCAGGAGTTCATTATTTAGTTCCGGCCTCGTTATAACAATCGGATGCGAGAATTTCGCTGTTAACTTGCGATTCCGATGCAAGATATATAAGCCAATTTTGTTACATTTTATCATGTTAGACAGTAGAAAATTGATCATTTAATTTTATTAGAAATATTTTTCTTCAGAGGGTAGACCAAGAAAAATATTTTTGCCGCCGAGGAACGTGGATTCTATCGAAGAATGCCCGTGTAAGGCTTGATAACATCGTTGGAGACTCGCAGTCAACCCCGATGTATATTTAAACATAGTTAGAGACTCGCAGTCAATCCCTATGTAGGCCACGGTAGATTGAGAAAATTAATTTTGTCGCAGAGGGACGTAGATTCTATCGCAAAATGTCCATATTTTCGGCTTGCTACCATCGTTGGAGACTCGCAGTCAACCCCGATGCGCATTTGAACATAGAGACTCGCAGTCAATTCCTATGTAGGCCACGGTAGATTGAGAAAATTAATCTTGTCGCAGATGGACATGGATTCTACCGCAAAATGTCCGTATTTTCGGCTTGCTAACATCGTTGGAGACTCGCAGTCAACCCCGATGCGCATATTCATAGTTAGAGACTCGCGGTCAATCCCTATGTAAGCCACGGTAGACGGAGAAAAATATTTCTGTCGCAGAAGAACGTGGATTCTACCGTAAAATGTCCGTATTTTCGGCTTGCTAACATCGTTGGAGACTCGCAGTCAACCCCGATGCGCATATTCATAGTTAGAGACTCGCGGTCAATCCCTATGTAAGCCACGGTAGACGGAGAAAAATATTTCTGTCGCAGAAGAACGTGGATTCTACTGAAGAACGCCCATATATGCTTGCTGACATCGTTGGAGACTCGCAGTCAATCCCTATGTATTAGGGTCATTTCATTATAATCACTTATTGTCACTGAATTATTTAAAATTAATTTACTTATTTCGTCGTTAGATTATGACGGTATATAAAAAATATTATTCTAGACTATTAAACAGTGTAACGTTACACGTACATAGATATATATTGTTTAAAAATATTTTCAATTAAAAAGAAACAGACTAAAAATAATTATAATCATACATATTTAATTTATAGTTTTACTTCATAATCAGCCTGGTTAAATAATTTGATACACATTCAACATTAACATTAACATAATAATAGGAAACAATATTAAATATAAATCATTAAAAAGTAAACGATTCGGAACACTCCTGCGCTCGACGATACCGTTAGGGCAAGGTACCAGCTGCGCGTCGCCTGGCTATCCCCGCCAGCGGCGTCTCGCCTGCGATACCCCGCGAGACCGTCTTAAGGGCAACAGCTTGTTGGTGCGTACACGGGCTCCGCTCCGTGTCGTCTATCGCGCTTGCAAATTATTATATTTGGAACTTATATTTACTCGTTAAGTAAATACACCAAAATACGTAGCGGCAGTGGTCACCTGTTTCCCTATTCTTGCGTGTTAAGCATAATCGTAGAATTGTACATAAAACTTTACTTCGCCTCGCACCCCGAAAGGGTAAGTTGTTGAGCTATTACCTAGTCTTAAGTATTAGTGGCTAAACTGTGCTTGTACCATAATCCTTGTGTTGATTTCATTGTATATTCATCTTAGTGCATCATCATAATGTTTAAAGTATCTATCGTCCACGCCGGCCGCTTGTGCCGATTTACCGTTATAACATGGCGTCGCCTACATTTTGCCTATGATGATTTCACTTGCTAGTACTTATTAAATGCTCATTATCGCAAGTTTAAGCCCTTCATTATAATAAAGTAAAAGTAATTAAATTAATTAAAAAATGAGAATGAATTCATAATATTATATTTAGGTATTTAGTTTGTTTGTAAATGCTAATTTGATATTTTACTACGCATTGCCTGCGCTGTACTTCTTTCGCATTCTGCTTATTCCTTCTGCACTCTGTAACTCCGTTCTGATTATGAACACCCACCAGCTACTTTCTTTTGCTCCCCCTGGCTAGCTTAGCAACATCACCGAGGTTCATAATCAGCGGAGTACAAAAGAAATATTAGTAGGTACATGTTCTAATAATGGCCGTTGTCTACAGGGTGCGACTTGGAGAAAAGCGTTTTTTTTACAATAACAAGACGTGTCGACACATCCGGCAAATGGTTGCCAGGACATTGAGCCGGCCCACAACAGCACCGACGCACACGGCATTACCCCGGGGTTCCAGAACGTAGTTCCTCGGACCGGCACAACTGACCTCGCCACCACCAGGGGAGTACCGGCCTGCGTTGCGATACCAGACGGGCTAAAATAATCCACGACCTTTTTATTGATAATTAAATAATTTATATTTTGTGATTGACAATCGTTGTTTTCTTTCCAAAACGCCGACCGTCACAACAGATAGTCTTCAAGTATTTTAATTTTTTCGTTGTTATAACGGAACTTCTCATCGGAGTTGCGTTTCGACAGAATTAACGGTCGTCCGCATCCTCAGAGAGAAGCGCGTGCGCTCGTCGCCGTGCACGAAAAAAGAATGTGGCAATATGGAGGTGGGGCCTGCCGGGTGGAACGGAGTGAATGAATGAATGAAATCTGTTTAGTTAATAGTCAATTGATTGTCTCTTAAAATCGTGCAATGTCGCCTGTAGGTTTAAAGGACTACCTTGTTATATATTATATCTGAAGAATGAAACGACGAAATATAATGTTTGTTAATATGATAAGTAGGAATTATCGTGCTTATGATAGCCCGGATCCGACCGGATTTGAAGCATGTGGATTGTGGATGGTAAAGGAATGACGTCACGTATAACAGTAATTAAGTCAGCAAGCGCTCGCAGCTCCTGCTCGAGCCCTAGATCCTGTAGCTACTCCCGCATGCACCCGCTAGCTAATCTAGCGCTGAATACGTAATGCCGTTATCTCGACGGCGGAAATTTCATCAATATTATAAACTAATCAGCCGTGCAGAAAGGGTGCGAGTAAACAACATCTGCCCGCGGAACTCGGGAACCGGCGGAGAAAACATATAAGATCATATTGCATTCTGAAGAATCAAGTCACGTCTCGCTTTACATTATCGCGCCGCTGAGATACGAGAATATTTTATATCTGTGCTGTAAGGTTTATTATGAACAAGAGAAGGGATATTACTTACACAAGACGTTTGAGAATGCACTATATGAGGATAAAATTAAGGAAAGGAGACGGTGAAATTAAATCGTGCACACTCAAAAAATCCGATATCCGGTAGAAAACAAGTAATCATTGCGATTTTTGAGAGCTATTCTTGTAATTTTGTTTGAGCTCGAGTGAACATTAATTCTGTTAAGTCACATGAGCAGACTTATCATATGGGTTTAAGGTAGTTGTACGAGTCGTACACCAGAACTGATCTGATTGTTGATGGTTGATTGTAGATTTGATAGAAACACTGATGTCGGTGTATGAATTTATTGATAACCAAGGTATATTAGTACTAGCTAGGAGCACGTATAAACGTAGACTAAAATTATAATTCATAAGTAGCGCGATTGCAAATACAACAATTATTACCGATTCATTATGTATTTATTTAATGCTGACTCGTAAATGTGCAATGCTTGCATTGTACAGTAGTTTTGGTTTGATTCAATTACTTAATTATAACAAACGTAGGACTTATGTTGTAGAACGTATGTGCGAGCGGCCTAGGTGCGGCAGCCGTGACTCGCGAGTCACTGCGATGAGCCTTATTGCGTTATGCACAACATGACAATGATTCAATTTAGGCCTGGTAGTGTGCTATGGTGCTACACATCAAGATGCATAAGCTGACACTACGTAAACAGTACGAGGATCCTAATAATATCGCAAGCAATCTTGGAAAGCTTAGCTTAGACGATGAAACTTGTATAGGCAGTAGGCACGCGCAGTCGTCAGCTGGCAGCTCGCGGTCCCGCGGGACGACGCGAGGCGTTGCATAATTGCCGCTCCGAGTTTGTATTAACATGCTGCAGATTAAAATTTAATTGCACCGTATTTCACCCGCTGAAGGGCGTGGGAACTCGGGAAGCGTTCGTGTATCTTGGCGCTATCGCGAGCTGCTTAGCACAGGCGCGAAACGGCTTAAGCTGGACGTGTCGAGCTTCGTGAGACATTTACTGCCTCCACACGTACTTACAACGAACCCTTGAAGCAAGCAGACACCATGATATCCCACTAGTAATATTTCGGAAACTAAATAATGTCGGTTCATTGGAATTGTGACAGTGTGGTGGGTAAATAATACCCTGAAACACTTTAGATTCATCGGCCTAATTCCACGCTAAGGAGGAATTATTCTATGTGGGTAAGTCCACATATTCTGTGGGTATTCTGCAGAAGCGTGATCATTATGTTCACACTTAAACTTTAAAATTTTTGGAAACGATTCGTAATCGCGATAGATTTAATTGCTCTGCTTAGGAATAGATACGGTTGGTATTCCAACAATGCCAAAGGCGCCTGCCGAGAGGAATAGTAAAATTCCAGGGTATCTCGTGGAGACAGGTAGATGGAATTCAATTTGATGGTTATTCTAGAGAACAAAGAATAATCTAAATTCCCATTAGTCAAATTATAAGAGATTTTTACATTGTATTTTGGCTAAGTTTAGCGCCCGCGTCGTTTGAATTTGCCTAGAGTTTATATTATAATACGGTCTCCGGGGGGAGCGCCGCGAGCTCGCAATTAACGTCTGTGCGTAATCCGATATCCGCGGCTCGGCTCCTAATTAATACAAATTGCGAGTTTTCAGCCAAAGGTGAAACAGTTGATGGGTAAACATAAAACCCGCGGAAAGAATAACATGTTATGCGTGTTATTGTTCCATCAGTTCCCTGTTTACCCTGTCCGTCAACATTGTTGTAGTTGGTCTTCGGAAAAATAATACCCATCGCTTCAGTCGCGCACTGACCGGAAGGTGCGTAATATTGATATTAATTTTTTAAACATTATCACAACAAAGCCGAAAGATACGTACACTACACGGGTCAAATTAGGTACATACTAAATTAATTCATAACAGTGAGGCACATTGTGAAAACCTCATCAAAATCCAATGACTGTCTAGTATGAGTGAAGTGGTCTGTCCTTTAAAATGTGTATACACCGGCGTCACAGCATCGTCTGCAGCGCAGACTCTGTTGTTCGCGTTAAGTCAACGCATACACTTATACGCTGGAAATAACTCAAACGTGATGACGACGATTATACCTGCAGCTGATGGATCACGTCCATCTAAAATGACGATAGGGCCAACGATATGTACGTATGCTAATTATTTTTTACTTTTGTTGAAATACCTAAAGCATCTATAAAAAGTATATGTACTCCTCCTGGTTGTGCGGCCCTTAAAGAAAGTTCAAGCTGAACTTCTTCTGGCCTATTTCCGAATTTATCAATACTGCGATATTATTTTAAAATCACCCCACTGATAACTTATGTTACAGTTTTAGCTCCACTTAATGAGTTTAACCATAGGTGCTTTTACGCATAGATTACATACGAGTGTGGTGGGAAGGCGAGGTGCGATGTCACGTTAATGACGACGCCGGGTCGGCGCCGCCGTGACCCGCCTCACCCTTTATTAAAGCATATCAACACGACAACTTGACACTCCTTTCTTAACGGAGAAAAGAAAAATGAGAGAATTACTTGAGAGTTGGCTTTATTAAGTACAATGGCGGATCGGGTTGCGCCCCGCGCCCTCTGCCGAGCACCGGCGATGGAGGCCGGTGCCTCATCTCTTCGCAATTAGCGGCGGATCCGACGAGATTGCTACAGTATTCATATCCCGGCGCACTCTCGCGATGTATGTTTTGATTATATTTTTCCCAATTCGTTTGGAATATGTTACGTCTTTAGTTGATACGACTGCATGATAGAGTCGACGAAGCTCACATTTTGCGACGTTTCGATTCAAAATACAGGCAGTTGTAGAGAAAAGTAGCCCTTCTGTCACATTATTTTGTATGGCAGAAAACATACGCTTTTCCTCCGTTGATTATAACCTACATATAATTTGATTGAAATCGCCGGTAACCTTCGCGTAGCTCGACCTCAGATAATATACAAGTTACGCTCGACTCACCAGAAGCGCCGAGTCCGCGCCACTGCGCAGCGGCGCCGGCGAGCTGCGGCCGACGAACTGCGGCCGACGGTCGTTTGAGCGACGATCTTATGTACGCTGTGTGCCGCGCTACCTGCAAAAAATAACCGAATCTTAATACTTTATTTAAAAAAAATAAAGAGACGCGGTTTTATAATTTTGAAATAGAAGCAGGTTTTTAACCGACAAATTTCAGGATTGATCTTGTACAAAATACTTCACTAAAGATTTGAAAACGTGTAGGACATCTAGGAAATAGAGACAATGTCGTGTTGATATCGAGAGATTATTTCCCAGCTGTAGAACGATGGTCTTTAGTTGAAGTGTCAGGTAGCGCCGCCGGCGCCCGGCGTCACGGCGCCGCGTAAGCACTCTTACTGACCTCCCCCACCCGTGTGAACCCTGCCACCTCACCCCTCACACAGCGCTAATGTAATCTAACGAGTGCAACACTCAGGGCCGATAGTTCAATTAGCGTGGCGCGCGAGTCGCCGCCTTTGTGCCCTTCGTCGCAAGTGCGCGCCAGTCACACGATCCTATAAGTGGAAACGTTTATCACGGTGTAAAGTAAGACGCTTTGCCGCAACACAAGTGCCACAGTTTATTGTTACTGCCACGGTTTAATTCGCACCATGCACTTACTTGAGCTTGTCTTTAAAGTTTTTAACTTTCCCACTGCGCCTGTAAAGCCGCTTCGCCACCTGAAAACAATTCCCACGACGCTACTGCGGCTAACTTGAGACACAAACTTATGCGGTGCGAATTGTAGAAGATTTGCTTTCCGCTTATTTACGCGAAGATGGGCAACAGTTCGATGGCCGGGTCGGGCGCCGCGCCGCGAGCCAATCGACGCAATCTGTTGCTACACCATTCCGGGTAATGGGATTGTCTGCTCGTTATCTGCGGTCGGGATTCGGCACAAACGATCATCCCGACGTCTGATTTCATATAACATGAACGATCGACAGCGTTCTGCTCGATGTGGTACCACGACCGCGGTTATTTTATTTTTTATTTTTATTTTTCTTTATTGGCACACTAAACAGATTACATTCATTTCAAAAAATAAAGATACAAAGGACAGGCATTGCAGATAAATGTCATCCAAAATAAGCATGCACATCATGATTATAACAATATATGTACATTGAAAAAATATCCTAAAATAAAAATTATTATAAATCTAATATTATTATAATGGCTCAACTGTTTAATTTAACATTCTATTTAAATATTTTATACATATTGAGCATTTTGAATTAGAATAACAAAACAATCAAAAATGTGTAAACAGAGATGGCGTTTAACGCGAGAGCAATTCTACAATCTGCCTCCTGAATACCAAAAATCGTGGATTGAAAATGTCGATGTTATTATTTTTTGACACTAGGTCGTTGTACTGACGGCACATTCTTACGATAGGATTGTAATACGAGGTGTTGTTCCTGTATACCTGCAGAGCAAACACTTTAGGGGCGCGCGATCTAAATCGTGGTGTGTTAAAGGTGATATGTGACAGAATATAGGGGGAGTCAATTTTAGAATGAAGGACCTTGTGTAAAAATAGCATGTCATACAAGAGACGACGTGACTGGAGGGAACAAATGCCCAATGTTAGTAAACGCTGGTCGTAATTTTGGTGGATTAAGCCGTGATTGTATCTATACGACATGATTCTTAGACACCTCTTTTGAATACGCTCGATATTATTTGAGTGAACTGAGTAATATGGCGACCAAACAATGCAGCCATATTCGAGTACACTACGTACAAGACTTTGGAATAGGCACAACAAGCTATTAGGCCTTTTGAAGTCTTTGGTAACACGCAGGATGAATCCTAGCATTTGGTTGCTTTTCCTAATTACGTACTCGTAGTGTGACTTAAAGTTCAGTTGTTCGTCAAAGTAAATGCCAAGGTCCTTAGCGACAGCTTTGCGTGCAAGACTTTGGTTAGCCAGCGTGTAGTCGTATATTATCTTTTGTTTCTTATTTGAAAAAGATATAACGAAGCATTTATCAACATTCAGTAACATGCGATTATCACGACACCAATCTGATACACAAGCTATATTATGCTGTAGCTGTAAGCAGTCACTCACATGATCTATGTTCATAAACAACTTTAAATCATCTGCATATAACAAAAAAGGACATGATACCTTATCCACCAAGTCATTTATAAAAACAATAAACAACAAAGGTCCCAAATGCGAACCTTGAGGCACACCAGAAGTTATCGGCGCCGGGGTCGATAGAAAACCATTAATGGCTACAAGTTGGCTCCTGTTATTCAAGTAAGAACAAACCCACCTGAACAAACTACCGTTTATGCCGTGAAGAGCAAGTTTGTGGCAAAGTATGCTGTGGTCAACCTTGTCGAAGGCTTTCGAGAAATCTGTGTATATGGAGTCCACCTGACCTCTCCTTGCAAAACTAGTACATAAAAAGTCTTTATATTCTAACAAGTTAGTAATAGTAGACCTATTCTTGACAAAACCATGCTGTTTTTCTGATAAAAATGATCTAAAGTGGTTGTATAGGTGTTCATAGACAATAGATTCGAAAAGCTTGGCCATACATTACAAGATACTTATAGGCCTATAATTTTCACAGCACAACTTATCACCTGACTTGTGAATAGGAACAATATGGGCAGTTTTCCATATTGTAGGAAATGTTCCAGATGCCAATGACTTATTGAATATTAAGCTTAAAGGAAGCCCAAGTTCTTCAGCACAGGATATAATAAAAGAGGGGGGTATGCCATCTGGCCCAGCGCCCTTATTTCTGTCAAGCATCTTAATTTTCGCAATGATATCATTTTCTGATACCAAGACCGAGCATAAAGATGCGTTACCAACAGTAGACGTATCAGAAGAAGATATAAGAGGATGGGATGACAGGTATGTGGAAGTATCAAAAACATTTGCAAAATAGGAAGAGAAAAGGTTGCAGATGGCTTGATTTCCTGAGGCTGTAGACTCTCCGTAAGTCATTGTCTGTGGCATTGTCGAAAGGCCCCTCTTGTTCTTTACGTAACGCCAAAACGCTTTGACATCATCTTGTAAGGCATCTTCTACAGACAATAAAAAAACCCTATAGCATCTAACCGTCATAGCCTTACATCTTTTACGAAGCATGGAGAAAGAGTCATAATCGCGTGGATTGCCGTATTTCTTGTACAATTTATGAAACTTAAGTTTTTCGGCGAGGCAATTTTTTAACGCACTACTGTACCATACTGGATAGTTATGGCCTGATTTGTTTTTGTAAAAAGGGGTATGTTTTTTGATTATATTAAGAAGCGTTTCGTAAAATACTTGAATACAGACATTCACATCTGATGCCACAAGCAAAGACTTCCAGTCCACCAAAAGCAAGTCATTACGAATCTTACTTAAATCGCATTTATTAAAGTTTAGCCTTTTAATGTTGTTGACAGCCGCAGCAAATACGGGTTGCAACTGAGGGATATCAACAACAATAGAAGGATGATGATCATCTTGCTTCGTCATGGGTTCGGCACCATATACCTTGACGCAGTTAGAGGTTGATAATACTAGGTCGAGAAAACGCCCATTTGCGTTTGGTATGCTATTCAATTGAATTAGACCACACAATGACATGAACTCAAAGAGCATATGCGATTTACGATCTTGCGGATTAAGTGGACTTAATACTCCCAAAGTCGATACAGACCATCCAAGATTAATCGTGTTAAAATCACCAATCAATAAAAAATTATCATCGGTCTCAGCATTGAGAATTATTTTTTGACAGTTGACATAAAATGTTTGCAAATTAGGTAATGGTAAGTCAGGGGGCAGATAGCAGACGCAAATATAAAACACACTACTATTATTATTGTCAGGTAAAATTTTTAGCCAAATATCCTCCATCGCAGTTTCCCATGATTGTTGTCGAACAACGTTAAAATTCTTTTTAATAGCAATCAGTACCCCGCCACCCTCAGTCTTCTTCGACTGTGATGTATCACGGTCACGCCTAAAAACATTGTACCGGTGATCAAACAACTCGCTGTCATACACACTGTTATTTAAATTAGTTTCCGTTAAACATATTAAATCATAATTCGAACTCAACATGCTCAAATAAAAATCTGATAATTTAGATCTAATTCTGTTTACATTTTGATAAAACACAATTGTCATGAATATATAAATACCTAATCACCCAAACAAGCTAACACTGAAAAAAAGAACAAAATATGATGTTTACCTATATTGTATAATTACAGTTAAGTAAGTTAAAGTTTAAGGACATACAATTTAGATATATATTTATATTCATTTATATTCTTAAGCAACCCAATTTATTAGGTAGGTACATTACTAATTGTATTGTTTACCAAAATCTTATCAGAACACAGTAGTCCTTTTTAATTATATAAAACTAGCGGCCGCCCGCAACTTCGTCCGCGTAGATTTTTGATGATGACAAAGATATTAAAATAGGTAGGTAAGGAATTTTATTCTTAGTTAATTCACCCCCTTAGGGGCAGAATTTTTCAAAACGCTGAAATCACTTTTTTGTATTTGATTAAGTAAGCGTTCTACAAAGTTTCAACTCTCTACTTCAATAAATAAAGTTTCTCCCATATAAACATTCCACCCCTATTTAACCCCTTAAGGGATGGAATTTTCTAAAACGCTGAAAGTACTTTTTGTGTTTTTTAATAAGTAATCTTTCTACAAAGTTTCAAGTCTTTAGCTGAAAAAAAAAGTTCCCCCCCATACAAACTTTTAACCCCTTTTTAACCCTTTTAAAGGACGTATTTTTGAAAACGCCGAAATTACTTTTCTTGTATTCTAATAGTGTACCTTTAAACAAAAATTCAAGTCCCGCGCTCAACAAAATACTTAATCTCCATACAAACTTTTAACCCATTTTTTACCACCTTAGGGGGTGAATTTTCAAAAACGCTGAAATTAGTTTTCTTTGATTTTATTTTAATACTTTTTTACAAAGTTTCAAGTCTCTAGCTCAAAAAAAAAAGTTTCCCCCATACAAACTTTGCACCCCTTTTTAACACCCTTAGGGATTGAATTTTTCAAAATCGCTTCTTATCTCTAGCCCACGTTATAAAAGTAACCAACTGTGCAAAAATCAACTCTATAACATTAGTAGTTTCGGCTGTACGTTGATGAGTCAGTCAGGACTTCTTCTTTTATATATATAGATAATTAAGTTTATGATTGTTTATATGCTAATTGGTAGCTTATCGAAACAATATTGTATTTAACGCTAAAATCATTTCCAACTGACCGAACTGACCGAATAATGAACTCAAAACACATGTTAACATCAAGTAAATACGACCAACAAATGTTAGGTACCAGTATATAAGTACATACTAATAACGTTTGAATGAAAAACCAATCCATGTAATAAACATTTGAGTCGTGTGAACACATGAACACTATGGATTAAAAACATGCAATCAAGTTTCAATCTTGTTACCAAGGCATTGAGGTTATTACGTACATTTATTACACATGTTTACCGATATATAATTTCTAATGAGATCTTGCTGCACTACTCGTACTCGGTACCTGAGTTGAGTTTGGTAATGATGGACTCATTACTTTTTCTAAGTTATGTAGCGAGTCCATGTTTTTAACATGCTCAGGTGTACTGTCATCATCCTTTAGAATATATATTCGACCATATCTTACCCATACAGTTTTATAATTGTTGTTTTTACGGAACTTTCGGGCAGCGAAGTGAAGTTGTTTACATTCCGGTGAGAGATGTTCTGATAAGTATATTCGCGAGCTGTCCCCAGCCAGTCCGACGTGAGTGGTGTTGAGGGCATCATCGGAGTGCGCTTTGTTATACCGGTAGTACGCGGATAATAGTGTATCGCGTAATCTTGTTGATGAGAGTGACACCAGGATGTTTCGGGGGCGAGTGGAGGACGGGTTCAGCTTCGCCACCCGCCGGCAGGCACTAATCTCGTTGTCAGTCACCGGGACATTCAAGGTACTGCATAATTTCTTAAATATTAACCAGACATTCTCGGCGCGTTTTTCTGGAACGGCTTGTATTTCGAGGTTAAAACTACGAGACACGTTTTCTATATTGGCCAGGCGAGTTTTCAAGCTATTCAACTCGCACGTCAGCTGATTATTTTGTGCTTCAAGGGATTGAATGGCCTGTTCTTTATGTAACAAATTCGTTTTTAATTCATTTTGTTCCTCGACTAAGAAGTCGGTAGTGTGAGAGAAATTGGTTTCTAACGATTGCTTAGCGACAGCCATTTCCTTAGCTAGCATTGTGTTTAGGTCGTTTCTCAGGGCTTCACGCAAATTACACATTAGGCTAGATGTAGGTGACAATTTCTCGTCGAGTAGTTGGCTAATGCTTTCCAAGGTAAGAGGCTCCGAAGCACTACTGGCACGCCTGCGGGACGCTTTTTCACTAGGCGGGCCAGTATGTAGGTGGTCGCACGACATGTTCATGGAGTCCGATATGAAGCTGTTGCTGGCAGCAGGTGTAGCCGGAGTGTCTTCGTTTACCCTTCTCCTAGTTACATTGGCACATGATGGACACTTAAGTGCGGCGAGTTGATTTTTATTAAAATTTGACACTTGGCCTGCTGTGATATTTAGGCAATCATAACAAAAAGTGGATTTGCACGAGTTACATTTAAGGAATTGTACTCCTTGAATGACGTTCACGCAGCCAGCACAATTCATTCTTCCTTTCAGCGGCTTGCTTTGGGTAATAATCAGGAGAATATATTTGATATTTACATCAAATCAGTTAACTGTCACTTTCCTCACTAGGGCGACCGTTGGCCCGAAATTTAACACTGCAATTTACCACACATTAATCGTTTATTAACTACTCTTTGAATTATTATGTACAAGTACTTTTGTTTAGCACTGTTATTTTTATAAAATTGAGCACGTATTTTTACAATAACTATTTTTAGGATATTAATTAACGCTCTGACAATGTTGCCGTTGCCAAGATGGCCGACCGAAACCCATGGTTATACAGCAAACGTCAAACAAACATTACGATTGGAAAAGGCTTTCATCAATGTTGATGTGTTGTCACTCGGGAACGAAAAACGAATTGAATTTTATACAAAGTGTATTCGATGTCGTAACGAACTTTCAAACAGCAGTTCGTACTTAGAACAAAAGCTCGATATACCTACTTTTCTGATGTGTCTACCTGCTAGTAAATTTCCAACAAATCAGAAGCAATCTTCCGTATTACCTACTGCCGCTGGAATGAAGCCAACTTACAAACAAATTGATAGATTTAGTATGCATGTATGCGGCAATAATGATAGTTTAGCGAGTTTGTGTTTACCAACACGCAGCTGACGTCGCGTCGTCATCGGTATCATTTAAATAATTGAAACAACCCACTAATTATGACTGAAGTCGGAGCTCGCGGAGTGTTTCACCCAGACCGGAGGTTAATTATGAGTGCACGATGACGGTGACGTCAGCGTCGAGAAACAAATGGCTGTCGTTAAACAAGAGAAGAGCGGCCCGCGGCGGCGATTACCATATAGGACACGGCCGCATACATATTCAGCCGAGACGAAATTTGCCCGACTAGTACCTACAAACCCTTTTACACCGCTCGCGGCTCTGTGGACAGCGTGTCATGTCGGTTGTTATTCATTACGGGAACAGCAACATTATGGGTAGAGTAAAGACCGTTTAAATGGACACGCGCTTTCGCTTACGCATACAAAACATCCGAAAGTTCTACAGTGTAATATTTCTAATGCATTATTATAACTTTTAGTAGGTTCGACAGGTTCGCATATGTCTTTCAATCTTAACCGTGGTTTCGACAGAATGTTTTTCCTGAAAGAAAAAACATTCTAGAATTTATAAATTTTATGAAACATGTAATGTCTCATTTTTTTTATGTGGGTTCACCACAATTTTTATTTAAACCATTAATACAAAGATCAAAGCTTAAAGAATAATTGAAAAAGGAGCTACCTGGTGGAAGGGACCGGGAATCGAACCCGGTACCTCTGGATTACCGGTCCAGCGCGTTAGCCACTTCGCTACCTACGTGTGTTGATCTTTGCATTGTTTATTCTAGAATTTATTTAATATTTTAATGAATCACACTTAAGTCCCATGTCCATAAAAAATATCAGAACTACCAGCCACCGACTAAAACTTGTTAGTGTGTGTGTATTTATGTAGGTACCTATACTGAAGCAATTGTTACTCTGTTCAGGGCCATTGCCATGCAGACTGCGGTTACACTAATACTCGTAAACTGTACAAACCTCAAGGAATAAAACCTCAACGACATAAACCACTTTATACCGTTGAACACACTTGCATCGTATTTATGTCGGGCGGGCCCGGCTGCCGGCTCGCGCCCGCGAGCACATACACGACCCGCCCGCGGTATTGAGCCGAGCATCGAGCTGCAATCAGCGCGCTGCAATCAATCACCGCCTGATATTGAACGCCGACAGCACATCTCACGTCCTGAGAGGTGCTCGGCACTCGCTACATCTGCTCCCGAACATGGTTAATATCCATTCTTTGTGCCGTCAGTGCCGTGATAGAACTAAATTATTTGCACTAACGTAATCAATAGATAATTATTTACCTTGGACCTTCACAATACTAAGAAACCGTTTTGATATTATCTTTTCACGTTTCATACAGCACTCTATTGTTGCAACTAATGATGGTCGAGTAGAAAATATTTAGTTAAGATATTTATATACCTCCTTATTTTTAAAGGTCTGCGGTCTATCAACAGACATTTGCGTCTTCTACAGAGCCGTGACCATTATTGTAATTCTACTGACAAAAAAAGAAACTGAGCTGTGAAAAGCTTCAGTTTTAGCATTTTCAGGTAAAAATGAAGCCGTTTACAGCTGCCACAAAAGTAACTACTCACGTTCCCGCTGCTGGATTCAATATTCAGCCACGTACGTACTTATAAGTAAGGTTGTGATATTTATTTTCTGTCGATAGTGTTAGTGTCGTATTTTTCATAAGATCTGATAATACGTGTATGTGTGACAGTGTGTGACGACGTGCGCCGACTTACGGCTTGTGGCAGTTTTATTGCGGCGCTGCACTTATTGCCGACTGCGACACAGCGACGGCAGATGCCGGTTACGACCGTTGGTAACAACGAGTAATACTCTAACTGGAGTAGCTCCACAACTTCATAAAACTACTGCGGCTCGTGACAGCGCGGCGTGTACCATCTCTATAATTAGGCGCACGGTTGTTAGAATATAATATATAGAAGGACAAATTGAACTAATTCATGTTTTATTCATCCAAATAACAGTTTAGTAGTTTGATCCACTTTTGTTTTAGAAGGGTTAAATTATTACCAACGAAACAGCCGCAGATATCAACACGAAGAGCGTAATTATCTCGTTATTATGTCATGTTTCGTATCATTTTGTTGTCGCGGCGTATCCAGGCATACAATTCGTATTAATAAACAATCACCGCGTATTCATCCTCCGAAACGTGATGTTCGCTGGAGCGCTAGAAGCCGCTCATTCGTGAGTGCGAACATAATGCGAAGCGACGTGCCCCCCCTCCCCGCTCTCGACGCGCACATTTATCAATCGTATGGAAAAATCTGTCATTTTCATTTCGGACGCTATTTAAAGGCAAATCAGCGTGGCTCATAAATATTGCCGCGGCCGCGTGTCTCTTGCCGCCGCGGCGGTTCCTGTTTAGCGCCAATTAGTGCCGTTTAAACTTAATTGTCTACTCAATTTCTAATTCAAATGTATGAATAACTTTACGAGCCGTCTAAACTGTCCCTATTCATTTCAGTTTAATCATAATGGCAACATTAGCATCGATAGCGGCAACGGCGGCGGCAGGCCGGTGCAGCGGCGTGCATTAGCAATGCAAACGGTGCCGCAATCACGCCGCAGAGACAGCCGGCCTGCGCCGGCGCGCGGCGCGAGACGATCCGCATGAATATGGAGCGACTATAGACCGCGTCCGGGCTTCGTGTCGACCTATTTACACCGGAGGACATGCCTGCATGCTGATCAGGCCACTGAAACCCGCATCTCGTTTACCACTGCCCGCCCTGGGAGTCTCTGCTGTGTCAACAACTTCCAAACCAATATACGAGCCATTATCAACACTCATAACAATTCCTATAACATTTTTGTCTACCGTCAAGGTACTTTAAGAACTGTAAAAAACAATGGCCGCTTAGTTTCTTATTAGGTAAGAATGGGCAGCAAACGCGGCTTGAAATCGCTTCATAATTGCCGCTGGAACAATTAACATGCAGATGGCGGCGGCTGCTGCTCCGCTTCGCCAAGTTGAAACGGAACATAAAGTTTATTTGCGCTAGCGCACGTATGTCCTTACGCATGCGCAGCGCAGCCTGCGGCGCGGCGCGACCGCCGACGCGCGGTAGCCACTAGCCACCTAATCAACATATAGGATATTTTTGGCTAACCCAGATATTATTACGCAGTTGAATTTTCTATACAATCTTATAGAAAATTTTACATAGGCGCATACAGCTTCCACACTTAAGAAAATTGCTTGCCCAACGAGTAGAGTTCATTTTTTGATGGATGGGTTAACCCTTGAGGCTAGTTAAAGTCAGCATTTGAAAAAGTTGCTTGTGCTCGTCAACTTAATGGGAAGTAGTAAAACCTTTTTAAACGCGATTTAGTCCATGTTATAATAAATAAGTAATGTGTGAAAATCGTGTAACTTTAAAATAATACATATAAGTAGTAAAATATATACGGTCAATGATCAACGGCATACTAACTTAGCACACATGAATCAAAAGTGTTATTTACGTACCCAATACACATAAATAATATTGAATTTACCAGGCGGTTCGCCATAAGCTACCTACCTATAAGTATAAAGTATAGATCAGTGAAATAAAAATATTTGTTCATTGCTCTCACACCAGTGGCAGACGTGAACATTACCCGTGGGGGAAGTCAGAGTAATAGGTATATATTTATTCAAGGGCAGGGCATTCCGTCAAGGCCGCCATTTTGGTGCTATAGGCGCCATATGCTACCGGTGCGCAAACGATTAGTTCTATGGCCTCCTACTCAATTCAATGATTATTTTTAGAGGCGCTATAAAACTCTGCAATTGTACTTAATACCCATTGTATTGTATAAGGCCACCAAGCTCTGTTCTCAAACGTACCAACCACGGGCTCATAAGGACCGCTCCACTTATACACCTTCTACCAGCGGTCGCGCCGGGCGCCACTGCCTTTCCTCAATACACCCGATATAAATTGATTTCAATATTGTTCCCGACCTGATATTACTTCTCAGAACAATCAAACAAAAGCATTTTTATACTCAGTCGATGACCAATGTCTTTCATGGGATGTAATTCGAACACAATAAGACGTGTTTTCATTGCGTCGAGGGTTTCCAGTCGGCTGCGCCTTCCTCCGTTCCGAGGACAACCCGCCGAAGTTGAATTACGTCCCAATAGTCAGACATAATGAACTCGACAGTCATAAGGAACCGGCCGAGAACGGGAGGGGAGGGAGTGGGGTGATAAGCATCGCTGCAGCACGACCAGCCTGCACATAATAAAATAATATGTGCTGACCGCATATCATGCGCGTAATGACCAAGGAAAATTACAGTATTGTTCGATGGGTCGTAAAGATGTTGGTCTCGTTTATGGCGCTAACGCGCAGCACATGTTGCGCGTCCGTCGTCGCGGCCGGCCGGTGAGGGGTGAAGGGGGGACGGACGGACAGAAAACACGTAAACACGCTGCGGGATCTATTCGCACGTGATTATCATTACCGCGGGAAACAACGGTCGGTTTGACACAGATTGTAATTTATTGTACGAGTACTAATAGGTAATATACGCGTCACTCGTTGCGTGTAACGAATAGTGCTCGGCTGGTGAGCAGACGTAGTGTCGCCCGACGACCGCTTATTCAGCACTAATGGATCCCATCTGTCACCGCTTAGAGCAATCTCAGAGTATTTAATTACTCCTCTTACGAGCACTTAATAATAAATACGCCATTACGACGCTCATTATCCTATCACGGCCATAATACATTTTGTTAGTTTGGCAGTAGGTACTAACATAAGATAAGTAGAAATAGTATAACAGCTACTTAGTATATATCCCACGAAAACAATTCATGTCAAATTGGCGGCCAAGACTCACTCATAACGCTTTCGCTGTAAAAAAGTGGTCAGATCCCAGAAAAAACCTTGGTTTCAAAAGTATGCCCTGTCCGTTTCAGATATATAATATATTATTACGTTTTTAAAGGCTTTTTTAGTCAAGCTGAAGAAACGCCTAATTTCTAATCCGAAACAGCGAAACTCTAATCTGAAAGTTAATAAGGCTATGATGATTGATGACTATGATTTGGCCGTATTCTTTACCAACGTCGCAGTAGAAAGTAAAACTCTTTCAAAAAACCGAGGGTCACATACTTAAGTAGTACTCAAATACTAATGTAGATACACGGGAAAATTAAAGCCACACACTAGACTCGACTAGTCAAATGAGTGGTGGGTGGAAGCTGCACGTGCTATACAGAAATACTATATTCGATTCTTAGTGTTTACCTTAAGTACTTCAGAGTTGGTGGAATATGTTTTGGTTGTGAGTAAGTAGGTACATTATAGGGACAATGCTGATACCGAAAGTACTAAAACCCACGGCGACCGCCGCATTCACTATGGGAGTGTAAAATTCATATAAGAGCGATAAGCACGTATAAAGGCGATACAGTGCAGCGTTATGACATACGTGACCGCAATGCTGACGGCCGACCGCGCGTATTTTGTATCACGTCGGGAAATAGTAATTAGATTTACGTTTACGAGCGGCGGCGCACGCGCAGGGCGGTAAAGCCGCATAATGCGCGCGCATGATGGATGGCGGCTAGTCGGGCATGTGCCCTGCGCATGCGGTGCACCGTGCGCGAGCTGTCGAACGTGTGATGGATTAATAGTCATAGCAAAGGTAAAGAGTGTGACAGCCAAGTACATGTTACTGAACTTGCTATGGATTTTCAGCACCGTGGTTATTGCTGGATATCTTACTACGAGTATCACACTGGTATTTAAATGTAAAAGTATGTGAACCATGAAACTTTGTACAAAAATTAAAGACGCCAAAAAATAAAACACGGGTTGCTTCATTTCTGTTTGGCGACATCGTATAAGTAAATCTAACTCTACAATATGAAGAATCGGATCAACCTCGAAAATATTCCAATTGGTATACTTATGTCTCGGATCTTTCAGAACAGGCTGGCAGCCTTGACCGGCGGGCGAGTTCAGCGGGGCGGGTAACGAGCGCCGCGGGTTCCGCCGCGTGCGACCACCTGTTGCCGGCACCCCCGCCCCGCGCGCCGGCGGCGTGTGCCCTGTACTGTTAGGTCACTGTTTCAGAGGCACAGCGACGAAAGGGAACTGGTATGGTGTATTTAACGTATCGATATACATTAAAATAATAACAATAAGGTCATGCGATACGGCTTTCTATACTTACGACAAAATCATAAGGCTCCCATAAGTTTGCGCCGCTGACGCTTCGCTCTTACTCAATCAATAATATTTTGAATGAGAAAATGTAAGAAAATAGTGGTACAGGTCTCAAGGATTTTCTTTTCCCTCGTGAGTTGCGTAAATATGCCGCCCGAATGACAAAAAATTCCCTGTATCAATTAAATCGTTGAACCTTTTAGCTTTCTACGTGTATTGCATAAATTCTCGGATTTTGTTTGAAAATTGTACGTGTAATATCGGTATCTTAAAATTACAAAACTAGCTGACTAATATTTAGACAAGCTATGCAATCAAATCCAAACTTTCAAGATAAAGTAGTTCAACATTTCAAAAAACCGTTTTTATCTTATCGAATCAACAACATGTCAACTTAACTGAAACGAGCTGGGAACTGCAGTTAGTGTTCATAATAAGAAATTTCCGAAATCGGGACTTTAAAATATAACAAATGGTTTACACATGATTTAGCAAAAGTTCGAGTAAAAGTAGTTACACTTCGCAAAAACGTAGCAATTTAGCAACTAAGTACGCTACTTCAAACCTTAGGACTGACCCGAAGTACAGAGATCCACGTGGCCAGTGCTCAGCAACCGACACCTCGCCCCTACCGTCCATCACTCCTCTCCTCTCCCCCCGCACATCAAACTACAGACAACAATTAAACTGAATAAATTAACTCGGAGGGACTTCACCACTCTCCGCCGAAAACAGACCGTCAACTTGGAAGTTGACAAAGTGAGTTATGAAATTAATTAGCGTGTAGTCCGTTGGCGGCAGTGGAACAGGCCGGGGCAAGACGGGGCAGGACGGGGCAGGAAGGGGCAGGACGGGGCAGGACGGGGCGGGGGCAACAAGTTATTAATATCCAGTTGGGACACTAATTAAGGCGACTCGAATTGGGAGTTACACAACTCGGAGGCCTCTAGTCGTGTTACCCAAATTTGGAGAAGTTGAAGAAAACCAAAAATACGGTTATAAATAGTCCCTTATACCAGTAACAAATACCGGTGTCCAAAGATATATTTCCCAAAACAAAATGTAGTACGGACAACAGAGTTCCGTTTCCAGACCCGTTTATCAGGTAAAGACCATACCTACCAACTGACTCAAATAAGACTAAAGGTGACCACTATGTTTTTTTTTAAGCCTGACTTGAACATTATCAGGGCTTTTAAGCCTTCGCTAACAGTACAGATACAAATATTTATTCGTTAAAATCAATATTATACATGCAATTTTTCTTGAATAAACTTAATTATTTTATCTTAGACTGGTAATAAAAAATCGGCTTCCTTTACCGTTCTAACGGCATTTTGTGAGCCATTTTGGCAACATGACTATTCCGATGTAAAAAAGCCTGCTGAATTCGATTCTGAATGTTGCCCCGCAATTTTCCGCCTCTTTTACCTCAAAATATGTCCCTACCCAAGTAGCACAAATGGGTCTAAATAGCTCGTATATCATATCTAATTAGATGCTTAAGTGAAATTAACCACCATGACTAAGTGCTATATAGGTGGCAAGAACCATTATGCCACCAGTATAGAACCAAAAGGAGAAAAATTGCAGCCTATTTTTGGTGCTAAATAGAATCCATAAGAGATGTCACAATTACCTTAAGTGGTAATTAGAACTATGGGTGAAAGTTATGCGTCCATAAGAGATCTCACGATTACCTTAAGTGGCAATTAGAACTAAGGGTAAAAGTTAATGCGCAGTGAACGAATGAAAACATTTCAGTTCGGTCAATGAGTGATAAATGAGTCGCCAAAATTATCTTTGAGTGGCGAGGCAACTGTCAAATTGTGTTTTATTAAAAGTAATACGTGATCTGCCATATTAATTTTGGATTTATACGTCTGATTAAAACTTTACGTTATACAAGCATTGAAATAAGCACGAAATTCTTGCGAATTTTTTTTTACTGTGAAACTATAGTATGTTTTCTTTGTAAATTTCGACGCGCCTTTCATTTGATCAGGAATATTAAAAAAGAGAGTGCTAAATTAAATAAGGAATAGATACTGATAAGAAATAAAACTGTTAAAAACCCGACTTAATGATTGTAGGTTACGTACAATGTTAAAGTAACATCGTCACAACTATCAAAAATCTGTGATTATGCGTGAGTGTGATAAAATTCTGGTTAAAATAATAAATTTTCATAGGCTTCCATTTGTAAACATGGCGAAACAAAAAAGATCCTACAGTGTTTATTTTCACTTATTTGTTCCTTATTTGGAACTATCAAGTCTAATAATCACTTATTTGTATCTTGCGAGTGGCAAAGCAGTGAATGATATTACCAATAGTAATTATTTGCTCTTTTGTAGACTACTACACAAGCAAGAATATTAAATATATTTTGACAAGGCGCAAATAGGAACAATAATAGAACTTTTAGTTCGTTAGTGGTTTGAAATAAGTGAAAATAACTGCTTTTGGTTCCAAGAACCTCCTATTGAGACCTATTTATGCGTTGGAGTGGCAATAAGGTACTTCTTAGGCCTTAAAGTTGCAATATTTTTTGGTTCCAAAAGAGCCGTAAAATTATCCCTTTAGCCACTATTGGTGATATAATTCGCTATTGTACTACTCATTTGGAACTTTTAGTTCCAAATAAGGGTATGTTCCCACTTATATGTAAAAGTTGCTTATAAGTGATTTTAAGGCCTTATATAGCACTATTGCTTCTTATTGAGTGACTATTTGAACCTGCATGCAACTTTAAGTAGCAAAATCGACTTTATCCCACCATAAGTAATAAAGTAGAAACAAAAAACGTTCCTATGCAACTACAAGTGATAGGATGAACTCATATACAGTTTTGAGTTGTGTTTAAAGCTATAAGTTGTATCAAACACTGTTAAACCACTCATTTAGAACTTAAAGCTATAAGATAAGCTTCAAAATTCACTAATGTGCTGCTTGGGTAATCATCGGTTTTTGCGGTTTCAAACTAAAAGTATTACAGTTAGAAAAGAAGGGTCAAGGACAAAAATGATCTCTATGAAATTTCCTATAACATGGTGTATAATTTTTTTTAGTAGGCCTTATGGTTTCTTTATTTTATTTTTCAAAAATTATTATTATTATTAAAGTAATACATTTAAATGAAACAATTTGAACGGATTTTATCGCGTATATTAATTATTTGAGTCTCCTGACTGGTTTCAAACTAAAAGTATTACAGTTAGAAAAGAAGGGTCAAGGACAAAAATGATCTTTATGAAATTTCCTATAACATGGTGTATAGTTTTTTTTAGTAGGCCTTATGGTTTCTTTATTTTATTTTTCAAAAATTATTATTATTATTATTAAAGTAATACATTTAAATGAAGCAATTTGAACGGATTATATCGCGTATATTAATTATTTGAGTCTCCTGACGTTTCGGTACCTTTACAGATACCGTTGTCGAAGGTTGACTGAGAAAAACACAATTTTTCTCTGTCAAACTTACATTTGTGCAATCTACCCATTTTATAAATATTAATTTAAAATAAAGGTGTTCATACATGCCAGATGCTGGGCCTAAGTGTAAAGACAGTTACACATATGCATATGTTACAGCGGTTCACTATAAGGCTTACTGAAGAGAAAGACGTATAGTACAAGCTTAGCTTAGTTTGGGACTAAGTCGATTTGTGAATGATTGTTCCTTAATATTTATTTATAATATTTATTTATAAATAAATTCAGCTTGCCTATATTTAACCTTTGGAGGGCTTTTTTTAATGGCCACTTACCACGGCCGACTAGATTGTACCTAATCGAGTTGGTCACAACGTGCATCTATTTTTTTTATCTCAATACATTGCTTACATTTTGGTACATTTATCTTACTTTCGCCAAACATACGTTTATTGGCGATTGATGCACTCCCTTTTATAACTACGTACCTATATCTATTTAATTATAAGAAAATAACAATTTGTAATAGCATAGGAAAAGCTTAAATAAAACCTTAAAGCAAAAATTAAAAACTAAGACTTAAAAATAAACTATAGATAAAAAAATTGCTTAAATCGCCGTCTATTGGCAGCGTGCCCAGAAGGCTGGCAGCATTGCCGCGTTGAATGGCAATGCTGATCAGCTGTGCGAGATATGAACCAGCCCTCTGGTCACGCGTCAACTCGACTAACTTGCGGCTACACTCTTTATAGACCCTGTGGGCGCTTTCACCCCAGGGCCCCAGAGTCTCAACCCCAAACGGCTCAAATATGCAACCGCTATTTATGTTTGCATATTTGCGCCGCTTGAGGAGTTCGGCCGAATTGGCAGCCGAGCCAGCCTTTACTGCGTATATCTAAAAATGTACCTAACAAACTATATAATAATATTAGAGTATTCTCTCATATATAATTTGACCTTAATATTATAGTTATGGGGTATTTATTATTAACTGATCTAGTAGAAACTTTCTTAGCTTGACTTTAAAAACATTTAGACTGCTGCATTTATTCTCTAGAAAAATCTTATTACATATTCTAGATGGCCATGCCGAGATGTGAAGACGTAACATAATTAAGTATCTTTGACTCCGTGGCAATTAAAAAAAATACTTTCCACCCTATAGGGATGGAAAAGCTATTTTCCACCCGGCTATCTCATCTCTACTCATGAAAATGACACTTTTCGAAGAGAACAGGGGAGATGAAATAGTTATTTGTTATGCAAGGCTGCAAAGTTGTTATTTGGCGCGAGTGTTGAAATTGAAAACTGAGCGAGCGAAGGAATCTAAGATTGAACCATGAGCGAAGCGAAAGGTTCAAAGATAGATTCCTGGGCGTAGCGAAGCTTTCAAGACACGAGAAGCTAAATAATTTTGCAGCCATGCGGAACACACAACTTTTCACCTCACTACAGCGAGGAAAATGGAAGTTCAAGAAAAACAATTAAAACATAAAAATAATCATATTTAATTTTGCCTTCTATTTAACACATCAAATTTAAAACATTAACACACTCAAATCCAAACCAAATAAATACGAGAGAAGCACACATATTAAAAATATGGCCGTAATTTGTATTATCGTCGTGTTTATTTTATCGTTGTGTTTAGTTTTTCTTAAGCACTGTTATATTATATTTGTATTTGAAACTACTTGACACAGTTGTTGTGAATGTGGGAGAATGGCATTCTGAGAAGGATTAGTTGGCCACTCCGAAGTATTTTCCATAACACTTGCTTTGGAAGTTATTGGACGATGGGATCCGCACAAGATTATTTCGGCTTTATCTTCTTTAAAAACGCCAATAATTTCAGTAAATTACTCATCGTCTCCAAATATTTATAATAAATCCTTTTTCGTTTTAATGCAGGCTTTTAGCATTGAATAAATACTCCAAATTGGGCTTAACTTTCTTATTTTCCATATTTCTATAAAGTAAGACAACAGAATGTATTCTCCACAGAACCAATTTACGTTGTTTACGTGAATTGTGAAAACTTCCAACTTTTTAATTATTATTTTTTCTCGGGTGCGTTCAGAAATTACACTCTTATGTTCCAACTTTTATAACAAATAAACATTAAAATTTGTGATGTATTTAATATATTTACTAGTCAAAATATGTAAATAAAACTGAAATACTTACTATTAATATATATGTATAAACATATTCAACATAAAATAAAGTGTAGAAAAAAATTAAAACTTTAAAATCTGTAACCACAAACCAGGTTTCTGGACGTGATATTGTAGGTGTATTTTTTTTAAAAAGAAGTATTCAAACGTCCATATGATTTTAGCTGGCCACACCAGATCGCCCTTTATTAGCGTGCGTTGATTGGTTATTCGAAGATTTATCGACTGATGAAATCAGTCACGCGTTGAAGGAGTCTTAAATATAAAAAAGTTACATGCACCACAGAGATCAAAATCGTCGTGTTCGAAATTCAAATGACTTTTGCACGCTAGCGGATAAAATAGACTTTTGCACGCAGATTTCGCCCTATAAACGGAGGTTTTCCGAGCGAATGAGGTGAAAAAAATATTACTTTTGTAATCAACACTATTTGTTTGAAATAAGTAATATTTTTTTGCGAGGAAAATTCATCGGTCACTTTGCTAGTAGGTATGTACCTACCTACGCTAATAACAAGCTGCCGCCCCGCACTTCAATTCAAATCGGCTCGTACTTACTACATCTATTTTCTATTTTTATATAAAAAAAAAATGGCTACTGCCCATTGGGTCAATTTTGCCAGTGTCAACTTACTACATCATTGTAACGAATATTTTATATTGAAATCGGAGAAAGGCCCTTACCTTTTTGTCGTGGCCTGGCCGCCGTGGGAGCTGCCTGTAGGCGCAGGCGCAGCCGCCACGACGAGGCCGGCGCGAGGAGCCCAATTCGTCGGTAATGAGATCTCGCCGGCTGCTGGCGCGCGACGCCGCATTAGCCCTCAATTGGCACTCAATTGGAGCACTCGCTCCGACAAATTGCATCAACATGTCGCCGAAACGCGAGTGAAGAATGAGATCTAACAAATATTTTGGTATTTCTCTACCGACGCCGACGGCAACTACAGGATTAATTGCTGAACAGAACGAGGGGGTTCAAATACCATTCTGAGGATGATTGCTGACCACATCTATTGTCCTATAAAGGAACATCTGGTAGACATCATCGAATCCAATTTCATGTTCAAGTTTCAACATAGTTTATAAGTTTTTTACCCAATAAAATGACAGACTTTGTTAGTAAAAAAACTTAAGAATCTTTGGTTCAAAAGAAATTAAATAAATAAATATAACTACTTTATATTTCGTTGTCTTGGTATATTTGATCACTTTTTAAGTGATTGAGCGAAGAAACGAGACATCGACGCGGCTCCCGCGTGATCCGTCTTCTAGTGACGTGCGCGAGCCCGCGGCAAGTCAATGTAGTCGCAACTATTCCTTATCCGAAAGTACCCAGCAAGTTTAGTTCCAAACTGACGAATGACGACGCGTTTGGCTCGGTTTGTATAGACACCTGCTTACTGAGTCGGCGTTCCTGGGTTCGAATCCCGGCCGGAGCAAATATTTGTGCAAATATTTGTTCTTGGGTCATGGATGTTATCTATATATCGATACCTTTGGGTTCAATTGGGGTAAAGGACAAAACGCTGGTTTTGAGGAGAAGCAAAAAACTGTTTTATTTTACAAAAAATGGCTATACTTTTTTTGTTTCTCGACCTATATTTTTGACATGTATATGAAATATATTTGAATTGTCCATATCTTTAACCTTTTATGACAGTTATTCCTGTAAACAATGAATTATGGAAGTTAGATGTCATTTACAACTGGTAAAAATGCTATCAATGTCATTTACACCCGTGACTTTTTGGGGTATTTGGAAATGATGGGGTTGTAAATGACGGTCTCAGATGACTTTAGTCTAATTTCGGGGCGTAAAGTTAATAGCTATGTAATAAAAATGGACAGTTTTCAACTTAATTTACCTTAAAGAGACTTGAAAAATGTATTATAAAGATAATGAATTCAGCTAGGCATGTCCAGATTATATTTAAAATGAATATTTTTTGGAAAACGCAATAATAACTATGAAAGAACTAACTATTTTGTAATCAGATTTGAAATAAAAAAAAATATTAATTGTTTATAAACTGACTAGATTGCGGGAACAAGGAGGAAAATAATGTCATACTAGTGTTCTACTCTCTTCCAATAGCACTAAATAATAGTAATGGAAATGACACAAATATTATTAGGACGAGTACGTAGTGAGTAAAATACTGTAAATGTCAACAATAACTATAATAGTATGAAAAATAATGCAGTCTTGCGTACATAATGACAGTTACATTAAAAAATCTTACTACTAAGTCTTATTTTAATTAGTAATATTTGTACCTTATGAGAAAAGTCACGGTACAAGTATTATTTATTTAGTTTCACATAACTTGTACCATTTTCCACTATACATTTCCATTAGGGTTTATTGCCCAAATTTAAAACAAAAAACTTAATGGTTTCAACGATTGTTGAATATAGAAATATAAAAACTTAACGGATCTTAATGGACGTATTATTTATTTATAAATTCGTAGCAATATGTTTCAAACACTTTTATAAACCTTACGCTGTTTTTTACCCTGCAATCCTTTCATTCACGATTAACTACAATAAAATGTTAGAGACCAATTGAAATATATTTCCAAATACCTCGAAAAGTCACGGGTGTAAATGACATTGATAGCATTTTTACCAGTTGTAAAGGACATCTAACTTCCATTTCTGATCTTCCACTTTCTGATCGAACAACTTTTTGTAGTTATAAAGGACCAAGAAAACTATTTACTTTATATTTTAGACCTTTACGATTACGTCAATTGCTTTTTTTTCAGAATTTATACACACATTTGGGGCAGTAAATGCCAAATATAAAGGCTAGCCCTATACGACCCAGCTCTTTTTAAAAAACTGTGCTATAATTAGATTTAAGGCAGGTTTTAAAGGACAATTAAAAGACTACTTGCCCCTTACAGCCGTGTTCGGTTTATCAAATTACGGTATGTAAACAAGTATAATAATTCGAAGGTAGGTCGTAAGGGACATGTAAAGGAATACATGTCCTTTACAACCTTATTCGGTTTATCAAATTCGAGTATCATAATTTGAATGCAGGTCGTAAAGGACAAGTAAAAGAAAACATGTCCTTAACGCCCATTTCGACTATGCGCTAATGGAAAGTAATCGTGAGAAATTAAAGGCTTAAAGGTTAGGTACCAAGAAAAAAATACGTCATCTACGACAGTATTAATATTTACCGGTTTACTTTACGATACACCTTTTAATTCGTAATTTATAACTGGACACTTACGTCCCTTAACCTGAGCTAGATTTGTGAACATGATGAATAAAAACTGGGTCGTAAAGGCATTTTTTTTAAAGCTATCGAAATTTTAACTACACAGAACGATAGAGCTTGAAATTCTGAACAAAACTATATATATAACTCATTTTCGCCAAAATGTCCTTTACGCCAATTGAACCCAAAGGTATCGATATGTATTCGTATATTATGTATATCGTCGTCTAGTACTCATAGTACAAGCTTTGCTTAGTTTGGGACTAGGTCGATTTGTGTATGATTGTCCCTTAATATTTATTTAAACTGTTAACCAGTATTATTATAATGTTTTTTTAATAGAATCTTTGTATAGATTCTGTTTTTAATGTGGGAATAGGTACCACATTTTATTTTTATAAATATTGACACAAAGGTAAATTATGAAAGAAAAATGTAATGTGATCCACTGCAATGTAAGCAGGACTCGAACCTGCGACCCTAAGTTTCCGGCGTAGTACGCTACTGGAGCGCCGAGTGCGGCGCACTTGCTGTAAAGCATTAAGCAATGGGGACTGGGGTTCGTGCGCGTGAACGCACATTGATAGATACGTGGGATGGGGACAAGTGAAACCACTGCTTACTATTAGCGTACTGACGTGTATTTATAAAATAACAAGGCGGGTGTGTGAGTGCACGCACACATATCCAACATTCCTCCCCTTAGTTTAGATACACGTCAAATTGAGAACATAACATAATACACAATTGTCTTAACCTAAAAGTATTGTTTATAATTAACCTTAGGCCGGTTGCGTTTAAACCGAGGAGTGGTTGCCAGGGAACTACTATTACTGGGCTCTTGCGCAGGCTCTGCTGACTGTAAGGT
Source organism: Apotomis capreana (assembly GCA_947623375.1). Lineage (NCBI taxonomy): Eukaryota > Metazoa > Arthropoda > Insecta > Lepidoptera > Tortricidae > Apotomis > Apotomis capreana. Next base: position 26,415,032 of record OX392512.1, on the reverse strand, counting down.
TGGGTCAAGGTCAGGCAAAGCCTCCTGGAATTCGTCATCTTCCGACCGGTCCGGTTCTTGCGTTATCGATGGTTCATGTGCATCTCCACCTGGCAGAGCCTGGCTATGACTGCCTTGAAGCTCAATCGCTGCCTCGTTTCTCCTTTCCTCCTCCACGCAAGGCTGCGCGTGCTCCCTCGGCGCTCGTGCGACGTCGGGCGATGAGTCATCGCTCCGGATCTCCATGTCTAAATCCGCATAGTCATAACGCGCGCTATCGTAGCCCTTGTATGCAACTATTTGATTTTTATGTTTCTTAAAAGTCATTGACGTAATATTGTCTCTTACTATGTACACGACTTTACCAACTTTTTTTACAATTATACCCCTGCACCATGTAAATTTACCGTTTGTTGTATATTTTTTAAATAATACGTGGTCTCCATGAGAGAAACACTGTTTATTATGGCCTCCTGATGCCTTATTCTGTGAACACTGATTTTGAGATACAACGTTAGCAAGCGACGGAGATGAGGGCGTCGGCAGATGAGGGTTAATCAAGTCCAACCGGGACCTGAGTTTGCGGCCATAAACTAGCTCGGCAGGCGAAACCCCAGTTGTAGTATGTACAGAATTCCTATAATCAAACAAGTATTTCAAAAGATTTTTATGCGAAAACTGTACTCCTTTGACGCTAAGTAAACTAGCTTTAATGCCCTTCTTAATTATCTTAACATAAGATTCCGCCTGCCCATTGCTAGCCGGATTGTACGGCGGTGACGTCACATGCGAAATACCGTTCAGTGTACAAAAAGCCTCAAATTCGCGCGAGATAAATGCTGTGCCATTGTCAGTAACCAATGTATATGGAATCCCGAACCTCGACATAAAATCGCAAAATTTCTCAATTGTTGCCGTAGATGTCGACGTGCTTTTCATATTATATACTTCCGCCCACTTCGTATATGCGTCTACTATAACTAAAAAGGTGTTCCCGTTAATAGGACCTAGGAAATCACAATGTACTCTATGAAACGGGTACGGCGGGTAGGGCCACTGCGCTAGCGGCGCGCGCGCCGGTGTCGGGCGCAGTCGCAGGCACACATCACACGAATTTATCATACTTTCTAGGGCCGCATCAACACCGGGGAACCAGAATCTAGACCGAACCTCCGCCTTTGTTTTTACAATACCCAGATGCGATCGGTGAAGTTCCGTTAAAACGCTATTTTGAAGGGTTCCAGGGATAACTACTTTGTGGCCCCTCATCACACAGCCGTTTTCATAAGAAAGTTGTAATCTACATAAATGAAACGGTTTCATGGTTACATCTACCATTTTCGTAGGCCAACCATTTAAAATAAAATGTATCACTTTTTGTAAAGTTGCATCTTTACAAGTTTGCTCGCGCAACTGGTTTAGTGTTACCGGCAAATTACCTTCTACGACGAAATTAATGTACGAGGCGCGATCAGGTATGTCTTGTGCGGCGTCAGCGCCGAGCGCGCCCTCCGGCGTGCGCCCCCCCACTCGCTCGGGCAGGCTGGCTCGCGATAAAAAGTCTGCACTGTTGTCAGCGCTTCGAACGTATTCAATGTTATAATTGTAACCGCTTAAAAACATTGCATATCGTTGAAGTCTGTTCGCGGACACTTCCGGTATGCCACGATACGGCCCGAAAATCGACAAGAGGGGTTTGTGGTCTGTCCTAAGAGTGAACGGAACGGCTCGCCCGTACAAATATTGGTGGTACCTCCGTACCCCAAAAATTATCGCGGTCGCTTCTTTCTGGATTTGCGAATATCGTTTCTCGGCAGCGTTTAAAGATCTAGACGCGAAAGATATCGGACGCTCGCTATCACCGTCGATCTGGGATAAAATGGCCCCTAATCCCGCTGGCCCAGCATCTACCATGAGCACTAGATTCGAGGCTGGGTTGAAATGAGCTAGCACCTGCTCCGAGGCCAGACATTCCTTAATGGCAACAAACGCTTTATTATGCTCATCAGTCCACATCCATTTTACTCCTTTTTTTAGTAAATCGTACAACGGATTTAATATGCTAGTTGCGTTGGGGACAAAATTTCTATAGTAATTTACTAACCCCAAAAAAGATTGCAGCTGACTTACGTTTGTAGGTACCGGCGCTTCTACCATAGCTTTGACTTTAAGCGGAGATTTGTTTAAACCATTTTTATTAATTACGTAACCCAGATAATCGACCTCATTTTTAAAAGATTCACACTTCTCCTTTTGTAGTGTAAGGCCTGCGTCCTGTAATCTTTTCAGCACCTCATTGAGCCTAAGCAAGTGTTGTTCGGTGTCTTCCCCCGTGACGAGCACGTCGTCTAGCAGACACAGCGTGCCTGGCACCCCCGCCAGCACGCTCTCCATGGCCCGCTGAAATAAACTCGGAGCCGAACAAATTCCAAAAACCATTCGTGTATATCTGAAAATTCCACGGTGCGTATTAATACAAGTCAATTCCTGTGATTTCTCATCTAACTCGAACTGGTTGTACGCATTCGACAGGTCTAATTTTGTAAATTGTTGACCGCCGTGTAATTTTGCAAATAACTCAGTTATAGTAGGCAATGGATAGTGATCGACAACCAACTGTTTATTAAGACCCGTCGAATAATCGGCGCAAATCCTAATCGACCCCGATTTTTTTAAAACTGGTACGATTGGTGCTGCGTACTGCGCATGAGTCACCGGTACTAAAACGCCTAATGCCAGCAACCGATCTATTTCCTTATCTACTTTATCCCGCAACGCAAATGCTATCGGCCTAGCGCGTATGAAAACCGGTTTCGGGTTTTCTTTTAATTGTAGACTAACTTTATACTTTTTGAACCGTCCTAAATTGTCAGAAAAGACCGATGAATATTGTTTTTGTAGCCTAGAAACTATTTCGCTACTTTCGCTAGTTTGTTTACAATATCGAACCGGCAAGAGTTCTAATTTGAACAGCGAAATAAAATCACGGCCTAATATCTCCGCAGCTGCATTCCGTACGACATAAACACTAAGCGAATGCGTCTGCTGCGCGTAATTAACGGGTAAGACTACTACCCCCAAGCACGGAATCTTATCACCGGTATACGATAATAACCGTTTTTTTGTTAATGACAATGGCACATTCGAAAAATATTTTTTGTAAGTGATCTCGGACATCGCTGTAACGGCAGAACCGCTATCCACTTCAAATCTAAGTTGAACCCCCGAAATGGAAATAGTTTCGACCATAGGCTCACCTTTCACTGAACGAATATTAAAACACTCACCGTCATCGCTGTCGCCCTCATCTACGTTACTCGTTTCCATGAAATTAACATATTTACACATCCTACGTAAATGACCAACCGACTTGCACTTTTTACATTTGGATTTCGCGAAACGACACTCAGATGTTTTGTGATTATAATAACCACACACTTGACACTGCACTTTACCACCCGCGGAGCTGCGCTCGGCGGCGTTCACCCGCTGCCGCGCTTGAGTAACTCTGAACAGCTGTTCGTGATGTACCTGTGCTGGCTGCGCGGCCGCCGAGCCGGCGCGCGCGCAATGTACACTCTCCGCCAACTCCACCGCCTTAGCCAGAGTCAAGTCCTTAAGGTCCTGTGCGAAGAGCTTATCCTTCTCCGGGCCAGATACCATCCCCATGACGAATCTGTCTCGGAGAGCTTCTCCCACGTTAGTGAACTCGCAATGCGCCGATAAACCGCGCAAGCGCGCTGCCCACTGACTAAACGTCTCTTCCGACTGCTGCATAGCCGCGAAAAACTTGAACCGCTCACTAAATCCACAGCGCTTCGGAGTGAAGTGTTCGTCTAGCAGCTGGAAGATATCTTCGTATGGCACGTCCTGTAGCTTCTTTGGCAGGGCGAGGTCAGCCGCCAATTTGTACGTGCCATCACTGAGTGCGCTGAGCAGTATCGCTCGTCGCTTTGTTCCCGCAGTATCTGTAGTCGGGTTTATGTCATTCGCGATGAACCACTGTGAAATCCGGGCCTTGTAAGTTTCCCAAGACTGGATATTATGGTCAAACGATGATAAAATCCCGAATATTGCACCGGACATTTTCCGTTATTTTTTTTTTTTTAAAACGTAGGTAGTCGTCGCCACTGATAGATACGTGGGATGGGGACAAGTGAAACCACTGCTTACTATTAGCGTACTGACGTGTATTTATAAAATAACAAGGCGGGTGTGTGAGTGCACGCACACATATCCAACACACATCATATGACGCAGAGGGCTCTCCAGTAGCGTAGAATTATAGAATGGAAGATTTGGTGTGATTGACGTAACGATATGATTGCTCAGTTGTGAGAGCACTACGCCGGAAACGTCGCAGATCCGAGTCCTGCTTACATACTGAAGTGGATCACATTACATTTTTTTTCCATAATTTACCTTTGTGTCAATATTTATAAGTATTATTATACATAGAAATACTTGAAATCTCTGTATCTTACGGAATGTATCCCGCTGCTCCCCCGGCTCGTCTTCGGTGTGTGCCCTTCACACCCAGGACTGTACACTAGGGCGGGGGTGCTCTCATCGTGTCTATTGTATGAAGTCTATATAACAGGATCCGCGTATAGTTATACAGCTAATGGCGAAGGCAGCGAACCGTGGCGCCTCACCGATATTTTCCTTATTGCGGAAGACATGCTCCTACCTGCTCGTGTACTTTAGTAGGTAATAGGGAATGAAATTGACAGCCGTTAAAAATAATGTGTATCTTACATCAAACTGACATATGAGACGTGTGAAATCACTCGCGGTTTCAATCTACAAGCGTTAACAATTACCGCGAAAAGCTCTTACTTTGTGAGGATTATTTTCTCCGCGATGCTTCATCTCTGTCGTCACGTCACATCGGCATTCACATACTCGTAATAATATGTTCTCGGTAAATTGACTCCCACTTTCAGGATTTCAAATACGCTTAATAGATTTAGGAATGTTGACACCGGTTGTTCGACGCGTTTAATAACTCCGAATTTGAAGAGCCCGGGTAGCCCGCGGAGCCCCGGGCTGCATATCAAGTTCCACTACTTCAAACAAATTGAAGATCGCGTTGCTCGCCCCACAAACGCGCGCGCGTTATTTGCGCGCTTAATTAACGCCGTTAAAAGGACTAATCAAAATTAGGGCGCGCTCAAAGAAAAACAATTATTTTATGACATAGAGGGGTGGAGGAAAACTGAATTCAAAAGTAAAATAATTGCCGATGTTCTGCGCGTGGCTTTTTTGTAGAGCCGTGGGTTCGATCGAGTCACTGCCGTATCCCATTACCCGGCGACCACCAGTTACAATCTTAGCGGCGTGTAAAAGGTAGGTCGTGTGAATCCGGACTAATCCACCTGTCTACTTGGTCGGTTCACGATACTCCTACGGCCGCCGCACTAAAATGTATAAGCGTGGGTATGTACGATATAGACACGGATTTCGAAATACAATACAGGGATGCGTGCATCCGTCTAACCAAATTTTTTTTTTTCTATCACAAGCTTTTACGCCACACCCTTCCTTGGAATTTAGTTTATTGTACGCATACACTTTTATTTAGATTGCTCTTGTATAATACGAGTAGAGGTATCGCAGAGTTTTCTGCAAAATAGGAAAATTTAATAAAGTACACATATATGGACATATATCTGGATGTTTTAAATATTATGTATATCGTCGTCTAGTGCCCATAGTGCAAGCTTTGCTTAGTTTTGGACTAGGTCGATTATTGGGCTCACTTGTCTGTAGCAGGAAATCTGGTAGAACCCCGGTCTAATTAGAGTAATAGCTAGTATAATAGTATATAGTATGTGTATGTTTGTTATAGAGAATTATAATGATTGATATTGTTTAGTGCCACAAAGCGTCGCTATAAACCTACGCCCGGGGCGCGCATAATCGCATATCGACGGTTATCGGCGTGTTTTACTGCCGGCATTTATTGGAGCGGAGCGAGCGAAGCGAGCGAAGCTCCCATGGATCGACTCGAATGGACTTTGTAACAATGCGCAGATCTCAGCGAGTTCTCAACCGATTTTAGAAATTTTTGTTTTAAAATGCACAAATTAAATTTCGCTAGGTCGTGACGAAGAGAAAATTTCGAAAAAAAAAAAAAAAACCGCTCCAATCTATGGTGCAAGCTTAAGCCGGTGGCTGACTCTGCATCGACCTAGTTGACTATTGACACAATTGCTGCCATTACAACTGCAGGTATCGTATCAGCGTTTCTAGTTGAGGCTTGGGAAGCAATAGAATCTAAAACGAATTATTAACAGTGGCCAATAAAGTTTTACCTACGTGTTTATTTATTGATTGTAAAACAATCCACATTTATACAATACAAATGTTAAAGACATTAAAAAATTTACAGATCTCACATTACGGGCAACTATCAAAGGCATTTCAAGGGCAAATTAGTAATAAAGCACATGATAAAGTCAAATTTGTTTCCTAACATCACGCGTGAGTGACCGGCTACCGCGTAAAAAAAAAATCTGCCCGCCTCCGTAATAGATGGCTCAAACTGTAGCTTAATTCAAACTAGAGCTTATTTTTTTCCGTTTCTTTAATATTTTGGGAATTCAAATTGCAGCTCTCCGTCAGACGCACATTTCGACATATGGCCCATCCGCGAACGTCTCACATCTACGAAACTACAGGCAAATGTCACAATTTCATAAGTCGGGGCACTAATATACTCGATCAGGAAAAACATTAAAATTTTCAAATGTTAAAAGAATACTAAAGGTGGTTACATTCCTTAATAGTGGTTTTCGTAATTATTGGTTAACGTTCGCTCTCTTCGTCGAATAGTCAGTAGATCACGGAGCTTTTCTTATCAGCAGTGGCGGCTGATAAATACTAGACACACTTTATTTACACAATATTGTGGACCTATTATGGACATTGTCCAGAATATAGTAATGATAGAGATAGCGTCAGGCACATACAGAATTATGCTCGTGCTGTAGTAAGCGCTTGTCCTACTCGCATATTGCTCATGTTAACGACGCCCAAAATTTGTAACATAAAGGGAAAATACGAAACAATCGACCGCGCACGAATAATTGGAACGTTGTTTACTGCAACCCATTACGGCGAGTGCTGGCTCGGGTGTCGCGGCAAATAGCCGCCGCCGTGTCGCGCGACCTGGCCCTCTGTGACGGTCGACAGCACAACTCATGGCGGCACATCGATTAGAAAAAAGTGCGGGTGGGGCTCGCGCATTAAGGGTTCCGCACCACTACAACATAGCAGTTATACCTAATTAATATATTCAACTACTCACCGACTGTACGAGCCCAACCCTGTAGAATTTTTAATAGAACCAGATCAAAACGCGAGCATAGACAAACTGGATGTTGAAAATAACAATAGTATACGTAGAAAAAATTATAAACTTCGCATAGGTTTTCCTGTAATCTATAAGCAAGGAGGGGCATTTATTGTTAAATAACTATTATATATTTATTTTTATTGTTCAAATTACTAAAAAAACTATATACTATTAATTTTTCATTTGTAAGAATAATATTGTAGATCTTCACACTGAGCCCTTTCGTTTGATATATCGCAAGCTATAAATTATCAGTAATTAGATTTTTAAGTTTTCTGAATCACCCCCAAAAGTGACCCTTCATCATCATCATCATCATTTCAGCCTATTGCAGTTCACTGCTGGACGTAAGCCTCCCCTAGGGTTCGCCACATGGCCCGATCTCCCGTTTTCGCCAAAGTGACCCTTATACTTACTTAATTTTTATTTGTTTACTTTAGATGGCTTTGTTAGCGACACAGATCTACAAAATACATTCCAGTACATTCCGAGAAAATTGGCTGTGACGGTCGGACAAACCGACCAGCGATTGATCCTATAAGGGTTCCGTTTTTTCATTCGGAGTTACGGAACCCTAAAAAGCAGATGTGTCAGTCCCGCGGCAATTATCCACGAGCGCCGTCTGTCAGCCGTCGCACGTGACGTGGACGACATCGACAGTGCGCCGCACCGGGTGGTCGACGACAGCTGAGATTGATTGACGAGACGTTACCAATGAACCGTCCAAACATTTCATTTAGTCGTATCGAAAACAAAATACGTCATATTTACAATGAGCCCGGGATCAATACGTGTAGAGCTAGAAGCTCGTGACAAGGCAAATACGGTAATACCCGAATAGGGACGACACTCGAGCCGTCCCGAGCGAGGCGCGTGTGAACTGTGAAGCGAATGTGTCGGTGCGGCGGTGAATGAAACATACGCGACTCGTGTTGTGACACATCACACCGCACGCGACACATCACCGCGCGCGGCTGTCGGCGACGAGCTCGTCGCGAGCCGGGGCCGGTGCCGGCGCTACACGTGCAATCAGATTATATCCACCGTTCTATGAATGTGAATAAGCCTCGACCAAGCGCCATTCCGATAAATCAGATTAGCATCTGATTTATTTATGAAGGCATCCATTATTTTTATTGATTGATTGCAACCCTTCCTCGGCGCAGTACGGGAGACGGTGGAAAGTAACTAAATATTTACGAAGTACCGAAGCGAGCTCTTTCAGTGCAATTTATTAAGAAAGATCCTATAAGAAAAACCTTAGGCCTTTTATTGTACCGTGAAACATGCCAACTTTGCCCGCTTTTTTCGTAAAAACCCGAATTTCTCTCATTTTTTCTATTACGGGATGAAGTTTTTTTTTGTCTAACGCATCCATCGTATTCATATGCATGCGTTTATTACGAGAAACAATTTTTAAATCTACATTTAACCAATTTTTTTATCAATTTTCACCTCGGGTAAAGTTATCTAAACTTTTGCAAACATTGCCCAAATCGATTATTTTCGTAACTATAGCCCCTACAACGTTAAGATAAGGATCAGTATAAAATCTGGGGTAATAATGGCGTTCTACTAAATATCTTGGTCTTAACTGTACAAACACGTGTGCAATATGGGTGGGCAATGTTACATAGGTATTTTATTTTTCTCCATACAAGCCGAATCAAGCAGTTTGAAATTGTTAGGGTTGTCACTTTTGGTTGAGTAAACCATCTTTACCAATACCATTATCAAAATGAAAAATGTATGCTTAATATTCGATACTAATAGTTAGGCGGTTTTTTTTACTTCACGTTAGAATAATCTAAATAAAAATTGTCATAATTGAATATTCTATGTTTTTTTTGTTTTATGGACATGACATGACATGACATGCAGCTAATGCTAAAAGTACAACGGCTTAATAGAATTATAATTTACCTTACCTTAAATACATAACCCTCCTTTATTTACGCAGTCAGGTAAAATTACGACAAGGTGACAACCCTAACCCCTTTTTTAGTCTGGGCAATGTTGGCATTCATAGGTTAGCAAGTAACTGGATAACATTGCCCACCATCATAACTCTGGTTTTAATAAGTAATTTTAGTTCAAACTACAATAAAAATGATCTACAGTTCTTATTTTATAACAAGCAATAAGATACATTCACCTGAGGCTTCCCCATTCTGTAAAAAATACACCAGAACTTCACCTAGAATTGGCCCGCCAAATCACGCACCTTATTCGACTAGTCCCAACACGTTACGGAATGAAGTTGCGCGCAAATGTGATTCCCAGTGATACCACAGATATGATCTATTTTCCACTAAAAATAGTAGTGCTGCCATAATCATCTTGAAATTGTCTACAGTAACGTTTCTTTTTTTAAGTAGCGTTTTGGGCAAAGTTCCCTGTGGAGGCAAAGTTGGCATATTTCACGGTAAATCATTGGCCCAAAAAAACACATTTGGGCTCATCTACTATTTGCATGCCAGAATTTTCCTAAAATAGGTAATACAGAGAAGTAAAACTTAATACAATAGTTTGGCTTCAAAATATGTGCAATAATGCACATATTTAAGGTTTTATCATTCTCAATTGTTTAAATTTTATTATTATTTATTGGAAATGTTACACATTGAGTAAGATACATAATTAAATCTAAAAGTTAAAACAAATATAAAAAAGGTTTTATTAAAAGTTAAACTTTGTTTCTAACTTTTTAAGAGACCTGCCCCTCATTTCCTGGGGCTCATGGGCTGAAGGGAAATTTAAATGATACAAAAGAGGCGAATAATGCGTCATATTCTACGTAATTTATTGCGCGGAATTGAATGAGAACATCCATTTTTATAGTATCAATATTTTGCGAGAAATGACAGAAAACATAGGTACGTGAAAGTGTACCTATAAAATAATAAATAAAGATGTAAATAATAATAAAATGCAAATTACAAGGAAATATGACAGTAAGTATATCAAACAAAAATATCCGATAAAAAATGCAGAGTTACGGGGAAGACATAGTAATTCTATAACGTACGTAAAACGTTCTACGACTAAAAGAATTGGATGGCAAAGGTAATGCAGGTATGTAATTGCTATGGAAATAAAATGATGCAATTGAAATATTCCGTTTCCGCAAATCGTAACCGTAATAACGCGGCGAGAGCTCGCCATATTATAATATGACGGCGCTCGACACATCTACGTGCTGTTTTGACAGCGTTCAATCCGAACCGAAGTGTTCAGATCCGTGGAGTTGGCGGCGCGGCGTCTAAACAAGTTGACTCATGACGGGTGGCGCTACTCGTACAGAAATAACCGGCATTTTCGTTTGCGTCAGGAAACGGGTGCCACAGTTGCACAAATATGCCCCGTTTCCGTTACACGAAACTTCGAGATCACGGCTTAACTACTAGATTGGCAATATTGTTTGCAAGAAGTTGGGTTATTGTTTACCCTCCGTAGAAGAATTGAGGACACATCCCGATGCGGTCGCCGAAGTGCGCGTTCTTGAAAGGCCGAGATAATATTTGGTCAAGTGATATCGGCCCTCTCAAGATAACTATTATTTATCATTCACATTTCTATTACATAAATAATGACACAAGGAATTCAAAGAAACCTAACTAGAGAAACAAATGAGATGATGATTGTTGTACAAAGGTTTCGCTGCGGAAAGTTCGAGGTGCCAGGTCGGAACTGTAGTCCATACTGCCGCCGCCGTGAGGTCGTAAATACGGCTATTAAGAGTGAGGACGTCTCGGAAGGCAGTAAGCGCTAATGCCCATCGGGCGATGGACAGGTTTATCGCGCGATAGTTAAATGTTACATAAAAAATATTTTCCAGCCTACAGCCGCAGTCATAAACATAGACAATAGTAGGTGCAAGTTATAGAGTCACAGTCAGACGCTGAATCATTAATCTATTAAACAAGAAATGTAACCATCATAAGCCTGGACCAATAAGAGGCGACGACACAAATGATATTATATATCCTGGCTCCGCTTTGTTTTTGTGATTGGTTGATTGGGCAGGTCTTCGCTATGATACCATTTTAGAGCCAGCGAGGCCCGCGCCCGCGCCTGCGCCCCACCCACGCCGAAAAGTCAAGACATACATTATGTTATGTGCGTCCTGACTTTTTTATAAGAAAAATAACAAAGTTATATGAATGTAATAAATTTCTAATAGCATAATGCCCCGCGCTCACGTAGTCTCTTTGAACTCAACCTCTACATATTTACGGCGTCGCGGAGACGGCAGCTTTGATATCTATGTTTACTGCAAATCAGCGTCGCTATACTCGTACATTTTATATCGCGAATAAAAATACTTTCATAAAAATAATTTGTATAAAAGTAGATATTTTAATTAAAGCGTATGTAAAGCTTTTAACAAAGCGATGAAGTCATGTCTATCTTCTATTAAAAATTTTGTTGCTATTATAATATTAAATATATTATATGCGACCTTATATTGTTATAAAAAAAAGTTTTATTATTAAAAAACAAAACAATATTTAGTAACGGATGAAATCCCAAACTCATTTATAAAATGCGATCAGTGCCTTCGGGACCTTGCCGCGGGATCAAAGTTGATAAAATTTTATCTATTTAACAATTTTTGTGTTTACTAGCTTTTGCCCGCGACTACGTCCGCGTGGAACTTGATAAAAGGGATTATTAAAAGCGCCTAAGCAAATGTAAGAGCAATTGTGCTTTTGGTCTAATAATTAATCTTTCTACAGGGTCATCATTGTCATCATGATTCATTGACTCACTTTTCAATCTTTTTAGGGATAATTTCCAGGATGAAAACTATCCTATGTCCTTCCTCGGATTTTAAACTATCTCCATGCCAAATTTCATCAAAATCGATTCAGCGGTTTAAGCGTGAAGTGGTAACAGACAGACACACTTTCGCATTTATAATATTACTAGCTTTTGCCCGCGACTACGTCCGCGTTGAACTTGGAAGCAACCTCGTACAACACGATAGATATCCACATAATCACCTTAATTACTAAAAGGGATTATTAAAAGCGCCTAAGCAAATGTTAGAGCAATTGTGCTTTTGGTCGAATCATTACATTTCCGACAGGGTCATCAATGTCATCATGAATTACTTACTCACTTTTCAATCTTTTTAGGGATAATTTCCAGGATGAAAACTATCCTATTTCGTTCCTCGGATCTTAAACTATCTCCATGCCAAATCTCATCAAAATCGATTCAGCGGTTTAAGCGTGAAGAGGTAACAGACAGACAGACAGACAGACAGACACTTTCGCATTTATAATATTAGTATGGATTAGTATGGAGTATGGATGGATCAAACAGGTTTATCACGATATTCCACATTTCGAAGTAGTTACATACGCCGCCGTGGTCGCAGACGTAGGTAAATAAGAAATACAGCGAGAGACCCGTTATAGTTAGTTATATTTGACAGTGTTCACTAAGAGGTTCCATTGTTCGGGTTTTTCCCATAGATACTGAATTTGTAGGTATCTTAATAATATAAAAAATATATTAATACTAGCTTTTGCCCGCGACTACGTCCGCGTGAAACTTGGAAGTATGGAAGCAACCTCGTACAACACGATAGATATCCACCTAATCACCTTAATTAATAAAAGGGATTATTAAAAGAGCCTAATAAGCAAATGTAAGAGCAATTGTGTTTTTGGTGTAAGCATTACATTTTCTACAGACAATTACTTACAATTTACTTACTGACTTTTTTTTAGGGATAGTTCTCAGGATGAAAACTATTCTATGTCCTTCCTCGGATCTTAAACTATCTCCATGCCAAATTTCATCAAAATCGATTCAGCGGTTTAAGCGTGAAGAGGTAACAGACAGACAGACACACTTTCGCATTTATAATAAGGCACAGTCTGTATCTTGGGAACCGGGAGTACAGTATACCAAAAAGAATAAAAAAAAAACAGTAATAGATAAAGTCCGTTAACGCAACAGAGTGAAGGGAAATTATAATACAAGATACCTATGATATAATAGTATTTTATGCAACCGTTGTATAAGAGGGGGCAAAAAACGCGAGTGGCATGGGTTACGATGTGAGCGTAGCGAACATCGTAAGAAAGATGCCACGAGCGTTTTTTGACCTACTTATACAACGTTGCATACAATACTTTTTCTACGACTCGACATTTCATAAATAAAATGCAAATAAACAACAAAGAAAATAATTACATGTTCCCGCTCGGAATCAACAAAATTAAAAAGAAAAATTGTCTCTGATAAACTTTTTTTTTATTGAAATCCATTTGTCAAAAATTCACTATACTAAACATCCATGCACTGAAGATAAAACTTTTTTTTTTAATTTGGCAGCAATGCCTTAGTACAATAAGTTTTTTTTAATTTGCAAATTGTGTGAATGCAGCTGTTCATCTTGTAATCTGTGGTACTAAGTGATGCTATTTTGGCGACATTGTAACATCGGTTAGCAGTGTGTTTTTGGGCAGTAGAGTATAGACTTTTACAGACTTTCATAATTTAGGTATGTCTTTATATTAGAGTTAGTAACTATATAAATGACAGAAAAAAGTACTGGAGTAGAAAAAATTACTTATCTACGCAGTGTGTGCGTGCGTGCGTGCGTGCGTGCGTGCGTGCCGGGGTGTGTGTGTGTGAGCCATTTTTTACATTTAAGGATTGCACAGCCAAACTTGTCGATTTTGCGAAGGAAGGCGTTTAGCAAATGCGGTTTTAGCTCTGGGACACTGAATAACAAGGTGTTTGTGGCGTTGCTGACGGCGCTTAACATGATCAGTGGAAGCGACAGCAATTCGGTGAAATTCATCTACAGCTCTCAGAACAAAAAGCTGGCGAACACGTAACACTGAGGCCTCCTTGTTGTTGTTTCGGGCCATAATTTTCACTTATAAGTCAATTCTACATCATCCATCCTATCCTGACTGGTTAAAGAAAAGAGTTTTTAAGATACCCGTACCAACTGTCAAAACTATGTTTGCAAAACGTTTTAAAAATTTCTTATTCCCTAATATTTATAACAACATTATTAAAGTATGTGACATAAAGATGTGCCAAATTTTTGTGGCTAAAACACGAGTACGGGAGCTCCTACTATCATGGACGTATGATCAAGCTGAAGAAGCATTGAGTTAAAGCTCTGCTCACGTTCTTCTCGCTCCTTGCTCACATTACACTACACTCACTGACACTCACACTCACAATCAAACAAATTTTTATGAACATAATTTATTATTACGCCCTAAATGTATTTATCATAGTATTGTTCATTTGTTCGTTTTAATATTTTCTTCTTTAAGGCATGTCTATAGCCGCATTGTTAATGAACCTGATGTGTATGATACGACTTCCACGATACAGGCTATGCCTAGTGTGGAAGTCACTGTTAAATTATGTTAAACTAGCTGTTGCCCGCGACTTCGTCCGCGTGGAACCTTTATCTTGAAAATTTTACATCTTTATTATTTTCAGATCTAAGTAGGTAATGTTAAATTGCTAAACGTGCTTTTTTTGCAATTGTTTACGAAATAGTAACGAACCCTTCGTACGTGAGTCCGACTCGCTCTTGGCCTTTTTTTTATTTTTCGGCTAATTTGCTCTAATAACGCGGTATCATTCTAAAATCAGATACCTACATCTACGAACGAATAGCCTTACTAAATTCGATGAGTTTAAGAACGACGTTTATAAGCTCTTTGATTCGAATAATAATGCCTTTACACAAAGTTTCAAGTACCGCACTCAAAAAAATGTTTGATCTACATACAAATTTTCAACCCATTTTCCACCACCTTCAGAGCTGAATTTTCAAAAACGCTGAAATGAGTTTTCTTATCTTTTAATAAAATACCTTTTTACAAAGTTTCTAATTCCTAACTTAAAATACAACTTATACCCGATACAACCTTTCATCCTCTTTTTAACACCCTTAGGGGTAGAATTTTCAAAAACGCTGAAATAACTTTTCTTGTATTCTAATTAAATGCCTTTATACAAAATTTAAAATCTCGCAATCAAAAATATTTTTGATTTTCATACAAATTTTCAACCCTTTTTTCACCACCTTCGGGGCTAAATTTTCAAAAACGCTTAAATGACTTTTCTTGTATTTTAATAATATGCTTTTATACAAAGTTTATAATTCCGCAATAAAAAAAAATATATTTTACAATACTAATTTTCAACCCCTTTTTCACCACCTTTGGGACTGAATTTTCGAAAACGCTGAAAATACTTTTCTCGTATTCTAATAGTATGCCTTTATAAAAAGATTCAAGTCCCGCACTCAAAAAAATATTTGATCTCCATATAAACTTTCAACCCCTATTTTACCACCTTAAGGGTTGAATTTTCAAAAACGCTGAAATCAGTTTTCTTTTATTCTATTTTAATACATTTTTACGAAGTTTTTAAGTTCCTAACAGAAAAAAAAACTTGTAAGTACCCCATACAACCTTTCATCCCATTTTTAACCCCCTTAGGGGTTGAATTTTTCAAAATCGCTTCTTATCTCTTGTACACTTTATAAATGCAACCTACTATGCAAATTTCATTTCTCTAGCATTTGTAGTTTGGACACTTGCATTTATATATATAGATGTAGAAATGTTTCTTTTGGTAAAATAAAAATTATTCTATTCTATTCTATTCTTTCCTTATACAAGTCAACAGCGGGAAATCTAAAAGGTTTTCTCAGCATGACTTTAAGCACAGCTCGTTGCGCCCGCTCAACTCCAATCATTGCACTCTTAGTCGCGCCCGCGCCTCCCGAGGCTGCAATGCAGTATTGAAGTATAGATTAGCAGAGTGCGAAATATACTAACTGGAGAATTTTTCTGGACGCTCCATTTCTCAGGAGTTTCATAATTTACATATATAACCTTCCTAACCCGACGTGATAGTTTCAATGTGGTGTCTGAAGGACAATCTCTGATCGATGGTTACTCCGAGGTACTTGAACACTTCTGCCCGCTCGATAGTATCTCGTGTACCAAAACTTGACGACAATAGTAGATTGTACAACAAGTGCATAAAACGCACCATTTTATACGAGACGTTTATCCATCCGAACGAGCTTGCGAGCGAGGATGAATATAAAGTCGAGTGTAAAATGCGTTTTATGGACGAGTTGCACACTCTACTTTTCACTTCGATTGCGAGAAAATTTAACTACATCATGTAAATATTATACTTCAAAACCAATTTAATTAAAATTTAAAAACATTTATATCTACGATAAATTATTGTTGTAGTTTAAATAAATAGTATTGATTTACTAAAATAAAAATTAATTAAAAAAGTAATAAATGATAGTAAATAAAAATTACAAGTTTATTTCAAGAAGTTTGCTGTGTACTTTGGCTGTTGGTATTTTTGCCTTGGTCTTAGAATACCACTAGAATACTAACGAAACGAAAAAAAATGAAGAGTTTATTCTATAAAGTTTTATTTTTTTCGTGTGGCTGTTGGACCGATCGGCTTGGTCTACGACGACGATTTTACTTTATGCTCTAGAGCATAAAAAGCGACTTTATGTCGCCTACGCACAGCATAAAGTTGAACTTTTAGAGCATGAGAAGTGAAAAGTTAATTAATTACACAAAGGGGGGCTGTAAGATACCGCGTCTTGATAAAAGTTAAGAATTTAGTTTTTTTGTATTTAAGGTGAGCAAGTTTGTGTCTAGCCAGTCTGAAATGCTTGTCATTCCCGTTTGTGCCATGTGGAATGCCTCTGGCCATGATTTACTACTAAAGAGGGCTACTGTATCATCCGCATAGCAGATTAAGTCGCAGTTTTTCAAGTTAAGTGATAGAATGTCGTCAATATACAATAAAAACAAGGTTGGTCCGAGAATGCTTCCTTAAGGGACCCCAAAAACAATAATAAACTGCCGATACCTACTTACGGAAACGCGACCAATGGGACCTCTCAGTTAACACTGTCACATTATCTGTAATTGTGTGTACAAACCGTGAGAGTAGTAAGTGTTATAATTTATGTATTTTATTTCTCTATACCTATTTACTTACCTTACCTTACCTAATTTCTTCTTATAATAGGTATGGTTTTTAATTTTCTATTGAAATGTACCAACACTATTCTCCCAATCAAGGTCAGAGCACTCTCTCGGAGAGTGCGGGCGCGCGGGCTGGGACACTCCAGCATCTTCAGCTGTTTGCGGGTGGACTGCGACGCAAATTGGAATTCCAATACCCTGTCATTATGTATTCAGAGGACAGTCACTCGAGAAATGTACCTTTACACAGCTGTGTTAAATTTAATCTTGCTCTTATTTCAATTGTCATCTGTGTAAGCCAGTAAATTGGTAGTGATCGGCACTGACAGAACTTGGCCGCTTTTACATTCTAATGTGGTCTCCGAAAATACATAAAATGGAAATGGGCAGACTTATCATGGTTAGGTTAATGGTTAGGTTAAATCTTCTACTGGTCGTGCTCCAATTCAAGTTAAAAGGATTACTGTGGTAACTATAGATCAAAATAAAATTTGATTAATGGGGTAAAATTGAATTCCATATATGAATAGTGAAGTATCTCTCGCTTTTCCACCCTAGAGTGATGGTTACTTATCGTTTGTCCGTAGCACGGTAGCTGCGGCCACACAGGTCCACCCAGCGTCGCGGAGGGCTGTAGGCGCGGGCACTTGTTGCTCCCAGTCGGCTAAACAGCCGCGTCTGTTTACGAACCCCCAGCGGCCGGGCTGCGCGCCGCCGCGCCCGGGAACCACTTTATTAATTTGATCGCGAGCCGGGATCAAAAGGAAGAAAGGTCTTATCGAGAGTTATTCATAGCAGCTGTTATTGAGAAGCTCCTTTATTACTTAAGTGGCTGAACAATATATTGAGCGTTTATTTTGTTCGTGGCGCTCAAATTAATTGTATTACACTTGGGAATTGGTTGTTTGGTAGTTGCTTATCTGTCAGTTTGGGCAGTTTTATTCTTCATATTAAATTTCAATTGGTTATAAAGATTAGCGTAGATTGTTAGTAGTCATTGTGTTGCTACGAGATGGTTTGTCGTCGAGCTGCCGACGCCAGCGCGACGCTGACGAGTTCCTTCGACAATGCGACAACGGCAACAATGCGCTTATTAATATGAATGCGCCGAGCGAGCACCGACGACGGCAAAAATATTTCTTATGATTTTAAATCGCGAACATACATTCAGATGTTGAATTTATAAAGAAATAACGACTTCTAAATGGGATAAGAGTATCGAAACTTTATCTCTTATAAGAAGAACATGACAAACTTAGAATGATTATTTTGTTTTGTTGATAATAAATGCAAACTAGAGATCCAAGAACTAAAGAGGTATGTGTATAATGAATTGAACGAATCATTTGTGTAAACGTCTAATTACTAAAATGTACTATTTGGTAGGAATACATTTGTCTCCTTTGCGAAAACTATTCTACTTAGCGAATCCCTCTTACCGCGCATTTTGTTACAAATTTGTGGGATCAAATAGATAAAATAAAGATAATACGATAGATTTAATAAAACGAATGAATTCACAATTGTTTCGAAGCTGTCATCAAGCACGCACGGGATCACTTTGTAATTGGCATTGGCATGTAAGGCTTATCTGGTTTGATGAATTACAACAGCTATTGAAATGAAGCAAATATATTATGTTCAAATATTAATTTATAACTTTTATACGCGTTGATAAAAAAATTATTGACTACAGTCGAAAATGCATCTACTTTCAAACTCAAATTCTAAATACTTAGCAGGTAATTACTTGAGTCAATTGTATATACTTAATGCCGATAGTGTACGCAATCAAAGAATCATATAACGTATACATGTTAAAACAAAAAGGTGTGATAAATTTTCCACTGTATTCTGTTTCGATGAATAAGTTAAGAAGTGGGCAGCGGGCGGCACCGCGCCGCGATAATCTCGTTAATTAATTTTTAAAACTGCCGCTCGCCAGCTGCAGCCTTTGTAGATAATAATTTTGAAATTAACTCATAAAGCTGTTCTTTTACCGATTTATTTTACCATCAGGCTTTTAAATAAAGGCTTTAGGACAACAGCTCATCCAGATTAAAGTCGCGGCCGCGGCTTAGGGAGTTACGCGACAATTTAACAATGGTCTGATGCGCTTAGAACCGCGGTACCTATGCACATTGCTCGGCCACATTTTGTTCGCTTTTAAAATAAAAGTTCGTGGCGCTTCAATACCCCTCTGTCTCTGAGGTGCTTGGAATTCTGAGCGCGTCTGTGATTCGCGGGCAGGTTATCAAAAGTCTTAAAAACTCGCGATTACTCTGAGATAACTCAAATAGAAGTCTAAAAAGCCTTCCTCATTTTATTGGGAAATGGGATTAGCTGGGCTCTGTCACTTGTTGGAATGATATTTGTGAGTTGTATTCACACCGCCTGCATTGATAGATAGATAGCAATATTCTATAGACCAATATCGTTGGTGCGCGCAGGTCGCCTTACATATGCTCCGTCTAGTGGTATAGGACAAACAGAGACATATTTGGTGCGGGATTGGTGTGTACAATAAAACCAGTATGCACACGATGAAAACACCAGAACAATAATGAATTTTCATTACATTGATAAGATACACAATTACGTAATATTTTTTACATAGAAAACTGCCGCGAGTTTAGACATATTAATACCTATACATACGACATGGGTTTACTCACTTCGTAGAATTCGAGTGTAGCTAATCAGGAGAGCTACTTTCAGCAGAATTAAAAACTTTTCTCTTGCCATTACCTTATCAAAACGAATGTAGTGAGACGTACAGAGCGATTGCCCACGGTGTGTGTTTGAACGTCGTCGCGATTGATCGGCTCTCCTGATGATGAATCGCGAATCGTCGAGCGATATTCGACTTCTACGACGTGCGGATGGATACACGTTTCGTATGTATTTTAATACATCATATTATGATTATATACAATATATAAAGTATACATTTATACACACACATCTAAATACTTCCATATACATAATTATACATACAAGGTACCTGCTATTAAATTATGACTAGGACTTACGACTTTATTTATTTTCGGTAGAATCTTGTTTGGAAATACTCTTCTTTTGGTACGATATTTTAAGGGCACACAACACGTTTTTCACTTGAATTATATCAAAGACCATCATTGTCTATTCCCGTTTATGTAACGTCTAGCACGTTTGATCTCAGTCGAGTAGATAGCTATTTAGAATTAAATTCAATTTGTGAAATGCTCTTTTAAATACTATCACACTATCAGTCCTGGGGCA
This sequence comes from Apotomis capreana, assembly GCA_947623375.1. Taxonomy (NCBI): domain Eukaryota; kingdom Metazoa; phylum Arthropoda; class Insecta; order Lepidoptera; family Tortricidae; genus Apotomis; species Apotomis capreana. Next base: position 26,394,398 of record OX392512.1, on the reverse strand, counting down.
GGTGAAATTTTATTAAAAGAAAAATTATTACACGGAATGTGTGTTATTTAATGTTTTCTGAACAAGGTAAGGGCTTCCAAGCTGTGTCCAAAATTTGTATGTGCAGCAAAGTGTATGTTTAAGTAGTCTGATGATAGTGATGATAATGCAATGAAATAATTAAATAATTAACTTTATTCTGTAAGGAGGCCACAAGGGCACTTTTACACGTCTGAATCCACCAGGATTTCACAAGAGGAAACCACTACTACCAGCTATGATATTGCCAGCAAACATAAAGTATATTCAGCGCGCCATCCCACCCAGCTGCGGCCGGCGAGCTAGCCGCCGACCGCCGCCCGCTGCACGCTGCAGGCCGCGCCGCCGTCGCCGCCGCGCGGACAATTTCACGCGCCGATAACATTATATACCTACATTCGTTCAGAAACGAGTAATCAGTACTACGCCGCCTGAGTATTGAGTTTTAAAAATATTAATAGAGCGTAAAAATAATGAGGAAAACGCTTACTAAGTAAGACAATGTTAATATTATTTTTTTCCAATTGTTTGGTAAAAGCATTCACTTCCCGAACGGACTCGCGAAGAGCGGCGGGGTTTCATTTATGTACTCCTCGACTTTGATCGTTAGTATAAATTTCCTTTACATCGCTTCGTAAAATATTATTCAGGTAGGCATTGTTGATTCTAAAAGCTTTTAATTGGCTCTATCTCCCAGTTTCAGCAATGAAAATAAAATTATGTAATAAAAGCAAAAGGTTTTGCGCAAGTTAATTAAGCCACATAAAAGTTTTAAGACGGCAGGACCGCAGCCACGGGGGCAAGAGGGCTGGAGGGCTACGAGGCCATGAATTGATAGCAGATAAAGCGGAGTGCCGCCTGGCGTGATTGGCAATCTGCGGCGAGGTGAGAGGACCGGCGCGATGGCGGCGCCGCGTTTATGGCAGCCGCCGGCCGCCGCCCGCCGCCTGCCGCCCGCCGGCCGACACACAACGTATAACCAACATATGACAGTCAAACCGCGGTTTGTTAACGTCAACATACAATTAAGTACTGGTTATATTATATTGTTACGCCGGTAGGTTAGGTCAAAAACTTCGAACGTCAGTTTCAGTGCTTTAGAGGCGTTTTCAGCAGGCTGAAAAGTCATTTCAGACCGTTTCAGGAGTTGCTCTGTCACATATCAAAAGATCGAAATTTCACCCATGTTGCCGTCGTTTTCAGGCGCCTGAAACATGTTTTCAGTCCGTTTCAGGGCACCCTCTATCAGATGACGCCATAACCTGAAAACCCGTTTTCAGGCGTTTTCAGGACCCCTTATGGGCCTCTGAAGCACAAATCATTATATGGCGAAATTTCCAGTAGGAGTGACAGAGATAGCACTACTGGAAAGAGATAGCTATACTCGGAACATTCGAGAAGTGTGTAACAAGGATGGGGCTACTAGAAAGAAATAGCTATACTCGGAACATTCGAGAAGGGAGTGACAGAGAGTGCACCATTAGAGAGAGACATATATGGCCTCGAATGTTCTCGGCCCTCACGCTGGACTTTACTAGAATATTCGCGATATGTGTGGACAATGCGTCGAGAAAGCGGGCCCCGCGGGATATAAAAGGCGCAAGCAGCCGGCGCGAGTTAGTTACATTTTAACTGCGATCGAATGCGAGTAAAAGGATATTCGGAGAGAAAGACTGTTAAGTGATTAGTGCGCTTTAAGTACAGTTCGTGTGAATAGTGAGTGCGTAATTTGGGTAACAGTGTGTTTGTTTTAATTAGTGCATTTTTAGTACAGTTCGTGTAAATTGTAAGTGCGTAATTTTGGTAATAAAGAGTGTGTTTTCATTTGTGGATTAATTTGTGCTTTTCTATCAAATACGAACCCCACGCTCGTAACATTTGGTGTCAGAAGTGCGGATAGAAAATGCCGTTAATGCCACGAGAAACAGAGCCAAAGGGAGTGACGACGCGAAGCCAAACGTCTGGATCTGGAGACTCGACGCCTGGTATGTCAGAATCACCTGCTCCGGCTGCACAAGGAGTAGACCTCAACGCCATTTTTGTACTCCTAAAGGAACAGGCCAGAAAACAGGAGGAACAGTCCCGAATCCTTCGGGAGCAAAAGGAACTCCAGGAAGAACAGGCAAGGAAACAGGAGGAACAGTCTCGAATCCTCCAGAATGAGCTTAGGGAACAAAAGGATCACCAGGAGGTACAGGCACGAATGCTTCGTGAGGTACACGAGTCCACGACCGAATGGAAGAGAGAGTTGTTCGAGGTCCAGGAAAAACTGGCCGATATGGATAAAAAACTGGAGAGTCGAGTTCATGAGGTCGATAAAAAAATTGAGACCTGTGAGAACCGTCTCCAAAAACTTGAGATTAAAGTGGCTAATGGTCCAAGTACCTATGTACCCGACGCATCGGTGTCCGGAGGCGGCAGATTTAAGGTGCCCCCCTTTGATGGTAGCTCATCATGGACTGCCTACAAGCTACAGTTCGAGTCTGTTTCCCAGGCTAATGGCTGGAGCAAGGAGCAAGCCAGGACAGCACTGACGTTGGCGCTGCGCGACGAGGCCCTTACCATACTCGAAGCTCTGGGAAACGACCGGACGTACGACCGCCTTCTAGAAGCTTTGGAGGCCCGGTACGGTGACAGTCATCTGGAGCACGTATAGCGAGCTCAATTAAAGGACAGGACGCAAGGACGTAATGAGTCCTTACAACAGTGGGCCTTGGAAATCGAGAAGTTGGTTAGGAAGGCCTATCAACGTACGTCAGCATCCTTTGTGGACAGTATGCTGGTGCAGGCCTTCATCGATGGGATCCGGGATCTGGAAGTGAGGGCAGCCGTGCGATTGGGACATCACGGCAACCTGAAAGATGCCGTAGCCCACGCTCTCGAGGTGGAAGCTGTACGACAGGACTCATCCAGGCCTTTCAGGGTGCGAGAAGTGTTGACTACGAAGCCAGTAGATTCCCGCCGCGAATTTGGGCCACGTTGCTACCATTGTGGAGAACGTGGTCACCTGCAGTCAGGCTGTCCGAAAAGGACTAGGAGGGACAGAGACCCCGCTCCAATGGTGAGGACAATAGGCTCTGTGGAGTCAGAGCCCCAGCAGGGAAACGAATAAAAGCCAGGACTATGGGACGAGTGCTGGCTGCTGGTCGAAATGTCCCAATTATGATCTCACAGGCGAACGACGGGAATAGTCTGGTCGTCAAAGGAGAAATTGGTGGAATACCATGTTTCCTTACCATAGACACCGGAGCTTCTCGGACGGTGATCAGCTCACGGCTACTGAAACACCTGACCGGAGATCATCTAGTCCGACCTAGGCATCTCCAGCTGCAGACCGCTACCGGCCAGTACATTTCCGTCCAAGGGGAGCGAGGGTTGGCCGTGAAAATAGGTGAAAGAGAATACTGGCATAAAGTGATCGTTGCTAACATCGTGGACGACTGCATTATTGGATTGGATTTTATGAGGAGATATGACTGTAAAATCGACTTGAAGGTTGGAGTTCTAAAGTTTGGAGTTGATGAGATTCCTATACAAGGTGGAGTAAATGGAAATGTCTACTGTACCAGGAGAACCACTCTTCGACCAAGGTCGCAGGTTTTAGTTCCAGTGAAATTGCCGAACTCCACAAGGCCGCAATCTCACCGCTGTGTAGTGGTAGAGAGGTTGGATGCTGATAAACCGTGGATAACAGCCCGTACAATGGTAACCACGGCATCTACAGCATTTGTAAGGATCCTTAATCCAAGCGACACGGAATGCGTCCTCAATAAAGGAACGCTGGTCGGATCATGCGAAGAAATTTCTTGGATAAGAGGCTGTCGGGAATCTGAGGTAAGCGTGAAACCTGGGCATGTTAAGCCTTCAGTGGATGTTGAGAAATTACTAAATGACTCCAGGGAGCACCTTACCGAGGAGGAATTCCTTAAGGCGCGTAGCTTAATGCTACGATATCGCAACGTCTTTTCTTCGCATGATGAGGACATTGGAAGAACTGGAGTGGTTCAGCATGAGATCGACACTGGGGAAACTATGCCTATCCGACAGCGCCCTCGGAGAGTTCCAGTAGCTCGGGAGAAGGAGGTTGAGGGCATGATCGAGGAAATGCAAAGAAGCGGCGTTATTGAACCTTCAACAAGCCCGTGGTGTTCTCCCGTAGTTTTGGTTAAGAAGAAGGACGGCACCATGAGATTCTGTATTGACTACCGTCGACTTAATGATGTAACCAAGAAGGACAGTTATCCACTTCCACGAATCGACGACACTTTAGACACATTGAACGGAATGAAATGGTTTTCAACGTTGGATCTGAAAAGTGGCTATTGGCAAGTCGAAATCAAGGACAAGGATAAGGAGAAAACGGCCTTCTCTACTGGCAAGGGACTCTGGCAGTTCAATGTTATGCCATTTGGACTGTGTAATGCACCAGCCACATTTGAGAGATTAATGGAACAAATATTAGCTGAACTTCTAGGAGAAACTTGCTTGGTCTATTTAGATGACATCATTATCGTTGGTAGAGACTTCGATGACCACTTGAATAAATTGGAGCAGGTGCTAGCTAAACTACGAGGGGCAAATCTGAAACTCAGTCCAAAGAAATGCTCGTTTTTCAAACGTAAAGTGAATTACTTGGGACACGTGATTTCAAAGGACGGCATCCAGACAGATCCTGAGAAGATTAGCGCCGTGAAGGATTGGCCGACGCCAAAAGACAAGACTGCAGTACGTGCCTTTTTGGGGCTTTGCTCATACTACAGACGTTTTGTGAAGAACTTCTCGGATATAGCAAAGCCTTTGCATCAACTAACGGAAGAAAAACGATCATTTGACTGGAACGAACAATGTGAGTCAAGTTTCAACGAGCTTAAAGGAAGACTTTGTGAAACGCCAATATTGGGGTATCCAGACCCGGAGGTGGATTTTATTATGGACACAGACGCTAGCAACACTGGAATTGGAGGAGTCTTGTCACAGAAGAAAGGAGATAATGAAGTTGTGATTGTGTACTTCAGCAAGTCATTATCTAAACCAGAGAGGAATTACTGTGTCACTCGGAGGGAATTGCTAGCAGTTGTCAAGACGTTACAGCATTTCAGCAAATATCTGTTGGGAAGAAAGTTTCGTATCAGAACTGACCATGCTGCTTTGAAGTGGTTGCTAGAATTTAAAAACCCCGAGGGACAAGTGGCAAGATGGATTGAACAACTGCAGGAGTATGATTTCATCATCGAACACCGTAGTGGAAAATCGCATGGAAATGCTGACGCCCTATCACGAAGACCTTGTGCGGACGACTGTAAACATTGCTCAAGACAAGAAGACAAGGAATGTGTTCGAATGATAAGAACTGATACGGTTAGCGACGAGTGGAGTGATGAAATAATGCAGCAAGCACAACAAGAGGACCCTGACGTGAGACCCATTTTTGATTGGATTAATGCTGGTGCACCTAAACCAAGATGGTGTAAGGTAGCTCCGATGAGTGCGGTAACAAAAAGCTACTGGGCACAATGGGATAGCTTGGTTATGCATAATGGCGTTCTATGTAGAAAATGGGAATCAACAAATGGGAAGGATGCTCACCTGCAAGTCGTTGTCCCAAAGAAAAGGGTGAAAGATGTTTTGAGAAGCTTTCACGATGGAGCATCCGGTGGACATCTTGGAGTAAAAAGGACCCTAATGAAAATTCGGCAACGCTTTTATTGGATTCACTGCCGAGAAGATGTTGAAAATTGGTGTAAACGATGCACTAACTGTGCATCAGTCAAGGGACCGCATACCCGTAGCCGAGGAACACTCAAGTTGTACAACGTTGGAGCCCCTTGGGAAAGGGTTGCATTAGACGTCGCAGGACCATTCCCAGCATCTGACTACGGAAACAAGTACATTCTTGTCGTGATGGATTACTTCACGAAGTGGCCTGAAGTATTTGCCATTCCAAATCAAGAAGCGGTAACCATAGCGGAAAAGTTAGTGAACGAAGTCTTTTGTCGCTTTGGAGTGCCACTCGAAATCCACAGTGATCAAGGAAGAAACTTCGAATCTGCGGTCTTTCAGGAGACTTGTCGCATAATGGGAATTCATAAGACGAGGACTACGGCGTATCATCCACAATCAGATGGAATGGTTGAGAGATTTAACCAGACACTAGAGAGACATCTAGCCAAGGTCGTTGAGTACCACCAAAAAGATTGGGATCGGCATATCCCCCTCTTCCTGTTGTCTTATAGGTCGGCGACTCACGAAAGTACGGCGGTTACTCCATCGTACGCGAACTTTGGAAGAGAACTCCGTTTGCCTGCAGATCTCCTGACTGGACGTCCGCCTGATACACCGAGATCTATCACAGAATATGCGAGTGATTTGAGGGATCGGATTGATGATGTTCACAGCCTGGTACGTGAACACGGGCTCCACGCTAGCATAAAGATGAAAACCCGTTATGACCGGAAGTCTTATCAAGTGGGTTTTGAGGAAGGTTCGTTGGTGTGGCTACATAACCCTATGCGACGAGTGGGAAAGTCCCCGAAACTGTCTCCGAATTGGGAGGGGCCTTACAAGGTAGTCACTTAAATAAACGACGTCACGTATCGAATTCAGCGGAATCCTCGTAGTCCCAGCAAGATCGTTCACGTTGACCGGCTGGCTAGATACCACGGAAGTAATGATGCTCGGGACGAGCATGTCTTAGGAGGGGGCAGTGTTACGCCGGTAGGTTAGGTCAAAAACTTCGAACGTCAGTTTCAGTGCTTTAGAGGCGTTTTCAGCAGGCTGAAAAGTCATTTCAGACCGTTTCAGGAGTTGCTCTGTCACATATCAAAAGATCGAAATTTCACCCATGTTGCCGTCGTTTTCAGGCGCCTGAAACATGTTTTCAGTCCGTTTCAGGGCACCCTCTATCAGATGACGCCATAACCTGAAAACCCGTTTTCAGGCGTTTTCAGGACCCCTTATGGGCCTCTGAAGCACAAATCATTATATGGCGAAATTTCCAGTAGGAGTGACAGAGATAGCACTACTGGAAAGAGATAGCTATACTCGGAACATTCGAGAAGTGTGTAACAAGGATGGGGCTACTAGAAAGAAATAGCTATACTCGGAACATTCGAGAAGGGAGTGACAGAGAGTGCACCATTAGAGAGAGACATATATGGCCTCGAATGTTCTCGGCCCTCACGCTGGACTTTACTAGAATATTCGCGATATGTGTGGACAATGCGTCGAGAAAGCGGGCCCCGCGGGATATAAAAGGCGCAAGCAGCCGGCGCGAGTTAGTTACATTTTAACTGCGATCGAATGCGAGTAAAAGGATATTCGGAGAGAAAGACTGTTAAGTGATTAGTGCGCTTTAAGTACAGTTCGTGTGAATAGTGAGTGCGTAATTTGGGTAACAGTGTGTTTGTTTTAATTAGTGCATTTTTAGTACAGTTCGTGTAAATTGTAAGTGCGTAATTTTGGTAATAAAGAGTGTGTTTTCATTTGTGGATTAATTTGTGCTTTTCTATCAAATACGAACCCCACGCTCGTAACAATATAATATTCAGTTATAATTAAACCATAATTCTTATGTGGCAACTCGATGAGAACAAGCAGCTATAGTTTGGTTTTGCAAATCCACATTCTAGGTCTCGCTTTTACCAAAAATTTCATTAAGCCCATAAGCCTCACGATAATCAAGGGATCAAAGGATTCGTTAGTTAATCATTTCATCGCAAGTAGGGGTATTCGCAAAAGTAATAAATATCAGATGGGGCCTGACAATCGGCCTCTACTGCTTATCGTGCGACATCCATCGTATCCTCGGCACCCGTCACTTTCGCAAGATAGGTAGGTACTAATTATTTAATACATTTATCGCGGGACAAAGAGCTGCGTATCATAATTGTGCTAAAAGTGTATATAGAGTCGTGCGGCGGCCGGCGCGCGGCGCCCGCGGGCGGCGGAATGTGGCGCTTTACGAGCGGAATTAATTAAACACCTAAATCGCACATAAACCGCGTATCTCATAATATCTGAAACCCATCTACTGGCGGACTAACTATACCTATTGTAAAACAATATCTACATCATCAGTTGGGAACAAGATTAATTTGCGTACGATTGTTACTTGATTTATTTAAATATGCAATGTTTTTTTCATCTCTCCTGTTCGGAAAGTGTAATTTTCATAAGTAGATAGCCGGGTGGATAATAGCTTTTCCATCCCTAGGGTGGAAAGTAATTTTTTTTAATTGCCACGGAGTCAAAGATAAGTGCCATCTAGATGCACGTCGCGACGTGACCAACTCAATTAGGTACAATCTAGTCGGCCGTGGTAAGTGGCCATTGAAAAAATGTCTCCAAAAGTTAGATATATGCAAGCTTGATTTATTTACATCTAATTATTAAATATAAATATGCATTATATTTGATTAAGTATATTCATAATACATACATATAATTCTGTCCCTGATTTATTGATAGAATCGTACATTTAGATAAAAAAACAAAATAGAAACCATTGCATTTGTTTTTTTTTAATGTTGGCGGTAGGTACGTATATGTCGGGGATGGTCCGATATAGGTGTTAAAAGGTTACCTCGTCAAATAGTTTTTTTTTTATTAAAAACAATATTAATGAAAGTTTGCAATAGAAAAAGCGGGAACACGAGATTAAATATAAATACCGTGTCTTTTATTAATTATTGGTTAAAAATGACATGGAAATGAATTATTTTCCTCGCAGTCGAAATGAAAAGTAGAGTGTTTAACTCGGGTGAAATTACCCATTTCACCCTCGAACTATTGGCGCTCTCACTTCGTTCGAGCGCCAGAAATATCTCCGGTGCAATGGGTCACTTTCTACCCTTGGTTAACAATCTACTAAAGCATATACATATATGGCCGTGGCCAAGATTCCACGATCAGCAATTGTAGACGAGTGGCGGTTGATTAGAAAGAAAGAAAGAAAGAAAATACATTCAACGAAAAACAAACTTACATGTAGAGTATGTATAAATGAAACCATGATTCACTTACTTTTTAGGCTAGAGAAAAACACGTAACGTACAACCTGCGAGTTTGACTTTGTTTTGAAATTAAAAGATCGGCTTGATTCTTGTCAAACTTACTATTCCCAACTGTATTTTTTTTACATGGACGGTGTTTTAATTTAATCAAAATATCCTTTTATAGTTAAAAATTCGTGATCAAAGATATAAATCTCTTAGGTTAAGTAATATATTATCTGCGGACGACGTGGGTGGATCTCTACATTGTTAGTTCAATGGCAGCGATGGCGGATTACCAGTTCCCTCGAGACGAGCTCCGGTAACTTTATTAGATTCAAATTATATCAATCCCATTATAATCGAGTGACTGATAGTGTTACTATGTGTTACAACGTCCTTATAATATTACTATAACGAATCTCTATATTATAATGTAATACCGGTAGTGTAATTTCCGATATAATTCATATAACGCGTCCTCCGGTTGCTCAGTCGGAATAACGCATTTTAAGTTCGTTAGCAAGTATGTAGCAAGATTAAAATAGCCGGTTTGGCATGTGTACATACATATTATTACATATGTATATAGGTGTAGATATTATAACATTTCTTTAATGCGTACAGATATTAATACGTTAAGACCTACATTACAGCATGTTTCATAATTATTATATTACCTGAACATTTGCTAAAGAACCTTGAATTTTATTATTTTAATTCGTATTTTCAATTGATCGTCTCTTTAAGGTTCCGTTCCGTACCCAAAGGGTAAAGAAAAGAATATTACTAAAACTTCGCTGTCCGTCCGTCCATCTGTCGGTCTGTCTGTCTGTCACCAGGCTGTATCTCATGGTAACTAGACAGTTGGATGATGGATTTCTGTTGCTGCTATAACAACAAATACTTAAAACAGAATTATATAAATATTTACGTGGGGCTCCCATACAACAAACATGATTGGTTGCGTTAACTTTGCATCTCATTTGTATGCGGCGCCATGCATATAAGGTGCAAACTTAACTTAACCCGGCTAGATAAGATGGGAAGTGTTTGTTTGTACGAAACCCTCGGTGCGCGAGTCGGACTCGTTCTTGGCCGGTTTTTATTTTACTTTTTCGTATTATTGAATGTGTTAATTGATAATATTATATTGTTTTTATACCTAAGTCTTGGTGCCCATTTAACTTGTCTATCGCATTGGGGCTGCATGTAATGATACCTAGATTTAAATCATCGAGTATAGAAATAGAATAAACATGTGGACAAATTACTGTAGTAATATATGCATGTGTGTTTTTCATAACATTAAGATATAAGTATTTATTAAATTTTATTTAAACGTTATTGTCATTTACCTACTATCATAAGTATAGGTACGAGTGGCTCTTGCCTTTTGAATGCTTGTCCAGGTTTTGTGTACTAGGCGCTCGTAGGCGGCGGAATTTTACACAAAATTTGTAATAATAAGCGCAAAAATCGAAGAGGGTCCGACACAGAACATTTCTTTGCCATTCGGTTCCTTAAATTTCGTAAAGGTTGGCTAAGTTTTGGAGGAAACAGACGGGAACGAAACCTCGTTTAGTATAGAAAAAAAGCAGTGGTACTTCCTCTTAACATTAGGTACATCGAGTTTAATTTGCATTGACGCGAATTCACTCTCAATGTCATCTCCATTGTTGTGTAATTGAATCCGCAGCCGCGACATTGTACATGTACAATGTACAGATCGGCGGGTGCGCGCGCGCCGCGCCTGCCTCGCCCGCCTTGACACCGCGCACTGCGCCGCACCGCACTATGCACCTTATTTAGAGATTAGCGGCGCCCGCGACTATTTCCCGTGATTTACGCGAAACTAATCAAACTACTTACTATGCTTAGTTGTGCTGTCGTAGATTGTTACAAACACTCTGTTTACTACAGTTATAAATTCATGTGCGCACCATATTTTCATCCAATATTTTTTTAGGTGATGTACCGACGAACACGAAAATTAACAATTTATTCACTTACTCGTACATTTGTCTAGGCTTTCTGCCTTTTTGGTGAAATATTTTTATCAGTCCGGATCGGGAATGTTCCAGAGCTACACTACACGATAGACTGAACTGAACAGAATGATAGACTGAACTGACGTCAGTATTAACGTAGTGTAACCAATGTTTTACAAATCATCCGTCTCTCGCCTACTCTCGTACCTACGTACTTATCAAAAGGTGACGATTGCTTTGACATTTACTTATCGCGTGATATATCGACCACCGTAGGCCCGCGGGGCGCTCAAAAGTTGCCAATGTGTAGACAATTCCTCGGGACTCTGACGTTGCATAAGGGGAAAGGACGTGCTTGTTCCTCGGGTTGTTCATGTGATCGTATGTCAATGATTTTGTACAATTTAAAAATTATTATTTTGAAACTATAGTTACCACCACTATGAATATAATGTTTTCACTACACGTCAAAATGCCCAGAAAAATCTACAAAGAACAGCAGAAAAAGTAAGCAGACGGTAGACAGGTACATGGCTAGCTAGCTATAACTACTTTACTACAAACAAAAGCTTGTTGTTTGGAGCTCGACATCTTTCTTAGAAATTTCGTCGTTGTGAAGTCTTTGCCAGAGACATTTGTGAAACGATATACGTCTTAATAATAACGTAGGTATTATTCCGATACAGAGAGGTTGTTGGACTGCAAGTATATTTTTTTCTTTACCGTAGACGATAGATTGATAAAAAGTATTCTATACTTAACCATCTTTGGATGTCCATCTAGCCCTGAATCAGAATTGGCTAAAATGTTGTCCAGTTTTTTCACCATTTCAGGGTGATGCGAGGACTACGGAAATTATGAAAACAGATGGCGCCAGGTTGGCACGGCACCTCGCGCGCCCATATAAAACAAATGACGATTCTGCATCACGCTATTAAGATTTTTCCTGAAATCGTGACCCCTCTCAATAGAAAAATGATTTTCGATACAAACCTAGAATTTTATAATAGTATAGATTTCTCAATACAGGGTGTAATAGAATCTAATACTTATTTAGTCGTAGTTATTATTTCGGCTTTATCAAAAAATTCTGTTTGAAGACCCCTATTTTTTTTTAATAGCTATTCAACGACACTCAACACACTAGTGTTGGAACGAAAAAAAAACCACACCCACTTTAGGTGTACTGGAGGTACCCGAAAAAAAGTTTTTTTTTAGTTTTTATTTTATACCGTTTTCTCGGCGTGATGCATACACATACTCATACCAAATTTCAGCTGACAGACGGACATGGTGAAACTATAAGGGTTCCTAGTTGACTACGGAACCCTAAAAAACCGCATCAAAATCTGTTGCGTATTTTTGAAGATCTAAGCATACATAAGAACAGACAGACAGGCAGACAGCAGGAAGAGACTTTGTTTTATACTATGTAGTGATACACATGTAAATTAAAAAACCATATTCAAATAATGCTTTCATATTAAGGAATATGTGTATTTCCTTATGAGATGCGGTCATAGGAAAATGACACATTGAAACAAATGACCAATTAACCTAGAGATGTCCGTCACGTCACGTCATAATTAAAATCGTCGTCAGTTCGATTACACCTACTTATACTATACGGCCAAAATGATTTGACACTTGTCAGTCTTTTTTATCTCGCTTTAACTCTTGAATTATCTCAGAAGGTGTTTTTCAGAAATGTTTGGCGATTCCTTATATGTCTATTGCGTTAGTAAGATTATCATTATCATCGTTAAAAAACCGGCCAAGTGCGAGTCGGAGTCGCGCATGAAGTCTCCAACTCCGTCCCATCAAATAAAAGGAAACGGAAAAAAAGTCTGTTGTATGGGAGCTCCCAATTTTATAATTTAGTATTTGTTGTTATAGCGGTAACAGAAATACATCATCTGAAAATTTCAACTTTCTAGTTATAACGGTTCATAAGATGCGCCTGGTGACAGACAGACAGACGGACAGACGGACAGTGGAGTCTTAGTAAAATGGTCCCGATTTTACCCGTTGGGTACGGAACCCTAAAAACTGTGTTATAATTTATCCACACTGTTCTTATACGTCAATATACGTTCTGTAAATGTGTATCTTTGAGCCACTAAGTATACATAGGAATAGTTCAAATGCAAAGAAACTTATATTTAATCAAGGCCGATTAAGAAAATTAAAAAGAATAGGTAAGTAATTCAATTTACTAATCTGAATGACGGCATCCGGAATTTTGGAAAGTGAGGCCCAATAAGAATACCAATCCAACAGTCACGTCGAAATCTAAAATAATCTCTCTATCTCTCTCTCTCTTTGTCTCTGTCAGCATATTATGTTCCTAAGTGGAATGGATTGACCGTGACTTTCGAACTAAGTACACGCCCGATATGGTAGTAAAACACCCAGATTCTCAAACCTAGTTTATTTTGCCCAAAAAACTGGCTAATGTACCATGTATGTAGTATAACAACTATTTATCCTTCTTGGCTCAAGGACAAAAAAAAAACAATAAAAATGTTCAATGAGGTATAGGAATATTTTCCTTATATTTATGTATCTCTGTAATATCTTGGAGAGATAACCGAAGAAGCGATGTACCTAGTACGTTAAGTTTGCGCCTCATTTGTATGCGACGTCATGCGCAAACTTAACTTGATCGGGTAGTAACGTGAAATGTTTTACTTTATGGAGCTCGAATCGCAAATATGGCGTTTTAATAGCAGTTAAGTAAGGCCGATATATTTGAGATATCTCTCTAATTAGCGATCAGATCTTAGCATCATTCGGAATTGAAATACAAATAAGTAAGCATGGAGGTAGTTCTGTACGAGTGGCTACTATACTCGTATCGTATCCCGGCTTTTGCACGCGTCGCGTTAACGATGGACAAACACTCCAGAGCGCCGGGCCCGCCTGCGCTGCGTGAGAAGTACTCCCCGAGGAGCCGAGCCTTCCCGCTCCACCGTCAATGGAGTTCAATTGAATTTACAGTTACTGACGTTACGTAGCAACAGCTGGGGAACTGGACGCTCGGCCTAAAGGTTCGAGGCGGGCGTCAATACAGGTACCTACCGTATTGGCCTGATTTTACAGATTGATAAAAGTTACGGGAATGTACTGGATCGAGCCGGTCGTTACGAAATAATTGGGTGAGGTCAAATACCATTTTCGACTGCTGTTACGATAAACATGTGCCATTTTGCAGACCTGTTTACCCAACGTAACATTATACATATGTATGAAAGAAAAATGCTTTACTTTTTGACATGTTTATGGCAAAAAGTTACAAATAAGTAATACCTAGTTTAATAGTAAGAGTTATAGTTTAACTTCAGCCAACACTTTTGTAGTCTATGTATAACAGTAAAACACTTATTACATATGCTTATTATTATATAATTTTTTATTGTATTTCAATATTTGATGTTTATTTTATATTTCAGAAGTTACTGCCAACAGTTGATTTAGATATTTTTTATATTGCAAACTGATACAATACTAATATGTGGTTTAATGTTATTACAAATACTTAGATACTGTACGAGTATGTAAACTTATGCTACGCACAAGACACATTTCTCACATACCTACTCCAGCACGTCTGGTAGGTATAGCTTTGTCGCGCGACAAATACTACCTGTCACTTTTCTTTCAATACCGTGCGAGCGAGGCAGGTGACGCTGAATCGCGCGACAAGGGAAGTCGCGGCAAGATTACGCTAGCCCTGCTGTAAATAATTTTTGTATTGTTTTCTACTATTATGTAATAATTACACTCAAGGCTGGTATACGACGTATTTGATAAGAGCGTACTAGTAAAACTGTCTACTTGTCGTGTTTAATTTTTGCCATCGTCTACCACAAAAAGGTTTACGTGATTGGCAAAACATATCAGTCATGTAACCCGTGCGCCGGACAGCCGGCGGCTATCGGCGGAGTTTACATGGCCGGTGGAAATGCCCGAGTTTGGTGGATGTCATGACAGGGACCGGGCCCGGCACCGACCAATCACTGCCACGCGACGGTCACTTACGGTTTCGGCCGACATCAGAAATTACAAATGTTTATTCTACCTATATGTGTGTTTATAGCTACTTTTCAGAACACTACCTACGCAGGAAGAATTGAAAGAATGAGGTAGGACTTATCTTACAGTTATGTACACCTGCCTGTCTCACGCGTACAATTAAATTAGCTTAGAAACTAAACTTACCCTATGCTTGTCTCCTACCGTTCGTCATTCGCTCGCCTGACCTTGCGGCGGCGCTCCTCCTGTACTTGCAGGTGTAGCTTATTTCTAAATACTCGCGATTTTTTGGACGTATTTTATAGGTAGGTTTTGTTTTGTCTACTTAAGCCCATTACTTACGTCAAAAGTCAGTTTTAGCTTGAGTTTAGTAATAAGACCGCCCGTACTTTAACTGTGATATAATTTATAATATTTGTCATTGAATATTTTGTTTCAGAGTAGATTCGATTACATTTCCCTAACGGTTGTCAGAAAAATCTGAATTATTTCCTCGCTCACCAACAAAAGTTTCGTAGAATGCTTCATATCATAGAATTTTCTTTTCACCGATAAGCATTTTCATGACGCATCGCATAAGGATTTTTGAAAAGGTCATTGTATAATATTACATAAGCTTTAGGTTGGAGCAGGTTTGTTTAATTAAAATTCCAATAACTACAGTTTCAGAGAAAATGCTTTCGATAAATGATATACCTAATGTAGAGGAAATGAAACATTGATTACATGCCTGTCGACAAACAACGGCAAACCCCGAAAACAGCAAGTACGGTGCAGCGAGACTTTGCAGCTGTCGGATGTGACGAGCCGGAATGAGGAGCTCCCGACTCTGTACCTACACTACCTACTGACCACCGAGCCGAGACGCGCTCCCGGCGGGCGGCGGCCGGAGCACCACCGCCACTTCTATGACCACTACAAGGAATATGAAACTGAAAACGGACAAGTATTGTTTTAACGTTTCAAAAAATATATATACGTGGGTAAAATTATGCGCATGTTGCTTTTATCCTTTACTTATCCTTGTTGCTTCGTTTCGTAATAAAAAAGACTTCAGAGTAATGTCATAACATAATGACATGTTCACTAAGCAAAAAATCTCATTAAAATGGTAAATTAATGAATCAAATTATTAACTTTTTATACATTTACTTAGTTTGTTTTGTATGAAGTTTGAAATTGTCCTTTTTTAATAAAATTCGTAATAAATATTTACATTCGTGATCGCACGTTGGTTCCGTCGGAGTATTAGTGTATAGTAGCAATCTCTTGTATGGCGAGGAGGAGTCGCTCATTGATGATGCTGTAGTTTTTTACATACCTAATACATTTTTGTATAGCATTTTCTGTTTCGGGTTTGCGATTATTGGATACCGAGGTTTGGCTGCGGCGCGCCGGCGGCTCAGCTATAATTCATAATCCCGCAGGAGCGGCGAACCGACACAAAACAAACAAACTTTCTTAAAAAGAAAACACTGTCACATAATTGGTAAGTTTCAGGAACCCGACTCTTGGCGCGCTTCAGATTTATCGGGGACTCGGTACGCTTCAGGCCGCCTTATCGCCGTTGCCATCCACGATTCATTATACCTGAGGCAAAAAACCTCGCGAGCGGACAGTAAGAAACTAATCATAATATTTCAAACGGCAGCACATTTCCTTCAAACTCCGTCCAACTTAAAACTTAACTAACCGTCAAACTCTCTGAAAAGTGATTCACAAATTAAATTAAACTCGCCTCCAGAGCCGCTTCGATTCACTCACAAATTGAAATAGTTTGACAAAGTTTGATCCGAGCGAATGGGACGAAAAACTGTCCGTTCTGTGTAAAGACCGGTGTCACGACGTGTTATCAGTGCGTGCGTCGGCGTCGGTGTAGCACGTGCGGCGCGCGCGAGGGCCCGGCTCGGACTGGAGCGCCGGAGCGCCGGAGCGCCGCAGCGGCTCCTCCAGCGACCTCCGCGACCATCGACCACTGCCGCCCGCTATATTTACGTGATCACTAGTGACGTGGGTGTACGAAAGTTTAAATATAATTTAATATGCTTGTGAATTCCGCCGCGACGATTCCGGCCCGCTGCTCCCAGTGGGCGCGGATGTAAAAGTCTTGCGTACCCGGAATTACAGCATACTTTTGCGATAGATTTACCGCGGTCGGTCGCGTTCCATTGCGTACATTATTTTCCGAGCTTCACGCTCGCATTAAATTGTATTTTTATGCATTGTTTTAATTATCCGGGTTTTCCGGCTAAATCTCTCGTAAGCAAATATAGCGTTCATTTGAGCAGTGTGTGCGGAAGCGCCGGGGCGGAAGATAGGGACAATCAAACACGAGTTTTCCTCTGAGCGCCCGGCGCCGGCCCGCGGGCCACTCACCGCGCGCCCAGTGCTAGCACTCCACACTCAGATTTCGCTCGGCCATTAATCAATTGTACTCCATTAACGGCTATAATGTTCAGCGGAGCTTTTTAGCTCAGAGCCAATTTGTCCAAATTATTCAAAAGTGAAACCGATCACTTAATTAAAGCGCGGGCAGTTCGAACAATTAGTTATTTATTCAGCCTCCTTTTGTTGATTCGGCACACGCGGCGATGATCGATTTCGCCCCTGGCTCTGAGTTTAATCCGCACGAATAAGGCTTCAAGTTGTCCTTATTTATGATTTGATGGGATAAGATTTGAAGGGTTGATGATTGTGCACACAATGCCTCGAGTGTCCTTGGATTTGGCAATAAGATAAACGCACGCTGCACGCTGGTGTCATCAGTGTGATACAGTTACATTTCATTCGAGACACCTCGTTTTACTCTAAGGCGCATCGTGGGCTGTTACAGCCTCTATCAACATATCTATTTAATTAGCACGGGTCATTAATGCCCCGAGCCGTCGGTGGCGAGGATGTAGGACCTAATGAAGGCTGGATTGCAGACGGTGCATAGCGCGGAATGACACCATTGGCGTCCGAAATTAGTTCAATAAAAATGGTGATATATAGTTGGCGAATGCGATCAAGACTTTATCAGTAGTTGCCAACATTGCGCACGTATGCCGGCAATAGTTTATTATAGTATAGCTTGTAGTTACGAGTAGGTACTACGTGTCCTCGTGACCCGCCGCGGGCAAGTTCCCCGCCGCCTCGGGGAAACAACAATCGGAACTGCGAGCTGCGGTGGGTCGTGTTTCAGGAACTAGCACAACTAGCACTAACAAGGCTCCGGTGGCAGCTGAGCCGGCTTTGTCTGTTTTATGGGCATTACTGTGACTTCACGAGGAGATAAAATTTGCTTTGCGATCCCTGCTGTTTGTATAATGTGACAATTCTTACCAGTAACTTCAAAGCCAGGATTTTATGATGAATAGCTTCTGCACCCAAAACTTCGCGCACGGAATTGCGTTTGGCTCGGTTGGTAGACACCTGCCTACTGAGTCGGCGGTCCTGGGTTCGAATCCCGGCCGGGGCAAATATTTGTGCAAAATATTTGTTCTTGGGTCATGGATGTTATCTATATACGTATTTATATATCGTCGTCTAGTACCCATAGTACAAGCTTTGCTTAGTTTGGGACTAGGTCGATTTGTGTATGATTGTCCCTTAATATTTATTTTATATTTATTATTTATTTATGTTATGTATATTTTGGTAGGTTGGCATTTTAATTGCAAAATTAACAAGTTGTCATCTTCGACAGCCACGTCCGGTCCTGTAGCCACCTACTGACTTACCAACAGGTATGCGGGGGATGGGGTCACTCGGCGGTTCAAAAAAAGCCTTAGTCTCGCTAATGCTATTAAGTCCGCACTTTTAATTACATCTTTTTATAGCTCCGCCAACGTTTTGTAATAAAATTCTTTATTACCCTGGTCTAGATGCCATACCCAAGTCTCGGAGTTCACCTTTAGATGCATTAAGTTACGTCAAGTTCAGCCGGGTGAACCCGGCTGTAATGAAGGCTGCCCACACGTCGCTCGGTAAAGTTTTAGAAATTGAAATGTTTAGAAGCAATAAAGCGGGAAGTTCGGCATCAACAAGTGCGGCTCCACGCGCGGCGCCCGCGCGGCGCGGGGCTCGGCGTGCAAATACTTCTCAACTTTATTAACTTCACTCGGCTTCCACAATTCGGGAAAATCCGAGGATCCGCCTTCATTTCGCTCACTAAGCTCCCTTCGAATAAATGAAACGAAGTATAATTTCCATTATATTCAAATGAAATACCATTTCCTTTTCTTCTTTAATAAATATCTATTGTATGTTGTGACTCAAATAGGAACCTGTCATCGCGAATAAGCCACCAAAGATATTTAAAAATTAAATGATATTTTAGTAGGTACCTATTTACTTACCTAATTTTGGAGTTATTTACCATACACGATACACAAACGTTGCCCAAAAGGCGCATAATATTTGTTTAATACTAATTCGTGAGCGCGCGTGCCGGGAGTTTATTGCTCTGCGGCGCCTCCACCCAGCCCAGCGCTTGTCCGACTTTGTATTTGTACTGTACACTGTACGGGGCTTAAATATTTTATAAGACCGTCCATTTCTTTCTAGCCAGCTAATAGTGAAAGGGGCAAATGTGTGTCGCGTGACAAAGCGAAGACATGTTCAGTCGAGTTGCTGTGTGTGTGTTCAGTTGAGTTGCCGTGACATCGTTCGCTTTACTTTTGTCCAGTTAACATACTAGAGAAACTATTAGGGTACTAATAACCTCCTTCTTACGCAACTGTTTTGAAATTTAAGTTGTTTGTAAAATTGATTGCGGATTGGATCAAGGATGGGTGTTCTGTGAATGGGCATTTACATACCTGTATGTACTGGTAGATGCATCGTGGGTGGAACAACCTCAAGATGGAATGAAGAATCAAAGGAAACCGCAGAAAAATTCAATAAAGTGTTTTTGGTGGAAGTCACATTGGATGTATTTCAACTGATAATGACGATAAATAATCTAGACTGCCAATTTCCTATACAGATAGCAGTTGACGCTAAAACTATTGCACGATTCTATTCTAAGCTACTCTTTGCACTTAGTGCCCTAGCTGGCCTTTGATTATATTATTGTCACAGCGCCACTGGAGTGTATCTGTTGGGAAATCGACGTATATTTATGTGCCACTTTTCCTGAAAGCAAGAGCAGCGCGTCGCGGCGGCCATCGTGCAGCAATAAAGGTAATGCAGGCGGGTGCGCTGCAGCGCGCGTGAAGCGCACGAGAGCTGTGCAGCTTATTGCTCTGAGCTACGACCGGCGGCGGCGACGGGCGCGCCTGCCTTGCCTCAGTCGGGTACTCTGCGAGTTATGGATATTGTTATCTACTATCTGCGAAGCTTACTGCCCCATTTGGCGTAAATAAAAGTAATTACAACCATAGGCAAGTTTAGTGAAGTCAGTGGTTGAATCCCTAAAAGACAAGACTTCATAAACTTATTAATGATTTCTAGGATAATTGGGATTAATATTAGGTAGGTGCAAAAAAGGAACCTGAAGTATTACGCTCATCCCAATGAGAGCAGTACTTGAAGTTGTATCATATTTTACATTAAAAGTTTTATACAAAGGCTGGGCCTCTATTCCACTGTGCACTTAAAAGCTGATAGTGAAACTATTTTAATATGATTCGTTATTATCTATATAGTAATGGCAGTGTGCAGTGCCACCTCGAGTTTGCCAAATATAACTTTTTAATTGCATTATTATATATTATTATCGCTAAATATGACGTCTTTACGATAGATCACTCTAAATCAGACTCGAATACAGGCCCTGGGGGGTATTCGACCAATTTTAGAGATATAATGGAGATCTCTCCTTTTCATCGCCATCCGTCACTTTTGACGTGTGCCTACTTGACATGAAATGAAATGAAATAATTTATTCAGTAAGTAGGCCACTGGGGCACTTTTACAGTTGGGGCAGTCAGATTGTGAATCTACCGGCATTTCGCAAGAGGAGACCGCTGTTGAGAAGAAAGCCGAAAGAAACTCAACAGTAAGTCATTTTTTCATAAATAATACTTAAAACAATTACATAATTCATTTGTGTTATAACTAATTACACTGGTACACGTAAAGGAGATGTATAGATACTCCAAATCAATGTTAATTAGGAACATTAAAATGAAAATTTAACGATAAATTAAAAATATGAAATATACCCAGAGATGTATAGTCTCTGGGCGTCACAACATGCAATAAAAAATAATTACTTAATTAATTGAATTCCATAGAGATGTATAAGGTCTCTAGGCGCCAACGTGAATAATTTACAGTAGAAAATAATTATTAAACCTAAATTTCTTTGAGATGTATATGGTCTCTAGGCGTCATAACATGCAATAAAATATTTTTTTTTTTTTTTTTTAATAGCCGTTTAGGTGTCCCACTGCTGGGCAAAGGCCTCCCCTTCTTTTCTCCATTCGGTCCTATTGCCAGTGCGGTTCTGCCATTCTTTGCAGAACGCGTCCAGATCGTCCCGCCATCTCCTTTTCGGCCTGCCTCGGTTCCGATATCCATTTTGTGGGATCCATTGGGTTGCTATTGTGGCCCACCTTTCCGGATGCATGCGACAGACATGTCCAGCCCAGTCCCATTTCAGTTTTGCGGTCTTGACACCCACATCCACTATACCAGTTTTGGAGCGCAGTTCCGTGTTTCTGATTCGATCAGTCCTCCGAACACCTAGTATACTGCGCTCCATCGCTCTCTGGCAAACTTTCAGTTTAGACTTTAAAGCCTCAGTCAATGACCAGGTTTGAGCACCATACGTTAGTATGGGCAGTATGCACATGTCGACGAGTTTGCGCTTAAGACACAGAGGAAGGTCACCCTTCAATAAAGCCTTCATGGACCAGAAGCTTTTCCAGGCGTTTGCGATACGTCTATCGATTTCTTTACACTGCCTGTTTTCGAAAGAAGCTATCTGGCCCAAGTAAATGTATTCGTCGACATAATGTATGTCCTGCCCATCCACCGTGACTTTATACTTTGCTCCATTGGTCATCAACTGAGTTTTCGCTCTATTCATTGTGAGTCCTACCTGAAAGCTTGCCGTGCTGAGATCTTGCAGCATTTGTTGTAGCTGGGATGCCGTGTGGGAGAAAAGAACAATGTCATCGGCAAATCGTAGATTTGTTAGCTTTTTACCGCCAATTTCAATGCCCATTTTCTCCCACGAGACCGCCAACTGCTTAAATATTTCCTCGAGGCAACTGGTGAACAATTTTGGAGACAGCGGGTCACCCTGTTTGACGCCTTTTCCGATACTAAATGTTGGACCGGGTGCATGTAGTTTTATACTTGCTGTGCTATTGCGGTAAACGGTTTCCACGAGTTCAACATATGTGGAGTCTATTTCTTGATTCTGCATGGCAGAAAATAAAGCAGAATGTTTGATGCTGTCGAAGGCTTTGCTGTAATCGACAAAAGCGAAATACAAAGGTTTGTTGAACTCGTTGGACTTTTCAATAATCTGGTTCAGAGTATGAAGGTGGTCTGTTGTGGAGAAACTAGGTCGAAAACCAGCTTGTTCGGGTGGCTGATGTTTGTCCAGTAATGGGGCAATCCGGTTCTCAATTATTTTTATGAACAATTTGTAAATGTGTGATATCAAACTAATTGGCCTGTAATTACTGATGTCGGACTTATCTCCTTTTTTGTGCAGAAGTACAATATTTGAGTGGCACAAGTGAGCTGGAAATGTACCGCTATAAAGGATGGAGTTAAACAAGTTAGTTAAATGGGGCAGCAAGGTTGTCTTTCCTTCTCTGAGGGCTTCTGTTGTAACGCCGTCTTCTCCGGGGCTCTTTTGATACTTCATGCTTTTGAGAGCGGCGTTCACTTCATAACCTGAAAATATTTTAAAATTATTTAATTTCCTCAGAGATGTATAAAGTCTCTGAGTGTCATACTATACTAAGCTGTATCTTAGAGATGTATACAGTCTCTAAGAGTTCAAAAAGTTAAAATCAACATTGAATAACTTCAATCGAGTACAGGATGAAGTTTCTCACGTTTGCTTAATTTAACACTAGAATGCGGTTTCTACATATTTAATTTGGCCCTTGCTAGCATGAACAGACCGGACCCCACAAACGGCACCCGTTCACGAGTATGACGCATATCTCAGCCATCGCCTCCCTCAACCATATTATAGGGAAGGCTGCGACCCGATCAACGACGCCACCGTAAGCAAAGACCTTTAAGCGAGCATGACATGCTCAAGCTGCCGGGCATACTTGACTAATACTATTTGCCCGGTGAGAAACAACAAATTGTGCTCTCATGTTACATTTAAAATTACCCACCAAAATAATGCTTATTTAAAAATTTACTATTGATACACAACTCTAAACTACTGGCTTAAAGGCATCACTGTCGTTTAGAAAGTCATTATCAGTATAATAAGCTTTATTCAATAAGTGAAGTTTTATTTGCGCTTTGAATTTGCTACAGGGCAATTTTACTACATCAATAGGTATTTTATTGTAGAAGCGTACACAGTTCCCCACGAACGACGAGCTAACCTTACGGAGACGGTGGGCAGGTATTGCGAGCTTGTCCTTACTTCTCGTATTGTAGTGGTGACTGTCACTGTTGAGCTTGAATTCATGGAGATTTTTCCGCACATACATGATATTCTCAAGAATGTATTGAGATGCTACGGTGAGAATGTTTGTTTCCTTGAATTTCTCTCTTAGTAACGTAAGACGACCTCCTAGTGCATAATAGCAGCGAAACGTAAATATATCCATGATAGCATTGTTTCTGCATCACCAGCCGAAACATGGAAATTTTTAAATACGCTCGGGATTGGTAAACCTAAAAAGGACTGTAGCGTGTTATCCTCAATATCGTTGAATGATTTGAATTCCCATTTTGCCAAGTCTACTTCTTTAGACACTGCCACCAAAGCCCTGTGTATTTCACAGATTTCAGCGCTACCAAGTCCGTCCAAAACGCCTTTCACTTTTACCTTAGCCACTGATGATGAAATCCATAAAATAATATTGTCGATCAAGTCTAACGCTGTTGGTCACGATGAGCTGAGCAGAGTCATGATAGTATGCATCTTGGAATGTATTGTCCCGGTTATTACACATGTTATTAACCTTTCTCTGTCTTCTGGGGTTTTTCCTTCTTTATGGCGTAATGCCTATGTTATCCCTTTGCAAAAAGTTTCCAACCCCAGTTTACTAAAGGATTTTCGACCTATCTCTATTCTCCCTTTCTTGTCTAAAGTCTTAGAAGCAGTCGTCCACAAACAGTTATCTGCCCACATCTACTCTAACCACGTGCTCTCTCCATACCAATCTGGTTTTCGCCCTGGCCACAGTACAACAACCGCCTTGCTTAAAGTTGTTGAAGATGTGCGGCAAGGTATGGAATCAACTCGAGTGACAGTGCTGGTCTTGATCGACTTTTCAAACGCATTTAATGCGGTTAATCATGACCTTTTACTAGCTACACTTGATAAATTAAATATCTCGTCTCCAGTGGCTGATTGGTTTGCCTCCTACCTTCAAGAACGCCGTCAGATGGTACGCGCTGATCGATCTACTTTTTCGGACTGGTGTGAACTCACTTCTGGTGTTCCACAAGGCGGCATTCTATCTCCACTCCTTTTCTCAATTTTTATAAATTTAATCGCGTCTCACATCGTCTGCTCTTACCATTTGTATGCTGATGACCTGCAGCTGTACACTCAAGCTAAAATTAGTGATTTAGATCGTGCAGTCGCGGATATCAATCAAGACTTGAACCACATTTCAGCGTGGTCACGCAATTTTGGGATCGCCGTGAACCCGTCTAAATGTCAGGCCATCGTGCTCGGGAGTCCCCGATTACTCTCTACAGCAGACCTGACGTGCCTAGCGCCAGTCCAGTTCGAAGACGTACAAATACCATTGGAATCGCAAGTAAAAAACCTGGGTCTGATCTTGGATAGTGGTCTCTCGTGGGAGCCTCAGGTCTCGGACGTTTGTCGCAGAGTCACCAACACGCTGAGGTCGCTTTACCGGTTTAAGCACTTTCTCCCCATCAGTACTAAGACTCTCCTTATACAGGCCCTCGTGCTACCTATAGTCGACTATGCTGATGTGTGTACCACTAATCTTACTCAGACTTCATTGAGCAGACTGGATCGTCTACTTAACAACTGCATAAGATTTATTTTCGGACTTCGTAAATATGACCATATTTCTGCTTTTCGCCGTCAACTAAACTGGCTTCCAATTCGTGAACGTAGGTCATTACGATTCTTGTCCACACTATATTCTATCTTATTCGATCCAGCTGCGCCCGACTACCTAAGATCCAAATTTTCTTTTGTAATTGCCCGACCAGGCGGTAATCTTCGCACCTCACGGAATCTCAAACTCAATGTCCCCCTTTACCGCACTAGTTTCATGACGCACTCTTTCACAGCTGAAGCAGTTCGGCTTCGGAATGATCTACCGCTTCCCATCAGGCAAGCGCAAAGCAAGCTAACCTTCAAGCACATGTTGCGCAAGCATTTCTCCGATAAGCTATATGACGAACTGTCAGCATAATGATTCACACAAGGTACATTTATTATATAAGTAAGTATATTGTATGTCATATTTATGTACGTTTATGTTATATATATAGGTATATACATATATATATATATATTTGCATATGAGGTATATTACTTATGTGTTATTTAATTGTTTCATGTAACAGATTACATAAAAGACCCTGCACCATACAAATGTTTCTGTTTAATCCTATGGTTGACTGGTAGAGAATGCCTTATGGCATTAAGTCCGCCATTTGTACTTTTACCTGTGTATTGTGTGCAATAAAGTTTAAATAAATAAATAAAAATAAATAAATTGCGCGTACAGCTCGTTTTTGTAGCACAAAGATGGTTTGGATATCCGCCGCTCTTCCCCATAATAAAATTCCATATGACATAACGCTATGGAAATAACTGAAATATACAATCTTTGCCGTCTCGACGTTTGTCAGCTGCCTGATTCGCCTAACTGCATAGGCCGCGGAGCTAAGCTTACCTGTAAGAGTGGCTATATGCGCACTCCATTGCAGTTTAGAGTCTAAAGTAACACCCAGGAATAATGTTTTTTCTTCAAATTCCAGTACTTCGCCTTTCAGTTTTACCTTGGCACAATTTACTTGATTCACATTTGGTAATGTAAATTTAATGCAAGTGGCGATATCCCTAGAACATCGCAACTTCGTCAATTCGGACGCGCAAAATTTTCGTTTCCTTTGTATGTGACGGCATAAATAACAGGCGCATACTTTAAATTGACCGCGTAGTACGTGAAATTAGTCCGTTACGTTTCGTTCAAAACAGAAATTTATATACAGGAATAACATTTTTGACAATAATTATCGCCTTCGTATTTCCAAAATTGAGATGAGATATGTCACTTTTAAGCTCATCGCATTTAAATGACAGTTCAATGGCGATATAACTGTTATCTAATAGAGATTTGACGTTTGGCGATCACTCAAATGTCAATCTCGAATTAGGTCCCTTGATTGCACAGAATATGACTTCATAGTATTTAATAATTTCTCACTGTTTCGGCTGTAAACCCGATCACAAGGGCGCACCCGGGCGCCGTCACTCGGCGGAGGCTTTCGGGCTCTAATTTGTATGTCTCTCGGAGGCGGGCTTGGGACATAAACCTCTACCAGTTGTCGGTATGATTTGTGGTGCCACCTCGTTATCATTAAACCACGACAACAAAACGCGAGAATTTCACGACGCCTACATAATATTACGCTTAGTGCGTCGTATAGAGTTGTAATTTATTAGTTCTGCGCTGAAACTATCCATATAAATGATACTTACTTTGTGTGTTATAAACATATCACCCGTAACTTTACGAAACCTGTTTTACTTACCAATTTGATCATCGCTTGCTGGTAAAATCTCAGTACCTAACCACATTCCTGCTCAGAGTAATGCAGTTCCTCAATCAAATCCTATTGTAAATCTTAGTCAACTCGAGCCAGCTACTACAGACGAAATAAGTAAAATTATAACAAATCTAAAAACAAATAGTAGCTCTGGTTATGATGGTATAACCGCTAAAGCAATCAAATCTGTAAAATCAATTATACTTGATGATCTCACGAAATGTATAAACAAAAATCTGCAACAGGGTACTTTTCCTGATACCTTAAAAACAGCTAAAATTTCGCCAATACACAAATCTGGTTGCAAAACTGATCCCGCAAACTATCGCCCCATCTCAGTACTGCCCGTTATCTCTAAAATCTACGAAAAAGTTATCTACTCTCGTCTCAATAAATTTCTTACATTAAATAATATTTTATCTAAATATCAATACGGTTTCAGATCTAAACCAAATACCCTCTCAGCTGCAATAGATTTAGTTACTACACTAAAGGTAAAAATTGACGAAAGATTATTAGCATTAGGTGTTTTCATTGACCTCAAAAAGGCCTTCGACACGGTCAGTCATGAAAAGCTATTAAACAAACTTAACCATATAGGTGTGACAGGAAAAGCACATGCTATATTAAAATCCTACTTATTAAATCATCATCAAGTTGTAAAAATCGACAAACAACAAAGCAGTCCTAGGCTTATTACATACGGTGTGCTTCAAGGATCCATTTTAGGGCCACTTCTGTTCCTTATATATATCAATGATATCCAAGAAATCGGGTTGAAAGGAGAACTGACGTTGTATGCCGATGATACCAGCCTTTTCTATTATGGAAGTGACATAGAACAAATAATGTTAGACGCACAGAGTGATCTGGATGTTCTCAATGGATGGCTTCAAGATAACTTGCTTACCATGAACGTTGCGAAAACAAATTATGTAATTTTTTTGTGCAAAAAATAAAAAATATCAATGATTACCCAAAACCATCATTAAACAATCAACATATAAATAGGAAATCAAGCGAAAAGTACCTTCGACTAATAATTGACAGCCAACTAACATGGAAGCCACATATTGAGAAGATAAAAACAAAACTAGCATCCTTAACTGGTTCTATACGTAGTATAGCTCGTTGTCTCCCACAAAAAGTTAAGTATTTAATATACAATTCCTTAGTTAAACTACATGTTGACTATCTGATAGAAATATGGGGGACCGCAGCTAAAAGTAACCAGGCAAAAATACAAATAATGCAAAATAAACTAATAAAAACCCTATTTAACTACAACTACCGAACCTCGACCCAAAAAATATATAAAGACCTAAAAATAATGAACATCACTCAGCGCTATAACTATTATACCTGCTTATTAGTCCGAAAAATACTCCAAAAAGACATACACTCACGTATAAGTTTTACAAAAAAACACCAAGTACAAAAAATAAGACTGAGAAATGCTGATAACTTGGTATTACGAACCCCCCGTACTAGCTATGGAAAAAGAAATATTATTTACGAAGGTGCTCAAAAATATAATAAGCTACCAAAAGATATTAAAGAGGCTAAAACTATAGCAACGTTCAAAAAACAGCTTAAATTCTACATACAAAATAACATAAAATAAGTCTAATTAAAAAACAATAATTAAAACCGGTACGGTATCCTCCGTAGATATCTATCATTCAATTTATTTTGACTAAAAATAGTAATAATGATTATTATGCTTGAAGGCGCGGGGTTGAAGGACCACTCCTTGGTAAGGAGAATATGAGGGAACAGCAGGGACGAAGGTCCCTATGTGTCCCGAAGGCGAAAAATGGAAATGTAAATATGGGGCGAAGCCTGCCGTACCTTTATCTCGACGTCGATGGGTTTCGGCGGCGCCGCCGTATGCTGGTTCTGTTCTTCTTCCGCACTGATATTCACTTCGTTGTATTTTTTATTAGTTTAAAGCGCGAGCGATTTTTATGGATATTGTTTTCTCGACAGACGTCAATTTCGAATGTACGTAATTTTTCTTCTTATTGGTTTTGGCAGGCGTGCGGGTGACGTGAATATGAGGTCGAGGTTTTAATGATGTGACATGAAAGAAGGTGAAATGTTCTTATATAAACAGATGGCGGTAACAATGCTAATAAACTAATTAAGTTACCTATTTATTAATAAATGAAATTATTTATTTTATTTAAAAATATAATAATTACAAAAAAATAGTAATAAAATATATATACACTAATTATATTTACATTCATTTTATTAATAAATATGAAATATATTGAAATCAATTTTATAAATAAATATGAAAATCATAATACGAATACGAATTTAACATAATTAATACAAACAAATTGTTTTTAATAATGTAACTGCGTCTGTAGTACGCACGGCTATGCCGCATCCATTCATGTTGCCTTCTTCGAAACTCGTGAACATCCATTTGAACTTGTTTGTTATCTACGCGGCGACGTATTGAAAGTGTACGCCACTGTTGTATCGACTGCAGATTTCTACCCACTTTACTATGTATAAAAAATAGATTTTACAAGAACATATATAACTGAATATAATTATGTACTGCACGCTAGCTTTAAATTGTTTTTATATAACTTAGCTCATATAAGTGAATTTTGTAAATTCTTTATGAGTAATAAAATTCTTAAACCAGAAACCAGAATTTGATTGGGCGAATACTAACATTTTATATAGGTAATGTGTCGTTAGTCAATCAATCAATCAATCATTTATTGCAAGAAACATAAGATAATAATTATAAAATACAGTTACTTATGTTCTACCAGGAAAGGCATGCAATATTACAATTTTATTAATACAATTTTACTACGATAGTTTGGTGTCAAATGTATGAACTGTAAGCCTTAGTACTTCACGTACTTAATGAGAATAAAATGAGTTACGATTAGAGATGGCACAAGCGGCGGCAAAAGCGATAGCAGGAACGGGCGCGGAGGCGAAAACTTTCGCTATGTACATTAATGATTTCGCTACATAAGCCTCGTTCGAGTCGGGCGCCAATTTTTGTAGCCTAAAATATCCTAGTTCAGAAGGCGGGCTAGAATCCACCACTCGCTGAGAGAAAAACGGTATTAAAAAAAGATAGAAATCACTGTGTATTTACTGCCACTCCTCACCCGCGTGATTTGTTAACCCGTGTAATGATAGCGAAGTGACTAACCGCACAATGCTATCGGGTCGACACCTAATAAATACGTGCTCGGCGTACTATTTAGCGCAAAGTCAAACTTTGCCCACTACTAAAAGCGGGACTCGCGGCAAATTGTCTCAGGGTTGGGGACGATATATGATTCAATTAAATTATATTCCACTACAATATATCTCCTCTCATAACTCTCTGCTTGGGACGACTGTTGTTCAGCCGTATCTGCTTACCGAGCACCAGGCACCTGTAAATTACTATTTGTATGGAAATTACTGTTACTGAATTACTTAACCTTTAGTGGAACATGCAAATTAGTTCAGTGGCAAAATAAATGCGAATAGAAACGTAGCTTACGCACAGAGTTTGCTAAAAAAAGCATTTTTTTTTGCGTTAGAGGTCATTTTGTAAAATGCTCTTTGTTTGAATGCATCATAGGTACCTGACTAAATAAATATTAAGGGACAGTCTTAGACAAATCGACCTACTAGCCCAAAACTAAGCAATGCTTGTACAGTACTATAGGTATTAGACGATGATATACAAGAGATGTAAATACATATATCATCCATGACCAAGGAACAAATATTCGAGTTAATCACTCAAATATTTGCCCTTGCGGGTATTCGATCGACTGGCGCGCCGGCTCAGTAGGCAGCTGTAGGTTCTATAAACTGCGCCTACCGCGTCGTCTTTGACCATAATCTGATGTCTTGTCATATTTATTCAGTTTGCAGACAGCTGTAGTCGAAATTCCACTGATTGACTAACCTACGCGGTTATTGGCAAACTCACAGAAATTGGTGCAGAAATTCTACTGGTGATTTATATCCAGAATAAAATCGGGTTAATTCCGGTAAAACAAAGCCCCTGCCCCTGACTGCAAAAGTGAGTCTTAGATAAATAATAAATATTACACAAACGGGGACTCGTAGGTATATGTAATTTTATACCTACCTACTCTGTCAAATCTTAAAAGGAACTTTAATTTCGTTATATAACTCCTTTATCCCGTTTCCGTCGTACTCTGAGTGATTATCCCAAATCTCAAAAGATGAGAAGTCCCGTCTTTCATTAATCCGGCTCTTTGTGAAAGTTTTAACAAACTGTCGCAACCCTCGTCGGCGCGATCGCGCGCCGCGCGGCCACCGCCGCGCCGCGGCATGGATCGTCTTCACGTCGCGCGGCCGGTGGCGAAGCAGAGCCCGGCTCATTTTACCAACATTGTACAATCCTTAATAAAAGTATTTAATAGTGTTATCTAATTTCATTATGTACTAACTCTTGGCTGTAGTTTCGCTCACGTTGAAACATGTACACTACGGGAACATATAGAAAGCATGGTTTGTTTTCGGGATAAAAAGTAACCTCAGTGAGCAAGGGTAAATAAGCTATCTCTGTTCCAAAATTTCACGCAAAACCGCAAAACTGGCCAGCTTCAGCATGAAGAAATAACAAACAAACGGACACAAACACAAACTTTCACTTTTATAATATTAATGGGATGCAATCATAGGATATTTGAGGGAAAAGCTAAGTTTTTCATTGTTAACGACCTCGATTATCATCTGTTAGTATATAAAGTTATGACGATGATGGTTCTTCCTTGTAATGTCACTAATTTGTAGGTTGTAGACGGGCTCTTCTTTTTAGATGTGTGTAGGAGCACGCTAGAATGTGTAATCAGCCCGGTGTCGCGGCGCGTGGATCGTCGGCGGCGTTTCGCGGCCGAGTTGTTTATCTCTGCATTTATCGGTTGTTATTTCCGCCAGTTCCCGCAATTGCGAAACGGCGGCCTTGCGGCCCCAATCTGGAATATGCTCCAAAACAGGACAACAACATGTCCGCGAAGATAAGGGATTGAAAAATTAAACTAGAAATAGTCTGTGGCAAACTTGATAAGGGTTAAACTAGAATTGACAACATTTCATATTTATAACAGGTGGAAATTAATATAGAGATCGACAGGGCTTTATGTCGTGTACCTTAAAAAAAAATCTTGGGATTTATTCTTCTGTATTTAAAGAAATATAAGAAAATACATCAAATAACTGCAATCTAAGACAATACGGGCTGAATAGGGTTGTTGTCTAAACCAAAGAGCGAAAACATAGATTTTTTTTATTTGACGTTGACAGATGACAGATGCATACCGAGTTTTATTAAGTTTTTTTTTAATAAGAAAACCGACTAAAGTAACCGTTCCATTAAGTTCTGGTTTTGGTGTTGCCACATTTTAAAATGAGTATGTTTTTATAAATTAATAATAAAATAAATAATCATCTCAGAAAATAAATAAAAACAGAGATTACTTCATCTTTTTAGATAGTCTTAAAAATATGAAATGTTGTCAATTATAATAATATATTATTCTGTCATCTAAGTTTTTTTTGGTTACATCCTCAACTGTTGTTTGCAGGATGGGGTTAGTTTTCTGGCTCAATCTTCTCCACTTCTCAACATTAGAGAACAACTAGGGTTATCGTGATCAGGTTTGAAATTTATACAGCATAACTGTGAACTGTGACACGCGTGACGCGACTCTTTGTCGCGACAGTCATTTTTAGGGTTCCGTACCCAAAGGGTAAAAACGGGACCCTATTACTGAGACTTCGCTGTCCGTCCGTCCGTCCGTCTGTCACCAGGCTGTATCTCAAGAACGGTGATAGCTAGACAGTTTAAATTTTCACAGATGATGTATTTCTATTGCCGCTGTAACAATAAATACTAAAAATAAAATAAAATAAATATTTAAGGGGGGCTCCCATACAACAAACTTGTTATAGATTATGTATATATATATATATATGTCGGAGACGGTCATTAGTATGGAAGCTCAACGAAAAGGCGCGCCATTGGAAGGCGACAGTAGCGCCCCCTGGAACCTGTTTTGGCGCGCTAGACAGAGTCTTGGCGGTTCACTCAGCGAACGCCCACCGACACTTCACTCTGGGTCGCCGTTGAGTGCACTACTGCCTTGGAACTGTCCCGTTTCGTTGTGCTATACCAAGTTTAGAGTCAGTGTTATAACCCTGCAATGTGCCTAGTGTTAATTTAATAAAGACTATTCTGTTCGAGACTTCGATAACTTAGCTTACGGACCTCTGTGCTAGGAACTGTT
Source organism: Apotomis capreana (assembly GCA_947623375.1). Lineage (NCBI taxonomy): Eukaryota > Metazoa > Arthropoda > Insecta > Lepidoptera > Tortricidae > Apotomis > Apotomis capreana. Next base: position 26,361,164 of record OX392512.1, on the reverse strand, counting down.
ATTTTGTGCTTCATTGTATAAGGAATAAATCAAGTTAATTGTATCTGAAGTGTTTCATCTCGCTCGAACTACCTCCTCGTCCACAACTATATCGAATAGCTCAACTAATGTGCCACACACACCACACCGGCCGACACGGCACCGGCCATTCAGACCCGTCCCCGACATCAGAAGTTGGGATGGTATCTACGGCCCATGAGCGAACACGAAGAATACAACGAACCTGACATCACTAAATCAAGGAACAGGAGCTACAAGCGTTTCCGTTATTGAAACTCAAGCTAACACCGTCACGGAGACCTACAGAACCGTATGAAAACAAATGAAGATTGCTCTGTTTAAATTGTTTTCATTGCGAGAGAAACGGATATGAAAAATTCGATTGCTTACTTCGTATAAAAGAAAACTACAACTTACCACCTCGGCGACAAAAGCCAGCAGTCACAATACAAACTACATCGAAGTTCATTGTTTACTTCAAGAACAGCGGGACACATCGTCAATTGTTGCACCAGTAGAAGTAACCCAGAAGCGACGGTTAACTACGAGCGACGCGTGGACGTAGGCACCATGGCCCCACCGACAGATTTTAAAAACACATCAGGTCAGTCGTTAACTTTTCACTACGATTCCGATATTTTGTTCACAAATAAAAGTGTAGCTAGATTCTGGGGTAGACTTCAGTCGCACTTATTCAGTTTAGTGGGTATTTGTCAAAAAAAGTACTAACGGGTATACTGGTAAAAGCAACACTCTTAAGTAAAAGTTGAATATTGCGTGATAGAAATTAATAATCATTTGAAACAAAGTTTATTGCACGTTTAGTAACGATTTTTTTCGTAGCGATATAATGACTAAACGCGAAATGTTTCTACAGAGATTTAGTGTTGATTAATATGACCACTACGCAGTTTACCTACCCTTATTAAAGTTTATCATTTTAAAATTGCGCTGTGAGGGTGCATCAATCATACACACTTAGAATTGTTATTCTAAGCACAGTACTTAGTAGTAGGAGCGGCTGCTTTAATAATCTACCCTCTGTTCATGATTTTCCAATCGCTCTGTAGAATTTAATTTGTTGACATCTTGCATAGTTTCTTACTCGGTGTACATTAGCTGGTGTATAGTTTAGCGCCTATAACTTCCGTAAGAACGATTCTAATGTTACTTTTAACTGTGGTGATCGCTTTAGCCTAAAATATTTAAACTGGAGACACTAATAGGATTAGGAAAATATTAGAACAAGAATTTGAAATTGAGGTTTGATTTTTATCATTAATGTTTCAAAATCGGTAAAGCCTTGGTAATCCAAAGGTTATCATACAAAGTAAAGTTTGTTATTAAAATGCAAATGATGATTTGATTTAAATCTTTTCTTGCATCCACGTCGTAGATTATTTGTTCACATTAACGAATCACAATTTCAGTGTACCTACCTAACTTTGCTAGATTGATTTGAGTTTCCTTTTTTTTGTTGGATTATTATTATTCGTATGGCATGTTATTTCAGATAACAAAAGAAACAATTCATTTGACTATAAGTAATTTCAAATCCAATTTCAGTTGTTGTTGAATTGAAGTTGAGTTTGTTGGATTTAAGGTTAGAAGTACCGAGCTTTGTGATACTGTGCTTGAAGTTTTTGTTTTAGGAAAAAATACGTGACCTCGGCAGCTAACAGCGAAGCCATGAGTCGTCTGCTTCAGCTGCCGCAGTACAGAACATCACGCAAAGAACTGCGCGAAGGCGAGCAACAGGGCGCCTTCAACCACGGGGACGAGGGTTGACGTGTGACGTCACCACTCCACACCATATGAGGCAATCTGGTGAGGAGTTCTCATTTTATTGTGATTTGGTTGCCGAGTGATCGCTTATGGAAGAGTTAATTTCCAATAAGTTCCATGGCAATTGCTTGTATAATTCGGTGACTAATGTATGACTTGTATCAGTCTAGCTAAAAATTGTTAGTACTGTGCAGTAAATAGACTTACTGAAGCGAGCCTATTAGAAATGTTGACATGTAGTATTGTAAATTGCAAGACCATTTGCCATAAACTTGACTTCCAAACATGCGCGTACTTGCACGATAGGTTGAGGGAAATGCCCGGGAGCTACGTACCATTTGAACTAGACTAAAAAAAAAAAATATAGTGAGACTGGTAGGGAGGTTCTCAGTTCGGCTGGTCGACCATACCAGTCACTTCATCGTAGCCGTAGTCCGGTAGAAGTCGGCATCTGCTCTAAGCAGTCCGTGGATACGCGGTGCGCGGTAGGTGCTGGCGGAGGTCGGGTCTCTCTCGCAGAGACCGTAGAGTCATAGGGTTGACTCGGCGCGGCGATCCCGTGGGGATGCGCGTAGTGGGTGGCTAAATTAGCCCTAGGCCACGAATGAGATACCTGTTTTGTTGAACGGAATTTTGTTGATTTAAATGTTTTGATATTGTCAATAAGGCGAGCCAAAAGGAAATGATATGGTGGTACATGGTTCCTAATGTATTTTCTAAGGTAGAAGTGGTAAATCTAGCTAGTTTGTTTCACAACAAGTAACATTGTAGTACAATCTCATTTAAAACGTATTGCACTATTGAAAGAATAAGTAATGTTATAATTGGTAATTGGTTGTAGGATACCATAATTCTATTTGAATCTTTTGAAATATTGCGGTTATAAAACAAAAACTTTCACTTAGTTGTCAAAATGATTTTTGTGATATTTTTAGTTTTAGTGTCAGTAACTATTTGATGCGGAAAGATGAAGTTTTTGTTTTGTCTTACCATTTTGACGTGTTTGTCAGGAGTGACCGAGAGGATACTGTTTTGGTTGTTGATTGTTTCAGAGCAACACACGAGGACGTGTCATCGCAGGATGGCCGTGTCGGAGACGGTCATTAGTATGGAAGCTCAACGAAAAGGCGCGCCATTGGAAGGCGACAGTAGCGCCCCCTGGAACCTGTTTTGGCGCGCTAGACAGAGTCTTGGCGGTTCACTCAGCGAACGCCCACCGACACTTCACTCTGGGTCGCCGTTGAGTGCACTACTGCCTTGGAACTGTCCCGTTTCGTTGTGCTATACCAAGTTTAGAGTCAGTGTTATAACCCTGCAATGTGCCTAGTGTTAATTTAATAAAGACTATTCTGTTCGAGACTTCGATAACTTAGCTTACGGACCTCTGTGCTAGGAACTGTTATTTTGTGCTTCATTGTATAAGGAATAAATCAAGTTAATTGTATCTGAAGTGTTTCATCTCGCTCGAACTACCTCCTCGTCCACAACTATATCGAATAGCTTAACTAATGTGCCACACACACCACACCGGCCGACACGGCACCGGCCATTCAGACCCGTCCCCGACATATATATATATATATATCGGTACGGAACCCTTCATGCGTGAGTCGGACTCGCACTTGCCCAATTTTTGTCTAAATACCATACCAGTAAGATAGGCGATGCTGAGTCACGTTACTACCAAAGTCACGGTAATAAGTTATGCTAGCCATCATAGGCATCCCGGCGGGTTCCGGTTTATAATACATCGGTCCCGAAAGCGTGCCCGCGCGGCGCGGTTCCTCCACAATCGCGTGCGTTTATTTGCTTTCAAATAGTTATTGCGGCCATCAGACGGAAGCCGTAAACCTCGGCTTTTTACTGCGCCCATTGTGTGTGTGTGTGTGTGTGTGTGTGTGTGTGTGTGTGTGTGTGTGTGTGTGGTTTAAAAGCCATCCGCGACCGCGTAAAAGCTCTCGTAGCTTTTACGCGGTCGCAGAGGTGTGCCTGCACTCGCGACTAAGTGCAGGCGCGTGCCACAGCGGGCACTTTCAGTTAAGGTACAGCGCACACACACGGACGTGCAGACAGCGGTCGGCTGCTTCAGCCGGTGCCGCGGGTCGGCGGCGGCGCCGCGGCCATTACGGTCAAGTATTAAATAAGCGCGGAGCGGCCCGCGGCGTCGGAGAATTGCTCTTTGACCTCTTTAACGTTACACGGAGCCACTTTGTTTTCAATTCACATTTTCTTATTTACTACCACTTTACTACAGAAAGGTTCCTTACACTAAAAAATATACTAAACGTCAGTAGCGGCAGACTTAATCGATAGTCTCGTTTCGCTTCGAAAATTATCTTGTTTTTTTCTTGTGAGTTATCTACATCTTGATTTTTTTTAAGTCCAGTAAGGAAAATTACTGACATTAAGACCACAGTATAGCTTCGCAATCCTAACGAAATAGGTATTTACGAAAACGCATGCTGTCGCTCGAGCGCTCACACCCCCGGCATCGCGCACAACACATACAAATCGCCTCACGCACACATCGAAGCAATGACACAACGCTGCTACTGCTGCTAGGCTAGTTTGACGATCGGATTGACAAGCAAAATATTGCGATAAATAAAGGTGGACTGTTTTGTTTTCTTGCGTACCTACGGATAGTGAATTGTTGTGGTGTGACTAAAATTCCGATATTATAAAGAAGTATTTTATTTATTTATGTAATTATTAGTAACGAGTATGTACCTACAAGCTAAATTAATTTTTAATAAATCAGTTTGTTCCCGATGTACCGGTAGGATGTAAATGACTGACATTTTTTATTATAATATTATTTAGGTATTTCAAATGTATCTATTTAATGAGTTACTGATATTTACGAAACAAAACATTTTTTTATTTGACTTTGTTATTGTGTACGAAAGTACATAATTATTATACTTACTTATAATGTTTACATGATATCGGAGTTACTATATCTTTCTAGGGCTCCGTAGTCAACTAGGAATACTTTTTGACACAATTTTTGTGGTACATATACTAGAAATATATTATACTAGAAACATATTTCTAGTGCCTTAGCAATAATTGATTGTGTGGGAATTGTGTATAAGACGTGTTAAAGATTTCCTTTTTAGAATATAAAGTTAAATTGGAAGTAAATAATACGGATATTTTTAAAATATTTTTTTAATCACTGTTTCTAATTTTGGTGTTTTTTTTTGGTAATTTGAAAGTCACCAAAATGGCTTGATGCCACCAGAATTGTTAATTCTGTATATCATTTCACATTTTTAATCGTCTTTTTCGCATTTCCAAAACTTTTGACTCGGTGAATTTATTTGAAGTCAAGAATAAACAAAATACATCTAATATTACAAGCTGTCGGTGAGGGTAATCTTAGCTTAGATATTATGCTGGTAGTGGATTTTATAGGTCCTATCCTTTCCTAAATTAAAATGCGCCCATGTAATTCCTCTCCCTAAAACCCCTAATCCGTCGTACTTTTCGCAGTATCGTCCTATGTCCATTCTTCCCGTCTTATCTAAAATCATTGAATCCTTTTTAAATCGACGTCTCTCATCACATCTAAATAGACTTAACTTGTTTAATTCTTTAGCACAACCACCGCTTTGGTTAAGATCACCAACGACATTCGTCCTAATATAGAATATAGAAAAGTGACTATATTGGTGCTCCTTGATTTTAGTAGTGCTTTTAACACTGTTGATTTTAATGTTATTAAAACTATCGTGAGACATCTTTACTAATTATAAAAAACGGTATAAACATGTCGGGCCGTTCCTGACAATTTTTATGTGAGTTTATACCGTTTTTTATAATTAGTACTGCTGATTTTGATATACTTCTCAGTTTACTTAGTACTTTAAATATATCTTCAAGTTCACTGTCCTGGTTTCGTGATTACCTCTTTGGGAAGGAACAGCGGGTTCGAGTTGATGACCGATTTTCTAGCTGGTGTGAACCATCTGCTGGTGACCCTCAAGGGGGCATACTCTCTCCATCAAAATCACCAAGTCACTCTCCTCTCGTGCCATCTCTATGCAGACGATTTGCAGCTTTATGCGGCGACCACCATTGAAGGTTTTGGCTCCTTGGTTTCGCAAATCAATTAAGACCTAGGCTTGATCCTTTGGTTTGATCAAGAATGCTAAGAAGTCGCAGGCTATTGTCGTTGGTAGCCCACATTTTATTTCCAAGCTTTCAGATCAAGCTAAGCCAGTTATTTTATTTGATGGTACGCCTATACCTAGCTCTTCTACTGTAAACAAATTTGGCATTACCATAGATCAAACTTTGTCATGGGCACCTCTTATTTCTGAGATCAGTAGGAAACTTTTCGCGTCCCTTCATTCATTGAGGTATCGGCAGAATTTCCTTCCTCTTCATACGAAGATCATGCTTACCCGCTCTCTTTTGCTTTGGTCTCCACAAGTTTGATCATGTGTCTCGATACCGCGCTCAACTTAAATGGCTCCCGATCCGTCAGCGCAGATACTATGTTCTTTGTCATTTGTATAATGTCCTTTTCATTTCTTCTTCTCCTCCTTACATTGCAGAGAAGTTCTTTTACATGGCGGATGGTAGTGGCCATCGTTTGCGGTCAAGTGCGAATCTGGATCTATCTATTCGACTGCATAGATCTGATGTTTACGATGTGTTTTTTGCTGTGCGCGCCGTGAAATTATGGAATAAATTGTCTCCCGCCCTAAGGTAGACGCAGTTCGTAGCATCACTCAAGGGGAAGTTACAGAAATTGTGGCTGTCGAACGAATGATTACTTGATTAGGTTGCTGTTTTTGTTATAATTATGATTATATTACGTAATATGTATTACATTGACTGTTTGCCTATCTCTCTCTCATTTGGTTTTTGCATTTTCATTTGTACTATTGTAAAGTTATAGTATTGTACATGTTGCTTGGTTTGTCTACCATTTACTTGTGTTTAACACTCATTTACTTGAAGGTTAATTGGAAGAAATCCCTTGGAGGGATAAGTTCGCTTTTGTAAATGCTTAGTTTTTTGCAATGTATTTCTTGTTATTGTGTACAATAAAGTGTTTAGATACATTACATGCAAACAATTAATCTAAATTATTACTTTTGCTATTCATAATTTATTTATTTCTTAGGATGGCTAATCGCAAAAAAAAACAATCAAGAGAAGAAGTCCTCGAAAAGAAAAAAATATATTGTTGTTACAAACGAGTTAGTGATTGTATTTTCATAGATATTTTGGTATAACTAAAATGATTTATAAAACATTTACGTTCTTTTCATTTCCAGTAGGCAATTTCATTGACAAATATGAATTTTTAGCACAAGTAACTAATTTTGGTGTAGATGTACAATTTTGGTGGCCAAAAAATCTAATATTTGTGGGCACAAGCAATTTTGGTGGCAGGCAAAATACTAAAATCATAATCCCTTTATAACTATTGTGTATAACAAAGGGTCATTACTACACAATATTGGTTATGACTTTATTCGTATTATTGATATATATATATATATATTATTTTGACTCTAACATTAAAAATAAAAAAAAAGCCACCAAAATTAGGTAAATTTCGAGCTTGTTGAAATTCACCCTGAAACTATACATTTGTAATATAATCATAAAAAATATAGTCCTTTTCAAATATCATGTTTGGTGAACCTGGTTACATTAAGTTTTCACCTCATTTGTATACGGCGCCATACGCACCAGGTGCAAACTTAACCAGGCCAGTTAAGATGGCATTAGTGAACATTTGTACGGAACCCTCGGTGCGTGGCTCACACTTGGCCGATTTTTTTTATTAAATCGTAATATAATGATAATCAAACGATCAATCTTTTTCTTGAAACCCAGCTAGTATTAGTAGAAGTTCCTACTCTACTCGCATCATTTTTTAAACAGATTTAGATATCGATTACGCGGGTTAGGATCCTTTTTACTTTTCCATTAACATCCCTATAATACGTGATACTTTACTTCCTCCCCCGACCCGCAATCGTGCGATAGAGAGCGTTGCAGCTTGCGACTGACAATAGGTACTTTTTTGATGAAATTTGCGTTACGGGAGAAAACGTTTTCCACTAACTAAATCTTAGCAAATCACTTCGATTTTGATGTCGATCGCTTCAGCATAATATAATCTAGGTTTATAGGTTTCACTTTTTTTTTAAAAGTGCATTGTTTTTATAATACAAACGGTTTCATTCAACAACGTTTTAATCACAAAAATTAGGTTTTTCAGCTACCTTTAAATTAAAATCTATAGCAAATTTTAAAAAAAGGAAAACCTACAAACCTAGTTTGTCACTGTGTCAATAACATACTAAAAAATGATGGAGATTGGAAAATATTTAAAAGTAGAAAAACGTTTTCTCTTTTTGTATGGACGAGTGCGTACTATACTTCCCTCTTAAAATCGTTTGTGACGTAAGAATAGTGTAAGGATGAAACGTTGCGGATGTCATGATATCGTATATTTGGTGTAGTTCCCAATGTTTCAAATTTACCGTCTGTTGGGTCATGTCGTCGTCATTCCGAACCATGTCGTCGTTCGTTACGGCGAAGCAAACAATAAGGGGTAATGAGACGGCGATACGTATTGCTTCTATTTTTCTTTTTCAATTATTATAAATGTAAACACTTTAACTGTAATCTAGAATGGACATAATATAGCGCACCGTTAGAATGAAACTGACCCAACGCAAAAACGGAACTTTTTGGGAATACGGAGAATAAGACTAGCGGTTGTGACATCTTCGGGTTCATTGCCTAATTACTCCTTAAAAAATGATTTTAGTTTATTTATTTGCCTTAGGTAAGAAAGGTAAACTAATAACCTTTGCAATTCAACCGATCCGATTATTCTTCCCGATCGTTTGCAATGCTGAGTGACACTCTAGTATGAGCCCGGATTTGATTGTTTTATTCTCCAGACTCCAGAGCTCGTAAAACTGCAGCGCTGTCGGAAACAATACGTATCTTTTGCTCGTGTAGCAACTGCCTTGGCAGCCTGTGTGATGGCAAGACATTCACATTGGAAAATGGCGCTATATTTGCCTAAGGCTATTGATATGTTTAGCTTTATTTCAGGTGAGTATATTCCAGCTGCTGTCCCTGTTTGTGTATTTGACCCATCCGTATATATGCGTATTTCATGTATATCGGATCGATCGTAAGGTCCTTCAATTAACTCGACTTCGTAGCTCTTATTGAAGTAATGCTGTTTGGGTATCTTGTCGTTGGGAGCAGCAATCATTGGCTCGTGTCTGATAGCCTCTTCAAGTATTTCGGCATGACTCCCGTGTGTTACACCCCAGAGGTTAAGCTTAGTTTGATAGCTGCTGACGCCGCCTCTTGCTGAATGAACAGTTCGAGGGGTGGCAGTCCTAGCAGTATCTCCATTGCCACTGTGGGTGTTGTTCTCATACAGCCCGTCGTTGCTACACAAGCAAGTCTTTGAAATTGCTGCAGTTTATGTTTGGCTGTTGTCAGTTTGGTTCTGGGCCACCAAACTACAGCGCCGTAGGGGATAATAGGTCTTATCACCGCAGTGTAAAGTCACATTATGATCCTGGGGTGTAAGCCCCATGTTCTACCAATTAGTCTTTTACACTGCCAGAATACGACGCAGGCTTTGTTTAATTTGTTTTTTAAGTGTTTGTTCCATAGTAATTTGTCATCCAGGATGACGCCCAGATACTTGACCTCTTTGCTGAGAGTCAAAGTTGTGTTTTGGAGTTTTGGCAAGCGACTGATTTTTATGTTTCGCTTCTTATTGAACAAGACTAGTTCTGTTTTGGCTGGGTTGACTGACAAGCCTTGGTCAGAACCAGAACACCATAGTTCGACGATTTTGAGTGCCTCTTGCATGAGGTCACAGAGGGTTGCCTCAAACTTTCCTCTTACGAGGATTGCTAATTGCTACATCGTCTGCATAGCCTACAGTATAGAAGCCCGCCTCGTTGAGCTTCCGGATTAATCCGTCCACTACGAAAGTTCCACAGGAGTGGTGATATAACTACACCCTGTGGGCAGCGTCTTGACACGATAGCCCAAGTTGTGCCGTTCACTGTTACCTGTACAGCCCTTTGTCTCAGCATGTTATCAATCCAACCTGCTACGGTCTGATCGGCTCCATGTCTGAGCAGGGCTTGGCTAATGCTGTTGAATTGCGTCTTGTCAAAGGCTCCTTCGATGTCGATGAAGGTCACAAGCGCTGAGGATTGTGTTAATAATGCGTATTCTATGGGTGAAACAACGCTGTGTAGTGCTGATTCGGTTGATTTGCCTGAACTGTAGGCGTGTTGTTGGGGGTGAAGAGGATATAGCGCTAAGGTCCCTTCTTTGAGGTCGCGATCACAGAGGCGTTCCAGAGTTTTTAATAGGAACGATGTGAGGCTTATCGGCCTGTATGACTTTGGCTGCGTATAATCAGTCTTACCTGGTTTGGGTATAAATACCACCTTAACTTCTCTCCATTTCTTGGGAAATAGAAATCTCGGGATTACCAGAGACAATTCAAGAAAACAAGCTACATCTTGTTACACTTTTAGCCAGGAAGATCGGTGTAACAGTGTCGGAGTGCGACGTCGTCAGCGTGGTCCGAGTTGGTGCACGTCGTGCGGTCAAGGTCGAGTCAGGCAGCTCAATGCGTCAAACACCTCAGGCTGAGCCTGTAACAACAGCGACGCAATCAGCCGACGGGGCGACAAGCGGCGGTGCTGACGAGATCCACACACCGCAGACTACTGGTCGCAGCGCTTCTGTAGAGGACATTACATCACCGAACGTGACATGGCGGCCTCTGGTGGTGCGGCTGGTGCGGCGCGCCCTAAGGGACGAGCTTCTTCGCGCGGCCCGCGTTCGGCGTGTCATTGACACTACAGGTTTTAATCTGCCCGGTGAACCGAGCCGGGTATACTCGTATCTTAACGAGCGCCTGACTTCTATTTTACAAAGCTCGTATGGAGGCCCGGCGTCTGCAATGGCGGGCCCCCTGGACTAGCCGTGGTAATATTTTCGTCCGACGTGATGCCAGTCAATCACCCCAGAAAATCCGTTGTGACGCCGACATCAGCAAGGTTTTTAGTAGCGCATAAGTTTGCACCTAGAAAAATTCAAAATATTATGTTTAAAATGTTTAAAGTTACTTGCAAATTGTGTCGTGACTCTAATGACAGCTATTGTTTCAATTTGAATTTCTTATTACTATGGTGCACGCTATTGGAGTTTACTCCTTAAGAATCGATTTTCATATATAAGCCCGGGGTATGAAAAATATGGGGTATAAAATCGAACGTATCTGCCGTGCTAATTTAAAAAGTCGTATCTCAGTATACGATCGGAGTAAAAATACGACTTCTTAATTTAGCAGGTTATGCGTTACGCGTTATAGGCTAAGATCCCGATATAAAATGACCTTCACCGAGATGTTTATTTTATGAAATGTATTTTATAATCAATTTAATATGTCAATAAATATATTGCATATGGGTTGCCTAACAAATTTTAGTCCAGGGTATGTTTAATTAATAAAAAAAAAATGTTTTAAACATTTCACCGGTTTGATTAATATTAGATAAATTCTATACCAATCGAAAGTATGAAGCCCATAGAATATGCAAACGTTAGGTTACCTATTCTTTTCCCGTCACAACTATCGGGTAGCCAGGTATAAACAGGTAAATCTATACCTACTAGCATTTTGCAACGGTCTGATTATTGAATTGAAACTGAATAAAATTAAAGATTATTTAATTATGAATTTATCTAATAATCAAATCGGTGAAATGTTAAAAAAATATATATTTTTATTTTTTACTAAACATACCCTGGACTAAAAATTGTTAGGCAACCCATATGCAATATATTTATTGACATATTAAACTAAATATAAAATACATTCATCAAATAAACATCTCGGTGAAGGTCGTTTTATATCGGGATCTTAGTCTATAACGCTTAACGCATAACCTGCTAAATTAAGAAGTCGTATTTTTACCCCGATCGTATACTGAGATACGACTTTTTAAACTACCATTATGTTCACATAAACAAACTATAAAATTGTCAATGTCAACTTCATGTCGAGTGTCAACAAAATTTTATAAATAAAATAAAATTTAATAAAATCTACGCTTAACGGGTAAAATGTGCTGCTTTTGAAACAATAGCGCCCGTCACACAATCGGCTAAAAGATACGTGTTCGTTTCAGCTCCCAAACAAACCTAACGAATTTTTGTGATATCCAAGATTACAACTTTTATAACGTGCAATGCAATGACCGTGTTTTCTTGGTGTTTAAGCCGTGCTTGTATGGTGCTAAGATCGAAGAAGACGTCTTGCTGTAGAGAGAGAGACCGCTTTAATTGTGACTCAGCTTTAAGCTTAGAAATAGAGAAGGCGTGAATACTTTTCCATCACCACTGCTTTTTCCTGCATTCAGCCGCAGAATGGTTTTGATTTCGTGAAACTTTCCAGGATAAATACATACATAAATCAAGGATCCAACACAACCGAGCCATTCATTTTCTAGACGGGAGTCTTGCCGACCGACAAGAAGCTATGAAGTTTAAATCGAAATTGTTATGTTTTTGATGTTGGCTTTTAAATTGTATCTTTTTTTTATTATAATTGCTTGTATTTTTACTTTTATTTGTAAGTGTTAGTTATAAATATGAGTGATCCTTCTTCATCCTTGCGCTGTCCCCATTGTCCCAACTCAACTCGAACTTTTACCCCTCATGGACTTAAAGTGCATATAGGGCACATGCATAAACATTTTCCCCAAGTCATCCCCTCCAACCCTAGACTGTCGGTTTCACAGCCAGCTCATGGTAACAACCCCATTCATCTAGATTTTGGTGATCTAGCTACGTTAAAGCAGTCAGTACGTGTGTTACGGCATATCCCCAAAGGGGCGCGAAACTTGGCAGCGGCCAAATTGAGCGACCTCATTGATAAGTGTATCGACTCCAATGGCACTCTCGAATGGTTTAGTTTACTGTCTTTTGCCTATTCCGCACTCAAATCGCCTGAAGCGTCGGCCACGGGCAATTTAACCACGAAAGTTAAGAGAAATATTAACTCTGCTTCTTTTGATATCAGTGGGAACATCGGTGCAGAGACCACGCCTTTGAGATCACACTCCATACTGAAGACAATTGAGCGTAAAGTACATGAAGGGGATCTCAGGTGCAGTGCGAGTGCTTATGTCGGATGAGGGCGTGGCGCCGTCGAGCCCTGAGACTTTAGCTACGCTGCAGTCGAAGCATCCAGCCCCGTCCCGGCCGCTGGTACTTCCACCGGAACCTGACATATCTATTTCTGCCTTAACTGTTAAGCCGGAGGAAGTGGTGCAGGCACTCAGCTCTTTCAACAATAGTTCGGCCGCCGGTTTGGATGGTATCCGCCCTGTTCATCTTAAGGAGCTTACGTCTGCATCTGCGGGAGACGCCGATTTTCGGCTCCTGGAACATCTGGCCAAGCTTTGTAATTTTTTGCTCAGTGGTCAATTAAACCCTGAAGTTTGCTCCTATATTTATGGTGCTTCCTTATGTGCGCTGTCAAAAAAAGACGGTGGTATAAGACCCATTGCCATAGGCAGCGCTTTCCGCCGCTTAACGGCAAAGCTAGGATGCCGTGCAGTGAGAGAAGAAATGGCAGCTTATCTGCAACCTTGCCAATTAGGGTTTGGCACAAGATTGGGCTGCGAGGCTGCAATTCACGCTACGCGGGCTTTTTCGGTAGATAGCAAAAACTTAGAATCCGTTTTAATACGTATAGTTAAGTTCATATCATTGTAATAGTTAAGTACTTATGCTTTCTGAAAAAATGACTGACTGTTGAGTTTCTTTCGGCGTTTCTTCTCAACAGTGGTCTCCTCTTGTGAAATGCCGGTAGACTCAGACATGTAAAAGTGCCCTTGTGGCCTACTTGCAGAATAAAGTTCATTATTTCATTATTATTATTATTAATTAAAATTGATTTAAAAAACGCGTTTAACTCAGTGGAGCGTGATGTTTTACTGTCCGAAGTGAAGGATAAAGTGCCATCACTCTACCCCTTCATTTTCCAAGTATATTCTTCCGCTTCTAATCTTTTCTACAATGGTCCTCTTGTTCTTTCCCAAGTTGGTGCACAGCAGGGGGATCCGCTAGGCCCTTTAGTTTTCTGTCTGGCCATACAAAAGGTAATTTCAGAGGTTAAATCCCCATTGAATATCTGGTACCTAGATGACGGTACCCTAGGTGGTAAACCTGAAGAAGTGGAACAAGACTTGCTCATGCTCCTGCCTCGTTTAAAAGCTCTGGGTTTAGATATTAATTTCAGCAAATGCGAATTTTTCCCCTGCAGTACCAACTCACACGATTCTTTCCCCTTATTCAGTGCTCTGCTCCCCGGACTGAAAGTGTTGTCGGCGAGATCTTTCAACCTCTTGGGGTCCCCAATATTCCCAGAAGCCATTCCTGAAGCCTTCGAGGAGAGAAAGCTGCTTCTGCTGATGGCTGCGCAGAGGTTGAATGAACTTTCGGCTCACGTAGCCCTCGTTATGTTGCGAGTTTGCTTTGCCGTGCCTAAGCTGACATATTTCTTGTGCACCGTGCCAGCCTGGCTGCACCCTGTCCAGACAGACTCCTTTGACTTCGTGTTGAAGGAGAGTTTGGAAAAGGTGCTGAACGTTTCCCTTAACCAAGGTCAATGGGACCAGGTTTCTCTGCCGATTCGAACTCGTGGTTTGGGCGTGCGTCGCGCGCGAGATGTGAGCCTCCCGGCATTCCTGGCTTCGGCGTGTGGGGTGGTGGACCTTGTCACTCAAATTTTATCTTTTGATGGTGACAAGGCTATCATTCCTTACGCCTCCGATGCTTTGACGGCCTGGACGGCTCTTAATCCCGGCGTAGCCATACCCGTAGAATTGTTCCGTCAGCGTCTATGGGTTTATTTATATGAGAGTGCGCGCACCACGATTTTCATAAACCCATAAGTAAGCTTATTTCTGCGACAAAATTATCGCGCGACTAAAAAAAATCGTGGTGCGCGCCTGGCCTGAAGAGTAAACTCCAGTCGTGCGTCGGAGCTGACACACACACTTTTTTTGTTATATTTTTACGATATTTTGGTTATATAACTCCGGCCACTTTACTCAAGCTAAGACACTGAAAGTTCTCTATTGCTCTTTAGTTAGGAGTAAGCTGGAATACGCCTCTCAAATTTGGAATCCTTGCTATAGAACCTACATTGATAGAATTGAACGCGTTCAAAAAAAGTTTCTGAAATTTCTTAATTTTAAACTAAAATGTCCTTATGATTCGACCATTTACTATAGTATGTGCAAAAAACACCACTTATTACCATTACATAAACGTCGTGAGATAGCTGATATTATCTACATTCTCAACATCACAAGTGGTAATCTTGATTGCCCCGAACTGCTTCATAAACTCTCGTTTAATGCGCCTACTCGGTCTAAAAGACATTTCCCCCCCCTTTCAGTCAAATGTGTTTCATCCAAATATAGGCAAAATAGTTTTCTGATTCGAGCCAGTCGCTGCTTAAATAATGTGACAAGAGACCAAGATATTGACATTTTTAATTGTTCCATTCCTTCCGTGAGGCGTAAATTGTCATCATTTTTCTTTGATTAAAAAAAAAAATAATAACATTGTAGGTAGTAGGTATGCCCGAGCGTAAAGTATGTTTATGAATTGTTAGCTTTTGTGCATGAACTCTGCTGATTATAAATAGCACACTGTAATTAATTAGGTACCTACTTATTGCGCAACTTCGTTCCAACTTCATAATTTAGTTTCTGTATTTTTTTTATTTTAAATATTAATTTGCTGTTATTATTGCATGTGTCTTTGTAAAACTGTGCGTGTTATTTAACTTAATGTTAAATATTATTACGTTGCTATATGTGAGATCCTATAATTGGCTCTGTATTACTAGATATGTCACTATTAGCGTAAGTTAAGCTGTTGGTTCTCCATGTATAAATAAATAAAATAAAAAATAAAATAAAATATAGTGTTTATTTTAATTTATATACTTCTACTTAAAAATACTGTTTGCAATGTTAAAGTGACGGAGAAAAATATACTAGACATAAATTATAAGATGAAGTTTAGGTCTCATTGCGTTTATTTGAGAGTATACACTATACCGTACCTACACATATATACAAAGTATTTTATTACATATGATACCTTTTACACAATTTTCAATGAAATACATATGTTTAAATTTATATTGCATGTTGTTTGTATCCACAATGCCCCCATAAAAAATATATATAAATCTTTTCACAGCATATGTAACAGTATGCAAATTATTATGCCATCAGTTTTCCTATATTTATCATTATTTTCAATCGAGTGGCGGCATATGACAATCATAAAAAGGCTTCTTGCATGTTGCATGTACTGTCAACTTGTTTTTTCCTATATAATTAAATTCATAAAAAAGATTAAAAAATATAAATTGGGATTATTAAACGCTGGGTCGCTCGGGACCCGCCACGATGAGTTTTTAGTAGCACAGGACCGTCATCGTGTGGATATACTAGCGGTAAATGAAACTTGGCTGCGTGGAGGCAGCGAACGAATAAAACATAGAACACGAGCTTCATACAAAATTACAATCAAAAACCGGCCCAACAGTCGAAATGCGCATGCTCACCGGTGTACCAATCACAGCCACTCAAATGTTTTCAATTACGCATAACAAATAAATGTGATTCGTCAATTTCCGAATGGCCAGCTGTGATTCGACAAAACGCATGACATTTGTCTATGGTAATATGGCGGTGACAGTGAAAACTCATAATTGGTGAATCGTTAATGCAATAAAGAGCCATTTTTGTTTCCTTCATTATAAATCTTGAATGTTAAGGTTATTGCTTAAATACATACGAATTTCAAAAAAAAAATTACCTTTTAAGGAATCCTTGTTTGTTCCTTGTTGTTACTAATACTTTGAATGATTATTATTAATGCGTGCTGTAACTGCTGTATATATTATTATTTCTCCTTCTTTGTAATAACTAATATTTTACATCTAAAGTCGATACAATCTTTGTAGTGAAAAAATATCAAACATAATTAGGAACTTATACGTTTTCCTACCGGACTGACGGAAAACGCATAGCCTTTTAGGGACGGTCTTATACAAGCACAAAAGCCCGGCTTGCCCTAGTTATATTAACAAACGATAAATAGTACATTACATCAGAGGCCGGGAAAATGAGGATTTCCGGCCAAGTAGGTATATCGGATAGTGATACGAGGCCGGGAAGGGAATCCGTTTTCACGACGAGGCATGTATAGTGCTTTTCTCAAACATACAATGAAATAAAAAAATATACTTCAAAGTATAACACTTAATATTGTTTGTCCGATATTTTCCGAATTTGAACGAATTTTAAAAATCCGATTTCAGATTCTGACTCAGGAGCCCCAAAAACCCCCGGATACCGAATTTCAGCCTCCTAGGACCAATTTGAAATTTTCTCAATACGAATCGTTTTTTTTTTTCGATATTTTCCGAATTTGACCGAATTTTCGGACAAGATTTCAGATTCATATTTTTGAGCCCCGAGAGCCCCCCGATACCGAGTTTTAGCCGCCTAGCACCAATTTGAAATTTACTTTGCAGGCCTAGGCCTGAAAAGCAGTATGAAATCCCTTTACAGTCCTCTCGAGTTGTTGCGCCCAAAAAGCGATACTTCCGAGCCTATTTTAAGGAACGTAAACACAATATTTCATTGGATGTTTGAGAAAAAATGATTTACTTGAACAATATAAAATTGCGCGCTGTGTCGTGTTTCATAATTTCATATTTTGTCGATGCCGCGTGGTTCAAAATTTGTCCGCGCACCGACCGCGCCGCGCTATGGTCGTCGCCGTTCTATGTCACCGCTTAGTCATCTCCCTCGCACGCGTTGGCTTGCAATCGGGCTTCATACCGCCTACTCTAACACATGGAAGTAACCTATGTATCAACATAACTATACGGTCTATACGTTGCTTCAAGAGAAGTGAAGTTAGATACGGACGTTATTATTCTAAGGATATGGATCGGCCACTTGCAAATTTCGTGTAAACAGGAGTGATTTAACTTCACGTTGTTTAGAAATATTTAGTTAGTGTAGTGTTTGTTTGAGCGTAGTAATAAGTAGAAGTAAGTAATATTATAGATAGTGATAGTGTTTTGATTTTGTTTGTTGTTGTGATTCCTGTGGCTTTAAACAATGGAAGGAGTTGTTCCGTGCAATTGTGATGAGTTAAAGTGTGCAGGTCTTTTAATAGGCGAAGGAATGGTAGGCACTCTAACTTTCGCTCAGAAAAAACAGCTCATATTTTCCCCAAACCCCACGCCCAACGTGTGTATTATTGAAATTGCACTTTGAACAGTAACGCGGCAATAAAATGGATTTACCCATAAGCCTAGGCACGCCACTGATTGCATTACTTTTTTCAAACATCGTATATAAATTAGTCATATGGCATAACACCATCCCTATACAAAATCTGTTCCGTAAAATAAATTAAATTAATATGTGTACGGCTTTATTTACGTATGAAAACTGATACCATATTTTTTTTGTGTTTTCCTGAGTGATTAATACACCATTTCACTGAACATTATGGCATATTTTGTTACTCTGAGACTTCACATATTTGACGTAATGCAACTGTTCGGCTACGTCGCCATTTGCAAACTAGACAGCCGTTTGACACAAAATTTACGCCCCGCCTGAACTGACACAAAATCCGTGGGGCCATTTTCCGACGCTAGTTAGGCTTCTATGTTTTATTCGTTCGCTGCGTGGAGGTGACGAGGCGCGCGCGCCGGCGCCGCCCGGGTTCCGTCTGCGCCATACGCCGCGTCCCGCCGGCCCGCGCACGCGTGGTGGCGGTGTTGGTTTTTATATACGGCAAGGTATTAACGCCCGTGTCTTGTCTACCCCTGTGGTGCCTTTAGTCGAACAAATGTGGCTGGGTCTCACTCTTAATTGCGAGAGGGTTGCTATTGGAACCGCGTACCGACCTCCTTGGCAGAGTGCAGACGTATTCTTTGAGGCACTTAGTGCATCTATATGCTCACTGTCGGCATATGACCACATTGTCTTATTAGGAGACTTCAACATAAATACCCTTGGAGGGCATGACTATAACTATAAGTCGTTGTCAGATTTTTTGACGACTTTAAAACTAACCCAGTTTGTTGACCAACCTACGAATTTTACTGAACACTCTGACTCTGAAACACTAATTGATTTAATATGTTCAAATACAGATTTGAGTAACGTCTCTGTCTATCATATCCGCGATCTTAGTAGTCATGCATTTTTAACTTGCGAGCTAAACATTAAAAATATTGAAACAATACCTATATGGACAGTCTATCGTCCAATGAAGGACATTGATACGGAAATGTTCACCAACGACCTTAACTCTGTGAACTGGGAGCGGTTACTCTGTGAGAACGTTGATGAAACACTTCATTATTTTAACTTCCACGTCTTGAACCTTTATGAACAACACGCACCTTTAAAAAAAGTTTTAATTAAGGAGAAAAGCTATCCTTGGATAACTACCACTATAAAGGAGATGATGAGACTTCGCGATGACGCACACGCTAGATCCCGTCGTACCGGCTTAGATTCTCACAAGCAATACTATAAAGACCTAAAAAGTGTTGTTAACACAGCCTTATTTTCGGAAAAGGCAGCCTTTTATCAGGTGCATATCAACGACAATTCTAAAAATTCCCGTGCTCTTTGGAAAAATATTAAACGCAACGTGGTTGATTTCAAAAAACAGAATGATTTACCTTTATGTTTTAATAATCCTGACCTGATCAACAGACATTTTCTGAACCTCCCCCCCAGACGTGACGTTACCCTCTCTGATATCACATATTTTGAGTTTCACAGGTTTGGTTCTTCAACATTCGAATTAAAACCCGTTGATGAAATCACAATATTAAAAATTATCAAGTCATTTTCAAGTAATGCTGTTGGTACTGACAGCAATTCTTTGGATATGATTGAGCTGACCTTACCTAGAACTTTATCCATAATTACTGCTATAATTAATCAATCGATTCATACCAGTTGCTTTCCAGACACTTGGAAATCTGCTATCGTTAAACCGATACCAAAAAAATCTGACCCATCAGATGAACGGGACCTCAGACCGATAAGCATTCTTTGTTTTATGTCGAAAATCATGGAGAAAGTGGTGTGCCTGCAATTAACTGAGTATTTAGAAAAAAATTACATACTGCCAAGTAAACAGTCTGGATTTCGCAGACGACGCAGCACAGCAACTGCTCTGCTTGACGTTGTTGACGATATCCTGTCCGCTCAAGATAGGGGAGAAGCATCATTACTGGTTTTATTAGATTTTTCCCGTGCGTTTGACACAATCAATGTTTCATTGCTTCTCTCTAAGCTAGCGTATTATGGTTTTGGCAATAAAACTATTAATTGGTTATCAACTTATTTGTGTGGCCGATCTCAATGTGTTGGATTACGTAATCAATCTGGGTTAACCGACTATTCTCAAAACATTTCTGTGAACTGCGGTGTTCCGCAAGGATCTATACTTGGTCCAGTATTGGTCATTTTGTATATATCGGACATTATTAACAAAATTAAAACTGCAATTTCCATTTATACGCAGATGACCTACAAATTTACACATCTTTTCATCCTCGTGAAACATTAACTGCTGTAAAATTGATAAATGAAGATTTGACTCAAATTTCCGATTGGTCTGTGCGTAATGGTCTTGTCCTTAACCCTACTAAGTCTAAGCTTCTAATTCTTGGCACCAAAGGTCAGATTGACAAAACTATGAATTGGGGCCCACAGGTGAAGCTGGGAGAGGAACGACTTGAGCGTGTTAACGTGGCCCGTAATCTTGGTCTTCTTATGGACGACACGTTGCATTTCGAGCAGCATGTGCTTGACACCGTTAAGAACTGCTTTTACCGGTTAAGAGTGCTGTATCAGATTCGAAGGTATCTTAGCGTTGATATTAGGATAAAGCTTTGTGATACCTTGATTTTGTCTAAGCTCAACTATGTTGACACTGTGATTAACGGTTGTTTGTTGGCTCGCTCAAGGGCTCTTATTCAACGCGTCCAAAACGCATGTGCTCGTTTTTGCTTCCCGATCCCACCTAGAAATCATGTCACCCCCTTTCTAAATGATAATAGATTGCTGAAGATGGAGGCGCGACGGTCGTTACATTTCGCTTCTTTGCTTTTTGGTGTGCTCCATACTCAGCAACCTAAATACCTATTTGAGAAGTTGAGATTCTCGATGCGCCCCACGAGAGAAGCTGTCCGCCTCATCTGCTCGCGTCCCGGAAAAACAGCGGCATTTCGTGGTAGCTTTCGCTACTCCGCCACGAAATGTTGGAACAATATTCCACCTCCTATTAGAAATTCTAAAACTTTAAACACATTTAAAATAAAACTTCGGAAATATCTTTTAAATATCCAACTCTCCAGCTCATAAGTTCTGAGCCTAATTTAAGTATTATATAAACTGTATATTTAAGACCCTACTTATACTTATCGTATTGTTATTTATCCGCTATATTTTTATGCATACCTCCGTCTTTTCTTATATACCGTGTCACGCTTTGTAAAGGCAGACATAGAACACACAACACATACAAACACAACAGATATACACACTAGGTACCTATAGGATTAAAACGTGGAATAGCTACCTCATATTATACACCCGTAATTTATCAGTTTTTTACTCTTTTTTGCTACAAACATTCATAAGATGCGTGTAGACATTACTGTTCCGACTTGTTGTCGCTGTTCTCGCCTACCTACCTCAGGCCCCACGGAAGACCAGCGCTGCGACATTCCCTCGATGTCGCAGCATTATGCTGAGTGGTGTCCTTTTGCAGTGGACATGGCAGCACCATTAACCTCTACCTACATTTATATAATTTTCTGTTTAAATTAAGTTTATGATATTGTATGTTAAGTGATTTAGTTTTTAAGTTCTTTGTAATGGTGGTGCGTCTTCTTCGCTGCAATAAATGTGTTTTCTTTCTTTCTTCTTTCTTTCTTTCTATTAAGTAACAACTCAGACATTTCACTGTCAATAAAGACCTACAATAAAAACTTCGTTAATATTTTATAATGAAAACGACATATAAACTAAACGGCTTTAACCGAATGCGGTTGTATAAATACGAAAGAGACGTATTGTTTAATATGACTTTAAACATAACTAACAGTTTTGTATAATACAGGTTTAACACATAATAAGTCACACTATCCACAATACTTTTTATTCATAAAGGGGCATAAACCCTAATAAGTCTTCTATTACAAGCAAACATTCAGGAGAAAATTGACATAATAACGAATGGGTCAATTTCATTTTGAAATTTAAATATGATGCTTACCTTAAGTTTTGGAACTAAATCGACTCAATCACTATTAAGTCACTTTCGCGTCGACAGCGTGGCATGCTATTATGACAGGAGCCAGCGGACACTGAATGCGGCGGTATCGCACCGAAGTGGGGGAGGAATGCCTACCGTGGAAAAGAGACCGTGAAACTGAGTTTGTCCTGTTTCAGCATAAACTCGCCGGTTTTCGACTAACAAACATATTTAAGGCATGGTTTTAAGTCGTTTTACGGGTGGAACTAAAAATTGCAGATTTTTGAATTAAGTCACTTTCATTCTAACGGTGCGATAGGTTCACTAATGTTTGACCAAAAAACGTTTGACCAAATGATCACTTGACCAAACAACGTTTCACCAAATAATCATTTGACCAAATGATCATTTAACCCGTCAAGCGTCCAGTAGACTAACGTTAGTCTACAGCAATTTTGTGCCGGTAGCGTCCAGTAGACACACGCTAGTCTACAGCCCAAACCGCTCATTGGAGCAATTTCTCTGCATCGATTCGTTATGGTGGCAGCTTGATAGATATTTTACTATCCAACAACAGCTATCAGAGCACACAAATTTGATTTTTAACCAATCAGAATCCTCAATAGTGACGTGTAAATATTTTTTTTCTCTACATTGGCGGAATTCGTCCGCCATTTCGAAAATCACTTGCATTTGAGGTGTCGTGTCGTGTAATAAATATGACGGCGCGTCGAGAGAATTAACTCGATGGCGCTAGTATCGCCTCTTGATTTTTGAATGACCAAACTCTTTACTACGTAATACCGAACTCTGAGGAGATGGCCATGTAAGACGGGATTGACAGCTGTCGTTTTGGAGCTGTTCTTGCATGTCAAGCTAGCGCCTCACGTGTTGCGGTAGAACGTTATAAAAGTTGGAAATCCAAGATTATTCGTCATAGATACCTACTCTAGATTTATGTTACAGGTGCGTTTGGTTCAATCATAGGAAGTGAAGTATACGGATCGGCTGATACTTCTACCAACCCTTGTCTCCTCGCCCGAATACTCACGCGGATGAACCAACCTAATGAAAACCAAGTGTAACCGGACCCTAACTGTGAGTCGTTATCAGAAGTGGGATCTGAGGGCTTGATTATGAGGGGACAAGTGGAAACACCATCGGCATCATGAGGACGGATAGCGGAAATGCGATATTTTTTTGGTAATATGGGAGCATGGCTCTCTCTGTTGATTGTGGCAACACATAATACACCTACGAGTCTTGCATACACAAATCTTATCAAGTGTGATCAAGGTGAAGCTGGTTCAGATGGAGGGTTTGTGCAAGGTAACCGATATTGTAGTGAATAGCCAAATAGAGATGTGTAGATCGCGAAGGAACCTTGTTCTGTTCTGTATTCATGCTGTACACTTTCATAACGATCTACATAGTAGAGCAGTTTGAGTCTATAGATCCACTAAACGAAATGAGTGATAACTATCCCGATTCTTTTCATTTGAGTTTTGCGCATGTCTATAACCAAGCTTACAGCTTATCTTGCAGGCCTGTAGGCTAGCACATCTTGCAGCGTCTTCGTTTGTCGCGTGCCTCAACATCTCCTATCCTGTTCACACGGTATTGTCAAGAACGAGATTGATAATGTTTTTCGCACGACCAAGAGGTACCTATCAGAGTTGTCCTAGAAGTGCTGAGTTGTCACCAGCCCTAACGAACGCTCTAAAGAGCCGTGCTGCTAAATAGTACTAAGGCTTAATATGGCATATAGGTAATAAAATAATTTTGGCTTACACAATCTTATTGTATTGTAATATGATAATTGATAATGCAAATTACTTTGACTAAGTCCTAGAGTTTCAAGTTGGAGGTAAGGGGACTACGCAAGAAGCTATGCATCTGTGGAACTTTATTAAGCTTTCTGAAAGTAGAGAGTATTGCCGTGTAAATTGTGTATTATCTAAGAAAATTCCATTGATTCGCAGATAATTGATTTTGCATGTAGTTTTGACGAGATTTCATAGCATTATGACTGAAGACGCAAAAACGACGACTACAAGATGACAAGACCAACGAAAATGGAACCAAGGCACATCAGTACCAGTTGCATTGATGGTGTGAAGAAGCTAGCCAGTGAACCGGTTACGTGCAAGGATGTCCAAATCGACAAGAATCTTACAACCAGAGGTCAACATTATCTGGTGAGGTCATTACGTTCATTTTTGGTAGCAGCTTGTGATCCTTTTCAAGGAGAGGTGGTACTCCTCACCACTCCAATTTGGTATAGAATACCTACTACTATCGGTTATCATTTCTGTGGACAGGCAGCCTGTAGATGTGATATTTTAAAGGTGAGAGTGAATAAGCACTATCTGGGTAAGCATGTTCCATTGTCGTCTTCAACGTCACTAATTAACTTGTGAGATTGAAGCTATATATGGTGAAGGTATAGGACCTATAACTATATCATAAAAAAAATAGAACGTAATTATTCAGTACCCTTAGTGGGAGTAACATTAGGTGGTAGCAACTAGGGTGAAAAGGTGCCTGAGCGGTGACCATGTGCTGGAGGACGACACGTGGAAAAGTTCTCCTGCAGGTTGGACTGACGATATTGTAAAGGGTTTAGGAACTCGTTGTAGCATCGCGGGGCCATATCGGGAAAGTATTTGCCTAGCAGTGGCTGAAATGATGATAATGATGAAGATGATGCTAAACACCAGGTGGATAGATCACCTCTTCATCACTATCGTTGCGATTTAAGATTCAGAAAACCATTACAATAGGTCAAAGTATTCTTGAATTACGTATTTACGTCATAATTAAACAGTACGATCAGCATTTTACCATTTCACTGACGGCAAGTCATTATAGCTTTCGAAGCTAAAGTTGATTTACCTCCGTGAGTTCATCGGTGTTGGGTTTACCCTAAGTTGAATGAGTAGTACTTATAAGTTATACTGTATAACCCTAGAATGTAGCACGCTAAGTTATTTATCGTGAAACTCACTTTCATTTGAAAGCAACTGTTCCCTACATGCGTAAATCTGACAGCACGCCGAACACCCGGTACAAAGCTGTTTATTTATTAGAGCTTCATGGTAGTCAGTATAATTTAGAATCTAATCAGCAAACAGACAAAGTCACTACTACCCGAAGGTACCTATTGCTCATGCATAGTTTGATTTAGGTAGTGAAATTCTATTCAGAAATGTAAAATTTAATTAGACAAATTGCCCATTGCTCCGCTTCGTTTCGATTCCTAATTAGGACTATTTAAGACTCTAATGTATCATGTAGCTTTGGGTTATGATAAGACCCTGGGCACCATCTATTTTGAACAATTATGGTTTCCATTACGTGGAAAACTAACATAACTTTGTCGGTAAATGTATGATCAAAAATATAAATGATATGCATCGTGCACAGCTTTGAACGGTGGAGTGGAGCCTAGCAATTGAGATGATAATTTTATTCCTTAACCCTTCGGACGCCAACGACAGATATATCCAATATCCATCAAGGCGTGTAGAGCGATATCAACCTATATGCCTCATAGAGTTCAATGTTGCGATTCGCATTGCAATGTGATGACGTGTGAATGACAGATTTTGTAATTGACAAAGTATGAAAAAGTTAAAGCCGGTTAAATGGTGTTTAGGTTTTGCTTGACTTATTACTTACTTAACAGATAAACAGGAGGCCGAGACGGCGGTTAATGATAAAATAGCGACAATGATATTCTCGGTGTCAAGTGAACCACCCTGAGTGAGTAGTTCTAAATAGTTTCTGGTTCCAAAAATAAAGAGCTATAAGTTTAGCAAAGCAAGCAAGCTAACAAAAACTACACTTTTAAAATCATTGTGTTAGAGAATCCTTGTTAGCCTTCTAATGAGCAGTTATTGAAGTAAGTAGGAAGGATCCTTTGAAGGACTTGTGATGTCTGAAAAGACAGAGAGTGCTTTTACATAGTCTGTTTGTGATGTGAATGATGACTGGTCGACGTGAGTTTATCGGCCAGGTCTGCGTCACGAGCTTGTACTGAAAGCTGGTCAGAAGGGGCTGCAGGTCCATGGTCCATGCTTTGTGGAAGTGTATGTGGGAGGTGGCTAGTCGGAAGGGCTACAGGCGCCCGGTCTACGCCGCACCGTGTATGTGGGAGGTGGCTAGTCGGAGGGGCTACAGGCGCCCGGTCTACGCCGCACCACAGGCAAGAGCAGGCTGATCGAAAGGGCCTAGCGCGCCCGGTTCACGCCATGTTTTGAGGATACGCTGGTCGAAAGGGCTTAAGGCGCCCGGTCCACGCCATTTTTGAGACTTATACTGCAGTGTGAGCCTGATTAGTGGATTATAGCGAATGCTGCGAATGTTACATTTTCGTAAATGCGAAAAATGCTTGAAATGGGATGTTAAACTATCGGATACTAATTGACAGATGTCACTGCAGAAGGGGAGCTATTCTGAACTGTGAAGTTTGGAGTTCCTGTGCTGCCGTTTAGCTTAGGTACTCAAACATGGGATGGCATGGAGGCAAGAGGGTTTTGGGTCTGCACTTTGAATAGGTATTGAATGGGTGCAGGTGCGGATTGTAGGTACGAGGTATCGAGCCATCTGCTAGATGCGTTAGTGAAATAGTATGCGCTTCAAGAAAATGAAATTATGAAATTTGCCTAGAAGCGAAAGATTGCTTACATGTTGCGAGATATAGAAAAATGCGACAGGCAACTATTTGGCAACGCTGGACGCAGACAACATATTGGTCAGGAAGGGTCGAGCTTGCTTAGTTTGAAATCATGTCGTTCTTTTTAGATACTCTTTGTAAAGGTCTAATCACACGAGGGCGTGTTACTGTCAGGGTTGGTCGTGACGGCGCGTCGAGAGAATTAACTCGATGGCGCTAGTATCGCCTCTTGATTTTTGAATGACCAAACTCTTTACTACGTAATACCGAACTCTGAGGAGATGGCCATGTAAGACGGGATTGACAGCTGTCGTTTTGGAGCTGTTCTTGCATGTCAAGCTAGCGCCTCACGTGTTGCGGTAGAACGTTATAAAAGTTGGAAATCCAAGATTATTCGTCATAGATACCTACTCTAGATTTATGTTACAGGTGCGTTTGGTTCAATCATAGGAAGTGAAGTATACGGATCGGCTGATACTTCTACCAACCCTTGTCTCCTCGCCCGAATACTCACGCGGATGAACCAACCTAATGAAAACCAAGTGTAACCGGACCCTAACTGTGAGTCGTTAAATATGTCCAAATCTTTTAAACGGAAAGTGTTTATATTATGTATTGTATATCAAATTACTGACAATTAAATAAGGTTTTCGTTTTTAATGTTAAATTTAGCCGCACGACATTGTTTCCTAGTGAAAAAAGTCCTCAAGTTTGAATGACGCAATAATTTTGCAATGATGGCCGTCGTAATTCATTTGTTTCCTAATTTTCAATTGTTCAAACCCTTACGAACAAATAATAGTTTAATAATACACTTTCTCAGGATTTCATTTCATATATTAGATTGGTGTAAGGTCTTGGGAATTTTTATGGATTTATGATTTTGTTCAAACAGTGCTCAATTTCGCGGCAAATCCGCCATGACAGTTGCGATTTGGACGGCGCAAGTTTGTAGCGTGCGCGCACGTTCTCGTAAATAAATATTTGTTGTGAAGTAATTATTAGGTGTTTAGAGGTGAATTTACGTAAAATTGACGCATAAACTAGCCGGTATCATTTTAGTGTATGTAAAATGTGATATGTGGTTTTAAATTGAGTGTAAATTGTGAATGATTAGTGACGGATGTGACGGAAATCGAACATCTTGGAATATAAATAAATCTACATCTCACTACAAGTAAGTGCGGCTATTATAACATATTGTGCCGAATTCCAAATTTATTTAGCTCTCTAACGATATATAACACATCTCATATAATTATTCTCGGGGTAGGTAAAATTCCCATCTTTAGCGGAAATTCAGCCGTTTCTTGTTTGTATGGGACATTTCGCGGTGTTTTGTTCTAGGGAGGTCTGACACTTGACGGGTTAACCAAACGTTATTTCAAGATGAAGATGCGGATGAGGATGATGAGGATGAGGATGAAGATGAAGACGAAGATGAAGATGAAGATGAAGATGAAAATAAATGTATCTCTATCTTATCTGTATCTTATATTTATCCTATCTTATCTTTATCTTGTCCTATCTTATCTTTATCTTGTCCTGTCCTGTCCTGTCCTGACCTGTCCTGTCCTGTCCTGTGCTGTCCCGTCCCGTCCCGTCCCGTCCCGTCCCGTCCCGTCCCGTCCCGTCCCGTCCCGTCCCGTCCCGTCCCGTCCCGTCCCGTCCCGTCCCGTCCCGTCCCGTCCCGTCCCGTCCCGTCCCGTCCCGTCCCGTCCCGTCCCGTCCCGTCCCGTCCCGTCCCGTCCCGTCCCGTCCCGTCCCGTCCCGTCCCGTCCCGTCCCGTCCCGTCCCGTCCCGTCCCGTCCCGTCCCGTCCCGTCCCGTCCCGTCCCGTCCCGTC
Organism: Apotomis capreana; assembly: GCA_947623375.1. Taxonomy (NCBI): domain Eukaryota; kingdom Metazoa; phylum Arthropoda; class Insecta; order Lepidoptera; family Tortricidae; genus Apotomis; species Apotomis capreana. The sequence continues at coordinate 26,332,420 of OX392512.1, read as the reverse complement.
CCGTCCCGTCCCGTCCCGTCCCGTCCCGTCCCGTCCCGTCCCGTCCCGTCCCGTCCCGTCCCGTCCCGTCCCGTCCCGTCCCGTCCCGTCCCGTCCCGTCCCGTCCCGTCCCGTCCCGTCCCGTCCTGTCCCGTCCTGTCCAGTCGTGTCCCGTCCCGTCCCGTCCCGTCCCGTCCCGTCCCGTCCCGTCTATGGATATAAAAAAAAAACTAACCTAACCTAACCCGGCCGGGTCGGATCTGCTCTGAAAGGTGATTGATTCACCTCAAATTTGGTCAAATGACTCAGTTGCTAAATGATCATTTGGTCAAATGATATTTGGTGAAATGAACCATTTGTAAAATGATCATTTGGCGAAACGTTATTTTGGTGAAACGTTGTTTGGTCAAACGTTTTTTGGTCAAACGTTTTTTGGTCAAACGATAGGACACCCATAATATAATTTAATAGTCAAAATAAAGGAGCGTGAAGTCCCGTCAATGATGTGGTCGCGCGCGGCGACGGCGGACTAATCGCGCCGTAGTAGTAGTACTGGCGCTGCGAAGGCGCCTATTGACGCGGCGCAAGCCGTCAGCCCGGCCGGCGCGCGGCGGGGAGCACTTCACGAGTGCTATTCTGACACCTAATACCGGCTCACTCACGTCCGAAACATTTAAAACATACTATGGCCAAAGTAAGTATCGACCTCTATACTACGGTCTTAGTAAGTGAGCGTGAAATCTGCAGGCATGATATCGTTTACACACTCATTCTGGTGTCAATACACTCCATCTGTTTAGTCAGGATGACGTGACAATGCTGGTGCCCTCTCAGACTGACCGACTGGCGGTCCGGACGGGTGAAATTAAATGAATGACAGTAAACTGACAGTACAGTCCGACGGTCTGAACTGACGCCAGACTGAACGTGAACCTGGGCTTCCGGTTCGTGTCTCAAGATGGCCGCATGCGTTTAAGTTGCGTTGTTCATTATTTATTCATTTTTGTTGTTCAATGTGTAGTATTGATAGCGTATTGTGCAGTGATCTAACGTATGAGTGAATAGCTAATGAAGAATTCAACTTGAAGCGTTCATAGCCCTTCCTGGGTCAAGGCCCGATAGTCCGCGTGGTTTTTTGTAAATCGCTATCACTTTACAAAAAGCAAAACCTCACCGAACAACGGCAGGCTCTATACGAGCAAACTTGAAATTGGCGAAATCATCATTAACTCTGATGGAAGCCATATTTTAAAATTAGAATTAGAACGTGAACCTGCGGTCACTTATACGGCACAATTTCCCAATTGGTTTTATAATCGTTAGCGCTCGGCACGGTGCCGGTGGCAGCAATGAACACGGGTCGGAATCAACAAGCAGGAGCCGGCGGGCGGCCCGCTTGTCGGCAGGACGCCCGCCTGTCGGCCGGTACAATCACTTTCAGCAATTAAACTAACTCCAACCCTCTTGTTATCACTCTTCTCAAAATCGAAGAACATACTTAGTAATGTATGACTGTGGCTTATTATGCTTGTCAATGTCGATTGTAATTTGGAACACAATTGCCCTTCAAGTCGGTATGTGTCGATATTACAAGGACTTTTTTGTTATTTTGATTAAGATTGGAGGTACCTATCTGTTTTTTTGAATACGATTATGATTGAGTAGCCTTGGAAAATATAATTTTAAAGTTCGTTTTAACTTACTAAACCATTTATAAAATTTACCAATAAATTTTGTTGCAACTCATACGTAGAGAAGGCTCGAAAACGTTGTTTCAATAAAGAAAAATCAGAACTGCAACAAAAAGTGTGCGTACAAAATATAAATAGACACGAAGAAGAAATATTTAGTTACTGGAAATTAAATATGCATTAGTAACATTTTAGAACGCTGTTTAAGTGTCAGCAGTACGGATTTACTCTTTGATATTTTCGCATTTTATTTGAAAACTATTCACGTTAAGCAAATAAAGTCTAAAGTAAGTAAAATTTGCTTTGGCTTTGATCAGCAGGGCGCACCGAGAACACGGGAAAATGAGATTCAATTTTAAAATATTTCCGCAGAAAATAATGTGATTCTTAGGGTTCCGTACCCAAAAGTTGCTAAAGGGACCCCATTACTAAACCTCCGCTGCCTGTCCGTTCTTCTGTCCGTCTGTCACAGGGCTGTATCTTGCCAACCGTCATAGATAGGTAGGGGCTTGAAATTTTTGCATAATATGTATTGTTGCTGATAAATTTCAACTGTTTGGAAGCAAATGAGCTGATGGAGTCCGACACGAACTTGGCTGATTTAAATTTAATAAATTTCACTGTGTTTCTTTAATTTAAAATACGTCGTTGCTTCCAAGAAATTTAATCGTTCCCTCTTTTGATCGTCAATGTGCATATAAAATTTAACTTGCTTATTTTTAATGTTTCCGTGCTTGAATTATGAAAGAATCTTAAAATTGAAGGCTCCCTTATTTTGCTGCATAATCTTATTTTTTCTTATCAAACAGCGCAATCATAATAAGAAGAAGGTTATATTTCTTAGTAATATTGTTACGCATTCAGTTCAGTTGTCTACCTACTATACTTGTAAATCACGCCTCTCCGGGTGCGGCGTGTGTTTTACGAGTCCAACTCCGGCCCATTCAATATTTGTTATCAAAGGAATATCCCTACCGGCGGCTTCATCACCGACATCAATGCCTAATTGTGTCGAGAGACATATATCTCTCATATTTCCTATTCTAATTTGGTTGAGCTCTTCAATTCATTAATCAAGTTCGATCAGAAATTGTTGTACCAACATACGTAACGAAGATGAATACCTTCTCTCGAGTACAAGCGGACCGCTACGGCCCAGCGTAGCAAGCCACGTAGAGGGCTCGGCTACAACGCTGCGTAGAAGCGCTACGGGCGTGAAACGCTAGACGCGGATATTATTTTTAAAACAGTAAATATGAAATGTCTGTTCATTAGAATGATCCATCTTTGTATGAGATCCGCATGGCAATTTTTTTTTCTCGTTATCCATACTAATATTATAAATGCGAAAGTGTGTCTGTCTGTCTGTTACCTCTTCACACTTAAACCGCTGAATCGATTTTGATGAAATTTGGCATAGAGATAGTTTAAGATCCGAGGAAGGACATAGGATAGTTTTCATCCTGGAAATTATACCTAAAAAGATTGAAAAGTGAGTGAACATTTCTGTTGGGGTGCGGTGACCCTGTAGGAAATGTAATTATTAGACCAAAAGCACAATTGCTCTTACATTTGCTTAGGCGCTTATCAAATAATAATCCCTTTTATCAAGTTCCACACGTACGTAGTCGCGGGCAAAAGCTAGTCAGGAATAATTCGGAGATAATGAAGAGGTGATAGTAAGGAATTGTTTAATTGGTCTTTGGAGATAGTTGACAGTAATATACATTTCGAAAGAATTCGTGGTCCTTATATAGCAAAATAATTATACACAGAAATTGCTACATTTGTGGAGCGACCTCTAAATTTTGATCGGAATGTTTTTAAAATTGGCACAGGACATTTTTATATGATTTGGACACGAAAGAACCATGTGGAGATATTCCGAATTTATATTTTTTATCACCTAATAGTTTATGCCACAGGTCAATATCACTGGATAGAAAAGTATTTTTACGGTTTTTTTGTATGACGCCTACATGTATAGACTTAAACTATTTTTGGTACTTTTTACCAGCCTAAGTTTAAGCAAAAGGTAAGGCTCTGATTATTTATCCTCCACTCGAACGAAGCCGTATTTTAGAGTCGTAACAGTATATTTAAAACGTGCAATCAACACATCAAAGGATATGGAAAACTCAATTTCCTGTCGTAGCGAACACAAAAAATGCTCACCGGCTGTTTGCATTTCCCGGACTTTGGTCGGATTTGTCAAAATTAAATGGAATCAAAACTCGCTCAAACAAAAGTCATTGATTGCGGCGCCCGGCAATATAGGTCCACAATTAAATAAATAAATAAAATAAAAATCATTTATTATCAGATTACACAGTTAGTTACTTATAAAACTATGTCAGTACCTTGTAAAAGGTTGCATGTAATTACCGTATAACATGAAGATTGGTATATCGGCGAAGAATATCTGAATCCCACCTCCCTGCTATCATTTTCAGGATGCTATTTGTGCACCCTCTCAACTGCATCATTACAGAGGCCGTCTTTTTTTTTAAATAAATATCAGACAACATCACACAAATCGATCTAGTCCCAAATTAAGGTCAAGAAGGTTTGTGTTATTGGTATCAGACGACGATATACATACTTATATAGATAAATATATACTGGAATTCATAGAACAACCATGACCCAAGCAGAAATATTCGAGTTCATCACACAAATCTTTGCCCTGGCTGGGATTCGAACCCGGGACCGCCGGCTCAGTAGGCAAGCACTTACAAACTGAGCCAACCGCGTCGGCAATTATCACCTTCGCTGTGTTTTTAAATAAAATTACTTAATTAATTCAATTCCACAGAGATGTATAAGGTCTCTAGGCGTCACAACATGCAATAAAATATTCTAAAATTTCCTCAGAGATGTTAAAGCCTCTAAGGGTCATACTACACTAAGCTATTTCTTAGAGATGTATACAGTCTTTAAAAGTTCAAAATGTTAAAATCAACATTGAATAACTTCAATCGAGTACAGGATTACTTACGTTTACTTCATATAACACGATATAGTATGCGGTTGCTACATATTTTCATAGATTGCAAGACATCTGTCCTAAAATACCTAAGTCGTGGATTCCCAAGGATACGCCAAATACTTTCTCGACGTGGACAACGCTGTGGGATAAACTTGGTAAGCGGCATAAATTAAATTAACATAAAATCACTCCCCTTACAAAAGCAAAAGAAAGAGAAAAGTCAACATATTATTGCAGGTGACGTCGGATAAACTCGAGAGGTGCCCTGTGTGTACGTTTGTGCTCGGGTTGCCTCGTTTAGCGTCGCTACATTTTCACTCGCGATCGGAAAATTCGTTTTCACCTCACTCGCTCGGAAAACCTCCGTTTATAGGGCGAAATCTGCGTGCAAAAGTCTATTTTATCCGCTAGCGTGCAAAAGTCATTTGAATTTCGAACACGACGATTTTGATTCTCTGTGGTGCGTGTAACTTTTTTATATTTAAGACTCCTTCAACGCGTGACTGATTTCATCAGTCGATAAATCTTCGAATAACCAATCAACGCACGCTAATAAAGGGCGATCTGGTCTGGCCAGCTAAAATCATATGGACGTTTGAATACTTCTTTAAAAAAAAAATACACCTACAATATCGAAACGAAACGAAACGAAACCTACAATATCACGTCCAGAAACCTGGTTTGTGGTTACAGATTTTCAAGTTTTAATTTTTTCTACAGTTTATTTTATGTTGAATATGTTTATATATATTAATAGTAAGTATTTCAGTTTAATTTACATATTTTGACTAGTAATATATGAAATACATCACAAATTTTAATATTTATTTGTTATAAAAGTTGGAACATAAGAGTGTAATTTTTGAACGCACCCGAGAAAAAAATAATAATTAAAAAGTTGGAAGTTTTCACAATTCACGTAAACAACGTAAATTGGTTCTGTGGAGAATACATACTGTTGTCTTACTTTATAGAAATATGGAAAACAAGAAAGTTAAGCCCAATTTGGAGTATTTATTCAATGCTAAAAGCCTGCATTAAAACGAAATAGGATTTGTTATAAACATTTGGAGACGATAAGTAATTTAAAGAAGCTATTGGCGTTTTTAAAGAAGCGATAAAGCCGAAATAACCTTGTCCGGATCCCATCGTGCAATAACTTCCAAAGCAAGTGTTATGGAAAATACTTCCGAGTGGCCAACTAATCCTTCCCAGAATGCCATTCTCCCACATTCACAACGAATATGTCAAGTAGTTTCAAATACAAATATAATATAACAGTGCTTAAGAAAAACTCAACGATAATCTATAAACGACGATAATACAAATTACGGCCATATTTTTAATAGGTGTGCTTCTCTCGTATTTATTTGGTTTGGATTTGAGTGTGTTAATGTTTTAAATTTGATGTGTTAAATAGAAGGCAAAATTAAATATGATTATTTTTATGTTTTAATTGTTTATCTTGAACTTCCATTTTCCTCGCTGTAGTGAGGTGAAAAGTTGTGTGTTCCGCATGGCTGCAAAATTATTTAGCTTCTCGTGTCTTGAAAGCTTCGCTACGCTCAGGAATCTATCTTTAAACCATTCGTTTCGCTCATGGTTCAATCTTAGATTCCTTCGCTCGCTCAGCTTTCAATTTCAACACTCGCGCCAAATAACAACTTTGCAGCCTTGCATAACAAATAACTATTGTAACCCTTCAAGTGGTTCGAGTGTCACGCCGCCGCCGCCGCCGCCGCGGGAGCGGGAGTTTTAAACAAACAACGTTGTAGATAGACGGACATACCTACTTCTACCCGCATAATCTAGCTGGCTCGCTTTCCTCCACGTTTTCCACTTAAATAGATTGACTACGTGTAATACCCTCTTCATATTGAGTTCTTTTGTTAGCATTTCACTGAATATTTCTCACTCGTAGTTGCTGAAACGGCAGAAAACCTAACGGAGCTAGAAAAAACTATATGGTATTCAAAATGCTTGCTTGCAAAGTATCCCGATCAAGTTCGAACAAAAACTAATTCACCATTGGACCAGTTGTTTCAGATGTATGATACTACAGACAGACTTACAGATATATAGGCATAGGCACATAATATAAATGTATACATATCATCCCTTATTTTCGTCGGATCTTTGAGACAGTGTACCTACATTGTATCGCCTTTAATATTTCTATTTGAGAGCGAGTGATGTGTCCGTTACCGGCTGGTTAACAAAAGGATCGGTTAGAGGTTCAGAGGTGATTGGTATGCATTGCCAATTTTCATCTGCATGTGCATAATGCTGCGCCAAATAATGTGGAGGTCTGTTGGGTATGAGATCGCCTCCATATTTATTTTGCTTTATCATTTCTAAGTGCATCGCTGACGTACGCTCTACCGCTGCCCACTGTTATTGCAATCATGAATAATCTTTTTTTACTAAAGAACTCGCAATTTTTGTCGAATGTACACCTCAGTAAACCGGTTCCAAGTAGTGTAATCTGCTGCCCGACCCGCGTTGCTAGCGCTCCAGTTAATAAGCCTGATTTAGCTATTTTCATTTTGCGGAATCGGATCAAATCTGGTCGGAACATTAGTTGATCCTTGGTAAGCCCCTTATGCGCGAACACAAAGTGTCTGCCGGCCGCTGCGGGCTTTGGTACAAACGGCTTATTAATCTTTTATTGTAGAGTCAATATATTATGTACCATATTTATTAAAGCGTGGATATTGCCTTCGAGGCTGTTCTCTGGTCAAGGCGGCGGGAGCTCAATCGCTACAAAGCAAAATAAAACAAAATCTAAAAAGCAAATAAAAAACAGGAAAAAGGTTTTATGTGAAAATGAGCTGAACAGATACTATTCCAAACATTGCTCGTTCTACAAATGAAACATCAAATGTAACGGTCGACGTGAACTGCTCACGACGTTATCTAGGTGTCGCGCCGCGCTGTTCCATCTCGGCCCGGCTCGCCCGCGCTCGCCCACCACTGTGTGTGATCCCGCTGTCTCGCCATTCCTGAGACATCCCTGTGAGATCATTGTGAAATGTCTCTCGCTGTACAATCTTATACATTGTTCGTGTACGACAGCCAATTTACGATATAACGTATCGAGCACGAGGACAGCATCAAGATTTAGTAATACCTAAACAATGTTTCCAGACGAAGACTTGTGAAGACGTAAACAATACGCGACGCCGTAAAACGGCACTTCAAAGAAAATAACGCGAGTAGTTCGCGACATCCGGCGAGGGGCGAGTCGTTACTGTACAGTAGGTAATACTGGACACGCCGCGACGCGGCCATTCGCGGGCATTCGCGCGCTAGCTCGCACAGAACTCATTAATCACTAATTAAAATCCCACTGTTACCGTTTTTGTAATGACCTGAACCTGACGGTCAGCCAACCTCTTGCTGTACGTCAGGTAAGACTTTAACAAGAAACTTAAGCAGGCGCACCTCACAGTGATGAACCCGTGAGCTGCTAACGTGTCGTGTGTATAAGCAGTTGTTAGAGATATGTCGCCAGACGTCTCTCTTCTATTTAATTACAAAATCTGCAGGGAAATAATGTACAAATAGGTAAACAACGTTGGATGTATATTTAACACACAGAAGAAATGTATTATTTGACTGTAGGTACATAAAGTTGACTGTAGGTAGCGATTCGTCGTATGTAACCGCATGCAACACAATCACAATCACCGCTTACGTTTGACGCGTATCTGATTGAGGCTGCGATACGGAGGCTGGAGAGGGCTCGACGTCTCCCCTTGTCACTGCCGGCGCCAGGCCCGGGCGGTCGGATCGGACCGGATTGAGGGCGCATTGTGCCCGTGCCGACAGTGGAGATACTAATGTGATTGATGATGATTATTTGCTAGTTTGTGACGATATTTCAGAATACTTATTCAACTTACATTTGATTTCGAGATATGAGAAAAAGTGCGGGAGATCTATATTTCCATGTATAATATATCTATATAAATAATGACACAAAGGTAAATTAAGAAAGAAAAATTGAATGCGATCCACTACGTTTATGTGCAAGCTGCCGAAGAGCTACCGCCCGGGCAAAAAGAGCCATGGCCCATATGGAGGGCGTTAAACAGGCTGAGATCCCAAGTGGGCCGCTGTAAGCAGAACATGGCAAGATGGGGACTACTCCACGATCGGACAACCCAGTGCGTCCGCAACACAGCGCCGCAAACGATGGCGCATGTGTTGGCGTGCCCCGCATGCCCGCATTCCTGCTCTGAGTACGACCTGAGAGATCTATGCGACGGCCAGAGCCACCAACACCGCTGCTCATTGGGCATCAAGTATTTAAAATGGAACCTCGACACGAGAAGAAGAAGACTACAATCTAAGCAGGGCATGAACATGCGACCTTTGCGTTACCGGCGCATTGCTCTCCCAACTGAGCTATTAGATCGCTACGACAATGACACCAAATCTTTCATTCCATAATTCATACGCTACTGGAGCGCCTTCTGCGTCATATGTATTGTGTTTGAAATGCTTATGCGCATTAGCCATACCCTAGGATGTGCGCTTTACACGCACGAATTACCTTTGTGTCATTATTTATTAAAATAAAAAATGTGGTATTTCCACATAAAAAATAGAATCGATAAAAGAGATTCTATAAAAATATAATATATCTATGTTCAGGAGATTGAAAACTGTAGCTAAGCTCTAGACCTCATTATTTGCTGTACTCTTCGTCGCATGGCCACAAATAAATCCACCTCAATAACATTGCATTTCCTAATAAGATATCGTTGGTCGGAGCGGTACCGCTCCGAACGCAACCAATAGGCTACATATTGAAATATGACAAACACTGCATTTATGGAATGTTGATGGTGATCTATAAATTTCTTAAAAAAAACGCATTTTTACGTATTACTTCACAGTGGGTTTATTTCCATTTCCGGGATGTAACATTGTTATCAATCAGTATACAAATGTGACCAAAATAAACCAACATTGTATGCTTCCCGACACATTGGGCTGACAGTTCAGTTTCCCCGGGATATTCCGGCTCGCATTGATATTGATGAATGATGCGGCGAGTCGTTAGCGCGTCGTTTGTGGCAGCGACAGGAGCGCCGCTGCCGCCCGCGCCTCGTGTACGTGTACACAGCCTTCACCTCCATTTCGATGTTTTAAGCAAGTTTATCTATCAAACTTCAATGTACGACATACCAAGAAAGATTGGTGTTTATGCAAGCCGATTGTGGAGGCATTCGCTTAAAATACACTTATAGAATTTAGGACTAAATAAGCACATATTTGAATTTAAGGTTACCAGTTAGTTACCCGTAAAATACGGGTATATATTTACATAACGTCATCAAAAATATGGTAATTTGGAAGTTATAAAACTTTAGCTGTAATGACTATGGTGATATGTTTTACTCATCTGGTACAAAACAAACAGCCTAATAGTCATTACCTGAAGACATGCAACAAGCCAATAAGCATTTCCGCATCTCTGTGTAGAACTGTGTACGCTCGTACTGCTCGTATTGCAAAGAACATAATAATAAAATAGTTTTCCGATTGCAGCCTTAACGACATTTTTAACAGCTTAATTCACAGCGAGCAGCGGAGCTCAAGTTTCATTTTACGCCAAGAAGAATACCGACAGCTTTGACATTAAGCAAATATTTTTTTAGTGAGATTTATGGTAAGTTGTTAATGATGAGTACTGGCTCGATATTTCCCAGTCCATGGACCTTACTCAGGAGTCCACGGATCGGATCGACACATTTCAAAACAGTGCTATCGAAAATGGCTCAGAATACAATAATCCAGATAAAAGTCGGTCCGAGACCATTACACACAACGTCCTGGTGAAGGATTTCTTTATTTTTTTGGTGTTTGGCTTTCCGAAGGATAATTAGAGTCGGTCCTGTAAAACAGCTCCAGATATCGAAAGCTCCTGCATAAAAGTATCAACTTTTAAGTTCTTATACATGTACAAATTTACCTCTCTCACACCTCCAAAATGAAGCTCCTCTACGTGGCATATCATATTATCAAAAATAGGTCGCACAGTTTAATATGTCGCCTAACGAGGCGCTTCCACACGACGGCGCATTTCGCGGTGTGGCGGCGCCCTAAACCACCATCCGCATTCCACGGGATATTGACAGGCTTCTACGAGGAAATATACCCCACATTAAATGAACATTTTAACTTGATACACACTGTTGGGTAACTGCTTTATATTCCAGAGAAAAGGAGTATAAAATAAACCCCGCATACCTTCGCTACCCAGCCCGCCGCGAGCGCCCATAAATACTGCGGGTACGGATATACAGCCGACTGTGGCGTCATAAAGTTAACAATCAGCATATAAATATAGCACCTACTCTTTTATTGTTTATTTTTTTTGCTCATTCCTCTACCCAAAGGTTGTCTGGAAGAGATCGCTCTTTAGCGATAAGACCGCCTATTGTCTACCATTTTTAAATTAAGTTTTCAATTGAAAAAAATATTGTTGCTGTGCAATACAGAATTGTTGTATTGTAAGTACTTAAGTACCTAAGTAAGTAAGTAAACACTTTATTGTAACACAAAAACAGTTAAAAATACATTTATTACAAATAACATATAGGTACAAAGGCGAAGTTATCCCATTTAGGGATCTCTTCCAGTTAACCTGTATTCTGAACACCAGTTATAGTATTGTATAAATAACTGGTGTTCAGGGCATAGGCAGCGCAATGGGCGCGAGCGCTGCGGTTTGATTCCCGGTTTGATTGAGATGTGGAACTTACACAGGTGTCCGCAACTTCGACCATAACCCTCTATTTCTATACGATAGTTTGGTAAAATTATTCTATAACCTTGCCAGTATGTATCTCAAGTATACCTGCGACACATTTTAATTTACCTACTTTATATGTATGAGTATGAGTATAGCAGGATAGCCTAAGAAAAAGTGCCCCCAGCGTTTTTGGGTCGAAACTATAATCAAACGATGCCTTTTAAGTAGGTTATACCCTGCACAAAGTTTCATCCCTCTGTTACCCCCTGGGGGTGAAGAACACCCGATTAACCCCAAAACTGTTTTATTTATTTTTTCCTAAACTATGAAAGTGACGAATTTCAAATTTTGTACAAATAATAAAGATACTAAAATCTATATGTTAAAAAAATATGACCCTCCTAACCATTTTATTTCTTGTAAAAAAAATGAAAATAAAAATTGAATCACCCTGTATAACAAGTTCGGCTCTTGGTACACACACTATTTTTTTTCGAAAGATGAACCAATTTATATTCTACATCATACAAAAGTTTCATCGACCTAGCCCAGAAGGAACATTGCGAAATTAAAATGAATGTACTATTTAGTAGGCACTACTCATTATATTATGCTTAATACGCAAAGTACCGCCAGGACCGCCTGCAACCAAAATAATTAAGAAAAACCGAAAAAAAACACCCGCGATGCCGCCCGAGTTCGAATTTAAAAAAAAAAATAACGGCCGCAAACCCTAGCGAAAAGCGTAACCCGCACAGGGTTACGCTTTTCTAATGTGAAGCCAGAATGTCTGCAAAAAATATTTTAAATAACAAATATGGAAAGAGATTGATTAGTGATAGGTACAAGTAATGCTGATGCAATTGTAACACGTTTAAAGACTATAACTCTGAAATAACAGTCAATAACATGGCACAGTTAGTTAATGCAATGTAAATGGATGGATATTTAAAGAAGAAAACCATCTCTAAACATATACAGGGTGACCAATCCAAATGGGTCAGTAGGGAGAAAACGAAAACTCTTAGAGATAGGGAAATCTGTTCTTAGGAACCGTCTATTTTAGATTTAATAGAAACTGCATTCATTTTTTTTTTTAATCTCATATTTAACCGGGAATTGACCTGATTAAAATTCTGTGATTAATCGCATGTCGTATTGTAACATTCTTTACAGCGGTTTTGACCGGGTTATGTATGAGACTTGTAAAAAAAAAATAATGCAGTTTTTATTAAATCTGAAACCGACGCCATGGTTCCTAAGAACAAATTTCCCTATCTCATAGTCTGACTTCTCCCTACTGACCCATTTGGATTGATCAACCGGTATATATTATTTATCCAATGCGAGATATAAACCAAAAAATATAAAACTAGCCGAAATTCTGACTAACATATATTTGATAATTACTTACACAATTTGACAATTATTAACGAAGACAGTGATGACGATTGTTTGAATAATAATTGTTTGTAACTTACTTACTTACTTACTCGTAATGTATGAATACACAGTAAAAAATATATTATGTTAATACCTACTAGTAAAGAAAAAATGTTTTTATTAATTACAAATAAGTTTGATTTATTCTTCTTTATCCCCACCTTTTTTTAAATCGGACACAAACAGCGGTCCGATCGCAGGCCATTGTTTATTAATAATGCAAGGCTCTTAGTAGGAGTTAAATGAATAGTAGGCACCAAAGAGCCAATTTATATTAATTTCGTAATGTTCCTTCTGGACTAGGTCGATGAAACTTTTGTATGATGTAGAATATAAATTGGTTCATCTTTGGAAAAAAAATAATGAGTGTACCAAGAGCCGAACTTGTTATACAGAGTGATTCAATTTTTATTTTCATTTTTTTTACAAGAAATAAAATGGTTAGGAGGGTCATATTTTTTTGACATATAGCTTTTAGTCTCATTATTATTTGTACAAAATTTGAAATTCTTCACTTTCATAGTTTAGGAAAAAATAAATAAAACAGTTTTGGGGTTATTCGGGTGTTTTTCACCCCCAGGGGGTAACAGAGGGATGAAACTTTGTGCAGGGTATAACCTACTTAAAAGGCATCGTTTGATTATAGTTTCGACTCAAAAACGCTGGGGGCACTTTTTCTAAGTTACAAGTTAATTTAAGTCTGTAGGATTAAAGCAATCTGCTAAAGTGGCTTACACAATTTATTACGTACCAATGTTTACATTATAACAAGGTCGTCAGAATGTAAGCCGTGAAAAAAATCAAACTTCTAAGTTGTCGAAATTAACAGATACGAGCGTTTATGCTACATTTTTGGACACTGGCAAGTGAATAGGGCATTTCCCGTTGACCTAGAATCATGAAAGGCAAGAAGTATCATTAAGTATCATCATGTAGCACACGGCAATATTAAGGTACAAAAACATATATAATTATATATATTTTTTAGTTAAATTACAATAAATATATCTTTTAGAGTGTAATCACTTAATAGTACTTTATGTGACTGTACATAATGAAGGGCATTAATCACGAGTGTGGGTTTATGACACGAGCCGAAGGCGAGTGTCATAATAACATCACACGAGTGTTTAATGCCTAATTATGTATAGTTACATACACTACTTTATCTACTCACATATCATAAGCCTCCATGATGCATTCAGGAGCCGCATATTATGACCACCATATCTGTTTCTTTGACTTAGCTGGTAATAAGTAATTAATGACGTTAGGTGCTTTGTTACGGATATCAGGAGGCGTCGCCGAAATATCTATATCATCTTGATAGCTCATTTTATGGTTTATATTCAACAAATCGATCAATTTTATGCATTAAAACAAATTCTAACCGGTAATGGCGGCAATGAAAACTTTTCTTTTCTTTTCTGGCAGCTGTCATAGTTTTTTTTAATTCAGAGACAAACTAGAGTGGGCCCGAACTACCATATCGTTCGATATCTTACTTGCGTGCGACATTTGTCAATTTGTCTGCAAATTGACAATTCATTTCGAACTAAACGTCATCTCGACTGATATTAGAATAGAGGTCAAACCAAATTTCTTTGGTTTTCAGAGATGTTCGAAATTTGGATGATATAATATTATCGAAATCGATGTTATTAATTAGCAATAATAACATTTTCACAGATAAGAAATTTGTTCTAACAAAATAGTTTATTTTTATGCTGGTCATAATGTGCAGTTCTTGAACGCATCATGGAGGGTTTATGAAATTTGGGTAGATAAAGATATATTTTATTGTAATAGATAAACTTATTTGTAGTCGATGAAACGACTTATGTCTATATACATATGTATCGAGACAACAGTTTTCCATCACAACGTTAAGCTTGTGCCTCAAACCAGTTTAAATTTTTTCAGAGCAGTATTTAGTGCTTTCATAGTTTATACGGAACTCTCGGTGCACGAGTCCGACTCACACTTGACCGGATTTTTTATCATTGTTAATGATTTTTATCATTGTTCTTAATAAAAAATATATATTGCTCCTGTTACAGGGCCCACCCTTTATAGTTGACAATGCGAATCCTAACTGAAGCCTCAAGGGACTGTGTTCTTAAATGGCGGTCGTCGATGATGGTCGTTTGTCGCGGCGGGCGGCGTCATCACTTCCCGTCTTCCCGCCGTGACGGAGTGCGTGCAAACGACTTCAGCTCGCGCCGCCACCCATCCCGCCATCCGTCACGGAGAACAATGGCCAACTTAGTGATGAACACTGAGCGAGACGAGCGAAACGGAACCCTCGCCTGCACAACTCGTAACGTGGAGATATGTTCTTCGTTTAGCTTGATTTAACATTCGATATTAACATTAGGGAGTACATAATCTTTCCCTTCACCTATATTGCGTCATATTGTGTGTTTCTTTAGTAATATCGTTTACTAATATAGGATACCGAGGCCGCGGTATTGAGCAATAGCGGATAACGAGACTCTTTGAGCCTAATTTAGCACGCAGTTGATCGTTATTACTCGCGTGTTGTGAAAACACGGCGGAGCTGGCGCGGTGAATGGAGGAGCGCTGTTCGAACATAACGCGATCCGGCGCACGGACACGCCGTGTAAACACAAACAGCCCCGAGCAGGTGCGATACCCGGTGCGCGTATCGACGGCCGATAAAAATCATAAATTACTCATTTAGACGCGTTTTTATTCTAAGATTAGCCGGAGGAAACGAAATGTTTGATGTTGATCGTAAACACATTATTTTGGTAAGCGGAACAGCAGCCCTTTGAATTGTATAGTTACATTGGGAAATAAACAAGCGTTTATGATCAGAGCTGCGATCTACGGAATTATGACGAATGTTTTAGCAGTCTCAGAAATACAGAACTTCTAAAAATACGTTTCTAACGCAAAATGATAACTTGTTTGTGTAATGAACGCTGCGAGACTACAATCTAAGCAGGGCATGAACATGCGACCTTTGCGTTACCGGCGCATTGCTCTCCCAACTGAGCTATTAGATCGCTACGACAATGACACCAAATCTTTCATTCCATAATTCATACGCTACTGGAGCGCCTTCTGCGTCATATGTATTGTGTTTGAAATGCTTATGCGCATTAGCCATACCCTAGGATGTGCGCTTTACACGCACGAATTACCTTTGTGTCATTATTTATTAAAATAAAAAATGTGGTATTTCCACATAAAAAATAGAATCGATAAAAGAGATTCTATAAAAATATAATATATCTATGTTCAGGAGATTGAAAACTGTAGCTAAGCTCTAGACCTCATTATTTGCTGTACTCTTCGTCGCATGGCCACAAATAAATCCACCTCAATAACATTGCATTTCCTAATAAGATATCGTTGGTCGGAGCGGTACCGCTCCGAACGCAACCAATAGGCTACATATTGAAATATGACAAACACTGCATTTATGGAATGTTGATGGTGATCTATAAATTTCTTAAAAAAAACGCATTTTTACGTATTACTTCACAGTGATGAAGGGCATTAATCACGAGTGTGGGTTTATGACACGAGCCGAAGGCGAGTGTCATAATAACATCACACGAGTGTTTAATGCCTAATTATGTATAGTTACATACACTACTTTATCTACTCACATATCATAAGCCTCCATGATGCATTCAGGAGCCGCATATTATGACCACCATATCTGTTTCTTTGACTTAGCTGGTAATAAGTAATTAATGACGTTAGGTGCTTTGTTACGGATATCAGGAGGCGTCGCCGAAATATCTATATCATCTTGATAGCTCATTTTATGGTTTATATTCAACAAATCGATCAATTTTATGCATTAAAACAAATTCTAACCGGTAATGGCGGCAATGAAAACTTTTCTTTTCTTTTCTGGCAGCTGTCATAGTTTTTTTTAATTCAGAGACAAACTAGAGTGGGCCCGAACTACCATATCGTTCGATATCTTACTTGCGTGCGACATTTGTCAATTTGTCTGCAAATTGACAATTCATTTCGAACTAAACGTCATCTCGACTGATATTAGAATAGAGGTCAAACCAAATTTCTTTGGTTTTCAGAGATGTTCGAAATTTGGATGATATAATATTATCGAAATCGATGTTATTAATTAGCAATAATAACATTTTCACAGATAAGAAATTTGTTCTAACAAAATAGTTTATTTTTATGCTGGTCATAATGTGCAGTTCTTGAACGCATCATGGAGGGTTTATGAAATTTGGGTAGATAAAGATATATTTTATTGTAATAGATAAACTTATTTGTAGTCGATGAAACGACTTATGTCTATATACATATGTATCGAGACAACAGTTTTCCATCACAACGTTAAGCTTGTGCCTCAAACCAGTTTAAATTTTTTCAGAGCAGTATTTAGTGCTTTCATAGTTTATACGGAACTCTCGGTGCACGAGTCCGACTCACACTTGACCGGATTTTTTATCATTGTTAATGATTTTTATCATTGTTCTTAATAAAAAATATATATTGCTCCTGTTACAGGGCCCACCCTTTATAGTTGACAATGCGAATCCTAACTGAAGCCTCAAGGGACTGTGTTCTTAAATGGCGGTCGTCGATGATGGTCGTTTGTCGCGGCGGGCGGCGTCATCACTTCCCGTCTTCCCGCCGTGACGGAGTGCGTGCAAACGACTTCAGCTCGCGCCGCCACCCATCCCGCCATCCGTCACGGAGAACAATGGCCAACTTAGTGATGAACACTGAGCGAGACGAGCGAAACGGAACCCTCGCCTGCACAACTCGTAACGTGGAGATATGTTCTTCGTTTAGCTTGATTTAACATTCGATATTAACATTAGGGAGTACATAATCTTTCCCTTCACCTATATTGCGTCATATTGTGTGTTTCTTTAGTAATATCGTTTACTAATATAGGATACCGAGGCCGCGGTATTGAGCAATAGCGGATAACGAGACTCTTTGAGCCTAATTTAGCACGCAGTTGATCGTTATTACTCGCGTGTTGTGAAAACACGGCGGAGCTGGCGCGGTGAATGGAGGAGCGCTGTTCGAACATAACGCGATCCGGCGCACGGACACGCCGTGTAAACACAAACAGCCCCGAGCAGGTGCGATACCCGGTGCGCGTATCGACGGCCGATAAAAATCATAAATTACTCATTTAGACGCGTTTTTATTCTAAGATTAGCCGGAGGAAACGAAATGTTTGATGTTGATCGTAAACACATTATTTTGGTAAGCGGAACAGCAGCCCTTTGAATTGTATAGTTACATTGGGAAATAAACAAGCGTTTATGATCAGAGCTGCGATCTACGGAATTATGACGAATGTTTTAGCAGTCTCAGAAATACAGAACTTCTAAAAATACGTTTCTAACGCAAAATGATAACTTGTTTGTGTAATGAACGCTGCGAGCACGCGCTGGCGGTAATCTCAATAGTCCGACATACTTGCTCTCCGTAATAAACTAGAAATTCACGAAAAGATACTCTTTCAGCCGACATTGCGGCGGAAAACGAGTTTTGCGGGGGTCGCTTCGAGCGGTCAGCTAATTGACCTTGCAGCATCTAACGAACAGATTTGATAAAAATACCCCGCCGCATACACCAATCCCGAAATGTAAAAAAAAGGAAAACATGAACTTGGGTGGTTAACTAACCAAGACGTTTGTGGAGGCGAAACAAATAAATCCGATATAAACCACTCGTGGAAATGAAAAGGATAATAAATATTATTACGAATACTTATCAAAAGGTATCGGTCCGTACTCATAAAGCGTCTGTTTGTCGGGGTCGCGCCGGCGCCGCCGCGCGCTGCACTAATATTTGTACAGCTACAGTCCATCAAAGAGACTGGACGAGTCTTTAACCCCGCCTTTTCCAGCGTGGATTTAAAACATCTATTAAGGCGCTCAGACAGTCAAAACCAATATGAAACCAGCGACGCAGGTAATCCCTCTACAAATATCTCATTAGAGTTCTAAACATATTTGTGAAATTGGTATAAAAACTTTTACATTGTAATTATTTCAGCGTTTCACATTTTTCCTGGCTGCAGTGTTGTTAATTTTCACAGGGAATATTTGTAAGAGTACTTTAATGAGAATAAAGAGGGACGCCAACGAGCCCTGTGTGTGTCGTGTGCGCTGTTTTTGTTTTGTTTCATCGAACAAATTAAACAGTGAGGTAATTGCGCGAGACCTTGCCTAATAAGTTAAATTTTAGCTGGATATTAATATTTTTCTTCTACTGATCACCGATTAAGAATCATTTATTTATTTATTTAAACTTTATTGCACAAAACAAAAGTCAGTACAAATGGCGAATTTAATGCCTAATGGTATTCTCTACCAGTCAACCATAGGGCCAAACAGAGATGCTTCAAGTGGGTGCAGAGTAGAAAATTAATCGTAATGTAGAATCATAGTGTATAGATAACATCCATGACCCAGGAACTTAGAGTTCATCAAATATTTTTCCTTGCCGGGATTCGAACCCGGGACCGTCGGCTCAGTGGACAGGTTCACTACAAACTGCTCCAACCGCGTCGTCCACAAAAGTGTAAAATTTTTCGAAATCTCCGCAAATTCGATTGTTCATTCGCATTGTTCGTTCGAGCCGGGGCAGCCGGCGCTGGAGAAGTTCATTAATGAAATAATGGCCATATTTTTGTGGTATTCGGTAACGCCATTTTGGTTATTTCATTTCACTTCGATATATTAGCGAGATTTAGTAATTACTACAAGGCACCTGACAAGGCGGAGCGACCGTTTAGGAAACTGTCGCTGTGGAGGCCCTCCGGAGGACATTTTATCCTACGTTAGAACATATTTTAGATGGTGTGATAATCGTACCAGATAAATATAATATAAGTGAAGGATAAGACATCGTCAACTTCAAGATACAGACTTAGCCTAGTTTGGTAGTTACCGGATAATGATACTGTACCTATGTAATCATTTTCTGTTATTAAATAAACTATTCTATTCTATTCTATTCTTTACAAGAAAATCCATACAGTATATTACCATTGTTGCGTTGCTGCGCTGTTCGCTGTCTGAAGCCGAACATTTACCAGAGTACATATATACATATTAATCTGTGCCAGAGTTCCGTTCCCATGTTAAAGCATCATATTTGAAAGAACTATTTATTGTTTTTTTTTTTTTATGTCATATCATAGGGGGCAAACGAGCAAACGTATCGCCTGATGGAAAGCGATTACCGTCGCCCATAAACACCTGCAACACCAGAGGAGTCACAAGTGCTTGCCTACCCGGAGGACGAAGATAGAATGCCTCGATGCTAGTAATTTCACCGGCTATCTTACACCCACACCGGAACACAACAATGCGAACATTGCTGTTTACCGGTGGGTTAGCAGGCAAGACGGTAGTAACAATCCGGACGGACCCTGCACGAGGCCCTACTACTCCAAGATATCACATGTCATATTTTATAACAAAAAAAACTCGTCGTTTGAAACGTTCATGGTCTCGAAGGGACTCAGTTCAGTTCTGTTATATTATAAAAATGAGCTATAATATTGCAACTTCAACCTACTTATGTAGTGACTTGGCAAAGACTATATAAATTTGTATGCGTTTCTTTGTTACTTTCTTCTATAATAATATACTCTAAATTGAGCTTCTCTACACGATAAACACAAAGGCATAGTGCGGCAATGTTTACAAGGTAAGTGATCAAGTGGATACGGACGACGACGGAGAAAATTGCAACTATACCTGTGCCGATAGGTTAACATCGCAAAGTAATTCCCAAACGAGTTGTCGACTTAATTTGCACGGCGTATCGCGTCCGTCGTCGTCCGTGGGGCCGCTCGGACCAATAAAACGTACATGATTTTCCTTTTAAAGCATTCCTTGAACGTTAAGCAACTTGGTTTTTGAGAGGATTTTTTGAATCGCTTGAGCGAACTGAATTTACGGCTTGGGCATTTCGGAATTATTGTACAATTGTACATAAATAACCTATTTGCGAAATTTAAGTTTTAGTCCCCAACCTTCGTTAGCTATGATACTATTTTTTTTATTTTTTATTTAAATTAGTTACACAGCATTACCGTAATTAAACCAAGGCACTGTGAAAATTACATTACAAAAAAACCTTAAATCTAGTTTGATTTAGGCGACGTAACAGCGCGGCTGCAGCACGCGCACCATAAACGAGCTGAAGTGCACGTAGTGGCGGGACTGTAGCTGGTGCACCTCAGCGAGAAGCCAGTCTTCCGGCGGACGTACTCCACCACATCGTCAGCCACGGCGAAGTGATGCAAGCGCGACTCGTAGAGCGCCTTACTCGGTGTCGCAATCCGAAGACCAGAACCAACCGGCTCGGCAGTGCCACTCAGAGTTTTGCGGGCACCCTACGCGCCTTGCTCTTCCTTTCCACCAGTGTGAATCCCTCCTTATCCACATTGGTGCGGGAGGACTATTCCTTATCAGCCTATATGCCTAATAAGCAACACTATTTCGTGATCCCTGAGCATGGTCTTAAATGTCTCAAAATCACTAATCCGCAGTTATCACCCTCTTCCCTAGGACGCTTAGACTGAAATAACTAATCGGCCGGTGAGTACGAGTACAGTACGAAAGTTCTGTCGCAATGACTGACCACCGTCATTCAAATCCTATTCAGGCAACGGTGATAGGGTTCTACGGGTATGCGACGCGTGATACCTTATTCGAGAAAGGCTGACTCCGCACCTACAGATGTAATTTCAGATCTGGCCAGATGCTGTGGCCTCCTAGTTATGTTCAAAGGTTCCGAGCGTCTATTCGTATGTAAGCCTTCTTTATTACATTCGCTCACATCACAGAATCCCTATAAAGGGTGAGGAAGGGATCGGCCGCGCTGACTCAAGCGACCTCTGGCTTGTAAATTAATTCCAAATCAGACCCTAATAAGCGGAATATGATAGCGGCAGGTGGGCGGGAGGCGGGGGTGCTGGGCGCGGGCCGAGTGTCTCAATTAACGCGCGGAACACAATGCTTGATCATCACTTTGAATACCGGATAAAATACCATTAATGTCTGTATTCATCATACCGAAATTTTCAAAATCGTAATTAAATTTTGCTTCCTACCCTATAGATAACGTGCGCGAAATAAATAAATAAAATTTGGTTCAGCTTTACGCAGTTAATGAACCTGTTTCTTATAAATTATTCCTACCGCCAAGGTAAACACATTTTCATGCATTCATTTTGCCAAAAGGAAAAGAAATCGGCGCGCGAGACTAACTCGTACTTGATTCGATTTTAAAATGTATCTATGCAGCTCCTCCGAAATGTTTGTGTGGGGTGCCGTAGCAGTACATTTGCAGTACACTTTGGTGGGAGCTGGAGCTCTGATTAGCCTCATGTATTCGTAAGTATTATGAAATGAAGTTACGTATCTTCGACGTAGTAATTTAAAACCGCTTGGTCCCTAACTGCAGAGCGTCGCGCTCCGCAGCGAAGATCGAAAACGTTATAGCCGACTCAATTTGCGTTTTCCCGAACGTTCACAAAACCGAATAACCCTCTTAAGACCTATGTCACAATAAAATATTTGATTTGACCTTTTTTGAAGAGGACAATGGAGCAAACGCCTACTTAGGGAATATCGAGCAGTTTTCTATTCGGCAAAAGATACAACATTGTTTCTATTCTGTCTTTGCCGTTGGCTTGCGGCAGTAATTCGGAATAAATTTAAATACAAATCATCTATTAAACAAATACCTTTAAGATTGACGTACATATCAAAAAAATACAGATAGAAAAAACTTATAGGCCCTACCCTAGGTCTACTAGGTTTTCTGCAGAGTGCTATGCAAGTCCATGGTGTTCGATATAGGATGCCGCGGAAACTCTAGAAAAATAAACACCTTTCGGCTAAAACCCTAAACAAATACGAAGTATAATTTACTTCAAATTAAAAAATTAAAATCATTTATTTCTCGACCAACGTGGATCAGTTTTGTTAGTAATTAAATGAAATAAGTACTTATAAACTATTGCTAGTAACATATTAGTAAGGTATTTAATTATAACTTTGTATCGAGACTCTAATAACCAGGCCTCGGATATTCATTATACCTACACTTCGCTGTCGGCGTTGATGTTGAATTGTATGGAAGCAGACCCTATTTATTTAATTTTATTATTGTAATTACGCATTAATTTTAGTGTTACTGTATCTTTTTGAAGTATCCGGTTTAACAGATTGGCTAATTAGTTACCTAAGGATAAAAATATTTCGTAATAGGTCAATTAAATAACATTTAGTACATCTACACCTTTAAAGCACCTTCAATTAGTCAATTTTATAACTTATATAGTACGTTTGAATGCAATTAATTCGACTCCATGGGCGACTACGGCGATGACACCAAAGTTTAGGTATAAAAGCATCTGAATATCTGATGCCTGCTAATAACTTTGCAATATTCAGGATAACTGCAGTCTTCACTCGTACGTACTCTGCGATCTCCTTAGGCGTTCGTAGAGTAATGTAGATGGAACACATACAACTGCGGGACTCAGCAGATGTTTGGACCCAGTTGGTGGTATCGCACTGATTTAAATGGATTCTTCTTACTTTCCACCTTATCACATTTTGACTCCTGACATTGGTTCGGCACCCATTTTGATAAACACCTTTGGATCTTGAAACAGCTAGCGACTTCGGTATAAGCACTTTGGGGAGTGGTGTGCTTGGACGTGATGTACCCGCGTACACTACTTGAGCAGTCGGGTGACAGGTGCTGACCTTTATTTTGCAATAGCGCTTTGTAACAAAATAACACTACTTCAGAACGCAGCTCAATTATGGTATTATTGGATACTTTTAACTTAGTCTGCACGTCGATCAGACTGTTCTTCAGGAACATAACATCCTCCAGCAGCCTGCATGCCCGTGGTCGACGTGACGGGTGTCAACTGTCAGCCGGTGCAGGTGCTCCACCACGAAGGAAAGTACGTGGATCGGTCTCCGACATACTGATGCTCTGAATACGCTGAATACTGCCGAACTTTAAATGCAATGACGTGACTTAATTCGCCACGTTCTTATCGCGTGCTGCCCACGCCGGAGCTCAAAACGACGTGCTCGCGCCTTAAGTAGACGTTTATTGACGCACAAAACCAAAACAAATTAAGCATTATGCGTTATAGGATTTATGAGTTTTGAGTTACGAATGACGGCCGTTCAAGATGCATGCTGCATAAAGTGTTGGTTTTCAACACACCATGCCATATTCAATATATACTATTAATTCATTCCAAAACACATCATACATCCGTAGAAGTTACGAAGATTAAATATATTTTAGGCGCTAAATAAAACATAATATTGTGGCACGACAATTTAATTACTTTTTATTAAAGCAGCACGTCTGCTGGCATAAACCAAAGGTTTGCAAAGAAGCGAAAAGTTTAAAAATTTAGTGGTTCTGGTGGGTTCGAACCCGCATCTCCGACCCAGCTTTCAGAGCCAACACGGGCGTCCTATTCATATACATATGTATAAATTTATAGTGCGAAACCGAGAAAAAATTGCCTGGTAGTCTGAAAAATTAATTTGCCTTTTACTCCATCTTACGTAGCTGCTAGTTAAATTTATTTAGGTCTGTCTAAAATTATATTTACTATTTACCAGTACCTTATATATTTTCTTCTTTAAAGCAAGATATTCACTGACATTACTCAAATCTGAAGTAAATAAATCAAATGGACTTATTGAAAGGTGAATGGCAAATGAGATCATACATATTTATAGCCGTCTTAATACGTAAACGCAATGAATTGGAACGTCGACACGACATTTTATATTTCGTACGTCTGTTTCACGAGCACTCGGGTCAGGAACAAGGTCGGGACTCGGTGGAATGTTGCCTGTCGCTGTAGCGTCTAGCGACGTTTTGTAGGTTTGATGTCATACAAATTTGGTCGCAACCGACTGGCAGGGGAGACTGACGACGTGACCCAAATGATACTTAGTACCTATTCAATAACAAAATAACTAGTTACTTTTCTAATGATCTCTTACATCAAGTTTTCATCCAAATTGGGTCTGATTAGATAATCCAAAATACTTTCTCGTGGTGATTCCATTTCCCAGTGAGGAAAACCTCAGGACGTCAACTGTGGGTTATTGGGTACAGAACCATATAAAATATAATAGCCAACCTCGGTCACCTTTATAGGTGCCTACAGGTATTTCATAATGATACCGTTTTAGAGTCTACAGCATAATTTTAAGAAGTCTGACCGTATACCTAAAGTCTGTATGTTATCAGCATCACGCTATTAACTTGCTACTTATGACGCAGCGCCCAGTTGTCCGGCCCGGCGCCCGGCCCCGGCGCCCGGACGGCCACTCATTTGCAATTTCACGCGTCACCGGGCAGGACCGCACGTAAACAGGCGTATCGATTTTATTATTCACTTGTTTGGGATTTCTGACACGTATCTGTTAAATCTGTTCCGCTTCATTGGTCAACGTGCGTGGCAATGTGAGACTCGTCACATGAAAGAGTACACTTAGCCAGCCCTTATGCATTCCAGTACCGGGCAGGCACAGTTTATTGATTAGAAACGAGTCTAATGGATCTTACCCTCTCGTCAATAGATTGGGACACTTTTTATAGATTATTTTATAAATTGTACCAAAAAATAATCGTTTTACACAAATGCAATCACAAATGTAGCAATTCCGAATGGTAGAATTATTGAGCCCGCTCGAGGAGTACGCGGGTGGTCTATCTTCTGTCATCCTAATCTGTATATGTACGTTGAATAGCTAACTGCGTTCTGTAGGCATGTAGTCGGAACCCAACTAGCTACATTAGCAGTGTGTCCGTCGAACTATCGACAGCTGTCGGCGCCCGGCGCAAGTTTGCCAGTGCGGCGGGGTGGTGTCGGTGCTCACGTCGCGACGTCGCGTCGACGACAACACGACACTGCGCGGGAAGTGCCGACACGTCGCTCAGCCATACCTACTCGTACATTGCGACACTTTTTTTGTAACAATGAAATAGGTAAAGATTGAGAAAGTGTATTGTGCCTGATGCAGTTTTTCTTAGTGCACTTTTTACTCTCTTCTTTAAGTAAAGAAATCGACCGAAAATGCTTCAAGGGATTGCAGGCTTAAGTATTTGTTATTAATTTCAGCTTGAAACATCCACGCGTTGTTATTGAGAAAGAGGTTATTGACAGACTGACGGTCAAGAAAGTGGCCCTATAACAGTTTCTTCAGTTCAGAATTTATGCCGTCCGAGGTACACAACATTACTTCTTATAAGTACGACAAAATTGAGAATGTGTGAACCACCCTTCATTGATATTACTCACGATTTACGACTATCCCAAACAGAGTAACGTAGTACCTACGCTGTAAAAGATTATAAAAAAATCCGGCCAAGTGCGAGTCTGACTCGCGCACCGAGGGTTCCGTACAAACATTCACTTATCCCATCTTAATTGGCCCGGTTAAGTTAAGTTTGCACCTGAAATATATGGCGCCGCATACAAAGGAGGTGCAAACTTAACGCAACCGAGTTCTCCACATACATATGATGTTTGAAAGAAAAGGACTAAATTTTTTATGATTTTATTACAAATGTATAGTTTTCAGATTTTTATAAGTATTTGTAGTATGTGACAATATTACTTGCCAAATTTAGGTACCCTATCATTTTAATTCCCTTGAGAGTGTCGAATAGTACGTTTTTTGCGTAATAAACGTCCGTATCTTTTTTTCACTTTAACGTAGAAGTCTGATTTTTTCACAGCATCAAGTGACCGTAGACTTGAGTATATGGTGTTAATTTCAACTCGATACCTCCACGCGTTCTTGAGATAAAGGGTACTTGACAGACAGACAGATGGACGGACAACAAAGTGATCCTATAAGGGTTCTGTTTTTTCCGATTGAGGTACGGAACCCTACAAACAGCATCACAATTAATGAACTTAGTGGTTAATATTTTTTTAGGCTATCGCGACCGTCACACAGTCATGTAAAATAATTTAGATTATATCGCGTATATAAATTATTTAACCCTCCCTCAGGGATTTATTTAAATAAGTTAGCGGTTCCTTATTTGACATACTTGTCATCAATTAATCATACGCGATTAATTCGTGTCGCATAATTTTGTATGAACGACAACAATCATTCCGTTTTGCAGAGTCAGCAATTATTTTAATGCTATAGCATCAAACCGCGTGTTATCTCTAATTAAATCAACCAATAGGTCAGCGTTGCCGTGTCGTGTTTAGCTGCTGCGTGTTAGGGTGCACCTTCACTGAAGCGTGACTGAAGCGGACACGTGCGGACATCGACGGATCTCAGGAGTGAAGCGGAGCTGAGATACAGATTTCAACTAGGCTACGCCTGAGCGACTAGCGGAGTGTTGAGAGGGTGTCAGCAATGTGATGAAACGTTGTTTGCGTTTCAATTTCAACCAAAGATGCTTAGGGAAGCTGATATAGTTACATCCCTCACACATAATTTGGTGGATCTACTTTTCGTTTTGTTTTGCATGTTGTGACGCCTAGAGACCATGTACATCTCTAAGAAATCTAAATTAAGTACTTAATTATTTTGTTGCATTAGTTATTGATTTTGACTCCTTGAGACCTTATAAATCTCAACGGAATTGAATTATTTCATTAATTAATTATACCGATCTATATTGCGTGTCGTGACGCCTAGAGACCTTCTACATCTCTGAAAAAATCACTTTATTTTATATAATTTTTAGTGTAAACATTGATTTGGAGACTTGTACATCTCTAACATATATGTATCAATTACCTAGCTATAATATAATTGTATTAGTTTTTAAGTATAATTCACGAAAAAATGACATTACTGTTGAGTTTCTTTCGGCTTTCTTCTCAACAGCGGTCTCCTCTTGCAAAATGCCGGTAGACTCACAATCTGACTTGTAAAAGTGCCCTTGTGGCCTACTTACTGAATAAATTATTTCATTTCATTTCATTTCATTTCATCTTTGTTATTATTCTGTCCTGTGACTCAAGGGACTGTGCGGGTATCTCTAGATGTGATTTCCAATGAAACAAGGTGTTAAGTTACTTATTTATTAAGAAAGTAAGTGTTAGATACAACGTGTGGGGAGCGACTGACTCAACCGCCCCGGTATGCTCCGCCCGCGCCCCGCGCGGTTTCACAGGAATTTGCCTACCTAGTGCGAATGGTGACGCTAGTGTGTTTCCACAGTACTATAGTTATTAAATTTCTTAGAAAGTAGCTAAACTTACTAAATATAACTATTTTGGCTCAGTGACCCAAACAGGATCTTAGCCTCCGAAACGAGAGCACGCTACTTGTCCCGATCTTGAGCAGTTATCCGCCAGTTCTCGGCTTGAAGCTTACGCACACCACGTCTCTCCAGCGGTACCTGGGACAACCGACCGGTCGTCGACCCGTTGGTCGCCCTAGATACGCTCTTTCTGTCGCGCGATCCTCTTCCATTCTTTGTAGGTGCTGACCGAGCCAACAAATTTCTTAGAAAAGTCTTGATAATTTATATTATTGGTACCTATTGGTAGGAATATAAGAATAGGCTGATGACTGTAATAATTCTAATATTTTTAGTAAATTTAACCCTCGATATAACCCTTGTAGTTTTCTATAGCTCTCTCGTAGCTATCTCGCACATCGCAGCGCACATCCCTGGTGGACGCACACCGTGGCAGCGAGCCGCGATGCAGCGGCGCCTGGCTCGATGGACACACCACTATTTACTAATTAAACTGCTCAATTTTTTTCCCTTAGATATATAGCTAAATTGACAAGGGATAAAATTGTTAAAAACAGACGCGTCTCACATTCAAGTTATTTTACGAAAATAGGATATCACTTCGTTAATCTTAAAATATATTATCGTTATGAAAGTGTGTATTATGTTTAAATTGTATTTTACCTATTCCATTACATCGAGTGAAGCGCACCGCCGTTTACTGCATACTGGTAATTAATTGAATCAGGCGTTACTTTGCGGAAGTCCATATTAATGAAAATAATAATAATATATTATTATTTTCATGCATACTGGTAAGTCGACAGGGATAACGACACGACTCACGAACATGAATACCCTTAAAATATGAAACTGAGTTTGTATTTGCCGTCGCTCAGTTAGTTCCATCCAAATGAACACTTCGTCTTACGACTAATCTTCTTCTATTCCATCGTACTCGAATCTAAATGACGGTAACTTAAAGACGGGCTTGACCAAAATGGAACTCTATTAGAAGACACGAAATAACGCCACACAACGCCCTCCCGCGTGATTACACGTGTGCTCGACAGTAATGGCCTCTTTACACCTGCGGCGCATTAACAATGATTAGTTCCGAAACATCCCCCAAAAACACCCAGCAACCTTATCCTACTTTGTCATAAGGCACTTAATCAAATGACTCATATTTCCCCAATAGCGCGCGTCTTGTGGTTTAATAAAAGTATTGGAAAAATAAGTGCGCGTCGATTCGTGTGAGGACGTGTGGTGCGTGTGTACACGGCCGTATTTGACCAATTAGCAGTTATTGTATGAATTATATCAACACGAGCATCGACAATTTGGAAAGGTTTTCAACCAGAACTGTTTTATACCTATTATTAAAACCGGTAATGTGAAATACTTACATAGAGGTTCTGGAGAAAATTACGATCACTATCAGCTTTGATATCGACGCTCAAGCGTCCTACAAAAGAATCCCTCCGCTCGCTACCATGATGCATGAGTTGCAAATGTATTGTAAGCAATAACGACTACGTAAGATTATTAATGTTTCGATAAAGAACAAAACTTTTCAATATTGATGCCAAAAACTTAAAGTAGCAATTAAACTTCTACTGTCCATGTTGGCCATTTCTGCCTTCTGCACAGTATACAGACGCTGCAGACTTGAAAACACAATCATATTTTCCTTTTCACTGAACTCAATAAATAAACACTCTGTAAACACTTGTTGGCTCAGTGTGCAGGATAAATGAGATAGAAATCTGTTCAAGAAAAAATATTATTATTCTTCAGTAAATATTATGTTTCTTTTAAAAAAATGATATTTATGCCCATATATACGTAAGTAATTCTGGAACTTACCATTGAAATTATTAACCCGATTAAAACCTTTTTAGGATTCTGTAGTCAACTAGGAACCCTTATAGTTTCGCCATGTCCGTCTATCCGTCTGTCCGTCCGTCCGCGGCTTAGCTCCGTGATTTTAGTACTAATGAGTACTAGAAAGCTGAAATTTGGTATGATGAGTGTGTGTATATATCACGCCAACAAAACGGTAAAATAAAAACTAGAAAAAAAATCGGGTGCTTCTTGTACACCTAAAGTGGGGGTGATTTTCTTTTTCGTTCCAACACTAGTGTATGAGGTGTCGTTGGATAGGTCTTTTAAAAATAATAGGGGTCACATAACATTATTTTTTTATAAAGTCAGCAGTTTTTTAAATATTCGCTACAGAAATCCAAAAAATAGCGTCCCCCCCTCTAACTTTTCAACTACGAGTCAAAAAATATGGAAAAACTCATGTATATGAGGCCTTATAAGTACTTTCAATGAAAACTACTTATATTGAATAAAATCGGTAGTTCCGTTTTTGAGTTATCGCAAACTTTCATAATTTTCTTTAAAATGACGTAAATGCCGCGCTGCAGTGTCCTTATACTTCGAACGTTACACATATTTGTTAAGTGGTATACTGCATTAAAACATTCCGCTCAATCTGGTGGGTATAATCGATAACTTACAGAAGGTAATAAGTAATAACAGCTACTTTGGCCTTTATTTTTGGCCTTTCTCGCTGTTTTAAGCCCGTATATTGTGAAGGATGGGCAACTACGGAACCCTACACTGAGCGTGGCCCGGTATTCTCTTAGCCGGTTTTTTCAATACAGGTAGTTATTTGGACTAACGTGGCGCGGGAGTGGTTACTGCTCCAAACGAGGCTGCATTGACTGCATAGCTTACTTACTTTATCACGTCGTCGCCGTAGATTCAAATACGTCAATCCATAAAGAGTTGTTTCCATTTTCTTTTACAATACGATTACAATAACTATCAAAGGTTTCTGAACCAGTCTGAGATTTGCCACTTCGATATGTAAAATATAGGTAATCAAAGTTACTTAGTAAAAGTCAGTGAATTAATAAACGATAATCAATATAGATTACGATAGAAACCCTGTCGTTAGTAGTCTGACAGGGTAAATGGTGGAATTAGATCCTGAAACCCTCCACATCCTCACCAAAATATTTTCTTGGTCTAACCTCTATTAAAAGATTTAATTTCAACGCCTTCAAATCCATGAAACCGAGAAGAATGCAGGTGGCTAAAAGTATACTGAAAGCTAATGTCAATAACATCACAAGTTAATTAACGATTAACCAACTGATTTGGAAAAAAATATGTTATTGTAACTCACCTGTTTCAATATTCCTCGGTGTCCGCGGGTATTTTTCTGCATTTATCTAATCGCTCATTGCAACTTGGAAGGTCGGTGGAGGATTCGTCGCCACAAAAGAAGCGAGGGTTCTTTCTTTAGTGCGGGGAGCTTTATTAAATTCTCAAGCACGAACGGCAGACCAACTTAAGTTGCAAATTGAAATAAAATGAGCTGCAGAAGCGGCAGGCTCTAATAGGTATTTGTTTCTGAATAGGAGCCCAGCCACAAAACCGTGACGATTGAATACATTTTATACCTAAGTAGTTTTAGTTTATGTTTATCTTGCCAAAGTACAAAACATCTGAAATGTTATAAATTTATGACACATGAATATTTTTTTTAAATGTGGGTACACACTACACTTTTTATTACTAAAAAATACGATCCCACCAAAAACATTTCATGTAAAATTGGCGGCCAAGACTCACATGCTCATAACGCTTTCGCTGTAAAAAAGTGGTCAGATCCCTCGAAAAGCCAAGCCCCTAAGCCCTGAGTTTACTGATCCTACACCTTGGCTTCAAAAGTATGGCTTGGCCGTTTCATGGAGTAACGTAAATAAGTCCAACGAACCGTCTGGCCCATACGGTATCAAGAAATTAAGTTTATGTCTTCATGATAAAATATATTAAACTTAATTCCTTACCATATAGGCCGGACAGTCCGTTAAACTTATTTACGGTACTTTATGAAACGGCCAAGCCATACTTTTGAAGCCAAGGTGTAGGATCAGTAAACTCAGGGCTTAGGGGCTTGGCTTTTCGAGGGATCTGACCACTTTTTTACAGCGAAAGCGTTATGAGCATGTGAGTCTTGGCCGCCAATTTTACATGAAATGTTTTTGGTGGGATCTCATTTCTTTTTGTAAGGTAATTTTTAATTTAAATGTTTTTTTTTTGTGCTGAAGTGTTTCTAAGTAGTAATAATAATTGTGTATTTAAGAAATACTTACGTTTAGCCCCATATATATATATATATATATATATATATATATATATATATACACTTTTATCCCCCATTACCTATGGAAAGCCCATACAAACTTTCATCCCCTTATTTTAAGGGTGGGGGGTGATTTTCTAAAAATCCTAGAATGTGTATTTTATTTATAACAATGAGCCCAATAGGTATAAATTTTCAGACCTCTAGTATCAAAATTTGCGAAAGTCTCATACAAACTTTCATCCCCTAGTTTAAGGGGTTGGGGGTTAAAAGTTCCAAGTTTCAGAATTATTCTATTGTTTGTGTAATAAACCTAGCTTACATACCAAATTTCAGCTTTCTAGGTCATCGGGAAGTACCCCACAGGTTTTGATACATAAGTGAGTGAGTGGCAAAATCGGCGTATTTTAGGTACCAATAAAACCTAAAGTATAAAAGCTAGATCAATGAAATCTAGTACATTTCATATGTTCCCTAACTGCATCTTAACCTGTGAATTTAGGCGCTCTGGTGTTAACTGGGACGAAACTATGAGGGTTTGAAAATGAGACGAAACGGTTCGAGAAAAGGTAGGTAGTGCCCCGCCTCTTTTTTTTTCGTCTTGGCGGGGGCACTACCGTGCCCCCAGATAAGGATAACGTGCTGGACCGGCAATCCAGAGGTACTGAGTTCGATTCCCGTACCTTTCCACCAGGTCACGCATTTAATTTTTTCTTTGTGCTTTGATCTTTCTTAATCTGAAATGCTAACATGAATTTAATATAAATGCACGTAAATATATGCTAGCATTACTATTATAAAGTAATAAATCATGCTCACAGTATTTACAACATCGTCGTCGCGTGCCAGTGAATGGCCACTATTTGTCGGCGCCGACGCCGTGCGTAATTTATTTGCACATTAGCGACAACGGCGACTCGCGATTTATAACTTAATAGTCTGACTATTATATTAAGAAGACAAATAGTCGTTTTAAAACCTTCGTTAAATTTAATGGCGCCTTCATTCTCGTGTTGTCACATTTTATGTTGAAAATGTGACAGCGAGTGTTGTAACGGGTTATTTTAGCGCTTATAAATGTTTGTGCTGCTGGATGAAAGCCATTATTCAATAGCATTTAAAGCGGATAGAAAACATGCTTAAAAAAAACACCGGGAGGTACAGCAGACGACAAACTTCGGTTTGGCCACAGATAAAGACAGTAGTTTGCCGGAATTTGCAGTTGAATAGTTCGACGTATCTAATAAAAACGCTATACTTAGCGCAGTCGTATGTAGCCTACGTCATTTCGATAAAAGCGGAGATATAGTAATAAACAAATCAAAGTAGAATCTCGATACCAATATTCAAAGAAGTAAATAAACAAAAAATCTGAAACATTTTAGAGAAAGAAGATTCTAGTGTGATTCTAGTAAGATAAGATCTAGTAAGATTATTAAACAACAACACAAACACTAAAAAAGAAGGTGTACGTGCCACATGCCGCTACAGACTCCTTGCGACAAAATTTTGCATTAATTATGGTAATCTACGGGGATTATTCGACTTGTTAATCTCGGATAACTAAGTCCCAAGTCTTCACAAGCAAGTCCCTAATTGTATTCGTGCCGTCCCGTGCGCCGTGAAACGCATTTGTTGCATTTTAAGAATTAGACGCTGAAAACGCGGGTTGAATATTAATAATTACGATATTATTATGCAGATGAGTGAAAAGCACCGCGACCGGACTAACGAAAATCACTATGACAGGTATTTTGACTGTATGACTTGCTCATGCATTGGCGACACATAGGTACCTGCAATGGAGCCAGCTGCGCACCTAAAATATTACATTACAAGGCACTCTTAAAACTATCCGGATTGTAATTTGTTGGCCAAAATTAAATGACATCGGCGAAGAATTCGATACCAAAGCCGCACCAACGATTAATGTGAATGTGAATCGATTTGTGCGACAATGGAACGAATAAGTCAGGATGGAATTCCGACAAAATGAGCGGCACGGCGAAAATCGGTGGGCCAGCTCCAGGTAAGGCCGCGGCTTTGTGAACAGCGGGCGCGCCAAAGCCCTGCTCGTGATAAAGTTTGTACGAGGTTGCATGGAGGTACACCTTATGCAATGCCTAGGTAGTTTTATATTGAACGACATATAGCATGAGAAGAAATATAATATGAGCAATACAAAATTGTGCCACGCTTGACAAAACCAGCAGCAGCAGCAAGGCGGCGCCTTAGAGCGGTAGCCGCTTCACCCGGCGCACGTACGAGTGGCACGTGCCGAGATATGGACAATATCAGCCCTCGAATGCTGCGGCAGCAATACAAGGCGAATGCTCGTACCCGAGACATGAAAGGCGGCGGCACAAGTGTAGCAACCGGTCGCCGCGCGGCAACAGTAATTCGCAAGACGCAACAACACTGATACGAGATGCGTACAGTAACTACTGCATGACCTATCTTTAATACATTTTGAAGTAGGTACGCTTGACCACAACGAAACGGGACAAAAATATAATCCTTGTAAAAAACGAATTCTTCCAGTGCAGCCTAGAAACGATATAACCTTACAGTCAGGACAATGAACTTGCATTCAGATGCATGGCGCGCACTCCCGGGGGCGAACACGTGATTGTCTGGGTGGTTTAAATTGCATGAATACATGTAAACCATCTCGGGCACCAACGCGAATTAATGCACTATCGCGATTATATCAGATCTAGTGGCAAATTGCAACACCTGTTACAAAATATATCTGAAATAGATTGCAAAAAACATTCACAAGTTTCCGTTTAGACCATTAAATCTCTGGCTCGTGAAAACGTTTTGCGTCTACTTTTCTTATCAGAACAGCCAAAAAGTGAAACTCTCTTCCTACGCAACTTTTTCTCGAAGAATATAACTTGGACCTCCTCATGTCGATAGTTAATAGGCATCTTCTAGGCAAGCATGCTCCATCTTAGGCCTTATTGTCACTTAACATCAAGTGCATTCAAGGTCAAATGCTTTTATTCAACGCATAGGTACATTTTATATTGGTAGTGAAATAAACAAACGTTATTTATTTTGAAAATTTTTCTTTGTAATGTAAATATACGGACGATAACAAGCCGTTTGTTTGCAGTTTACAACTGGTTATAGAATTATGATTGTATTTCTTTATTGACATAAAGATAGATACCATTTTGTTCCCACTCGCTATACAATCTCTGAAAAACGGAATAAGCGAAAAAGCAATGTACATATTTATTTCCAGCTCCCCATCCCGGCTTACGAGCTCACGTCTAGCTGGAAGCAGAAAAATGCTCTTCCGGTATCCGGCCGGGCGCGCGCGTACACTCGCATCCAGAAATATGTCGGCATACATTACGGAACTTATGTTGAGGGAGCAAGGCTCAAAATAATAAATAAGTTGTTCATTTGTATACACTCATCGCCGGGCCATGGCATACCGACTAATATTAATTAAAATGGCGGCATTTGATTTGCGGCGGATTAAAATGTACTGCGAACGAGTAGATCTCATCCTAATTCAAATTTTGGACTTGCGTACTCTTTAACAAAGTGAATGTGTAAATGAATGTAACAAATACTTACGATCTATTCGGCGTACAATAAGTAGTAGCCACATCGTTGTATACAGACAGGCCCTTCCGCATATGTAGACCCCACAATTCAGAGTTACCAACAGTTTATAGCATATACCACGCCCACTTAGTAATTATTTAGTTATCCCATTATTTAAATCTTGAAAGTAATAAACAGATATTAACAATAAGAATTTTAAGATGGGAGTGAAACCTTGTGCGACGTCGGCGCCCAGCAACGTGAATACGAGGGGCTCGTACCGCAACCGCACGATTTATTGTGTTTATCGTACACTTGATTTATTGTACATACCTGTGCATTACTTCCCCGCCACACCGACGATTTATGCATTAATATAAAATTGCATGCTAGATGTTATTTATTTTATTATGAAAACAGCTTGATCTACTGTAGTGCCAAAAGCTCTGTCATTTAAGGATGAAGATCCGAGGATAGCGAGAGCACCCTTTTGAAAATGTCCGAGCCGAAGAATATTTTTAATATGACTTTATGACGCTTTGTAAGGCTCGAGGAGGGCTGCAACTTTTTTCTCTTCAGTGGATGAAGTCGTAGGCGTCTTTGAAAAGCTCATAATCTTCCAAAATAAAGCTTTTAGCCGAAAGCTGTGAGTTCTTTATGACTATTTAATGCAAGTACATTTGTGCGAACTGCGTGTTCGTCCACGACTCGCACTCGCATAAAAGATAATAAGATGAAAGTCGAAACGCTAAGTAATTAAATAATACTCGTAATATGCAGGTATATGCAATAAGTCCTATTTTGATGTGATAACGAACACTAGGTACGCTAATATGGGCCACTACCTATAAATATAAGCGCCTATTTACGATTACATACCCTTAATCGTCTAGTGGTCGCGGTATACAGTGACAATTATGTTAAAAGTCACCAAAGAGTAGCGTTGATAAATCAACGATGGAATAAAATGATTTTGTTTGCCGTACCGTAAACTTTTCATGTATGTTCTGAACTGTTGTCTCCGCGCCGTGAAAAGGTAACACAATTGAGTTTACGATCCGCGCCGAGGACTCGCCACTTGCCGCGCGTCGCAATTGGTTAAATAGAACGACTAACACGAGGAAACAAACTTACTTTCAAGTCTTTGTTAATGTTTCAATCGAAATTGTTACTATTCTGCAGGCGTAATAAATCTGTTTATTGATGACAATAGGGTTTGGGGATTATTGAATCATTCTTCTCCGGACTCTCTCCCAGCGTGTGAACTCCCTAAAGTAGGTATAAATAAGATGTAGGTATCTTATAACCTACATGATATAAATTCATTTCATTCAATATGTGAATGACAGTACATTGTTTCACAGTCACCTAATTGATTTCCATATTAACAGAATTATACAATGACAATAAAATAATACTAATATTGTGTGGTTGTGTTTTTTATACTGATCAACTCCATTACCCAAAGGTTGTCTGGAAGAGATCCCTCATTAGCGATAAGACCGCCTGTTTGTCTGCCGTTATTAAAATAATTGTTTCGGTGTTTAATTTGTAAACTTTTTATTGGTGTGCAATAAAGCATTTTGTATTGTATTGTATTGTATTGTAATATTATAAAGGTGAAAGTATGTGAGTGTGTTTATGTTTATATTTGTTACTTACTTCTTCACGGTTAAACGGCTAGACTGATTTTGATAAATTTTGGTAAGAAGGTAGCTGACACCCTGGATTAACATATAGGCTACTTTTATCACGAATGAGGTAGTGTTACCGCGGGATGGAATAAAACGAATTTACGTAAAATAAAACCTTATATAATATATATTACACTAAAACTAAAACACCTACAAAAATATATATGATGTACATATTACAATAGATCTTAGTACATGTTGTCATCCTTATCCTACACATCAATTGTGTACAAATGTAGCGTTATAGAGATTGAAAATCCTATTCAGTTTAGATAAAAAAAAAACTACATGGATATTCTCTAGAGAGGAGAAAAATTATTAATCACTATTTATCAGTTGAATAACGTACCTATACATTTCTATTAAACAGATACACACTGCAAGAAGACCAAATAAAAAGTCCCCTTTCAGTTTTGTAGTTGAATAAAAAGCGGTGATTGTAATAAACGCGTTATACCGTTCATATTTAAAGTGCATTAAGACCTCAAAAGGCCTAGTCCCAGCCTCTCCGGCCTGTAAAGTGCTCTTCACTGCAATCATTACTGTTATACCTTTCTCGGAGCGCCTCCAGCATTACACACTTTCCACTTCATCCCACGGGCTTACGGTTCCTTTGATTTTTTTTAATTGAAGCCATACTTTTTACGCCCGAGTCGTACTAATTCAAACCTTTATTTAACCGCTTTATGGTCGAAATTGGATCAAGGGTTAAACACTCACAGTTTTATCGGCTATAGAAGTTTGCAGCGGCCGTAAAGCTGAGAGTTGTGTCGTTCCGCTTTTATAGGAGCAACTTCGCGGCAGGACAACATCCACGCGGTTTGTAAAGTCCTATGTTTGTAGGAAATGTCAGTTCCGAAGGATTTTTACCGTTCAGCGACCGGGCGCGCTAGGCGCGCGAAACATCTACAAATGGGCCATGGAGATAAATGAAAACTTTTCAGATATTAGTCGGATCTGCGAAAGTTTTACGCTGATTTATTAATGGATAGAATCTGATTGTTATTTTTGGAGGTTATATCGCACAAAACTTAATGCTTCATATAATTGATTTATTATTGGTACTTGGAAGTCAGTTCGCGATATTTGTCGCACTATTTATAAATAAAATAAATAATAATAAACATCGGACAACCTCACACAAATCTAGTCCCACAGTAAGCTCTAGTAGGCTTGTGTTATGGACACTAGACGACGATAAACATACTTATATAGATAAACTAGCTTGTGCCCGCGGCTTCGCTCGCGTTAAGAAGTATTATTATTAATTATGTATAGTTTTTGCGGCTTTACTTTTGTTTAGCGTGTGTAAAAAAATAGGGCCTACAAAACTTCTTTGTACACAATATTCTTGACTAATCTGTCATGAGGCGCTAAAACTATCAAGCTACTGGGTGAACTTACTCGAGAGCAAGCAACATAAAACTGTCCATGAGAGAAGCAATGTTCTCTCAAGTCAATACCCGCAAATTTGAGAGTTTGCCCCTGAGACTTCGCACCCTTGGTAAAATAATGCAACATGTGACTTTGCGTCAAAAGTGGTTTTATTACGAAAATATCCTTAGAATTATGCGTTCTACACGGTAGATTTTTTTTATAATTTTAACTTTTGTCGTTTCGCGGAAAACGACGCAAGTGAAGAGGCGACGTAAAATAATGCTACAAATGCGTATGCGTCCTTTTTTGACGTCGTTCCTGTGAGCGCATATCGGCGCGCGCGTTGTCGTAAAATCAGATGCGTCGGTGTTACCGGACTGTGATCATGCGTTGCGTTTTGGATCTAAATCGGCGAGAATGGATGCGGAAAACGAAACCGGTAATGATAAGTACTTTTTACAGGTCATGAAAATGATCTTGTAATAAACAATCATATGTGCACATACGACTGTTTGAGTTCTAATTCTTGAGATTAAATAGCCAGTCGCATGATCACATTCGACGTTATTTATCGATTTTTAACTAATTAATATTTTTTTTACAAACATGTTAGGCAATATTGCCATAATGTTATAAGAAGAGTTTAAGGTAATTTAATTGTTTTTTTAAATTATGGTCGTATATTCATTTGCGTCGTTGTTGTACAAACTATTCATAGTCGCATCGTAACATGTTGCGTTATTTTAGGACGTAGTTTAAGATGCGTCGTTATCAAAAAGTTTGAAGGTATAAAAAAAAGCATGTTATTGTAAAAAAAATCTAACGTTTTATTAATATGTAATAACTAAATGCCTTACCTGTAATTCCAACCATTCTAAACCATTAAATTTATCGTATTTTTATTTTTATTACCTATATGAACTGTACGAACTTTACCTACTAATAAAATCTACTTATTTGTAGATCTTAACATATTTATCATATTGTATTTATTTCTATGATGCCGTTTTTAGAGAAGTGATTACTCTTTTCGTTATTTGAAGTTTCTAAAGGAATCTCGAAATGTTGGGACACGAGGAAATCTTCGACAAAGCGAACTTGGAAGAATCTGCTTTACCCGACCCTATCAGTGAAAAAATAACCTGTTACTACTTACTACTGCATTCATCATGCTAGCATATAATGTGCTTGTAATAGTAAAAGCAAAAAAAGATAAGAAGGATGCCCTGCTCTCGACAGATGTCCACCAAAACTTTTAAACCTAGTTAAATCTTTCCACGCACGATGCTGTTGTTCATGACAGCCGGACTTCTGCTTTGTTCGACATGCGGAGGGACTGCGGCCGAGTATTGCCACCGATACTGTTCGACATCTTTTTCCCTGCGTCTGAAGGTTGCATTTGGGAACTTTAGTTTAGGGGATACACTTTACACATAAGAGCAGAAGGGAAACTTTTTGATTTTTTCGTCGTAAACGTACACATAGATTCACTGTTATTTTCCGATGATGCCGCATTCGTTGCCAAAAATTTCCCAAGAGTTACAGATTCTTTTCGATAAGTTCGCACACCCTTGTTCTCTCTTTTCCATGTACATTAATGCTAAGAAGATAGTTGTTCTGGCGCAAGGTTTTCACCAGCCAACTATGTTGTTGGATAGTGTCGTGTCCCTTGATGTTGTTGATCAGTTCCCTTATCTAGCAATCCCACTTGTCAAGTAATCTGTCACTGAATGTGGATATCGGGAACCGGCTTGGTAAAGCGGTTACAATGTTTGGGAAGCTCAGTGCAGGAGTCTAGACTAGTCTACTATCTGACAATCAAGAACAAAGTGTTTGTGTATCAAACTTGTGTTCTGAGTATAGTTTTGTGTGGAACTGAAACCAGTAGATACGTCGTAATCCAAGCAAGAAATAAGGCTGAATATTTTCCACTTGCGGTGCCTTCGTAGCAGTCTAAACATCACTTGGCGACACAGGGTCACG
Organism: Apotomis capreana; assembly: GCA_947623375.1. Lineage (NCBI taxonomy): Eukaryota > Metazoa > Arthropoda > Insecta > Lepidoptera > Tortricidae > Apotomis > Apotomis capreana. The sequence goes on along the minus strand of OX392512.1, from coordinate 26,291,496 downwards.
AATGAGTGTTGTAAGTCGCGCAGTTTTCCAGGATTTCTGCAATGCTTAAACAGCGTAGATTGTGGTGGCTGGGGAAGCATGTGCACCGTATGGATGCCATTCGCTTACTGTGTAACCTGAAATATGGGGAGACCCATGTTGCGTTTCAAGGACTGCACTAAGCGAGCAATGCCGGCATTTGGCATCAGCCCAGCAGACTAGGAAACTCTAGCCGACGAGCATAGCAAGTGGAGAAAGTCTTTAGCCGAAGACTGTAAGACTGAGAAATCAAAGCTTGTTTCAGGTTTTAGCCGCAAAACGCGAGAGGAGACGCCATAATGAGAGGAGGGTTGTTTCACCAGCTCGATCATCTAACGACCCTTTATTGAAATGTCAATCTTCATCACTGTCACTCCCGCATCGGAGTTTATAGTCATTCTTAATCTTAACACTGCCATAAAACGCTGCATAGTAAAATAATCATCTGATACAAATTTTAAGGCCTGTGATGAAAACAGTTTATGACTTATACAATTATTAGGTCTTAAAACACTCGTGTGTTTCCTAAAACTAAGCTCAGGTCAATGCTCATGCTTAAAGGCTTATCATTAAGTAACAGTTGTATATATTACTATCAAAAAGTTTAATATTCTTATCTATTCGTTTATTAAGTTTTATAATACAAGTACGGGTATTTTATAAATAAAATTTATATAGAGTTTAGTATGAACGAGTTGTTACTTACTAGTTTCAGTTTTTAACGCTTATTTTTTTTTGGAGTACATATTATATGGAAAATATTATGTAAGTGATGATACCTTATCATGCCGATAAAAAGTTAATATGTATTAAAATTAATAACATTGTTTTATCTTCTTGCACTTAATGTGTTCTGGTAGCAAACCACAGTATTTTTACTAATTGCTGCCTAGTTATTTAAGTAAATACTTCGGTAAAATAAGTTCACTTGAAATAATATTCATTTACAGATACCTAAATCTTTCAGATTCTATAGAAATATAATATTTTACACATATACGACCTCATAATTTCAAGGGTTATTCATAAAACAAAGACGTATGTGCACATGCGTCACGTAGATTTTTGTAAAATAATGACGGATCTGCTGATACGTTGGCTGATGCTTGGTAATAAATAGCCGTATGTGCACATCCGTTACATTATTTTGAAAAATAATCCGTTTAATTAAATGGGACATAACACATTTAATTGATTACATTAATATTAACCTATATACAAAAGTACATGACAATTCGACGAAACGCAAAAATGTTATCAGCAAAAATCACTTGCAGAATTTTTAAACTGCTCTCCTGTAAAGTACACATTTTGCAGATGTGGCTTTGTTTTACCAAGGGTGCGACTTGTTATTCAAGATTGGTTTAATGATTCTAAGCCCTAAGTTATAAGTTACGTCATGTTCTATTGTAAGATATTGAGGTTCTCTTCGTTGATGAATAAAAAATGTATTATTCTGAGCCAGATTAACGTAATTCAGAATTCTGAAATGACTTATTATTGAAAAGCTTGAATGTATTTATTACGGATGCAGGAAGTTTCCCGATCATTACTCATCCCGTCCCAACGCGCCGCCCGCCTATAGGTACCGATTGACGACGATCGAGATGCCACCAAATACTACTTTTTTAATCTATTAGGATAACACGGGTCTCTATCCATACCTCAAAAGCAAAAAAGATCACGTGTAGCTGTCTTTCAGTCCGTCTGTTACAATCGATTTGCTGCAAAACTACTGGACCTATTAAATTGCAATTTGGCGCAAATGCTTTCAAGAATTTTCATGACCACAAATAAAATTTCAAAATCGGTGGCATTTTCGTAATTAACGTCCGAACAAACCACAAAAATTACACCCGTACTCATATTTAGTCATTTCAACCCCATCGCACCCCAAAAGGCGACCCGACCCGATAAACCATTAAAGCATTACCAATGGATTTTCAGACTTTGTCACCACATTTCTCCCTTTTAGGGGTTGAATTAAAAAAAACCTGAAACACGTGTTAACTCATTTATTGTTAGAAATACTCCTGTGAAGTTTCGAATAAAATAGTCTAACTAATCTTCTTTCGCCATACAAACTTTGGACCCCCATTTCACCCCTTTAGGGGGTCAATTTTGAAAAATCCTTTCTTAGTGCACCCCTACACCTTATAAGGAACCTACGTGCCAAATTTGAACTCTCTAGAACCAGCGGTTTAGTATTTAGACATTTCAACCCTATTTCACTAACAGGGGAGATGGTAACTCACGTCCGCCACGTTGGATTTTAAAATCGTTGCGGTTTTTGTAATCAGCGACCCGATAAACCATAAAAACAATACCCATGCTGATTTTCAGACTTTGTCACCACATTTCTCCCTTTTAGGGCTTGAATTTTCAAAAAACCTGAAACACGTGTTTACTCATTTATTGTTAGGAATACTCCTGTGAAGTTTCGAATAAAATAGTCTAACTAATCTTGTTTCCCCATACAAACTTTGGACCCCCATTTCACCCCTTTAGGGGGTGAGTTTTGAAAAATCCTTTCTTAGCGGATGCCTACGTCCTAACATCTACCTGCATGCCAAATTTCAGCCCGATCCGTCCAGTGGTTTGGGCTGTGCGTTGATAGATCACTATGTCAGTCAGTCAGTCAGTCAGTCAGTCACCTTTGAGTTTTATATATATAGATACATACTTAAATACAAATAACATCCATGACCCAGGCACAAATATTCAAGTTCATCACACAAATATTTGCCCTTGCCGGGACTCGAACCTAGGACCGTCACTGCGCCAACCGCATCGTCTATTTCCGTGCATGGCGTGAAGAACTTGGTAACTCGACTTATACGTTTATTTTTTTTATTGGCGTAATGGCTTTCTACGGCCAAGGTTTTGTAGGAAAAAAATTGATAACTCGATATCTATGATACTTTTGAAGATAGGGCCTGTGACATCATATTGATATCTCGATATTAAGCGGATTTTATTTAACAAAACGAGATATCAGCGCGATGAGGCACAAAAAATATTGCATATCAACGTATCAACGTATTCTCAAAAAAAAAAAAGCGTTCGTAACTTGACAAAACAAGATATTAGAATGAAGACAAGCACACTTTAACGATAACAAATGAATATATCGTTTTATCTCATTATACACAACTACCGTAAATTCATATGTCGATTTATCATTTTCAGGTTGATGGACACAGCAAATAATAAGTTGACATAATTAATTATTCATAATTTATCGAAATGTATATTTCGATTTGTCAATTTATTCTCACATCAAAGGAAAACACTGATAACTGTACATTTGTGAACATAATATAAACCTTAGTGTAACGTGTTAAGGTCCATGGGGTATAGTTAACAGTGTCTTCGTATGTATCATTTACATTACCGGTACCTTGTCAACCATCGACCAGTATTATTTATTGGATCAGAAAAACAAAGATGTTGCCAGTTAAAAATAAGATAAATTCATCTAGTTTTTAACCGACTTCAAAAAAAGGAGGGGGTTCTCAGTTCGGTTGTATGTTTTTTTTTTTTTTTTAATGTTTGTTTTTCATAACTCCGTCATTTATGAGTCGATTTGAAAAATTCTTTTTAGGTTCATGAATAGACATCTCAAGGTTGGTCCCATTAAATTTTGGTGAAGATCGGATTACGAAATCCATGAGGAATCGAAGAAATTCCTGAAATTTTATAGGCACTCATAATATTGTTCATATATTTTCTAAAACTATTTAAGTATTTGCATATGGTAGTCATCATCTTCTAATGCTGAACTGATGATGGAAGGTACAACTCCTTAACGGTTAGGAGTTAGGCGATAATTCAAACAAGATGCATGCCTTCAAGTCCTCTCTAATCACCCCGCCATAAGTATTTTATATGAGTCACTAAAAAGCGAAAAAAAAAAAATTAACAAAAAAAAGAACCGACTTCAGTGAAACTAAAAAGCCAAAAATAACCCATTCAAGTACAGATTATATTTGACTCACCCTTTGAAGTCGGTGCCAAACCTCACGTAAACTTTAATATATAAATATAATAGAGTGGTTTGGGATCTATTTCAAAGGGTGAGTCAAATGTAATCTGTACCTGAACGGGTTATTTTTGGCTTTTTAGTTTCACTGAAGTCGGTTCTTTTTTTTGTTAAAAATTATTTTTTTTGGATTTTGGGTTTTATTTAAAACAAACCGGCCAAGGGCGAGTCTGACTCGCGCACCGAGGGTTCTGTACAAACCCATCTTAATTGGCCTGGTTGAGCACCTGAAATGTATGGCGCCGTATACAAACAAGGTGCAAACTTAACGCAACCGAGTTCTCCAAATATTATGATTGAAAAGGACTAGGTACCTATATTTTTTATGATTTTAATACAAATGTATAGTTTTCAGATTTTATAAGTATTTGTATTATGTGACGATATTATTTCATTTTCATTCCCTTGAGAGTGTCGAAATGTACGTTTTTTGCGACCTAAACGGCCGCATTTTCTTTTCACGTTAACGTAGTTTAATTTTTTTCACAGCTTCAAGGGACCGTTGACCTGAGTATATGGTGTTAATTTCAACTCGATACCTCCACGCGTTCTCGAGATAAAGGGTCTTGACAGACAGACAGGCGGACGAACGGACAACAAAGTGATCCGTTTTTTTCCGATTGAGGAACCCTAAATATCTGCAGTTTTGGCTCCATCATCCATTCTTTACTTACATGACCATTTCCATTTTAAAGAACAGTGAAAATGTACGCAGTGAATAAGACTTTAAATATTACATCATTGATGATGAAACGAAAATATTACTAGGCAAAACGTCGGTGGTACGCAATAAACTGCATTATTACGTATATCCCTAGGTATTTTTCCCTTTGCTGCCTTACCGTTTGATAATATACTTTATCCTATGCTTGAGATACATAAACTATGGTTGAGACAAATGTTGCTCCGAAGTATACTTTTGTTGCCTGAAGTGTTGCGCCTCGAGGCTCGTGGTATGTGCCGCGATGCGGCCGGGCGGGCGTGGCGCTGTCTCCGAGCCGCGATGTACCTACATAGTATCGCGGCTCTGTCTCCGAACTCCGTCGCTGAGTCTGGATAATGTCGTGATGTGCAGAGCTCGCGGTCGCCGACCTTCAGCGATGTTCCTGCCTTTGTGCAAGTTCGTTCAGTTAAATCGAATCTACCTTCACGAGCGCTCTGCGATACCTACATTCAATTTTCCCGCGACTGCATCAGCAAAGGGCGCTTAAACACCTTCGTCTTGATCACAGTTCAGTTGAGAAAGATCTTAAAAACCATGCAGCATTAGGCTGAAAATGCGGCTTATGCTTACGTCGTATTATCGAAATGATGTCACCGCTTATTCTATTCGAAGTAAAAATATGGGCTGATATGACCTTTTAACCTTTAGAGGCGACGTTACCTGTGCTCACGGAGAGAAACGCAATTTTAAAATGCTTAGAGATTTCTGCAAGTTTTAAAAAGCTTTTTAAATAGCTTAGCGGGTTTATCTTGCGCGGAGAACTACGTTTTCTGAAAAACTTTCACCAGAAATTACCGGGGTCTTTTACTCAAACAGAGATAGGAATACGAGTACAACAGCTATTATACAAACTGTTTGTTTGATAAGACTAAGTTCCCTCTTTTTCAATAATTGAATTCTTACGAAAGTCTGTAAGTATATATATACCTTGTGGCCTTGTGGGAGGCCCATAAAATTGTTTTATGGATCTTTGAAAAACAGTTACATTTTTTATCAAAGCACCTATTATTCTATACACCTTTATGCATATTTAATTTGTATTCCTATATACTCTACTGAGCTTTCTTTCCATATTTTTATCTTTATTGCCGGCAGACCTAGCAGTTAAAAGCATATATGTACAATTTAATTCCACCGTCGAGCAAAAAGAGGCAAACCGCTCATCTAATTTGAAATTCCCGAGCGTTTCAAAAGCAGCCGTAAAAAGTAGGCGTTCATCAAAACGCCAGTTAATCCGGGAGATGACACACACGTGCTCGGGGCTGGAACGAAAGTAATTACCCTCGAACAGAGCCGCGCACAGCCCGGCGCGGCGAATATCACGGCTTAACGCCGCACGCGCCGTCGCTCGTATCAGGCTTTACCTCTACAGATGTGCTAAGCTGCGTAGCTGAGACTGTGTGCGACATCCTCCAGGATCATTTATTTCCGGAATCCAGCTTAGTATAGCACGTGTTGTAATGGATTCGGCGAAGCCGTGTGTTTTAGAAAACTAAAGATGCGAGCTGAGGATGGCAGCTAGGGATGTGCAATTGCGCCTGTACCACGGTCAACTACCTCGCACAGCACATTGGCAGAATATGACAATAGGATACTTACTCTGTGTCTCATCCTGATTTTAAAACATTGTTTCATTAAATTTGGACCATGTATAATCGTGTAAGAACAGAAATTAATATGATGACTATTATGACTATAAGTAACATAAGCTAATTGATGTCAAAAGTAATCTAAAATGAATTTCATATCACATTTAGGTTGCAGCATAGAGTTCCAGAAGCACGCGGCTCTGACGTAACGTTGTGTAAACAGAGACCGAAATTGCACGTTCTGATACGTCGAGAGTCGCGATCATCAATGCGAATGGAGTGATGACATACCGAACCGAACTCATGTCGCTGTAGTTTTGTTTGAAATCGTCTCTAATACTCCTTAAGAACGCATTGGTAAGCCGAATGAATGAAATTAAATTAAATGAATAATAAAATAGGTACATGATCTTTTAATCTTCTCGCTGTCGAAGTGAAAAGAAGAGTGTTTAAGATGCGGCTAATCTCTTCGTGTCACAATGGCTTATTTTAGCTCCTTGTCAAACAATCTACCATTTGAACGGAGGCATTTTATGACACGACTGAAAAAAACATCTGGCGAACTTTGGTCAATACGTTTGGCTCGGTAGGTATGTCATATCGCCTAGCTGCCAGGAAAATTAACATTTCATAGCGAGACACCGGCCCGGCACGCCTGCGATGTCTCTCCGAGCTCGAGTAGTCTGTTTGAAGCATTCAAATGAGGTTGAGAGGATTGAGACGTTATCTAGACTTTTGCTTTAAAAGTTAGTTGCGAATTGAGATTGAGAGTCGAGACGAGTTTATAAACTCCGTTGCAGAGAGAACGCACAATATAAAGTGTATGTTCGATACCCATAGTTGAGATAAATTTCATGATTTTAAATGTTTATTTTGCTTAGCCAATTAAGGCCGTTTTCATTATTCTTTATATTAAGTTAATTATATGGTACAGTTGAAGTAGGTAGAGAAGTAATCAATTTGAATTGAAATTTTCCAATCTTACTGTTTTATAATTTAAAGTCATCATGATTCTATAGCACGTTTGTGGCAATGTTCGTGTTATAAATCAAAGCCAGAGCGCCTCATCCATTAAGCGCGCTTACCGTCAGGAGTTGCGCCAGCTGAGCACACTCCCGTTCTTTCACAACTAAGTGCAGAACAAAACGTGCCGTGGACAGCGGCGCGGCTCTGAGGCTAATCTGAGCGCGTATTTTAGTTAATTATAATTTAGAAGAGTACCGTCGCCGGCGCTGTAAGGCGAGAGACCCGCCGTAATTAAAACAAAGTACAAAGTGCGCCGGACACTGCGGGCGATTCAATGAGCGAATCCGTTTGCACGGGTCGACTTTGTGCTAATTAGTTTCGCCTACATGACCCCGTCTGACGTTAAATTCGATTCAGATAGGTCTCTGTATCGCGGTATCGCCCACATTGATGTAAAAATGAAGATTGACGTTTAAGTTTGCCTTATAAAAAAATCTTAACAGTGAGCAGAAAAAGAACTCAAGAAAAGACAGTGAGATTTATTCACGTCTATACACGTTACCTATCCCATGCGTATAGAACACGAGTAGCATTAAACTAAATCCGGCTAAAATAATCATAACAATTCCAAGCGTTCATTGTTTACGCAGAAGCTGATTACGGCAAACAAAATACATAATGAAGCTTATTAAAATTGATAGTTTGGCATAAAACGCGAACGCTCTCGTCGCGTAATGGACGCTCATAAATAATTCAGCGCGTTTATGGATGCCAGCCGAGGCCAAGAACATGTCCGCCAGATTGAATAAAACCGTTTAATGGGAACTGAAAACGTTCGGTCCAGTGATGTAAGCAGAGTTTTACTCGCTCGCGGACACTTGGGAGCATCGGGATTAGAGCGCGATGAATATTTAAATTTTAAACCGGTTGACCGCCACCGTCCACGTGCCGACCATATCCACAAGATCGGTAGCAGCGCGTTGACGCCTATCGTTGTCACATTCACATGGAGAGGTTTTAGTGTGTGTTTAGGAGTGACCCACATTTTCGTCTGCTTCAAAAGCTCTCAAAGGATGTAGTAGCCCAGTGCGGGCAGCAACCCGACCGCTGCTGTAATCGTCGTCTGAAATAAACCCTAAAAAATGGTAGCGATTGGGAATTGAGTATTAATCGCCCGCCCTTTGATTAGACTTACATCTGTGGCATTCAAATCGTTACGAAGTATCGGGATATGTACTGATATGAGCTTATTTTTAACCACCCTATAAAGGTGTAGATGTTCGTTAAAAGTCCCAATTTGGCAGTAGAACACAAGGATTCACGTGACGTGTTCTAACAATAGGAACATTGTACGTGTAGTTTTGTCGCTCTCTTTGTTTATGCCTCAGTCGCAAGACGCTCTGGCCTTTTGTAGTTTTCAGTAATCTGTCGCCTTTGGTACAAAGAGACAGTTTTAGAAACATTACCACTCTTTTATATAGTTCTGTCTACTACTGTATAAGATTTTGTATCCTAGGTCCAAAGTCCTAGTAATACCAACAAAAACATCTGGACTACCACAGGTACTTTTCTTACTTTTGTGGTTTTTAACGTTTAAATGTTTATACATATAAAAATCATAGGCTAACGAACTTTTTTAATAAAACACTTTGTACTATGACCCCATTACCTAAAAGATTGTGAGGCATATGAAAAAAGTTTCCACCGTGTTTTCCTTGATGAGATGCTCTCACTAGTTTAATGTATTCTGTTTGCAAATAATTGAATAACTCTGGAGGTTCTCGCTCGACACTTAGCGACGGGCCCGGTAGTAGTCTTCTAGGTGCGGGCGTAGCGTAGACGAGCGTCTTAACATTTGCATACTTTGACTCCTTTGAGATGTATTATTATGTACTTTCGCATAATGAAAGGTCACGGTCCGGCGCGAGCGACACTCATCGAATTTTAGAGGCATCATGCGTTTGTTGTACGATAGTCGTTGATCAGATACATTATGTAGTCGATGGTTTGCGGCGCGCCGACGGTTGCATAATGAACCGTCACGGTCTGGCGCGAGCAACACTCATCGAATGTTTGAGTCATCATGCGTTTGTCGTACGATAGTCGTTGATCAGATACGTAGTCGATGGTTCGCGGCGCGCCGACGCTCGCATAATGAACCGTCACGGTCCGGCGCGAGCGACACTCATCGAATGTTTGAGTCATCATGCGTTTGTCGTACGATAGTCGTAGATCAGAAGCTTAGTCGATGGTTTGCGGCGCGCCGACGGTCGCATAATGAACCGTCGCGGTCCGGCGCGAGCGACACTCACTGAATGCAAGTAGCAGGCCTTTGAAGTCGTATTTAATTATATTCGCGAAGTTAGAGGCTCGGCACTAAAGACTCGCGCATACTGGCGCGAACTCGGTGAGTGAAACGATTTCGACCATAAGGTAACCATGCACCAATAAACTGCTTATAGCTCTATTCACGTAAAAAGATCTTATTGTGCAGGAAAATCGCCAGCGCTCTTGTAGGAAAGGTTGTTGCTTTTATATTGTTTTTTTTTTTTTTAGTGAAACTTCTAATGCGACTTCCAACAAGGTTGCATTAAACGTTTAACGTTACCGTGGAGGGGGTAAGAAAGCACTGTTATGTTGCGTTAAACGTTCAACGCAACAATCCGACGGACAATGCGACGGATTTATGGTTATGTCAAGGTACGTCTCTTTTGAATATATATCAATTGATTGTTAGGTTTTTTCTTTTGAAATTACAATTTCTACCCCTTCCTATTTTAATTTCCACATTACGAAGTTTCACTTCTTCCGCGCGGAGGGCCTCCACGCACTATTTTTTTTCTAGTGATCATTGCACCCTAAAGAGATCTCTTCGAATATTGCTACTTTTCTTGTTGGACGCTCCATGTTACAACTGATGATCGTGATTAGTGATTAAATTTCGAGCCATAAATTCCGATTCATATCGCTTTGAACACCTTTAATTCTTTAAAAATAATGTCCCAATTGAAAAAAATTAATTCGGTTACTTTTTGCCACACCAGTGTGAGCGACTCAGAAAACATTCCCGGCAAAGCCCCGACCCACAAACGTGATGGATATCTCTTTGAGAATTGAAATGAGCGAACAATTATGTTAGCGTTTTACCTTTACGGCTCCCGAAAAACATACGACAGCCGGGAGGGAATTAAAATACGAGTCGGGGGATTCCTGCTGCTGAAAAACCCGATATTAAAACTTTACTCCCTGAATAACAAAACGAACACTTGTCCGACTTGACTAAGTAGGTACCCGATAAGTACCTGAAGACGAGGAAAAACTTTTTAAAGAATATTTTCAATAATAGTAAGTATGTTTTTGTACTTAATATACTTTATTCTAAGGCATTCAAGTGCGAGTCAAACTCGCGCACTGAAGGTACAGTACAAACTATGAAAGGACGGAACATTGCTCTGACGAAAACTTTTAAGTTTTCGTTTAAAAACTGGTTTGAGGCACAAACTTAACTTTTCGGTTGGATAACTGTTGTCTCCGTTTATTGACATAATATGTCGCTGTTAATATACCAACTGCAAAGAAGATGTAATTATAAAAAGGTATATTTATTATAATGTAACTACAAATTTACGGTTTTTATACCTTGTTATTTGCTTGTGCTACATGATGCTCCTTTTTTCAAAATTTCATGATTCTATATCGGCGTCATGTCATAACAATTGCAGCATAAACGCGGTATCTTTTGAAGTTTTAATTGACGTTAACTTAGAAGTTTGATTTTTAACGGCTCTAAAGGGTAACAGAATTGAGTGTTTCATATTAAATTTAGCTTGATATCTCTCTCCTGGAGTTCCTGATAAAAAGGTCTTGACACACGAACAACCAAGTGATCCTCAAAGGGTTAAGTTTTTGTCGATTGAGGGAACCATAAAAAACATTTTACATAGAATCCTCCCGCGAGTCTCACACAGTCAGCTGTCGGGGTGCGCACCGGTGACCTAGGTCTAGAGCCGTTCTCCAGCTGTGCCGTGAGTGAATCAGTTTCGTGTGTATTTTAATATGCCATCAGGCAATTGACTTTCAAATAAAAAAATTAATATCAGATAACCTCACACAAATCAACCTAGTCCCAAATTAAGCTCAAGAAGGCTTGTGTTATGGGCACTAGATATACATACGATATACATACTTATATAGATAAATAAATACTTAAATACATAGAACATCCATGACCCAGGCACAAATATTCGTGTTCATCACACAAATATTTTCCCTTGCCGGGATTCGAACCCGGGACCGTCGGCTCAGTAGGCAGTTGCTTAACCACGTAGATTTTCGCTTCCGCCGATGACGCCCGCATCTACCAGCCGCGCGGAGAGAGCATTAGCGCGCCGTTTTATAATCGCCGCCGCCGCGACTGATAGTAGCTCCTGATGACGAATCGCGTACCGATTCGAAATATTTCGAGCGATATTTGACTTGTACGAGCGAGTAAACCCCTTTCGCATGTACCTATTTGAAACTTTTGTAATTCACCGTTTCCACGATTAACCTTATCATAATTAAAAATCTACGGCGCGCCTTGTACATATTTAAACCATACTTAGAACTATTTAAACGCTCCCGATTAATCATGATTATACACAGACGGGATTTAAACATGTGAATCATATGTTTATATGGGAGCAAAAACACATAAAAAAAAATGATTTAATGACCCACAAAGCTCAATGATTTTCTTAACTCACTGAGTATTTAATAAATTTTATAGGTCTTACATTGTACGCGGTGCGTTTGTAAACGCGCTATATCAAACAAAGGGCGCACGGCAGGCTTTCTTCTGATTGAAAAGGAGTCGGGCTGTGACAGAGAGAACAGCGCGAACTAAGGAGCGGTAGTGCTCCGCCGGTGGGGACTACGCTGAGGCGCCGGTCGGAGAGTTCGCGGCGACCATTGCATGGATGGTTTCCCTGATCCTTCGCATCGATTTACTGGTTTACCCGAATCCCACTAATATGTTCGCGAAACGAACAAATTCAACGTTAAAACAACATCGATATAGCTAAAATTGTACTCAACCTTCAGCTACTGAGGTGACAAAATTGAAATGGAAAATTTACTCAAAAGGTATTCGTCAATTAAGACAAGACGATTCGAATTAATCGACGTCCAAAGCAAACAGACATGGGCGCAAAAACACGCTAATGGAACGGAACCTCGCGAATAAGTAAGTGCCACTAAGAGCCATTAAAGTTGTGCTTAATGGACTTTAAAGCTTCTCGTCGTCAGTCCTCGAGCGACGAGCTGCAAGCTAGCGGACCTAACGACATCATGTTATGCTGACTCTGAGTATTTATCTAAGTATAATTTACGTGACAGTTCCGTATCCCCGTAGTTGATATTTTTAGAATCATCAGCCAGAAAACACTGGTGAACGATAGACCAAAGGAGAAGTACCAACCAAGGTAACACTACCTTGATCAATTCTTTGTCAACGCCTCCAACTTGTCCGTAGTCCGGGGAGTTTTCTGACATAAGAACACCATTAAAATCAAACTAATTACTCCATTAACAATCTATTTTGCAAACTAAGTGTGCTACCCACTGTCAATTAAATTTGGTAATTGGTTTTATTTCGGTCGCTTTGATTGGTTCTTCCACGGACCTCCTAATTCCTAAATTTGATCAGGCTAGTTGATAGTTGACCCGTTAAAGAATAAACAAGATAGTTGGATGCTGCCGTGGTACGGGGCCAGTAGCACAGGAGCCCGGAGCGGGGCGAGACGCGGGGGTGGTAGGAATTTCGCGGATAAATAACTCAATTTGCCCCTTCAAGTGAGCCCTGTGCTACAGCCGAGTAGTGCGGGTGGAGCAAGCTACGGCGGGCAGCGGGCCAACACATGGCAGCCGCGCTTGGTTACTTTTACCACATTTGGCTCCCCGGAGGGTTATACAGCTCGTGTTTGTACCACGTCCGACGTCCGCCACTGTCCTTTCGAACACAAACGAGTAGTGCTCGTCCTTTTTGCTCAGCACCCAGTGTTCCGAACCATAAGTTAGAATTCTAACCAATTGGTTTTAATAACAACTTATACATAAGTAAATTGTAAGTTTCAACGCCCGGTACAGTATCTTTGAACAGAATTATTTTGATGTTGATAGACCAAAATAACTAGAATTGGTAGCTCTTGTCTTCTTATACACAGCCTGTTACCGGCATGCGGGCATTTATTAAAACTGATAATAATATGATCCATTAGTAATTGTTTGCATGTATTAGCTAATCATAATTATGTAAATTAACTGCACAATTAAATTTCTTAAATCCGCACATTCAATGTAGGTAGTGGGTGTACAGCGTAATTGTCGTTACTCATATCACGCTGTCATTTAACACTCACTTGTCAATTCACTTTACTGTACATTACTGGCAATTAACATTTTGTTAGAAAGTTAATAAAGCCTGAATTTAAGTTAATTAATTAAATTAAGGTCATGGATACGTTAAAGATCTATGTTACTTTACTCTACTTTAAGAAAAGCCTACTTGGCGGTAACACACTGTATAGATATCCGCAAAACCGATGGCGTTTTATAAGGTAAAGCTAACTCCCACTTCAAGTAAAGAACTATACCAGGGGCATTAAGTTAAATAAATAATTTCAAATGATAATCTCAGTCAAATGTTTTTCGAGTATATATTAATATTAACAAGATACATTTAGTTTCCTGTGCGTGAAATACGCCCGGCGCTTGTGGTTCGAACTAGAAGAGTGCTTGTTTTGGAGATGATTTCGTATAAATGCCTTTCATATTCCCTTTTTCTGTGAAATTCAGTTTTTGATTGCTTTATGTTTGGCAGACAAGTAGATTAGAGCCGGCTGCCTCCGCTCGTTCATTTCATTCGCCGTCATTCACTCAGTCACTCAGCGAGCAGGCACCACGCCTCGACTTAGCGATGATACGATGTGGGGAAAAAAATAACCACATATTTGCTTTCTGGAAACCGTATCTGTATTTTAACAGATGATTTGGATATGCGAAATATACGAGAAACATCTTTACGGGTATGTTCCCGAATAAATTTCAAGACCGGCATTTAAATGCTTTTCTTAAATGTCGTCATTGAGCTGAACGTTGAAACTGAATAATCTGAGATTCGTGACGATTTGCAGATTTTATTACAATTTAATATTAAACTTCTGTGTGGTAGATACTTTACACGTTTTCGTAAGCACGTAGTATCGTAAGAAGTGCGTTAGCTTGTGATATTGGCAAGTTAAGTAGCCGCCACGATTCGACGCCCTTTGAGTGAATGTAAAATAGACTTGAATTTTTAACCAAGTTCAAAAAAAGGAGGTTCTCAGATTGATCTGTAAGTGTATGTATGTATGTATATTTGTCCGCGATTATCTCCCGTTTGGCTAAACCAATTTTGATGCGGTTTTCAGAAAAGTATTTGTTACTTTAGTATTTTAACCAACTTCAAAAAAGAGGTTTTCACAGTTTGACCCGCATATTATACTCGTATGTATGTTTGTCCGCCTTTATGAAGTTGTTCATGAACAACTTTCTAATCTTGCACAACCTAATCTTGAGTAACTTTTTAATTTGTATCTGATAGTCATCATCTTCCTATGCTCAGATGATGATGGAAGGTAAAACTCAACAAAAATAGGTACTCGTACATACCAAATGGTAATCACTAATCATTAAACGCTTTATATCTTTATTCATATTTTCTTTTTTAAAAGCTTTTATTTAACTTGCAATGCATGTATGTATACCTTTTTTTGAAGTTGGTTATATTTTTGTTATAAATAATGTTGTATTTATATTAACTTCCTTGGTGGTATGTTTAATACTTTGTCGTAAAATTTAAGTCTTAAAACATGGCATAGTGACCGCTTCTGGTCCCTGTGACAGGTGTCTTGAAAGGAAATATTTATTGCTTCTAAGTTATTATTTTATGAAGGTATACCTACTAAAAATACACAAATTGACCGTAAAATTTTGTGACGTAAAAACTTTATTCTTATGATCTTAATATAGAGCGGTTTGACATGTTTGAGCGTTTAAAATAATTATTAGCGTATTATTCAAGTAATTAAATCAAATAATTACTAATGCTTTTTCCGCGTAAGAAAACTCAGTCAGTATTTGATAAGATTTTAAGATTAAAATAATAATATTGCTTTGCTAATCCGCGATATAATATCGTGCCAGTTAATTTGTGCTAACCCCTTATACTTATTTGCGTATTTTTTCATGCATTCATGCATTTGATGGTCCCATCCTCCCACGACGAAAAGAAAAACAAATACGCAAATAAATATAACAAACCATCACCAAAATAACAAAATGTACTTGACACGTGTTTCGCCACGAGGCATTTAAGAGAATCGGATTACTTATTACAAATGAGTTTAAAAAAATACAAGTATTTTTAGCCAATAAAGACTAATGACTATATACACTTTAGTCAGAGGATACCGGTCTATCAAATACTTGTATTTTTTTAAACACTCGTGGGGCATTTGTATTTAGTAAACATATTAATCTATTTACACTCACGTGAAATTGTCAGGAACGGCCGACATGTTTCGAACTCATATCTAGAGCTTTTCATTAGGGACAGTTATCCGTGCGTCGAGTTCGAATCGATCGTGTTCGTGGCAATTTACTTTTAAAACTCTTGTAAAGTTAATAATGTCAGAATTATGGCTACCGATTTTATGACAACCAATACATTTTGACTTTCGATGTATATCCGGATGCAAGGAGGAGTAGCGCGCACTAGAATATCCATAGCCATGGACGCCTCTTGATGGAGGACATTACGGAAGCTGGCCAGGACTTCGGAGTCCTTTATTCTTCGCTAAGATACTGAGTTAATTAATGAATTTAGGCTTGGACTCGTCTCAAAGCTATCTAGACATGTGTCAGTAAGTGTAATAGGCTGAGTTGGGTGCTGTGCACGCCACCCCCGGTCGCTGTCAGCGAAATAGTAGACATAGGCCCATCACAATAATAATAACAGTTGTCATCTGAGGATTGGAGACAGTCAAACTATTAAGAGTATAATAGTACAAACCATGGACATAGCAACTTGTTGTAGATAATGAATGCGTTTGCCATCCTCGGCAGGGTTTTTTTTTTATTTTTTCGTAACGGTTGTTAAAACAACTTTTGCTGTTTTATAGGTCTAAATATTAAGGCATATATCTAATGTATTATAGGAATAACAACATTTGAAATATTGTCATATGGCCTAACTGTCATTGAATCAGACTAGCCTGATATCATGGTTAGGTACAACGACGAGCGAAGCGAAGAGGAACGTTAGGATATCTTGCGATCACAACACATTCCACTTACTGTTTAAGAAGAAAATCTGTCACAGAGTCCGAGTTAGGTACGACAACCAGCGAAGCGAGGAGGAGTGTTACAATAATCTTGCAATCACAACTAGAGATGCACCGAATGTTCGGTTACTATCCGGTATCCGGCCTATACGGCCCTTATTATAATATCCGGGCGGATACCGGATAGTACCGTACTAACAGGCCGGATACTTGCCTTGATTTTGGGATAAAAAATGGAATCTTAAAAACAGTCACGGTCACACGATAGCACGATACAACTGTTTGTTTATACAAAAATACGCGAGTACACGTTTACTATTGAACGAAGTTACTCCGTAATGACATGATAAAACTCGTTTCAACCTAGAAATGTCTCCTCGCGAACGTTTACTACGGAACAGATCGAAACCTACATGACGCGCAAATGCAAAACTCTAAATGTATGTACAGTTCCGCCGCCGTCCGAATATTCGGCGGCCGGATACCGAATATTCGGCCGGTGGTCAGGCCGAGTATCCGGTATCCGGCCAAACAACTATCCGTTGCCTTATAAAAATAAATCTGTCCTAATGTTTTGTTTTAATACATTATACCACTAACACTTATATCATATCATCATTATTGGCTAAATAATATATCAACTGTCTTTTATACACAGAGATCCAATTTTCCACTGAAATTATACTGCCTACTTTTAATTATATGCCTTAAATGATTATACGTACCTCTCTATCTAAAGTCTAAAATTATTCCACAATTTTTCCTCTTAAACAAGTTTCTTAATTACCAGGCTCTGGCAATTAAAGTGTCCTATTAATGTTTAAAAAAATATCTTCATTTTAAGTAACGAAGATAATTAGAATCTGTATTTTTGCAGAACAATAATGGACTTTATATTTTGTCTGCATTGTCTCGAAGAAGCTTTAGGCAGCTGACACTAATTCAAACGGCCAGCTTTATAGCGCTGGGCACTGCGATTGTCATTATCGTTAAGACGGGACAGGGCAACTCCGGCGATGGTCTGATTGTCATTACGCAGACTGCAGTTGGTTAGTGTGCAGTAATTAGCCGGTCACGGAGCGGTGCAGACTTCTGCGATCTGAGGAGCGACATTTTGAGCATTGTTATTTTTGCATCTTGAGCATTGTTTCATTTACCTTTGTATACTGTAACTGAAGCAAATAAAACATATAGATTTTTGATTTTGGTATTAAACGTAGTAAACGTAATGTCTATATGTATGTTTCATTGTAGCTCAATCGCATTGACTGATCTTGACCATGTATGGTCCAGAGTTAGCTGGACCTGTACTCGTAGCACAGTTAACACGTTCATTGCGGTATCAGGTCTAACAGATCCGATCGTGAACTATCCCTCGGAGCGGCGCTGCAAATACTGTTCCTTCCGCTGGTACGGGGCAGATATTTCTGTTCTGCTTAGGAGTAGAAGAGAAACAAATATATTTTTGGTATTGTCTCGTAGTATATTTTACATCGGTACAATAAAAACCTATCAGGTCAATTAGACCTGATCCCGACAGGGAAGAAAACTTTTTTTACCTAGAGCGGGTATCAGGTCCTTTCGACACGTATACCCGATGACCTGATAGCCGTAATAGATTTAAAGTCAGTTTATCTAGTGCAACTGCAGTAAGTTACACAACACACGATAAAATATCAGTGCGGTTTAGTTTTTGTTCGTGCATAATTATGCGTGTGTATGGTGCCAAACTATAATACATTCACAGATAATGACATTTGATGCTTTATTGTGTTTTTGTGAAATGAAATGAAATGAAATAATTTATTCAGTAAGTAGGCCACAAGGGCACTTTTACAAGTCAGATTGTGAGTCTACCGGCATTTCGCAAGAGGAGACCGCTGTTGAGAAGAAAGCCGAAAGAAACTCAACAGTAAGTAATTTTTTCGTGAATTATACTTAAAAACTAATACAATTATATTATAGCTAGGTAATTGATACATATATGTTAGAGGAGATGTACAAGTCTCCAAATCAATGTTTACACTAAAAATTATATAAAATAAAGTGATTTTTTCAGAGATGTAGAAGGTCTCTAGGCGTCACGACACGCAATATAGATCGGTATAATTAATTAATGAAATAATTCAATTCCGTTGAGATGTATAAGGTCTCAAGGAGTCAAAATCAATAACTAATGCAACAAAATAATTAAGTACTTAATTTAGATTTCTTAGAGATGTACATGGTCTCTAGGCGTCACAACATGCAAAACAAAATAAATTAATTTAAATCCTTAGAAAAGTTAAGGACTGAATAAGAAACTAACTATACAAAAGAAAAAATAAATAAATAAATAATTAAACTAAATTTCTTAGAGATGTATATGGTCTCTAGGCGTCACAATTTACAAAATAAAAAAAATATAAATAATAAATATATGATAATAGTTAAATTTCATTCCTCAGAGATGTATAAGGTCTCTGAGCGTCATTGTACAGTACACTAAGTTTATTAGAGATGTATACAGTCTCTAAGTCTCTAAGTAAAAAATAACTTCAGTCGAGTACAGGATGAAGTCTCTCACGTCAGTTCATTGAACACTGGAAAGCAGTTAATACACAACTAATTAGGCCCTTGCTAGTATGAACAGACCGGACCCCACAAACGGCACCCGTTCACGAGCATGACGCATATCTCAGCCATCGCCTCCCTCAACAATATTATAGGGAAGGTTGCGACCCGATCAACGAGTGTGAGTGTGAGTTCCCCATCATGAAGCGGTCTAGAATGATGCTTCTAATGTCCACTGGTGGAGATGAAGATTCTATTAAACTATGTGTGTTGATTATTTTTATCGATATTTAATTTATACAACCCTAAAACTTTATCGATAATTTAACCATTCAGTACGGACATAAGGTTGAAAAGATCTGTCAAAATATTTTTTTTTTTAAATATATTTCCCCTTATCCGAAACGGCTCAAGTGGTATGTTGACATATTCATTGAAAGTATGTAGCAATTTTAAAATAAACCGAAATGGTTACCTTCACCAAGTAATTTGCATATACGAGGGCGAATCAAAAAGTTCTTAGAACTGCATGGTGGTAAAACCTTTTTAAATGTAGTTTATTTTTATTTTATTTAAGCTGTCCTTATGACATAATATGACGACAAATTTTATTTGATTACGCGTACCAATTACATATAATTAATTATTTTGTGAAGCAAATCGCTCAAAATCTGTCATAATGGACAAAAATGAGCTACGTGCCGTGATTAAGTATCTGTGTTTGAAAAAAAAATCCTCTAAGGAAATTTATTTGGATATTCAGCAGAATATAGGAACTAATGCTGTACCATATTCCACGGTTGCTTACTGGGTTGCCGAATTTAAGAGAGGTAGGCCCAACTGCGAAGGTGACCCTCGCCCCGTCCGGCCTTCCACCTCTGTTACTGATGACAACGTGGCGAGAATCGAAAAGTTGGTATTGGAAGATAGAAGAATTAGCATCAAACAGTTAGCAGAGATCCTACACATTTCTTTTGACAGCGTGCAACCAATATTGACGGACGTTTTGGGGTTTAAAAAAGTTTCGCTAATATGGGTTCCGCGAATGTTAACTGAGGTAAACAAAGAACAGCGTGTGGAGGTTTCGAAGCAGAATCTCGAAATCAAGAAACGTGACCCGGATACGTTTTTTCGCCGATTTGTAACCCTGGACAAAACATGGGTCCACCATTTTGATCCCGAAGCAAAAAACCAAAGCATGTCCTGGAAACGACCATCTTCTCCACATGTTAAAAAAAATCGAGTTTTTCCGACGGCGGGAAAAATTAGGGCCTCTATATTCTAGGATGCGGAAGGAATCCTGTTTATTGACAACCTGCCGAAAGGAAAAACTATTACAGGTTCCTATTATAAAGAATTCATCCCGAAAGTGCGGTAAGCGATTATAGAAAATACCCTGGGAAAATGGTCTACAGGCGTACTGTTTCACCACGGCAACGCCCCAGCTCATCGCTCTCAATTGGCACTCACTGCGATCAGCCAAGCTGGCTTCAAGCTGCTCGACCACCCGCCATATTCTCCGGACTAAGCTCCTAGTGATTTTCACCTATTCCCAAAATTAAAGGAACATATCTGCGGAATTAAATTTCGAGATGATAATGCCATAGTCGGTGCTGTAGAGGATTTTTTTGAGTCCCAAGGAAAATCTTCTTTTATGATGGAATAAAAAAAAATTAAAAGAATACTTAAAGTGCATAGAATAACAAGGAGACAATGTAGAAAAATAAAAAATTAAAAAACTATTTTCTTTTGTTTTTCACCCTTATTCTAAGAACTTTTTGATTTACCCTCGTAAACATATGCATCTCGAACAAATCTATTCGACCCTATGACGCTGTGTTGGATAGTTAAGAAGCAGGTCTAGGATGCCTGATACAGCACTAACTGCACTACATGAACATGATTTTGGTGGGTTATATTTTATCATTTAACTAGCACCCGCTCAGCACGGTGCAATGCTGATACTAAATATACTATAGAATATTAAACATTGCATTCATAGGCACGCGCCGCCCACCGGCCTCCCGGCCGGTACCGCCGCCGCCGCAACCGCTATGTCCCTGCATTTTAAATCTGTAAATATTAAATTACATACTGTAATGGGCTATATTGATCTATATTAAATGCACAATATATTTAGGGACTTTATATAGATACTTAATTGGATAAGGATTAATGCAAAATTGCTTAAAATCGCTTCGTAAATAAGCCATTATTTCTCGTAAAAAGTAAAGGATGAAAAATGGTTATTGTGGGTTATCCCTAAGAGATATACCTACATATACTATCGTGGACTTTTTTAAAGATAAAGATAAAGATAATTTATTTGTGAACATGAGTATTACATACAGTTGTTTTAAAATGAAAATATAATGTCCTCCATGTTTTGCCTTTCGGCGTACAAATTACAATTCACAATTGTTGATAACATAATTAGATAGCGAAATAAATTAAATCAAAAGTGGAAATATACATTCATGATGATGTCATACTAATATTAAATTAAATTGAGTCTTCATTCATATTACAATAACTTACGTATATTAATTACTACAATCATTCATTTAAAAAATCATTAATGCTATAATATCCCTTATTTACTAACAATTTCATAAGTTCTCGCTTAAAACCTGCAATTGTACTGTCTCGTATCTCTTTAGGTATCTTATTATAAATTTTAGGAGCAATGCCGAAAATGCTTTTCCTCAGCAGAGCAGTGTTAGAGATCTGATTTAGTACCTTAGTGTTGTCACGTGCTCTTAGATAACTGTTAGGGATATTTCCTCGTTGAAACAGATCAGGATTGCTCTTAATAAATACAGCAACTTCGTAGATGTAGATTGAGGGAAATGTCAATATTTTATATTTTATAAAGTATGGTTTACAGCTATCTAGTGGTTTCAGGCCAAACATAGCTCGTATACATCGCTTTTGGATTTTAAAGATACTGTCCCGATCTGTACAATTTCCCCAAAATATCACTCCATATCTTAGTATAGACGCCACTAGCGCGTGGTATGCGGATAAAACAATCTCTACATTTACTATTTGCCTCAATTTATGTAGCGCATATGATGATTTAGCCAGTTTTGAGCAAGTAACTTCAACGTGTTTTTTCCAGTTAAGAGATGCACTGTAGATGTTTTGTAGACCTTTTTAAGGTTTACAATCCTGAAGTACATTATTTTGATCTATCTCGTAGGGTTCAGCCAGCATTTGCAATGTAAGCGCAAAAAATGTTATATTTAGAGGTGATGTCGCCTCTAAAATTATGGCTAGGCAATAAACGGCCGTATCTTTTTTTACGTTAACTTAGTAGTTTGATTTTATCACAGCTTCAAGGTACTGTGGGATTGAGTAATTATAGTTTTAATTTCAACTCAATACCTTTCTTTAAAAATTAAATCTCAACCAATGGATATTATTATCATACAAGTTTACATGCCAACAGGCAGTCATCCTGATGATGAGATAGAAGAAATGTACGACAATTTGGATACACTACTAGATTCAGTTAAGGAAAAGGATAATTTGATAATAATGGGAGATTTTAACGCTGTAGTTGGGGAAGTAAAAGAGGAAAATATTGTGGGAAAATTCGGTTTGGGCAAAAGAAATAAAAGAGGTGATAGACTAGTGCAATTTTGTAAAGAAAATAACCTTTTCATCAGCAACACAGTATTTCAACAGCCGAAACGTAGATTATATACCTGGAAAATGCCTGGAGATATTGGAAGATATCAAATAGATTACATACTTTGTAAAAGTAAACATAGAAATCTCATTCAAAATTGTAAAACGCTACCGGGCGCAGATTTAAATACAGACCATAACTTATTATGCAGCTCACACAATTTCGGGATAAAGAAAACTAAGAGAAAGAATAAACCAAAGAATATTGATCTCACTAAGCTTAAGGATCCAAATAGTGACAGTAAAGTGCAATATAGTAATAAGATAGGTAAGAATTAGTGCAATATAAGAAGAATAAAATAGATATTATTGATGAAGATAGTTTAGAGGCAAGTTGGAATAATATACGTGATATAATAAAAGATACAGCTGATGAATGTTTAGAAAAAGAAAAAATAAGACCCCGGAAAACATGGCTCAGTGCTGATATAATAGATCTTATGACGGAAAGACGAGAGCTGAGAAAAAATACAAAAGACAACGAAAGTAAATAAATATAAGAAGTTGTCTAATAGAATTACTACATTATGCAGAGAAGCAAAAAAAGAAGAAATGAGAAAAAAATGTGATAAAATAGAGTTTTTTATTAAAAAGGGTAAAATGAATCAAGCTTACAATATTATACAGAAATTAGAAAAGAAGAATAAAACTAAAAGTACTGCCATATTAGATGAACAGAGTAAAATTTTGTTAAATAGTAAAGACATAGTAGAACGCTGGGGAAGATATATAGAGAAGTTGTATGAAGGTGAGGGGTTACTTGAGACTGACATAGAAAAGGAAGAAACAGTCGAAGTAGATGCCATTGGCCCGATGATCATTAGGGAAGAGTTTGATAAGGCCCTAAATAGTTTACAAACTGGAAAAGCTGCTGGCAACGATAGAATTTATGTGGAGTTTATCAAATTTGCAAACTGTGATATACTGAATGATGAAATGTACGAAATAGTTTCTAAAATGTATAACATTGGTCATGTCCCTAGAGATTTTTGCATCACTAAAAACGTCGCTTTACCCAAAAAAGCAAATACAATGAAATGTGAAGAACACAGGACTCTAAGCTTAATATCGCAAGCAAGTAAAATATTACTGAAAATTATACAAAACAGAATAAGACCCATAACCGAAAATTACCTAGGACCTGACCAATACGGATTCAGACAAAGTAGAGGGACAAGAGAAGCCATATTAGCGTTAAGAATGATTATCGATAGAAGAATGGATTTAGATCAGAATACATACATAGCATTTATAGATTTAGAAAAGGCGTTTGACAAAGTTAATTGGAAAAATATGATGTCAATTTTAAAGGAAGCTGGCCTAGATTACAGGGACAGGAGAATCATTTTTGAACTCTACAGAAATCAAGACACTGTTATTGAAATTGGAGAGGAAATTAGCACAGCAAGGATTCGTCGGGGAGTTCGGCAGGGATGTCCACTTTCGCCTCTTATTTTTAATATTTTCATAGAGTGTGCCATTAGAAAGTTAATAGAGTCTGGAAAGGGAGGAGTAAATATCAATGGCAATAAAATACAGTTTATTCGTTTTGCTGACGACATTGCAGCCTTGGCACAAACACATAAACAGTTAGAAGAGTTAGTTTCAGAAATGGATATTATTTTTCAAGGGTTTGGGTTAAAGATAAATATAAATAAAACAAAAACACTTTTCACTTCAAAAAAAAATTCAATACATAGACCAATCACTCTAAATAACATACCAATAGAACAAGTCAAACAATTTAAATACCTGGGAAGCATAATCACTGATGACTCCAGGATGTACACCGGACATCATCGCTAGAATAGCCATAGCCAAGAAAGCTTTTAATGCTAAAAAAAGTTTATTCAAAGCCAGAATATCGGGCCAAATTCGTAAAAGGCTTATAAAAGTGTACATCTGGAGTATAGCCCTTTATGGAAGCGAAACGTGGACAATGACACAGCGTGATAGAGAACGGTTGGAAGCATTCGAGATGTGGTGCTGGAGACGAATGGAAAGGATAAGCTGGACGGAAAAAGTTACGAATGAGGAAGTGCTATAAGCAAAGAGTAAAAGAGAAAAGGTCGTTGTTAGAAACCATTGAAAACAGAAGGGGAAAGATGTTTGGACACCTGCTACGACATGACGATTACATAAAAACCATTATTGAAGGGAAGATTGAGGGAAGGAGGAAGAGAGGAAGACCTAGGAGATCTTATATAGACCAAATCAAGGAGAAAGTGGACGGCGTGTCGCATCAGGACATCAAAACGAAAGTTGAAGATAGAGAAACATGGAAGTTGCTCCACCGACAAGAGCTAAGCTCTTAAATTTCTGATGATGACCTTTCTTTACGCGTTGTCGAGATAAGGGGTCTTGGCAGACCGACGGACGGACGGTTGGACAGCAAAGGATCACTTTATAATCAATAAGGCTTCGTTTTTTACCTTTTGAGGTACGTATCCCTAAAAACCCAGATACAGAAACACAGATACCAAAAAATAAATTGAGAGTTGATGTTCTGAATATCGAACATGTTCCGCGCACTCACTCGATGTGTGAGGAGCACGACAACCGATAACATACTCGAAGCTTGCAGAAAACCGCTTGAAATTTGAGTAAGCTACCTAATCAAAATCTAATTAGGTTGGGTATCCGCGTCAGCTATTAAATGTATAGATCTAAGGTTTCCGTATGTAATTATTGGAAGGCAGCGCCAAAGCTTACCTCATCATTTCTACTCGTATACCTATAAGTAAGGAATACAGTATACAGAGTTTTTATACGCCGTAATTTTCACAAAGCAAATTTGACATTATATAAAAGTTTGCATAACAGAGAAACTTTTAATAGAGTTTTATGCTCCACAGATTGCCGCCAAACTCATTTAACTGTGTGCAACACCGGCTCAGGTCAGCTCATAATTACTTGCAAACTAACAATAGCTGTATTCCACAATATAAAGGGAGTACCAGGATGTTTAGTACGAGAACTGTATTATTCTTTTACTAAAAGTCGTACACGTTCAGCAGCTCGACGTGGCCTAAGTTAAGAAACATTTCGGTTTTTAGTACCTACCTACCTGTTTCTTTTAAATTAATATGGATATTTTTGTTGCGATAGGCAAAATAAGATGTGATGCCTATCAAAATAATAATAATAGTACGTTCAATTAAGAAAGAAAATATCACTACGATACTGATTCAATACAGCATTTCGTCGAAGTAGACAATCATACTTATAGCGTCGAGACCTCGGATAGGTAAATGTCAGTGTGAAACATCAAGCTTTGACCCTGTTTACGCATCAGGACTTAAACATAAATTCGATACCCTCTTTCAGCATGTTAATAAGTTGGTACGAAATGTTTCGAGCCCATTACGTTTGTGTCCGTTGTTTCAAGCGCTGGCGGCAAACACCTTAATGGGGCGATTCCACGCACGAATCCACGACGCCATTTGTCAGGTGCTTTTATTTCTTGTTGATGAAATAAAAGTATCGTTGGATGATGGACCTTAAGGTAACGTGTTAAGAACGCTGAGGCGTAGATGAGCTGGTAATGGTGATTATTCCTAATGCGGAAGCCAATGAGTTGGACGTTATTGTCGATACACTCCTCAGTTTGTTTGTTGTCCTGTAATTGCGCCGCATTCGTCCACTCCCCTAGTATATTCTCATTTACTTCTACTCAACTTGAGGCAACTTTATCGTCCGTTATTAGAAAAGATTTTCCTAATAGTACTATCTGATTAAACCTAAATTAAGATTTTTCTGATTTAACGGGATTTACTTGATTTGCCTAAAATTTCTCTTCGTTTTTTCTAAATTTCATTTTGTAGTACCTATATTATTTTAGAGCCTGAAGAAATAGATACCATTGTTCACTCGGACATGACTCACATCAGACTAGAATTCAATTAATTCGAAGTTGAGGAATTTTTACAGGTCTGTGTATCCTCGTTGAAGTATATGTATGTATTTGTATTTTTATCGTTTTTGTATACATTGAATGTTTCCAATCAATTGGTTTTACAGGTGACGAGGCGGGCGCGGGCGGCGCCGCGCTGCAGCCGGCTATTAGAGTATTAACTAATACGTGGAGTAACTAATTACTTGAGTCGATTCATTGCGGTGACACGTTTGATGACAATTAATTACCACTATTGAACCTAACGTTTAAATAGAGTAAGCATGGTAGTCTGGTAGATAATAATCTCAATGTCCGTTCTAACTATGCGTTAATAAATCCGGAAATACCAACAGCGAAACCCGATAACCGTTAAGACTGTGTTTTCGCACAGTGTTAACGGTTATCGGATATCCACCAACTTGAACACTGTCGCAAGTAGTTATATACCACGGCAACGAACCGGCACTGAAGGCGGCCGCGGCGCATTCTGAACGGCTTTCGGAACCCGCACAAACGGAATAAAAACATTGCCAGGACGACAAACCGTCGATCCTTTACATTTCTTGTAAACTAAACTTTAGTTGCAGTATACAAGGTCTTGTTTCTGGCTTTATTTTAAAAATATGTGGGACCATTTAAAAGCCTGCGAAGGAAAATGTAGCAAAGTTCACAAAAAGTCGGTGCTCTTTATAACGGTGAGCGAGCGAGGCGCCGCCGCGCGGTGACCGCGCTCCCGCGTCGCTCTCTTGATGCAATATACACTTACACTACCTAAATATGGTATAGCAGCTGCTTCTTTGAAGAGGCTCTTGGTCTGCTTTGGGTATCCGCAGTTATATTATGTAATAGGTACCTATATTAACCTTCTTTAATCCATACTAATATTATAAATGCGAAAGTGTGTCTGTCTGTCTGTCTGTTACTTCTTCACGCTTAAACCGCTGATCCGATTTAGATGAAATTTGGAATATAGATAATTTCAGTCCCGGGGAAGGACATAGGATACTATTCATCCCGAATAAATGTAGTTGTTAAATCGTTATTGTTTATGCAACAGTTTGCGACTACTTGCCAACAGATGGCGCTACCTGTCCTGATTATTCAAAATTAAATTAACCTTTTTTAGTAACAAAAATCACAATAACACTCATAAAAATATTACAAACAATTATCATTTGTTAAAACCGCTTAGGGCCTTATCACACTTGCGATTTGCGAGCGACTTTTGTATGAAGGCGATCACGCAGCGAGCTCGCCGCGTCGCTTATTTGTATAGAAAACTCGCTCGCAAATCGCAAGTGTGATAAGGCTGTTAGAGCCTTATCACACTTGCGATTTGCGAGCGAATTTTGTATGGCGGCGATCACGCAGCGAGTTCGCCGCGACGCTTATTTGTATAGAAAACTCGCTCGCAAATCGCAAGTGTGATAAGGCCCTTAAAGTCAACTATTTCATGTAAATTTTAGTAACATAATTTTCTACTAGATGGCGTTGTTACATCGGTAAACTAGCGAACGCCAGTCTGTTCTGATTTCTTTATAGTGTTTGAGGTTGGCTTGTATGTGTGACCTCTGACAACTGAACCTACTTATACCAATAAATGGTTATATATAGTAAAGTGCAGTGTATCTTTTTGGGACCCTTTTACATGGTCCTTACGAGCCGGATTATTCGGTATCGCGAGGATTACGACAGAGGGCGCCAGCTAGCACTGCTGTGGATCGCAGCTAGAAGTGTAGCGGAGCCGAGCAGCAGCATGACGTCAGCAACGAGAACACCGGTAACGACAGTGACGTCACAAATGGTCAAGTGTGAGTGCCGTGGAAAATTGTGAGTACATTATTATTTATTGTGATCAGACTTGGAATATTGAAGAAATCTGAACATAGTGTAAATTTCAAATCAACTGGACTTAGAATATTTTGCAATATCTTGCACTTAGCCAATTTCATCATCAACTTGGACTTAGCAAATTTCGATCAAGCTGGACTTAGAATAATTTAAAGAAATTGGACTTAGCAAATTCATCAAGTCAGTAGTCCGGACTTAGAATAGTTTTAAGGAAAGTGAACTGACGGGGAATCCACGCCCGATTTCACCCAAGTTGCAAAACACTTAGAAAAATTGCGATGGAAGCAATCATCAAAGTCCAAGAAGATGCTAAGTTTAGACTTGAGCGCGCATTTGAAAATTTTAAGAAATCTCCTAAGGAGAGGCGAAGTTCTGTAGACTATCTTAAGGCTAGACTAGATTTGTTGGAAGAGTTATGGGCTCAGTTTTTACGGACACATACGCTGATAGTACAGGATGGTAGCCCAGACGAATTAGTCAAAACTAGCTATGTTGAGGACTCTGTCTATGAAGAAACAGAAGAATTGTATATTGAATACAAGTGTCTCATTAAGGCTCAGTTAAGTAAAGTAAGCCCTACAACTACGGTAAGGAGTGAGAAGTCTGGCGAGTCCAGCAAGCCTTCAGACAGAGCGGGAGATCTCATTAAATTGCCAAAGATTTCGATTCCGATGTTTTCAGGCGAATATGCAGAATGGGTTAGCTTTCGGGATCTTTTTGTCTCTCTCATCCATAAAAATGAGTCCTTGGATAATGTACAAAAGCTTCATTACCTGAAAAGTCACTTAACCGGAGAAGCAGAACAGCTACTGAGACACGTGCCGATAACTCAAGAAAATTATATTACCAGTTGGGAGCAGTTGGAGAACCGATACAACAATAAGAAATACCTATCGAACTGTATCCTAAAGAGACTGCTGAGTCAACGTAACCTAACAATAGAGTCTGCAACTGCGCTGAAGGAACTGTTAGATACTACAAACGAATGTCTGCAGGCATTGAAGACTTTAGGCATAGATATTAAAAGCTGGGATATTATAATAGTGCATTTAATTTGTTTAAAGTTAGATAGCGAGTCGCGGAAACAATGGGAACTGAAGTCAAGTGAATCAGGCAACGAGTTGCCAACCTATGAACAGTTCAAGTCATTTTTAGAAACACGATTTCGTGCCTTGGAGTTCATTGATCCCAAGGTTTCTCGACCCTATCATAATAATAAGAGTACACCTAAGAATTGCAATGCTCCTGTTCATTCCAAAGTTCATCACGTTGCAACCCTGTCCTGTGCCTATTGTTCGCAGGATCATAAAATTGGAAATTGCAAAGAATTTTGTAAAATTGATACTGATACTCGTCGTGGTTTTGTCCAGTCACATAGTTTATGCTTTAATTGTTTAGGTCCACATCACTCAGATTATTCATGTCGTCAATCATCTAGATGCCGAATCTGCAAAAGGAAGCATCATTCCTTACTACATCCCAAAAATGATACACAAACAGCTGAGTCCCAGGAGAAAGCTCACTCAGTTGTAGCGAACGTAGTTGTACCCACAACTGCGCCCCCCTCATCAACTATTGAGGTCCATGATGAGTCCACTATAAACGTCAAAACCCACTTTTCGACATCATGCAGTCAGGTTTTGTTAGCAAATGCACTAGTAAATGCCACGTCGAAATCTGGTAAGGTTATCACGCTTAGATGCTTACTCGACCAAGGTTCACAGGCTTCGCTAATAACGGAGTCTGCAGTCCAACTGTTAGGACTTAGGAAAATAGGGCACAAGAGCACTAAATCAGGATTAGGGAGTGACGAGAGCGCTGTTATAGCCTCTAAGTCGAGAGTAAATTTAAAAATTCAATCACTCCTTGATCCCTCGCTTGAGTTTGAAGTTAGTGCTTTTGTGCTGAGCAAACTTACCTCGGTTTTGCCGGAAAGGAAAATCGTCGTACAGTTATGGTCGGAGTTCACAAATCTGGAGTTAGCAGATCCTTCCTTTAATCAACCGAATAAAATCGACTTGCTTCTGGGAGCAGATATCTACGGTAGGATACTGCTAGAAGGAGTCATTAAGGGATCACCAGGAGCGCCAATAGCTCAGAATACTGCCTTGGGTTGGATTATTTCAGGTCCAATTCCAAGAGAGGACACAACGCCACAGAACACTGTCAGAGTGAATCACATTAACGTTAACGATAACGAACTCCTGAAACGATTCTGGGAGCTGGAAGCTGACAATAGTGTCTTGGCGTCTACAGAAGATTTCAGCGAAGATGAACGAAAATGTCAAGAAATCTACGCTGCTACTACTAAACGAGACAGTAGTGGCAGATATATCGTGAAATTGCCCTTTCGTGCAGAAAGTCCGAAATTTAAGGAAGGGAAATCTGAAGTTATAGCAACAAAACGGTTTAGTCAGTTAGAAAGAAGATTGAATAAAGATTTACAGTTAAAGGCACGTTATACAGAAGTTATAAAGGAATACCAAGACCTTGGTCACATCGAAGCAGTACCAACAGAAGAACAAGACAGACAAGGAGCTGTGTACTTACCTCACCACGCTGTTATAAGAGAAGACAAGAGTACTTCAAAGCTTCGCGTAGTTTTCGATGCTTCGTGTCCGGGAATTAACGGTGTGTCCTTGAACCACGACCTGTTAGTTGGTCCACAGATTCAACAAGACTTACGTCACATACTTTTACGTTGGCGTTGTTTCCCGATAAGTCTTGTGTCCGACATCGTTAAGATGTACCGGCAGGTAAAGGTCTACCAAGAAGACGCTGACTACCAGCGTATACTATGGCGAAATAACAATGACGAGCCTATAAACCATTTCAGACTCCTGAGAGTCACCTTCGGAACCGCAGCAGCACCCTATCTTGCCGTTAGAACTCTGCACCAGGTAGCATACGACCACGGAGAAACCTATCCACTAGCAGCAGACAGAGTGCTCATGGATTTTTATATGGACGACCTGTTGTCAGGTTGCGACACTGTGGAAGAAGGTGAAAAGATATACAGAGAGTTAAACGAATTACTACGCAAGGGAGGCTTTGAGCTGCAAAAATGGGCTACGAATGACGACCAACTTATGAACATTATCAGCCAAAATGAAGGAGGTAACGATGCCAATGTTCAGCTCAAACTGGACACAGTAATGAAGGTGTTGGGTCTAACCTGGAATAGGAGAACGGACGCTTTTGAGTATGCGGTTCAATTACCACCGCTTCAGGCTCCCATAACCAAGAGACGAATGATCTCCGACATATGCCGACTGTTTGACCCACTCGGTTGGCTGGCTCCAGTCATCATTCGAGCAAAAATATATATTCAAAAGTTGTGGCTAACCGGTATTGATTGGGACGATGAAGTTCCACCACAGCTGATGTGTGAATGGCTGAACTTTAGAGAGACTCTAGCCCAAATAACAAAGTTTAGCATTCCAAGATGGATACACTTTGAGAAGAAAAGCAAGGTTATCGAACTTCAAGGCTTTTGTGACGCCTCTAGTGAAGCGTATGCCGCTGTAATATACTTACGAACTATCAGCGAGGACGGCATCGCTCATGTCTCATTAGTTACAGCAAAAACGAAAGTAGCACCGATAAAGCAAGTGTCAATCCCACGCTTAGAATTATGCGGCGCAGTGCTACTTACCAAGCTTTTAATGGAGATTTCGAACGTACTCAAGATCGATAAATCAAGTGTACACGCGTGGACTGATTCCACTATTGTATTATCATGGCTGAACAGTAGACCCAATAGATGGAAAACGTTCGTGGCTAACAGAGTGGCAGAAATTCTTACATCATTAGAGCCACATCAATGGTCACATGTAGTATCTAAAGAAAACCCTGCTGATTGCGCTTCTAGGGGTACAAACTGTATCCACGACGAACATCTTTGGAAGGAAGGTCCAGCGTGGCTGAAAGAAAAGATAATCACTTATAAGAAGGGTACATATCATGAAACGGATTTAGAAAGTAAACCAAGTAAAATATGTTTGGTAAATACCTGTAATCCAGATGAAGGCACGCACATAATAGACCGATTCTCTTATCTCAGGCGGCTGATCCGAGTTGTAGCTTACTGCAAAAGATGGACTAGAAAATTCATGCAAAAAGAAACCATAAAAGCATGGCTTACAGCTAAGGAGATTCATGAAAGCTTGCTTACATGCATTATGCTAACTCAAGGCAGCTGTTTTGAAGCGGAGATCGTGAACCTGAAAAAGGGAAAGGAGATTATGAAAAACAGCAAACTTACCTCGTTAAATCCTTACCTCGACGCTGCAGGTATCTTGAGAGTCGGTGGACGCCTCCAACATGCTCAGATGAGTGAGCAAATGAAGCACCCAATCATCATTCTAGAAAAATCTCATTTTACGGAGTTGCTCATCTCTGATGCACATGAGAGAACATTGCACGGGGGTCCTAGCTTAATGCTCACTTACCTCAGATCCAAATATTTCATCCTGGGAGTAAAAAATTTAGTTAAATTCTACGTAAAGAAGTGTGTGACATGCATTCGATATGCAGCTGCTTCCAGCAATCCTTTAATGGGACAACTGCCTGCTGCTAGAGGAATGGTAAATCGGCCTTTTCGTCATAGCGGAGTGGATTATGCCGGCCCAATCAACATACGAACCTCCAAGGGCAGAGGCCACCACTCCTGCAAGGGCTACATATGCCTGTTCATTTGCATGTGCACTCGCGCAATCCATCTAGAACCTGTGAGTGACATGACATCGCAGGGATTTTTAGCGGCATTCAAACGGTTT
Organism: Apotomis capreana; assembly: GCA_947623375.1. Taxonomy (NCBI): domain Eukaryota; kingdom Metazoa; phylum Arthropoda; class Insecta; order Lepidoptera; family Tortricidae; genus Apotomis; species Apotomis capreana. The sequence continues at coordinate 26,258,025 of OX392512.1, read as the reverse complement.
GTGGCTAGGCGTGGACATTGTTCCGACTTATGGAGCGACAATGGCACAAACTTTGTGGGAGCCGCTCGCGAGTTGAAGCAGCTCTTTGCAGAAGAGCAATCTAGTATAGCAACTGAGATAGCTGCTCAACTAGCAACAAACCACACAACCTGGCATTTCATTCCCCCTCATGCCCCAAATTTTGGTGGGCTCTGGGAAGCCGGTATAAAGTCGACAAAACACCACCTCAAAAGAATTATTGGCAACTCGACTCTGACCTTCGAAGAAATGACCACAGTTTTAGCTCAGATAGAAGCCTGCCTTAACTCAAGGCCAATATCTAAAGGCACTGACGATTCTCCTGAGGCATTAACACCAGGCCATTTTCTGATATCGGAACCCCTTGTGCTGGTACCTGACTCCAGTTATGAATCAGCTACCGTCAGCAACTTAAGAAGATGGCAACTAACTCAAAAACTTGTTCAAGATTTTTGGCACCGTTGGTCGAGTGAGTATCTGACGCAATTCTACCATAGATACAAGTGGTCACATCAAACTCCTGAGCCAGGTGTCGGGGACGTAGTTTTGGTCAAGGAAGATGCTCTCCCTCCATCTAGATGGTTGTATGGTGTTGTAGTACAGAAACATCCAGGTGCAGATAACATCACACGAGTAGTCAGTTTAAAATGTAAAGATTCTATAATCAAGTGGGCTGTAAATAAACTTTGTTTTTTGCCAGTAAATTAACTACTGATATTTTATATATTATTATGTTTAAGTTCACGTTATTAACACTGTTCCTAATGTAGTATGTACATGTTTGAACGTGAAACAATTATTTGCGTAAATTTATGAAACATATAATGTCTCATTTTTTTTATGTGGGTAGGTACACCACAATTTTTATTTAAGCATTAAATACAAAGATCAAAGCTTAAAGAAAAATTGAAAAAGGAGCTACCTGGGGGAAGAGACCAGGAATCGAACCCGGTACTTCTGGATTGCCGGTCCAGCGCGTTAACCATTTCGCCACCCTAGCTCCAGGAAGATCTGACGAATTTTTCCTTATGCTTTGTGTGTCGATCTTTGCATTGTTTATTTGAAAGGTTTTTTACACCTTAGCGACCTCTATGTGAATACGTTAATATTCACATCTTACCGCACCACTTTACAGTGGTGACCGAGCAAGCGAGAGAGGGCGCTGTTAGTTTTATAAATTTATGAAACATATAATGTCTCATTTAAGATCGACACACAAAGCATAAGGAAAAATTCGTCAGATCTTCCTGGAGCTAGGGTGGCGAAATGGTTAACGCGCTGGACCGGCAATCCAGAGGTACCGGGTTCGATTCCTGGTCTCTTCCCCCAGGTAGCTCCTTTTTCAATTTTTCTTTAAGCTTTGATCTTTGTATTTAATGCTTAAATTATTTGCGTGTTATGTTATGTCTTAAGATTAAGAGCTTCTTGTTTTTTTTTATATATACATGTCATGGCGGGCGGTTTTAAGGACAACTGTCTCATTTGGTCCTTGGTGGGCGGAATGTTAAATCGTTATTGTTTATGCAACAGTTTGCGACTACTTGCCAACAGATGGCGCTACCTGTCCTGATTATTCAAAATTAAATTAACCTTTTTTAGTAACAAAAATCACAATAACACTCATAAAAATATTACAAACAATTATCATTTGTTAAAACCGCTTAAAGTCAACTATTTCATGTAAATTTTAGTAACATAATTTTCTACTAGATGGCGTTGTTACATCGGTAAACTAGCGAACGCCAGTCTGTTCTGATTTCTTTATAGTGTTTGAGGTTGGCTTGTATGTGTGACCTCTGACAACTGAACCTACTTATACCAATAAATGGTTATATATAGTAAAGTGCAGTGTATCTTTTTGGGACCCTTTTACAGTAGTGTTCCCGTGGGATGAGCGGGTAACACCGCGGGGCACAGCGAGTACGAAATAAAGAAAATGTTATTTCTAGTTTCATTTTTGTTTCTCTCCAATTAGCGAGTTCGACGAGTTCTCGAATATTCCCTGCGGGCATGTCCGACAACAAGACAACGAGAGAAGGTTCAGTGTGCAGCGGCAAGAACTCCATTGAACTCATTATTGCATCGGAGGCGAGCTAGCGGGCCCATCAACTAGTATTAATAGTACTTTATGCAACTGTTACATAATGAGAGGTCTTAAAACACGAGTTGGTTGTATGAAACTATCCGAAGGTGAGTCATAGTTGGATCACACGAGTGTTTTAAGATCTAATTATGTACAGTTGCATACGCCACTAAATCTACACGCATATTCACATCATCATTATCATACATTTTATTTTATGAAGATATGAAACAGTCCGTCCTGCCAGTCAGGTGACCTGGCGGTCCAACCGTGGCGGGCGTGTTATGATTTGTTTTATTATGCATATGCAGTGATCAGGGTAAAAATTGGCTACCTTCCTGGGCGAGCTCACTGAGAACCCTTGAACCCATCCAGGGATAAAATCGATACACACGTCAACCGGCCGCTATCCCCTTCGGTGACGCGTGAAATTGCAAATGAGCGGCCGCGCGGCGGGCGCCGGGCCCGTTGCCGGGTGTCAGCTCCACACAGACTTCTAGATTAAAACAAAAAGTAGGAGAATACGTAACGCCATAGAAAAATATTTCTGAAGACCTACAAGGCTTATTATCTTACCACCTTTGACGGCCACGGCCAGACCGTTTAAACAGAGAAAAAGTTCGATGGAAACAAATTATTCGCCAACCTCTTAGCAATCGCATTTGGCCCAAATGGTAGTGCACTCGCTCCGCTATGGCATGACATGCCAGTTCAAGGCTGATATGGTAATACGCACCTATTTACATAAATTCTAATTCTAATTTTTTTTGTCTAATTTCAGTTTGTCTAACAACTTTTACCATAATGAACATTTTATCTAAAGTCAATATGTATAATATCATTTCTCATAATTATTATTTTGTCGAAATTCGTTTTGCCTAAATGATCATTTTCATAACTCTCGTTGTAGGAAAGGAAAATTGTAGGTTAGGTTAAAGACCGAATACTGTAGGTTAGGTTAGGTTTGTTTTATGACCATGGATAGCGGAGCGAGCGGAGCGTCAGAATGCTTGCTAAATAAATAAATTAGGCAAAAAAATTGTTAGGCAAAATATCTATACGAATTAAAAATTAGTGCAAATAAAATTAGACGAAATAAGATTATGTGAAATGAGTATTATACAAAACGACTTTCACTCAAATTAAAATTAGGCAAAGTGAATAGTTATGCTAAATAATATTAGTTTAAATGAAATTAGGCAAACCGAAATTAGGCAAAAAGTTGTTAGGCAAAACAAGGTACAACCCCGTATATTATTATATTAGTATGCACCTACCTTCTATGGCAGTCGCGCATCTGAAGATGTAGTTTTCATCTAGGCCGTCGGGTCTCACGCAAATACACCAGTCGCGGTTTAGGCGCAGATTAGGACTGTTTGTGTAGGCCGCGGCAGCGACGCGGGCGCCGGACACCCCCGTACAACGATCTAACTTTACTGTCGCTCCTTGAAGTATAATTTAGAACCAATTATATTAATGAACACAGATAGAGTTATTGTGGACGTAGACTGTTCTTCACCAGGGTCTGAATTCGTCCAGTTGTTTATTTATTTAAATTTTAAATTATATTGCTCAAATGTCTTACTCTTGTCCACAAGAAATTTAAAAACAAGAAAGATAAAAATAAAATTAAAATCGCAATCCAATGTTAATAAGCGAAGTGCGTAAAAGTAAAAACTGCTAAATTTGAGATTTAGGAAAATAATAATGCTTTGTTAAAATAAATGTTTTAGGTGCTGATGCTAGCAGGGCCTTGTACAGTTTGTCACTTATTACCGTGCTAATTATCACTGACACATTATGACTCAATAGTTAAATACTGGCCAAAAGTTGAAGTATCGAATCCCAGTTAATTATTATTAGTTTCTGTGTTTGTTCACTGCATTAATATACCAGGCAGCAGAGCAATGAATAGAGAGCCGATTACTCAAATATGGGCAACAAAATGCATAAATGACTAAAAGGATATTATACAAACCACAATGAAGCGAACTGATTCAGATATAAATGGTTTATTCCGTTTTCAATAGTGATGATAGAGCATTGTGTTTCGCGTGTTAATTGAGACACTCGCCTCCCCCCTCCCCAAACCCAACCTACCGCTATCATATCCCGCTTATAAGGGTCTGATTTGGAATTAATTTACAAGGCAAAGGTCGCGCGAGTCAGCGCGGCCGATCCCTTTTCAGCATTTTTGGGGCTGCTGCGGTTAAGCGAATATTGTAATAATAAATACCTGTACCCTTCATACGCGTGAACTAAGAATTACAAAATACCCTCATCTTTTTCGTTATAACATTACGCTTCAGTACCTATTGAAACTGTCGATTATAGTCACATATTTTACTCTCTGTAGCCACTTTTCACACAATTTATGATAACAATACTGTAGTCAGAAAATAGGAATATTGTTAGGTACAGAAACGTATCCGTGACTCGGAGAGAAGTCGATTATAGGGCGCGGCGGGCAAACAACTCGGCCACAATAAATATTAGATGAAATGGTATCTAATCAGGACTTTTCTTCGAGATAACTACATTAAGGCGTGTCAAGTCGTGCAATACACTTGTGGAATCATCATCAAACTCATAACCCGCCATTACGTCGATGCGACACTTCAGAGTATTTTTAGCCGGGCTAGCGTCTAGCCTGATCAAAGCTGCATAAGATAGATCAAGAAAAATTGTTTAAAGAATGTAGGAGTCTTTTTATAAACAACAACAACAACAAATCCACTTTATTGCACACCTCAAATACACAGGGATACAGAACATGAGAGATATACAGTAAAAAAATTGACAGAGGTTAACAACAGGCGGTCTTATCGCTAAATAGCGATCTCTTCCAGACAACCTTTAGGTAGCGGAGTAGATTAACAAGAGTTAGAATTGAGTAGGTGATGCAAAACAACTTTAAGCCACAAAAATTAACTACGAAAATAAAATAAAAACAATAAACATACATAAATAACAATAATCAAATATACCTACATATAATACTTAGACATAATAAAAACATATAGCAGAGTAAAATAGATAGCAAAACCAGAGTCAGTCGCATAGTACGAGTAAGAGGAGCGATTTTCAACGCAGTGTAAATTAAGGTAGAAATAAATAGTGACGTTTAAGGTGAGATTTAAATATAGCAATAGATTGTGCACGCCTTAGATCAGAAGGTAAAGAATTCCACAGAAGAGTAGCCTGAAAAGTGAATGAACTATTGTAAAACTTAGAAGATGAAGAGGGGACAGTGAGAAGATAATTTTGAGCAGACCTAGCAGAACGCAAGTAACTGAAACGCTCTTTGAGGTAGAGGGGAGTTTTGGGGTTAAATAGTATATTGTACAGAAAAGAGAGAATGTGAATGTGACGGCGAGAACGGATTGGAAGCCACTTGAGCTGGGATCGGAAATTGGAGACGTGGTCATACTTGCGTAACCCAAATATGAACCGCACGCAAATGTTTTGAATGCGCTCAAGTTTATTAAGCTGCTCTTCCGTAATATCAAGATAGGAGATGTCAGCATAATCCAAAATAGGAAGAAGTAGGGATTGAGACAGCGCAATTTTAGTGGCGATGGGGAGAAAATTACCGAGTCTTCTGAGAGAACTAACTGCTGCAAACATCTTCCTGCTAACCTCGTTCACCTGTGGCACCCAAGATAAAGTGCGATCAAAAATGACACCAAGATCTTGTTGCGAAAAGGGTATAAGCACACCGTTAAAAAAGATAGGTTGGACATTGTCAAAGTCAACCCTGGAGATCAGTTTCGAACTGCCAATCACAATAGCTTGAGTTTTGCAGGGTTGACTTTGAGCCCAAACCTATTACTCCAATTTAGAATGCGCTTCAAATCACCATTAATAACATTAATGACAGACGCAAGCTCACCGGGAGCGCCCTGTGAATAAATTTGAAGATCGTCGGCATAAAGGTGATAATGCGAAGAAAGATTATGCGTAATGGAATCAATGAATATTGAGAAAAAAATCAATGAATATAAAGTTTTTCTTATAAACGATTATATCTATATAGTAACAATTCGCCATTAATAACAATAATATCGTGTTAACTTGGCTCAACGTCACCTGTTATGGGAAGACAATACCTTGTTTCGGGGTGTCACGGTGTCATTTGTTGTACTGCTCTAGCCTTATATTATATTATACCTTCGGTCTGAGTAGTGAGCGAGGGCATGTTTGCTTCATCTCAGTGTTTGCTCCGCGCGCGCCAGCCCGCGCCCGCCGCTCGCGTCTCGTAAACATCATCCAACAGTAACCAAGGGAGTTCTTGCACAATGCAATGCATCTTTTAACTTCGGAAACTCGAAAACAAATACGATACGATTTATCTATATAGGGTTTTCAAAGCCTTAACCTACTTGTCCTATCAGCAACGGAAACCGCTTACATTTAAATTGTTTTCTAAAGACTTTAATTTGATGAAGATTTAAAAGGAAAACCTTGCAAGTATACCTATGCGTTACATATTAGGCCGAGCCATAAGATAAGTGGACGTATGGGAGGCGGCAAATGGTGTCAGCCGCAACTCCATTAAACTCGTTGATCAAGCGTTATTGCTCGCAGAGCGAGGTATCCCAGTGGAGTAGAAAATTGATTATAGAATTCCACACTTGTTGTCAAGAGTCTTGTTGTTATACTCGTAGATAAAAAATGAGCTCTTCCAAACAACCTACATTAATATTGAATTTTGATCACCTGATCAGTATAAGAATATCAAGCATCAAGGAACAAGGAAAGGTAGAGCAAAGTTATACGATATCGCAGTGAAACTTGTTAAATAGCCCATTCAATTCAAACGCTGCGAGGGCAGTCGATCATTCGTCTAGTCTTTCCAATAGCCATAAACTGTTCAAATATGAGAAACGTTGCGGCGAGCCGGCGGCGACGCGCAGGCAGCCTGTCTGCAGACAATATGACTGATGAGAGAGATGAGGATTCGCAATGGGTGGATTCTGCTGTCTGTGCAGTAGGAACAAAGGGTCAGATTAAATGGAAACTTTGTGAAGTATTAACCAATAACTGTGGACTGCACGGGAAAAGTTTACTGAGTAACATGATCACATAAAACAGTGACACTATCTAACACAAATATTGAAACGGTTCAATGGACCATAAGAGATAGTGGGTTTTTCTTTTAGATTAGACTAGAGATGAATATTATGTTTTTTTATAGTGTTACGAGCGTGGGGTTCGTATTTGAGAGAAAAGCACAAATTAATCCACAAATGAAAACACACACTTTATTACCAAAATCACGCACTTACAATCCACACGAACTGTACTTAAAATCCACTAATTAACACAAACACACTATTACACAAATTACGCACTCACTATTCACACGAACTGTACTTAAAGCGCACTAGTCACTTGAGAGTCTTTCTTTCCGATTATCCTTGTACTAGCATTCGATCGCAGTTAAAATGTAACTAACTCGCGCCGGCTGCTTGCGCCTTTTATATCCCGCGGGGCCCGCTTTCTCGACGCATTGTCCACACATATCGCGAATATTCTAGTAAAGTCCAGCGTGAGGGCCGAGAACATTCGAGGCCATATATGTCTCTCTCTAATGGTGCACTCTCTGGCACTCCCTTCTCGAATGTTCCGAGTATAGCTATTTCTTTCTAGTAGCCCCATCCTTGTTACACACTTCTCGAATGTTCCGAGTATAGCTATCTCTTTCTAGTAGTCCCATCCTTGTTACACACTTCTCGAATGTTCTGAGCATAGCTATCTCTTTCTACTAGTGCTATCTCTGTCACTCCTACTGGAAATTTCGCCATATAATGATTTGTGCTTCAGAGGCCCATAAGGGGTCCTGAAAACGCCTGAAAACGGGTTTTCAGGTTATGGCGTCATCTGATAGAGGGTGCCCTGAAACGGACTGAAAACATGTTTCAGGCGCTTGAAAACGACGGCAACATGGGTGAAATTTCGATCTTTAGATATGTGATAGAGCAACTTCTGAAACGGCGTGAAATGACTTTTCAGCCTGCTGAAAACGCCTCTAAAGCACTGAAATTGCCGTTCAAAGTTTTTGACCTAACCTACCGGCGTTACAATAGTATTGTAACAGCTAACTAATATGTCTCGGGTCTCGGTATATATACCGTTGTGTTTCAATGGCCTATACAAATCTGATACACTCGTATTTGAATAGTGTTGTAAATAGTGTCGAGTGCAGTGAGCCAACAAGTACAATCAATTATTTACAAAGAAAGATTATTGGTTTGCTTGCAACCAAAGTATTGTTTTACCTACACATTATGTTAAGAGACCTTATTCCTTATAACATATATTTTTTTTCATATTATGACAAATATATTGATAATTTCAAGTAAATAATACTTTTTCCCCGAGTTCTAGGTAGTAACATAGCTAGGGAGAACCGTTTGGGACACCATACGGAGCGGACGCGTTTTCTTAGCCTCTGCCGATCTGTATTGGCATCGTAAAAACAATAGTCACGAGACAAAAACAAGGCTCGACCAGATGTTTGCATAGTCGCCTGTTAAATCTTTACCGCGTGTAAACGAATTCACCGCGCTATACCTTTCCTTCTGTCTTTCTTTCAAATATTTAGTGACTAAGTAGATAGCATAGTATTTGGTGCGTCTATATTACTCGGCCTATCTGTGAGTGTTGATCAAGTGTGTGTTCCGAGTCTGCAGTACCCCTCCGCCGCGCCGGCCACACCACAGCAGCTTAATTTGGTGAGACCGTTCCATTTTCTAATGCCAATTGCAATAATATTATATATCTCCTTGTCTACGACCTGGCTATGCCGGCCCGCCACAAGAAAAGCTAAGAAAGGATACGGCTTAAGAGTTTAAGCTAAAACCAGTACCAAGTTTAGATGGGCATAGGGCCAAGCACGACCCGTATAGTAACACTCTTTAACTAACGTCAATTATGCACCTTTTCTTGGAAATCAGGCCACACTTCATCAACCTCTACCTGTGGAGCAGCGTAATATAGGTAGTACGACCCAGCCGTCTCACGGTATTCGTCAGAACAATTATATCTTTAGTTATTTTAAGTTGCAAATAAACGGTACTCGCAACAACATCGGGAGTTGTTGTAAAATATATACAATATTTGTCATTTAATACATTTTAATACTAGCAAACATTCAATAAAATATTAGTAATAATTTAAATAAATAGGCCAGTTAGTTTTAAATCCAGGCTTTATTTATTGGAATCGTTATTAATGTAGTTTTAGGTTTTATTCGCTGTAATTTTCATTACTTAAGTACTTTTCCTACCCGAGGGACTTTCCCTCACTTCAGTACTTGTACTACTTTCCCATAAAATTTATATTTCTAACCGTAATTAAATTATATTAGGTTTAGTAGATGATTGTGGACAGTTTGTAATTCATCTAGTGAAATAATAAACTAACCTAACCTACCCGTCAGTTTACAATGTCACTGGTTAGATTACAAACGGATGGTATATTAGTCATAATTACTGTACGTTTTTGTTTTTTCCTTTTATGTTTTACAACCATAATCGAAAGATACCGGCGTGCGCGTTTTCTTGCTGATATAACCTACTTCGGTTCGATGGTGTACCTAATTAATGCCTTGTAATTTTGTAAGGGACGAAGAGGTGAACGGCCAGCTAAATAATTATTCGCTTATATTTTTGTTTTAGTGTCTTTTTTGTATATTACACAAATAATTATGCTCGTTACATTATGTAATACCAAAATTATACTAAAAGTCCTGCCTTAAATCGAATATTAACCAAGTGTGGTGTATGATACACATCTATATTTTTTGCCGTAGGACTCAAATAGCATAGTTTGGGTAATTTACAAATATATATTAACCGTTCAACAGTAATAATTTCGTTAGAGGCTACGTAATTAAGAAATGCAACAGCTTGCAAGCAATAACTTCCTAGAACAAAGAGGTCCCTTTTTTCATTGCTCTTAAAGGCCAGCTCACTTTGTCCCGAACACGTGCGGACACCGCCAGCTAGCAACAATTGGACATCGTCAAAAAAAGGGGACTAACATAAATAAGTGCATCGCCGGCTCATCCATAACATTAAACTCGACTGTCTTCATTTATCACGATGGAAATTTTACCAATTCCCAAGGGAGGCAATTGTCTGTACACCTATAAGGGCGATAGCGAACCAGTTGAAAATCGTGTTGATACCAATTTCGACCATCGATGGAGGTTCGAGGATTGCTCGCTAATCACTTGTCCGACGAGAAAAATAACAGGCAAATCCAATTAGACATTAATGGCAGTGTTTCAGACTTAATGTCTCCCGGTTACAATGCTTCTCCCTTCGCGGAACAAATTGATAACACATTCGGAACCAGTTTAGAAACGGTTTTCAGGGTGGATAAAATATGATTATATTTGCCGCCGTGAGTTGCTCTACGGTAAATATCTATGTGCATATGAATCACCAGCGATCACTACAATATAGGACACCCCATATACCTAGAAATACCGCAATGCCAAATCTTCGTGTCTTCTACGACTTCGCGGAGCTCCGTCCACTTCAACAGTCCTGACACTGAAGCATCATTGATTCAACAATCCAGCCAAACCAGGACCAAACCACGACCGATGTAATACGCCGCTACCGATTAATTGACGCACAACCTAAAATAAACTAAAAACGCATGCTATCACGCTACCTCACAATAACAGCTATGGTAAAGAAATATCAAAAGGAATCGAACCGTCACCAAACGGCCATAATCACGATGTCACAAGGTGAAGAAGAACGTGTCTAATAAGAACCCAACCTGGGGCGAATCCAACGAGATCTCATACAGACATCAAATAAGACCCCGCCATAGAACTTGATTTGGCTCGCGACCGCCTCTCTTCAGTTATCACTAAATAAACTTCAAGAAGTTACCTACAAAGACGCCCACACACACGCAATATTATCTGAACTGGAGTTGACGGAAAGCACAAGCAAATTTTATTCACTAGAGTAATCATCCAGAACGAGAATACTATCCCCAGAACATGGACCCAACACGGCCACTTGTAGTGTGCATGGAAAATCTAAAATAGATAAAAACAGACACAGAATCAAAACCGGAGGACAATTACACACAAATAGCGACGGCTCAGCGACATAAACCTACAACACAAGAACTTATCCTACGTTGTAACCGGAAACTTTGGACGACGAGACGCAGTCTACTATCCTTCCCTGTATATATTTACACAACTATCTGTCTATTTCCTTTCTGGCTCGATGCTGGTATTCTTGTCGGATCTCTCCCGTCGGTCCTCATCCTGACTGCAAAATAACCTACACTCCCAACCTGTAAACTTTTGGCTCCCCGGTGCCTCGGATAGGAGGGCCAGTTGATCTTACCGGAGCGGCAAAAGACGGAGGGGAACACGAGAGGACCCGGATACGTGCCCTGTCTCAGAACCGAAAGCTCCGGCCAGGGAATGTTAAGGTTTCTATACTACCCTGAACGACTTTCGGTATTGTGCCAGTATGCGCTTCTGAGTCATTTCGTTGAGCTCCTTTGTCTTTCCCTCTCTTGCATGCTCAACGCCTCCGCGTCCTTGCAGCAGAACTGCTGGCTGGGTGTAGTCACCGAAACGAAACGAAACGAAACGAAACGAGTTCTAGGTAGTAACATAGCTAATTCATGCTTTCATTGCGTGTAGTCGAAAATAATTTGGAGTAGTTTTTGGGCTGGGTGGGCACTTTAGATGAAATAGATCCTATCTATTTGTAACAATTTATTTATTGTTACCGGTTCCTTTGTCACACGTGACAAGCTCAATTAGCTGCCTGGCTCGGACAAAGACAGCAGAATCAAGTCCCTCGCGGCAGCAGCGCCAGAGCTCAAAATTGGATTTATTCCTGAACAAAAACGCGTAAAAATATAGCCCTGGGCCCGTTCTAGCTCCGCGCTCCGCTCGACCTAAACGATGTGTCATTTCATTAACTGTGCTACAGTTTTCTCTTTCGTTTCGTACGAACATCAGCATACTGCAAGTTCTCAATGAAAATACGAAAAAGCTAGTTAAACGAGAGCCTAATGAAAGAAAACTAACGCTAAACTACATGCAGTTTTATAGGTTCGGTGTGTTTCTATACTGAAAATCATTAATAGCTATAATTTTGGTGATTTGTAATTTTGATGACGTTAAACTTTAATGTGGTTGAAAACTTGCAATAAAAGTGGTCATAAAGCATTTCAATCAAAATATTTTAAATCTATGATGTCCGATGAAAGGCCGTTTCAACGCCATATATTTATTAGTACTATTCATCGTTATAATACTAGGTGTTAATGAACAAATATATCCACGAAAATAAGATCAACTTTAGACTTGTTAGATTTCCCCCAAACCTACATTGCGCCAGTTTAATCAAATACGTTTGCACTCTGCATAAATATAGTTTTGTATGAAAGTTGGCAAGAATAACTCGCAGTTACAAATCATGTTAGTATCACATATGTCAATAAAAACACCGGAGATCGAATCGCGCTCGATCAGCCTCCATTAGACAGGTGCAAAGCGATTTCCGATTCAATCCCAGCAATTTCAGCGGCACTCTGCCGAGGACTCGACGAAATTTGACAGGACAGAACTTGAGTGCAAAGCTTAGTGCACGAGTGCAGTATTCCGAGAGTGATCGCGCAATCACACGGGAATCCGGGGATCCCAGTCAGGGATCCTTCGAAATTGGATAGACAGAGGGATGATAGTTATCGGGAAACCGGCAATTGTTCGTCGAGATACAAACAAGATTCTGTCGCGCCGCTAGATTGCCTTCGCATCCGAATGCGACTAGAACAATAGAGTACTTGGTAACCAGATATGCGAGCATCAATCCTTTGTTAGACAAGGCCCATTTAGGTGAGTTGTACATTCGCATGCGAGTTTTATTATATTGTATAACCCCACAATGTAAAGAAAGGCAAGTAGTAGCCTTTCTTTACATTAGCTTATTTTTCGTCTAGGTGGGCATTATCAATTCATATGAATATACTAATCCTTATTAATATAAATGTGACTACGAGTATGTTGCTTCATCAGTTTGTTGGAATGTGCCGTCACTATAAGGGAGCAACGAAACTACTTAGCGATAGAAAATAGGACTGACAACTTATTATTGCGAAACATATCTATTGTCAAAAATGCATAACCGGTGTTACTTTATTTCCATTGTGTATATACGGTACGTTCATTAAAGGAAAATTACTCTTTTTATTAAAAATTAAACTAGAGTGAGTGCAATTTGACTTACGGATCCTTTTATTTTTTGTAGCTCGCTGTAGCATTGCAATATAAACTGTTTTCTTCTTAGTTTCTTTGTTATAGTAAGAGGCTTATCGCGAGCGCACCGACTAATTCTTACAAGATCAACTATTGTATGAAAGTCAGAGCAAATCTTTTGTAACTGAGTCTAAATCGGTGCTGGCAAAGTCGCCACTGTGTAAGGGACCTTTAAGTTTCACTTAAAACGTTGTTCACGTTGGGAAGTTTTGTCGGAGTAGTACGAACTCTCTCTGTATTCCACGGTGGGATTGTTGTGGACCTGTTCTGTTTACCGATACTTGTCACGTAGAGGCCAATAATCCTGTCAATCGTCTTTTATATGTGATGTAAGCAATTGTCTTTGTAAGCAGCCAAGTACCCAATAGCAAAGCAATATAGCCCAAACCCCAGCTTCATCGGCCAACGGATAGACACATAAAACACTTACTTTCGCCGTCCCGCAAATTGCTTACAAAAGACTCCTAAATGAAGACGGACACCTTTTTACACGCAGTCAATCATTTTAAATCGAAAACGTGTGGGAGCGGCCTCCTCCCGGATTAAAGAGCTCGCGCTACCTCTTCGTACGATACGGTTGTTTGTTCAAAACCTCCACGAGGCGCGCGGGCGGCGGCGGTCACAGAACAAGACACCTGAAGTGTTTCGTTACAAAAGAAATATCCGAACATAGAACAAAATAGAATAAATAGAGTCGGCAAACAAGGCGCGCCAAGCCGGGCGTATTTATCACACGCCAACCTTTATTCGACAATCGTGCGAGGACTGTAATAGTTGTAGTTCTATCTCCACAGTGAGGAATATGTATGTAAATGGGATTAAAGTTAGCAATATCGTCCCATTATCTTTGCACGCGTGCTTAATAGTGACAATTCCCACCTACAGCGCTAGGGACCGCTCTCGAGCGAGCTGGATATTAGCTGTGGAGCTACAAAAATGAGCCGGCGAGAGCGCCGACGGGTATTAATGGGCGGGGAAGGGGTAAGCTTATTAAAGGGGGGATCGCGGGGCATTTACCGCGGTTGAACTGATTTTAAGAGGATTGGAAACAAAAGCGAAGGTGATAAATGGGAGCGAATCGACGCCGAGGGTGTCGCAATTAATGAATTTGGTTCGGAAAGTAATTTGATTCCGTTTGGTTTGGGCACTGTCAATCTGGGGGTAATTTAAAATTTATGACAAAGCCTCGGGCTGTTTCCGCAGATGAACGAGCGTCTCGTGGCGCTGCGACAGGCAATTACGACCGCGCCAAAAACTTCACCTATAAGGTTTGGTTTTTTATATAGTGTGTTAATGACATTGGTTATATAATTAATTTATGTATTATGTTATATCCAAATACTTAAAAGAATTATAGCCTATTGAGATTAAAGCCTCCTGAACTTTATAATTTTATGAAGATATACAGTAGATACATTTAGAAGTTATCATAAATTAATTAAAGAGCGCAACTTTCCCTCGACGTAGCTTTAGCGAATTTACGTAGCGGCTGCTACGCCGCGCCGTAGCAGGTCCGGCTACGCTCGGTGTAGCAGGACCGGAGCGGGACCCGGGAATTTGACCCCCGTGTATTAGCAACTGCCCAGCTGCAGAGACGCAGCAAATGCCAGCAATTTGCATATTTTAAAAGAGGTTTAAATAATATCACATAATATCTGGGTCCCTATGTACAGTCACGGCCTTTAATCTATGCGTTAAGCCTGAATATATTTAAAATTAAGTTTATGAAGAAATACTCCAATACTAATTAATAATTACAATTTGCATAAATAATAAATATACTTATTAATTTCCATAGTATGAAACTGTAATTAACTACTATGTAAAAGTAGGACTGGTGCACAAGAATTATATCCGAATAAATCACATCAATCCGTTCGCTTGGTTATTTATCAACGCACTAAAAAAATACATAAGTACATTATTTAATACGAAAAAATACACTTTACTTTGACGTTTTCAATATTGATAAAGATATATTATATTCCAACTATGGCATGCATTACATTCTTTAAAAAGTGATATTATGATAATAAGCTTACTTTATTATCATTACTTTAACAAAGTGTATGAAGCCTAACCGTGTTTCTACTTTAACCGTAAACAAAGAAACTCAATTATTTTCAGTAAGTATGCTGTATTTCAAATAGAATAACGTGCACGATTTTATCATATAAACTTTTATTGCATCGTAAAATTGGTAACATTCTTCAAATCACAATAGAGTTTGATAAGCTCCCCGGGTGCACACAGTTCGCGTTTTTGTGTGAATGTATACATACATACATACTCGTACGACACGACTACCCGTGTGTGAATGTGGACTAGAGTCGACTGAGCGCGATATTAACACAAATCAAGTTTACTATTTGCAATTTGTATAAGTGATCTTAGGCAATTCTAGAATACATCGAAGTAATATTTCTATTTTGTGACATCCGTGACTGTATGAAACCTTAGTGAGATAGTCACGGTATCTTTATCTTTACTTTAACATATAAATGTAACAATTTTATGACGTTTGGTAGACTATAGCGAATCAGTTCTACCTTCACCAAATTTCCAGCTCTTAAAATATTTTTTTAATCAGACCCAATGCCTTAAAATCACAAAGCCAATGTTACATGCATTTTCCGAGTCGTTGCTCGCCCACGAACCCGTATCTGCGAAGAGACACCAGCTCGTCGCTCGACCCCGGCACAAACGACGCACCGGCGCCGCGTGCGCCGCGACCTCTCATGATAATAAGGTCACTCGCGGCGACGTCGGGCTTAATAAATCCCCCTTTATTTTCCACGCCACTAATGTAACCAGTATCTTACATACTCAACGGTCGTATATTTTCTTTTTTTGTGGATATTAAAAGCATTTTTCCGGGACCCGGACTATTTTCCTTTCCATTAGCACCCAGTGCAGGTGCGGAGGGAGGTGGCCCAACGAGGAAAACGTGGCGCTGTGAATTAATGGCGGTGCTGAAATAACAATTAGCTCAGAAACAGAGCAGCTCCCAGGGTACCAGAAGATGAGCTAAATAATTCAAAATCATTTTACGTGCCATAAAGTTACCTTCAGTTTCTTAATGAATTTCATAGATTTATTTTTACGAATTACGAATTCTTATAGATTCTCCATGTTTATAACACTGCGAGTTATCCTGACCGTCCGCGGCTTACATCAGAGATTATAGAGATGGAAAGCTATTGTTTGGCATGGTTATATGTATATGTATTAATCAATGGCCTTTGTCACCAAACAATGATGGCATGTGAAATACTTGATGTGAGCAATAAGCCTTGGAAATGAAACGGAATTGACTTATCCGCGCACGTAACACATCTCCTTCAATAAATTCATCATCAGATGACAATAAATTTACCGAAAATAAAATATAGCTTTCACAAAATATAACAAGAATCATACCCACCGAAACGAGATCATCAATTTACGTCGGCCGCAACTGACGTTTAATTTCTTCCCGTATAAGGGATCTGTCGTGTACTAGATAAGGAAAGTGAACTACAAAGTGGCCCAAACAACGCTAAAGAGGTCAGAGAGCAATTTCGGTGCCGAGAGCCGCACTCCGCGGTTATTTAATACTTGCAGTACCGGGCATGGGCATCTGGCACAGCTATTCGTTGAATATTTAGACACCGTAATGGTTGAACAAATAAGAAGATCGTTTTATTCATTTTAGAAAGCTAAATAAGTAGTCCAGGCGAGCGCTCAAATACATATTTAATGTCCAGTAGCCATACTTAAAGTCCGAGACCTGAGATTAGTTATAAATTGCGTGATACAATATCAGAAAGATAAAAAGTAAGGATGGAAACTGACAAGTGCAATTATCGTATGCCGGTTTTGGCCGTGAACCGGTAGATCTCGACGGAAAACAAACAACAACGAACCTCAATAAGGACGAGCACCTGCTTTTAGCACCGCGTCCGCAGGCACACCTCCGGCACCGCCCGGGTAACAACTCTCGTAGCTTTAAACGTACACACATTGTGCGCCATAAAAAACTGAGGTTTACGGCCTCTGCTGAAGGCAATAGCTATTTGAAAGCAAATAAACAGCGATTGCAAAGGGACACAATGTTTGCGTCACAGAGTTTGTTGCTGATTGGAACCCCTGACCTCCACGTGTCCCAGGGGACGCCGGTAGTGCAATGAAATAACCACATTGATTGACCTTTCAAGCCATATTCATAAGTCTGTAAACACTATTGTTTTTAATAAAACTTTTTGATTCCTTCGCTCATGTAATTTTCAATAAGTTCAATAACAAAGCTCACTACATTTCACAGACATTGACTGAAATATAAAAAACCGGCCAAGAGCATGTCGGGCCACACTCAGTGTAGGGTTCCGTAGTTGCTCATCCTTCACAATAAACTGCTGTTTTAAGCCCGAGGTTTAAGTTAAGAAAGATTTTAAGCTCTATAAAAAGGTCGCAAACGCCCTAGAATCTGTAATCACTTATTACCTTCTGGAAGTCAACTTACGTCCTTTTAAATAAAAAATGTGAAACTTGGCGATAACTCAAAAACGGCTCGACCGATTTTATTCAATATAGTTTTCATTGAAAGTACTTATAATGCCTCATTTACATGAATTTTCCCGAAACCCTCGGTTGAAAAGTTAGAGGGGGGGGGACACTATTTATTTTGTTTTCGGAGCGAATATTTACAAAACTGCTGACTTTATCAAAAAATAATGTTAAAAGACCCCTATTATTTTTACAAGACCTATTCAACGACACCCCAAACACCTGTGTTGAAAAGAAAAAAAAATCACCCCCACTTTAGGAGTTGGAAACGTGCCGGATTTTTTTTTTTTTTTAATTTTTTTTTTACCGTTCTGTCGGCGTTATACATACACATACCCATACCAAATTTCAGCTTTCTTGTACTAATGATCACGGAGCTAAGCCGGGGACGGACGGACGGACAGACGGACATGGCGAAACTATAAGGGTTCCTAGTTGACTACGGAACCGTAATAAATTATCACAAACGGTAACAAATCCACAGCGTTTCGTGACCGATATGTGGCCTTATATTACTTATCCCGGTGTTACCGTGTTTCCCTCCCGGCCCACTTTTTGCCGCATATTTCAGCCGAGTAAATACGATCAGCTCCATCGGGCGGTATCCGCGATCCGATGTGATGAATGTAAACACGAGCCTGACCGGAAGTGCCCCTTTCACTTCCGGCCCGTAAGCCCGGCTCGGCACAACCTGCAATAAAAATTGCCTTCTTCCATTGTGTTGTTTAAAAGGTTGGCTTTATTTGGCAGGTTGAGCCGCGTTGAAACAGGAATCCCCTTTTCATTACAGTTTCGGATTACCTGTATGCTATTTTCTGTTTTCGTGTAGTTTGTAAATCATTGTTTTACCAATGTTATAAATGGAAGCTGTAGGTAAAATTATTATCAATAGTTACACAGAAACAGTGATGCAAATCTGAATCATAGGAAAGAAAGGCTAGTTGTAACGAAGTTGTATGTGGCTCAGACTGAGATTTGAGTTAATTTTTACTCTAACTGATGGAATTCATCTTTTTTCCAATGGTGAATTAAGGACCCAATAAATGCAACAGTCATTTTATGATTTTTATGGATCGGTGTCAAGCCAGGTACTTATCCATAAATAATACAGGCAAGTCAAAGTTTTAAATATAACTTGTGGTGTTAGTTATTTTCTTCCGCGCAAAAGAAAACACCGTCACACCTGACAGCAACTTGTTTACACATGACAAAAAACTGAAGATCAACACTTTGTAATACGTAGCCTGACTGGTATAAAAATAACAACAACAATTTCGTGTAAGTAAATGATCACAAATTACTGTCAATATCGGCAGCCTCATTCTTGAGGCCACTCGGTATAGAAGGTCGCGCTTCGCGCGCAATCTATGTATGCTCATTTTTTGAGTGCCACAATGATGGTTGCCAAATTCATTCGCACTCGATTACGCGCGTCTCCCACTAAGATCAATAAAGGAAGCCTTCGATTTGACTTTTATTAGAATAAGTAGGTTACATTATCGACTCAGTGAGTATAAAAGTCACCGATAAGGCCCATCACCGTAATCACGACACCGCAATCAATTCGCAGAACGAGCCATTTCGCCCGACACAGGCTCATCCGGAGGATTGCCCTCTGCACTCTAAGCCTCCAACTTTCATAATTCAAACATATTTCTAGACTATCGGGCCGGGTATCGTCGGGGACGTGATAAAACTGGAAAAGGGTAACATCGTTAAAGTATAATCGCTATCAGTTATAAAGCTAAGCCTGCGATATTTTCTCCCGTCGAAAAAGCTCTGCCTCACTGTCCATCCCTTCGGGAAGGTTTGTACTTATAACATTTTCAAAATCATATGTTCATATAAAACCGTATCGCATTAAAGCTATTTTTTTTACAGTCCTCACTTTGACGGCTACATATTGTAACTCTCTTATTGCCCCTGAACCATACCTTACCGAAGAACCTCTTCAAGACGAGAGTAAGAAAGCCTTCTGGGTAAGCATGCTTCATCATAGGCTAAAAATTAATTACATAAAACGTAAATATCAAGCACAGTGGGATACCCTAATACGTACCTACAGACAGCTAAGTATAAAGGATGCGAGTGATACTGAAAACGAAAAGAAAACGAAAAGCAAGCAAGATTAAGATTAAGTTGCTTAACAATTTGTGTTCCTAAATAGCTCAGTTGTGTAGACAACACAAGTTTATCGCAGGATATTCACGTCGAGTTCTCGTGTATGATAATAAAAAGCGGTCGCACATTAGGCGCTAATATTGTTCATATCTGTGGCACGTGTCATTTGCTGAGCGCGGCACGTGCCCCACCACACGCGCCTGAGCTATCGTGACCCCACGTCGCAGCTAGCTGTTACATATTTAAGCAGTTCTTCTAAATGAATATTTATATTTTTAGCTGAAAAGTGAACGTGTGAAACAACCTGGTGGAGCTATTGGGTATTTCTGACGACATAAGCAAAGCTCGCCTAATATTATAATGACAAGTGTAAAGTGTCAACTTATTGAAAATGCGGACACAATTATTGTACAATTATAATCGCAAAACAGAAATATTATTTTTTACTTCAGAATACTTTTCTGTTTACGATGGGACTATTAGTTATAAACATGCATGCCTATAAACTAAATTGGCTTAATGTAGTCCTCTTTTATAGATTATAGTCACATCACAGCAGCTGCAGTTTAGCTAACAATACGTATAATTGACCCATTTGTTATCTTTGCTCCGTGACGCGATTTGACATTTACCAGTCACATGCCCTTGATGATTGATGATGATTCGGTGTAGGGACGCCCGGCCGGAGACAGGCGGGCTGTCGATCGCGTGGATGCGTTCATTCAGCCCCATTCCCAATTGGAGCCAACGGTTACTGTCCCGGCGGCGCTCCCATACAGCCTTCTTCCTCAAATCTCCTCGTTCTCCTGCAGAAGGAAAGGACATCTTTAAGATTAATGTCCCTCAGCTCTTCTTCTTCTAGTTTGTCTTTTCTAAAGATGCTATAGCGTGCTGCTGCGTACATGCCACACTCCGCTATGACGTGCTTACTTGTCTCCTCTTGTCCACAGTGCGAACAGTGCGGATTACTTACTACACCTATGATGTTGAGGTGCCTGTTAAGGCTATTGTGTCCCGTGATTATGCCTGTTAATAATCT
Source organism: Apotomis capreana (assembly GCA_947623375.1). Classification (NCBI taxonomy): domain Eukaryota; kingdom Metazoa; phylum Arthropoda; class Insecta; order Lepidoptera; family Tortricidae; genus Apotomis; species Apotomis capreana. The sequence goes on along the minus strand of OX392512.1, from coordinate 26,236,905 downwards.
GAGATTTTTCTTACCTAGTTCCAGGAGATACCTGGTCCTTCCTCTGTTTAAGCCTCCTAGGATCATCTTTGATTGTCGACAGTCCATTGCCTCCCGCCATTGTCTGTTGGCCTCTTCCTCCATTAGCCTAGCAATAACTCCTTTCGTGACTTCCGCCGATATGGGTAGTGCAGGTTCGGGTCCTATGGGTTCCCTCTCTGCTCCTAGCCTTGCCATCTCGTCCGCTCTTTCATTCCCTGTCACACCCTGATGTCCAGGTACCCATGCTACCGTGATCTTCTTGTGTTCCCCTAGTTTGTTTAGGGCTTCTCTGCATTCCTTTACCAGCGATGAGCTTACCATTTGCTTATCTAACGCTTTAAGCGCAGCCTGGCTGTCCGTATAAATAACAACAGATCCTTCTTCCTGCGAGCATTCATCTATTATATGTGCACATCTCATTATGCCACATACCTCTGCCTGAAAAACGCTAGCATACTTCCCCAGAGGTATGTGTACCTTCTTTCCCAGCTTCGGTATCACTATGTCAGCTCCTGCCCGTTTCGTGGATTCCCGCCGCGAACCATCCGTAAAGCAAATGGTCGCAGGGTGTTTCACCTCTATCTTCCAGTTGTCTCTATCTCCTATGTGTATTCTGTATTTCTTGTCGAACATCTCCTGCCTCTTTATGAGGTCGTTGTTTTGGATGAGCATCCCCAGCTTCGAGCATGCCTCCCTCTGAATGAGCGCGTGTCCCTTGCCCACACAGCTTCCTCTCCATTCCTTGCAGGCTTTCATCCTGTACCATTGTTCCATTCTTTCATCCTGTACCATTGTCACATGCCCTTAACTCTTTCCATCATCTGCATAATAACGCTGTAATGAATATTCATCCGCCGTGTTTACATCAAGGTACTATTAAAGTGCAAGAAATGCGTTCCACGGCGCTACGAGTGGGACGCGACGAATACAATTAAGAGCTTTCGCAGACTGAAGACTTAGTTATCCGAGATAAACAACTCGGTAATCGTCGGTACATTATCATAATTAATGCAAAACTTTGACGAAAGACTGCCGGCACATCCGACGAACTTAAGCTGACTAACTTGAGCAATTATAAAGAAATACCAGAGCAATTTGGTCTTAAGTGGTATCGTTAAACTTCATACTCGTTCAATCGGCGTCCCAACTTTTCATGTGTCAAAGAACACGAAATGTGGGAGGTATCAGAATAGAAACGATAAGCAACCGTACATCTAAAGTGGAAAAACAACGTTTGACTGATTTAATCAAAATCAAATCTAAAATTGTAAACCGAAACTAATTATAAAAGAAAAGGTAATAAAAATAATATATTTTTGTGTTCCCAAGCATAGATAGCGGAGCCGCACTTTATTGCTAAGTAAATCCTTTTAGTAGAGTACTCTATTGAAAGACTTTGACGAAAGACTGCCGGCACATCCAACGAACATAAGCTGATTAACTATTCCTACGGACTACCGGTATTACCTATACTTGTTCGCCATATTTTTTCTAAACACGAAAAGACATTTTCACCTCAACAGCTCAAACATGGCGGCTTTGCTGCGAGATAACAGTGAACAAAATGCGAGTTTGTTTCGAGCGTGAGTAGAAAGTAGCTTTTTAATTTTTACAATTTTTGACTACGAATTGACATTTCTCAGCCGCAGATTAATTATAAAATTCGAAACATTCGAATTTCGATGCACTCTGTCTCTTTCATATCTATATGAAAAAGAGAGATATAAAGACATTATCGATTCGAAATTAGATTTGAGAATCCGACTTCGAATAAAAACATGTTCCGCGTTATACCAAAAAATAAAAAAATACCCGACGAAGTATTTATTACAAAATATTGTTTTTAACGACATAATGCTTTAATAATTGTGTATTTTATATAAACCAAATAGATTATTGTTTAAATAAAATAAGATTTTTCAACTTTATACTGTAAATACCTGTACCAATAATTTATGACTTATTCCAATTTGTCATAGACGCAGTTTCGAAACGTTCTTTAAAAAATATCAAGTTCAAATTGTTATTTTCTTTTGTATTAATTTAGTGCTTTACGAGTATAAATATTTATTAAACTATAAACAAAATCTCGTATAAAATAAATAAACATCTAATGTATCTACCCAATCTTCCAATTTGATCAAATAATGACAACCATGGTGGTTGTGCGGGACTGGTACAGTGTTGGAAGGTAACAGAAGGTACAGCGGGTGTCTATTTTCTAATTAATAATGTCATTGAAATCAGCAACAAAGACAATACACATACAATACACCTGAATGATTGGAAGAAACACCTGAATGATTGGAAGAAAAAGTACAAAAAGTCGAATTTATGTTCTCGCTGTTGAGGTGAAAAGTTGTGTGTGCTACACGAGAGCAAAGTTTTTTGCATCTCGTGCTGTTGAGTTCCTTCGCTTGCTCGGGGCTCAAAATCAGCACTCGCAACCAAAAACAACTTTGCTCTCTTGTTGCACAAATAACTATTGTTACGGTATGGATGGGAGAGGTATGACTACGTCACGTTTGTATGGAATTTTGCAATAATATGTTTTGAAACCTATCATGTGACACATCAAAGAAATGGGCTTTGTGAGTTGAGTTCAAATTTATTCCACATTATTGCCGTTTTTTATGTATTTTAAGCTACTCTTTTTCTGGTGATTCAACGAATCAAATAAGTCGATTAATGAGAAAATAATAACAAAACAAATGATATTATTAAGGGCGTGAGATTTTTTCCCATTTAATGTTTGTGTAATTGTTGGACATCATTTAGAATATCTCAACTTTTACCACACCAAATTACTGACGAAGCAAAACTTTACAAAAATCGACATCATACACGTTATTTTTACATATATAAAATCGAACGAGGCCACTGAAGACAGAATATGAAAGGCTCAGGAATGTTAAGTAGGTAGTTGAGATGTTTCAACTTAATCATAATCGTGCACGTGCACATAAGTGATTTTAGGTTTAATTAGCTTTCATTAACATTAGAGGCACAATAAAATGAAGTAAATTCCCTATTTCATGAGCCTGCGACAAGGGGTAGAAGTTATCACGACAATTGCTTTTAAGTTCGCTTGTTGCAAAAGGCTCCCAATTTCAATGTTTGGCAAATAATGCTCTATAGATTATAACCCAATTCTTTAGTTTGCAGTTAAATTGGTATGTAACGTTTTATAAACCAGGTGCAAAGGTAAATAAACAGGGTAAGTAACCTTGCCGCATGCATAGTTAACGCGCGCGCCTGCGCCGCCCAACTCGCATATTCTATTACCTACGTCGTTACGAAGGGCACGAGTATAATATTAAAATATTTGTTAAGCTGGAAGTTGTTCAACTCAAAGAAGTGTGGGATTCTACTTGGAGGTTGAGGGCAAACCAAAGGATCCCAAATAATAATGTTTATTAATACACACGTTTACATTGGCCTACCGGTTAGGGACTACTGGCGAGCTCTGTCGTATGGCTAACATATCGGGTATCGCTATATGTTAGCTATACACAGCATGTGTCACCACAGTAGCCCCCCCCTTACAAAAAAAAAAAATTTTTCGAACCCGTTAAACTACACTTTGTTAAACTACACTTTTATAACACTGCACTGACAATGACGCACTCACGCGTACCCCGCCGCGGCCGCATGGGCCTGCTGCGCGGCCATCGCGCGCACCGCGGGGTTGGGCTGCCCCGCTGCCTGGTCCTTAACCCAGGCTTTCATCTTCCTGTTACACAGCCGCCACAATGCATACAGCACTATACATGCTACGAGCGATACAATGGCTATTAAAATTATGTTGAAATTGCTCATACGGTTTTCGAATTCTATGTGCTTCGCGCTAATACTAGCCGCGAACTCGTCTTCTTTATTCTTGATTTTACTTTGTTCAAAACCCATATTTAATCGTGGCGAAGGCGAAAATCGAATGAGCAAAAATTTCACTTACTTCGACTTAACTACCGTAAAACTAGGTCATTCGACTATAACATGAAATTACTGCTAATTTAAATGCAAAACTAGTCATCTATATTTAATTGTCAATGCATACTTAATAATTAATTTTATACTAATCATTTTATATTTAAAAATTGCGTCATTGCTGATATCGCACTGGGCGCTTAATCACGCGGCCTCGGCGCGTGGTCCAAGTGACGCGCGCCGGGCTTGTTAGTTGTGGTGCAAGCACATTCCGTTCCGAGCTATTATTAGATCGCGGCGCCTCAACAATGATGCTCTTATTTACAGTTTTTAACCTATTACTATTACTAACAACGGGCTCAACTACAAGGGGTGTTTCTTCACACAATATGTATGCTGGTTTCAGCCTGTCGATGGAAATGTGTGATTGCCTGTCGGGAAGCTGTACCGTGAAAACCTTTTCACCTCTTTCAATGACCTTAAACGGGCCATCGTAAGGGGGCTGAAGTGGTTTCTTCACTGCGTCTACTCGTACAAAAACCTTTTCACACGATTTAAGATCTGGGTGGACAAAAACAGTTCGCGAGTCGCGCTGCGCTACTGGCTTAGGTCTCAAATTGTTTATAGCGTTCCTCAGATCTTTAACGTAGCTACTCGCGTCGGAACTAGGGCTGGCTTCCGCGTCATAAAAATCTCCCGGCAAACGCAACGTTCTGCCGTACGTCATTTCTGCTGCGCTAACCCCGGTGTCGCTGCGCGGCACCGCTCTTAACCCCAACATAACCGATGGTAGGTCCTGTACCCATGACGAATTGTTACGTCTGGCCTTCAGAGCTGCCTTCAAACTACGGTGCCAGCGTTAATACACACGTTTACATTGGCCTACCGGTTAGGGACTACTGGCGAGCTCTGTCGTATGGCTAACATATCGGGTATCGCTATATGTTAGCTATACACAGCATGTGTCACCACAGAAGTATTTATACATTATGTAACTGTACTTAAATAAATCAGTTTTTAGGAGATGGTGAATTCTTAGTTAATTTCTTACTGAGAATTCGCTTATTTAGGAAAGAAAACATATTTATTACATAATTTAAAATTAAACTAAAGTATTAATTAATTAGCCTGTGGCGCCCCGCGGCTGCGAGTGGAGGCCCCGAGGCCGACTACAATCCCCCGCTCAATCGCCATGCATTTTTTAAACCGAGAGTTGAGTGAGCTTTACAGTATCCCGATCATTGGGGTGTTTAATTTTTGATGTGCAAACAGTTTGTGGTAGTGTATGCAGTACCGGGAAACATTTGTATGGCAGTAACGGAAATTTCTGGTACTCCCAAACTAAAATTTCCCGGTACCACATGCCCTAAGTGTAGTTTGTTAGATTTTGAGTCTATTCAAAAACAAAGTTAATATTATTAATTAGGTATCTAAATAAAATATCCCTCGTCTTGTCCATAGCAACGGTACTTACCCAAATGCCCGTGGGTGATACAGCGTTCCACGTGCTCCCGACTACGCCGAAAAGCTTGGAGATTGTACTTACTCCAGGCTCTATTATATTCCCTGTGATCAAAGTAATTTGGCGCGTAGGTAGACGGTTGGCACACGTTAAGCAGGTTGGCCGGCTTTGATGTTAAATTTTTCCGTCGTGAGCTTCTGTTCAATTATTCAGAGTGCGCAGAACTTCATATTAAAAGGGTTGAGCTATGTTGGGAGAGTCATTAATGTTAACAGGGGCGCCCAAGCGGGGAAAATCGGTATTTTCTCGAGCGTCGTTGAGACCTATGGATAATGAAAATTTGATGATAGGATGACATAAAAATTTTATGTCGATACACTTTTAATGATCGAGACAGCATCTACAGATTTTCCAAAAAGTAAAAAAGAAACAGTCACATAGACATACCTGTTCGACGCATCTCTGATAACGGAAGTATAATAATCTGCCGATTTGCCTGGTGGGGATGGAATGAGAATGTAATGGGATGTTAAGTGTTCACTAAAGATGCTCCAATTCAAAATTCTGACTATTCGCACTTTACGCAAGCTCGCAGCGGCTTTCTGAAAATGCAAAAAGAAGTCATCATGAAATACTTACTCGAGCATGTCAGATTTCCATACGGACGATTCAGCTTCATGCTGACTTATAATCTGACGATTGTCCAGAGGGATTTTCTAAATCAGACAATATTTGTTCAAAGAAACATGTAATTAACTCACGTTACTTTAATCTGACGCGCTTGATAAATTCTAACGATCATTTTTTTTTATATTCCGATCCGCAGTCCTAGACCGTCGGCCATAAATATAGGGTTCATATTTGGTGGAGGTACTCAAAAGGGTGCAACCCCCTTATATTAATCTGCCGAGATTCATGAAATCTCCAATTCCGCCCTTGGGCTCCCCTATTACTGGGCATATCGGGCATGCTTCACAAAATGATGATAGCTTTTTTTTATTGACTGCGAAAAGTGGTTTTCCTCTTTATTGCTATCATAATATTATATGATAGCAGTGTAATAATCTTCTCTGAATCAATATATCCTGTCATTATTAACGAGTGAATGCAAATCTTTTTTAGGGTTCCGTAGTCAACTAGGAACCCTTATAGTTTCGCCATGGCCGTCTGTCCGTCTGTCCGTCCGCGGCTTAGCACCGTGATCATTAGTACTAAAAAGCTGAAATTTGATATGAGTATGTGTATGTATCACGCCGACAAAACGGTCAAATAAAAAAAATGTTTCTTTCGGGTACCTCTCCAACACCTAAAGTGGGGGTGAATTTTTTTTTCGTTCCAACACTAGTGTGTGCGGTGTCGTTGAATAGGTATTTTAAAAATAATAGGGGTCTTTAAACATAATTTTTTGATAAATTCAGCAGTTTTGTAAACATTCGCTCCGAAATTAAAAAAATAGCGTTCCCCCCCCTCTAACTTTTCAACCACGAGTCCATAAATTATGGAAAAAATCAAGAAAATGAGGCCTTATAAGTACTTTCAATAAAAACTATATTGAACAAAATCGGTTGAGCTGTTTTTGAATTATCGCAAAATTTCATATTTTTCTTTAAAAGGACGTAAGTTGACTTCCAGAAGGAAAGTACAGTTACATTGGCGTTTACGATCTTTTTAAAGAGATTGAAATCTTAGTCGTCGCTTAAACCTCGGGCTTAAAACCGCTGTTTTAAGCCAGTCTATTGTGAAAGATGAGCAACTACGGAACCCTACACTGAGCATGGCCCGACATGCTCTTGGCCGGTTTTTGTAAATATGTATGTGAGAAAATTACGCCTATAGAATTAAACATATTTTTATATAAATATCAGGACATTTTTTCTATCACGTTCCAAGTTAATATATTTAAGCGTTCATGATTGTTATACTCCGCTTGTTAATCTACGTCATTTCAAGATTCACCGAGCAATAAATGCATTAGCCGCCGGCTGAAGTCGCCGAGACGGCTCACCGTTAATCCTTCCCCGCCATAGCGCCGCGCCTTCCCGACCATTTGCCGCCAGCATGAATATTCACGCTGTGACGTCACCGCAAGCCCTTTCTCGGCGCCGGGTGAGAGTGAAACTTAATTGCATGTCCAACTATTGAAGTAAATAACTTGGAGTACTACTTTTAAAAGATTCTTAGTTGAAAGTATAGTGTAGTACTAGCTGTTGCCCGCGACTTCGTCCGCGTGGAATCTTATCTTGAACAGTTTACATCTTTATTATATTATTTTCAGATCTAAACAATGTTGAAATTACTTTTCTTTTTTTGCAAGTTGATGATTTTGATGTTGGTTACTGTAATTCAACAAAAAATAAATAATAATAAATATTGAAGTGCTGCTCCCATACAATAAACGTGTTTTTTTTGCCATTTTATACGTAATGGTACCGAACTTCGTAAACAACTGGCTCCCAGTAAATGCTACACTGCTGCTTGGTTTAAAAACAATATATTTACAAACGATCAATGTACAAAAAAAGTAAATGTATCGAAATGGGGTCATTATCTCAGGGAAAATCTTAACAGCGTGAAGTAGCCGATTTTACCAAAGTAACAACGCCATCTAGCAGGCAATTGGGTTATTACATTATAAAGAGACAAAATGTCAACACACCGTTGAACACTTCGTACGCGAGTTCGACTCGCTCTTGGCCTCTTTTTAGTTTTTTTTTCGGCTAAATTGCTCTAATTACGCGGAATCATTATGAACTCAGGTTTCAAGTCCCGCACTCAAAATAAATACTTGATCTTCAAACAAATTTTCAACCCCTTTTTCACCACCTTCTGGGCTGAATTTTCAAAAACGAATTCACTTTTCTTGTATTCTGATAATATGCCCTTATACAAAGTTTCAAGTCCTGCGCTCAAAAAAATGTTTGATCTCAATACAAACAATCAACCTCCTTTTTACCGCCTCAGGGGTTGAATTTTCAAAAACGCTGAAATTACTTTTTTTGATTTCTAATTATATGCCTTTATACAAAGTTTCAAGTCCGGCGCTTAAAAAAAGGTTTGATCTCCATTCCATTCCAAACATTCAACCCCTTTTTCACCATCTTCAGGCCTATATTTTCAAAAACGCTGAATCCCTTTTTTTGTATTCTAATAATACGCCTCTATTTAAAGTTTCAGGTCCCACACTCAAAAAATTTTTTAATCTTCATACAAACTTTCAACCCCTTTTTCACCACCTTCAGGGGTGAATTTTCAAAAACGCTGAAATTAGTTTTCTTGAATTCTAATTATATGCCTTTATACAAAGTTTCAAGTCCGGCGCTCAAAAAAAAGGTTTGATCTCCATACAAACTTTCAACCCCTTTTCACCACCTTCAGGGCTGAATTTTCAAAAACGCTGTAATCCCTTTTCTTGTATTTTAATTATATGCCTTTATACAAAGTTTAAAGTCCCACGCTCAAGAAAAGGTTTGATCTCCATACAAACTTTCAACCCCCTTTTTACCACCTAAGAGGATGAATTTTCAAAAACGCTGAAATTACTTTTATTCCATTTTATTTGCATAACTTTTTACGAAGTTTAAAGTTCCTAGCTTAAAATTAAATTTGAACCCCAAGACGAACTTTCATCCCCCTTTTATCCCCCTTAGAGGTTGAATCTTTGATGACGTTAAATGAATGTTATTTTGTTATTATTGTATATGCCTTAATAAAAAGTTTCAAGGAATTTGTAATGGATTCACACTTTCAACCCCTTATTAACCCTTTTAGCGGACGAATTTTTGAAAACGCTGAAATAACTTTTCTTGTATTCTAATAGTATGCCTTTACACAAAGATTCAAGTCCCGCGCTCAAAAAATACTTGATCTCTATACAAACTTTAAACCCATTTTTTACCCTTTTAGGGGTCGAATTTTTGAAAACGCTGAAATCACTTTTCTTGTATTCTAATAGTATGCCTTTACACAAAGATTCAAGTCCCGCGCTCAAAAAATACTTGATCTCTATACAAACTTTAAACCCATTTTTTACCCTTTTAGGGGTCGAATTTTTGAAAACGCTGAAATCACTTTTCTTGTATTCTAATAGTATGCCTTTACACAAAGATTCAAGTCCCGCGCTCAAAAAAATACTTGATCTCCATACAAACTTTCAACCCCTTTTTTACCACCTTAGGGGATGAATTTTCAAAAACGCTGAAATCAGTTTTCTTTTATTTTATTTTAATATCTTCTAACAAAGTTTCAAGTTCCTAGCTTAAAAAAAACTTCTATCCCATAAAACCTTTCATCCCCTTTTTAACCCTCTTAGGGGAGTTATTTCCAAAAATCCCTTCTTATCCCTAGCCCACGTTATAAAAGTAACCTGCTGTGCAATAATCAACTCTCTAACATAAGTAGTTTCGGCTGTGCGTTGATGAGTCAGTCAGGACTTCTTCTTTTATATATATAGATTAAGCTAGCGGATTCGTTTTCGTATACAGTTATTTTTACTAGCCTATATGAGTGTGAGCAAAGGCCACTCTCTCTTGACTTCCACGACTCCCGATAAGATGCCCATCCCGCCACTGCCGCTGAAGAACGTGTCGAGGTCGTCCCTCTATCTCCATCTAGGCCGACCTCACCTGCGCTGGCCATCTTGTGGCACTCACTCGGTGGCAAGCTAGTCCACCTTTCCGGGTACAAACGACTGACGTGGCTGGTCCCGTCCCGCTTTAGCATGGCGGTTCTTTCTCCAACGTCACTGATTCGGGTTATAGAGCAATGTATCACGTATACGGTTAAATGCATTATTTTATAAATTTATGAAACATGTAATGTCTCATTTTTTTTAATGTGGGTAGGTACAACACAATTTATTTTATTTAAGAGAGTTCACATAGAGGTCGCTAAGGTGTAAAAACCTTTTAAATAATTAAAACAATGCAAAGGTCGACACACAAAAAGCATAAGGAAAATTCGTCAGATCTTCCGAGGTAGCGAAATGGTTAACGCGCTGGACCGGCAATCCAGAGGTACCGGGTTCGATATCCGGTCCCTTCCCCAGGTAGCCTTTTTCAATTTGTCTTTAAGCTTTGATCTTGCTATTTAAGGCTTAAATAAATAAAAAATTGTGTTGCATTATTTTATCTCGATTTTTGATAATTACATTTCTAACAAAGATATCCTTACATAGTTACCTACCGAACCTGCTGTTATCTATAAAGCAAGATGTTAGGCTTTTACTGATTATATTAATTAGTTAATAAGCAGCATTCACTTATAATGCATTCATATAATAGTAATATCATGCACGCCACTAGGTGGCTAATCATGTGAAACTTAACCATGTGAATCTAAGTATATTTAGACCGTGAATAATACTAATTAACATTGATTCATTAATTCAATAACTTTATCTAGCAACACGCGCAACTCGCCGCCAATTCAGTAGAGAAGAGAACCCGCCCAAATGTCGCCAACTATTCCGACGATTTGCTTTTACAAACTTTCTTTTCGCGCTGAATTCATTACGCGGTACGCATTGCGTTAAACAAAGTTATCGTTGAAATAAAACCTTAACCGACGTGGATCACGCGAACTATTCATTCCACGGAGCGACTCAATAATTCATTAAAAGTAGTTACTTCAGTGAGAAACTTTATCAAGTGCCATGTATAAAGGTTTTGGTTAAGTGATTAATTCTCGTTGGTAAAACCCGCAGCCTCGTTCTGGACCGGGCCCCTGATTGATTTCTAGGGCCTGGTGTCTTTGGCAGCTAAAATTTATAAATGTAGAATTCCTGAAATATAAATCCTACTCACTGGATAGTTCCAATGGAGGCTTTTTAGTTTATTGACTGAGCGAGCAAAGTGACTCCGTTTCAACTTGAGTACGAATTATTTCGTATATACCGATATTACCGATGTTTGGATATTCGGATGTCCAGATTCCGGCTAATCTCACTTAGAGGACGCATTTCACAACCAATTATCGTGAAATTTTATGAGTAGGTTCTATAAGTAGATTAAATATTTTTCTGATTCAGTTATTCGAAAGTTTTAAATACCTAGGGGAGATACGGGGTTTGAAAACGTAAAATTATAAAATTTCAGCCATTCCAAAGAGCCGCTAGTTTGAATTTGCTGAGAAAGATCCGTTTCGTCTCCGTTGCTGGTTAATTTTGGTAAAACTCCTTTGACATTTCGGTGATTACGTTTTACTATTAGAAGTTTCTATAATTTTACTTGCTCCATCTTATATTTCACCCATGCAAAAAGGGTTTTGTATAAATAATAATATTATTATTCTATTAATTATATTATAATTAATAGAAGCATGCATCGCGGTCAAACCATTTCTAACTCTTATCGAATACAGTGTATCCGGCCATACCCGCCGCGCCGCGCTGGCATACCAAATACCAACCGCAGCATAGTGTCTTCGCTTTCCTCGGGTTTTCGCTATATATAAAAAGTATTTTTTTAGTATGCTCGTTAGCGTGTCCCTCTGTTGGGCAAAGGCCTCTCGGTTAGATCTCTACAACTCCCTATTAGGTATACATAAATTAGATTCATAAAATATATAAATACACACTAAATAATTACTTTTGAATATGAATTGTATTGTATTATATTATATTTTTACTTATAAGTGTGCGCTCACCGATTAAAATACCTAGTTGTTAAGATTCTCATGTAAGTGAATATTCATGTATTCTTATGAGAAAATAAAGATCTTTAAACCTATATGACACAAAATTGAAATTAAAATGGCCGATCAACCGAAGGTTCTGTACGAACTATGAAAGCACTGCGTATTGCTGAAACGAAAAGATAAACTATAGTGAGCGACAAACTTAACATTACCGTTGGAAAACTGGTTACGTAGGTACATTAAATAAAGGCTATATTTTTTATGATTCAATTACAAATAAATAGTTTTAAGATTTTTACCTATACTTGTAGTATAAGACGTATTACTTGCCAAATTTCATAGTTCTAGATCAACGGAAACTACCCTATAAATTTTCCTTGAGACCTTGAGAATGTCGAAATATACGTTATTTGCGGCATAAAAGGCCGTATCTTTGTTTTACGTTATCTTAGAAGATTGTTTTTTTTTACAGCTCTAAGGAACGTAGATCTGAGTACGCGGTTTTAATTTCAAATCGATATTTCCTCGCGTTAACGAGTTAAAGGGTCTTGCTTGACTGACAGACGGACGAATGGACAACAAAGTGATCTTATAAGGGTTACGTTTTGTCAGGTACGGAACCCTAAAAAGAACTAAAAAAGGCTTTTAATTAAGAACTCTCATTAAATTTCTCGCGCATTTTTATTAATTGTGTCGCTTTCGTCACGCGCAGGTTTCAATGGAACTCTTTATCGCACCCCGTTTCATTACACTTTTAATAGAAAATTTAAAGATTTGTTTTCTCTGTCCGGGTGAAATTGAGATTGTTCTGCGATTATAGATATTATGTAGTCGTTTTAACTTTCTTGGGGTAAATAATTAAGAAGATAATTTATTTTGCATGGTAATTACTACTTTCATCAGTGCTAGTCAGTAGTGTACCAAACCCAGCACCTCGTCAACATTCTCATCCTGAAGCTGCTTCATAAAAAAATCGTCATTGGAATACTCAAAGCTTGAGACAGACTCCATTTTGTATTAAACTCTAAAGTTTATGGTCAGAAATCCACTTCTTGTTCAAAGTAAGGTTATGTTTTGTAATAAATATCTCATTTTTCATTTAGCTGCAATTCTTGGACCTTCCGAATTTAAACACACGTTATATAGGAAGCCTTCTTGGCTTTATTGGCCGGCAGCACAGGAATTGTGATTCTTATGAATGGATCTTGGATAATTTCCTTTGTCGGCGACTCATTTCATATGATGTTGTAAAAGCGTTCTTCATATTAATTGCTTAATACTGAAATGTAAACAACATATGGATTAGAGCTTGTCTATTAAGGCATCATTAATTGTATCACAGAATCATATAAATACGTAACAAGATAGCATCTAGTTATTACTTGTAAAAGCAGAGATGTAAGAAATATAGGAGAACCAATGATTAGTTTTGGTTAGGTACGGTAGATAGGTTATCCAAGGTAACTATTGGAAAATGTTTAGGCTGAGCCGTAGAAAAGGGTTTTAGTATTTACTTACCGGGCAAATATTTTATTTGCAATTATCCAAACAAGGTTAGATATATTGAAATCCTATTAAAAATAACACAAGAGATTTCTTTACTTTTGTTTACATTAGTATCTTTTTAATATTCTATAATCTATGGGTCAATTTGGAGTAGCCAGGGTTTAGCAATACATAGAGCAAAATGATTGACGGACTGACAGAATTAAGTAGAAATTAATTTATGTAAACAATTTTAATAGAGAGTACAATTAATGCTAGCATTTATTAAATGAATGTGGTTGTTGAGAATAAGAAATATTTTTAAAGTATGGAGGATTGACTGCAAATATTGAAGGAAAACATTGGGCAATAATCATAAAGCAAAGCAGAGTTTAGCGCACATAAACAATATCTAAGATAGTCTATGGAATATAGAATTTCGGTGATATAAAAGGTATCTCAAACATTTTATTTCAATGGAAAATATTAAAGATTAGATTTAGAATGTAATATTAATCATAAAATGAACCCTGATTTAAGCTTCATTTATGGGCATAAGAATTATAATTTATAGTTATAGTCAATCAAATTGGAAAACGCTAAGTCAGCGGTTTTAAGACTGTCTTAGGGGCTGCATGATGACGTGGAACCAATTTCCCGCGAAAATCGGAAAATAGCCACGTAGATTCAATTATTAAAAAGTTAGAAAGCGGGTATAAAAGGCCATACATTGGGATGGGGGAGGCATTCAGTCATCAGCAGTGAACAGTACAGGAACTCTCTCCAGGATCTCGGGTAAGAACTCTCCCAACAATACCTGATACCAAACAGGTGCCAACGAAAGTATTGTTGGGCTTTATTTACTTAGAATATTTCCAATAATGCCTGATACCAAACAGGTGCCAACGAAAGCATTATTGGACTTTATTCTCTATGTATTTACTTGGGGAACTTTCTAATAATGCCTGATACCAAACAGGTGCCAACGAAAGCATTATTGGACTTTGTTCTCTTTGTATTTACTTGGAAAACTTTCTAATAATGCCTGATACCAAACAGGTGCCAACGAAAGCATTATTGGATTTTAATCCTTATGTATTTGCTTAGAAGGTAGAATCTTTAACCCGACTGGTGACAAAGACCGATTCTATCTTCTAAAAGGCAACTTATCTCTGTCGACTGAAAGACTAAAACCTCACAGTTGATGTCTATCAGTCTGGACTTAGAATCCTTGCAAAAAGACAAACATATTTCTTGCATAAGGAAATATGTTAGTCTGGACATAGTTTCCAAAATTAAATAGAAGTCGGGAAATTATAAATCCCATTGCCTTGTCATGCTTTGCGAACTGTTTACTAATGCATTTATTTCTTTTGTATTGTGTTGTGCCTTTTGTAAATGTTCATTCTGTTTTATGTGTGTTCATATCAGACTGCGTTTAATTCTGAGTTCGTCACAAAGATTAAGTTAAAAACAGACTACTAATTGATAATATTTGTTTCGAAATTTATTGTTGAAATTCTATGTTTAGTTGTGAGGACGGATTTGGATACGGACTGATATCTCTCATGTGCTTAATTCGGTTAACGTATTGTAACTTAGTCATATATCGGAGCAAAGTTATGTACATAGATTGTTTAAATGTAGACTACTGATAGTTATGCCATCAAGTTTGAGAATTGGGACTTTGTTGGGTACATAACTTTTATCCAAAGTGATCGAAGTAACCTTTTAGGACCATTTCAACCCTACCCAAGGGATAACTTTGATTATTTGGAATTCAATTTTCACCTGACCTTAGCAGTAGGACTACTGCAATAATGACACTCCAATAGCCACGCGCGCTAATTGAGTAGATTTTTAATTGCTGATAGGTCAGAAACTCCATGCTTTTATTAATAGTAAAACAGCCAGAGATAGATTTCAGCTCGGGATTAATGCAATCAGGTTTCATAGTGCAATTTCACAACTACTTCGTCAAAGGCGCTATTAACACAACCCCTGGATGCATTTAATTCCAAGTATCTACAACTGGATTAGAGCCAAATATCTTAGGTCAGATGGACCATGTGGAGTTTCTGCTAATTATTAAACTAGTGGAATCTGGCGGGATCTTGGGGATTTGTAGCGACAAAATACTAATAAAATCAATTCATTAGGGAGACTCTACGCTATCTGATTAAATACGTAAATAACCAAAAGAAGGCATCTGTTTGTGTAGATGTGGTCAGAATCCGCAGCGCAACTACAACTACCCTATTTCGTCGAAAACGCTGTTAACACAAACTTCTGATCTCATTTAACTTCAGGTCACTTCAACTAGTTTTGAACTAAATATAATCAGTCTTTTGGACTTAGGGGAGTCTCTCGATGTCTGGCAGAATCGTAGGGAATTACTGTGAAATAAAACTATTAAAATTAACTCTTAGGGGACTCTATGCTTTTAATACTTGTACATCCAAATGAAAGTTAGACCTGTGGTCGTTGGAATTGGGCTAAGGCGCATTCCCTAACTATAACATGTGAAAAGCGTCTTTGACACAGCAAACGATCCGTTTAAGCGGTTCGTTTTTAGGAGCTTAATTCCAAATACCACAGGACTTGAATTGGACTTTAACTTAACTACTTAGAGCTATTGTTGCTATATGGAGTCTTTTAAATAGTGAACTTTTCTTCTCTGGTTATATTGACGCTTTGGCGTGTCAATATGTATGGGGCTAGGAAGAAGTATTTTGGAAACAAATCTTTGGAGACTCTATGATTTATTTTTAAATATCCACTTGAAAGTCTAGTCTGTGTTCAATGTAATTGGGCTAAGGCGCATTCCCTAACTATAACATGTGAAAAGCGTCTTTGACACAGCAAACGTTCCGTTAAGCGGTTCGTTTTTAGGAGCTCAATTACATATACCACAGAACTTCAACTGGACCTTAACTTAAAAGCTATTGTTGCTATATGGAGTCTCTTAAAAGTGAACTTTCCTCCTCTGCCTATATTAAGGCATTGGCGTGTCATTATGTATGGGGCTAGGAAGAAGTATTTTTATGATATTAATGAAAGACTACATGACAAAATACACTGAAAGGTTACTATAGTACTCTTCGTGAAATGCATTTCATGGTTAGAGATAAGTTAAGCTAGTTGTATAGGTATAGGTAGAGCCTATGATGGCTATTCATATTTGTAATAATTCACTTGCTTAATTGTTCAAAATATAATTTGTATTAAGGCAGTCTGATGGGTTTCTTGACGGTTCTTCCCATTACAGTAAGCCTTATAGTGAACCGTTGGTAAAGTTAAATAAAATAAACTAATAAAAGCCCTGCTGGCACAAAATAATTAAATTACAAATCAGGCCTGACGGGCAAAAATAAAACACTTTAAATCTTAATACAATCATACAAAGATTCAATATACATGCTTTATTAACCCATCATTTGTTTTATTGTAATCCTATTCCTTAATTTTAGAAGCCCTACATCTTAAGCTAGCTAAGTGTTCATAATCCCACTATCAATCACTCTACTGCTCCAAGGACCTGTTTATGTAGTAGAATAAGTAAGGAGGTTGTAGGATTTAATAACTAATTACAGTCGATTGGTTGGTAGTTGACGGGAAGATATCACTCATCTCAGGCTAATTATTTAGTTCACAAAACCCTAATCTTTCTAACTCCATTACCCATTATATGTAAATGGACTTAAGCTATCTCTTAGTCAACTTAAAGAATCTGGGTTACTATGCATAACGTATATAAGGGGTCCTAACCACTAGAAGATCACGCCTTGGCCATTAAAGAAAGAGGAACCATATTATTATTTAAAAAGAATAAAAAATCCTTTTATAGAGGGGAGGGGTTTTGTACAGTTTAAGAGTACCGTGACCAGAATAAATTAGGGGTATTTATCAGGGGCAGGGGGAAATAATATGGTTTTAAGTGACCTTTCTAGGTCACAGTTTGCTGTTCGTGAAAATGGAGGTTTTCTGAGAGAATAGCTTGAGTCCAGATAAAGTAAAATTGTGTTATAATTTTCCACTAATGCATGCATTGCTTAATCTAGGTTTAAAAGCTATTTAGTTGACTAGTGACTGGTTCTTCATAGCTTCGCAGGAATTGTTTAATTTTCAAACTTCCAGTATAGTCCCCGCTTGGCTCTGGATTTATCTTCCGCTGGAAAAATAATAATCAAGATGTAAATTTTGTGATAATGCTTTTATTATGCGCTTTGAAGTACTGGTTCACTATAATAGTTACCTTTTATAATTATGAAAACTATTTTTCAACATTGCTTTCAGATCAGCCTTTTGAACGCCAGGTAAAGGGGATTGTTCACTATGACACAAGTATCACAGGGAAAGTTAACGGGGAACTTTTGAAGTTCATGGTGGTTTTAGTTGTAATATATCAACATTGACACCTTTTAAAAGCTTGGCGGTCAAAGGGTTGATCACATGGGGGGCAGATCATGTATATAATTCCATATGTGGGAAAAAGATTAAGATTTGGGGGGCAGTCTTATATAATGCAAACAAGTTCATTAAATGTAATTCTAGGGATTAAAAATTTAGCTAATAATAATTATTGAAAAAAAAAAACAATTGATAAACAAAAACAACTTCATCAGATCAGTTGTTATATATTTTCAATGTATTAATGCAAAAATTTAAAACTACTGTTCAAAAGGAAAATTATTTTTGAGTAAAATCTATCACAGACAGACAAGACAGACACAAAGATATTGGTGAAAATAGGTTAAATAAGTTAAAATATTTACCTGTTGGAAATCTCCTTTTCAGATTTTAAAGTTCTTATCTTCCATCTCGGTTCTCGCTGTAAACAGAAGGGAGAATATTAAATTTTGTTTAGCAATTATCATTTGTCATGAAGTTAGGGGGCAGACAGGAACTCTTTATTTATATATCAACATGTGTACATAAGCTTAACTATATATCAACATTGTTATTGGTAGTTCTAATTAAATTTGACTTACCATGAAATAGTTCTTGAGAGAAAAATCTTGACATGTATTGAATGTGTAATTGTTGTTTGTTATATTTTCTCTCACCATTCGAATCTGAAAAATAAAAGGCAAATGTGAATAAATAATCACTTTATATGGGTTATGTCCAAAGCCAAGACAAATTAGTTGTTAACAAGTATATTGTTTACACTATTTTTGTCCATTTTCTTTCTATACATCAAGTATCAACAGACACTTTACAGTTAAATTATCACTTTTCAATATTTCATTTAACATTTTAGAACTAGTAGGCGGTGACAATAAAATTCTAATTTGCCAGTAGTTCACCTTCAATGTTATATAATGTATTAATATTACTTCCCCTGGGGCAATAAATAATATTATATACAATGCGAGTATTATAAATTCACAGTAAAACTAAAATTAAAATCAAGTAAGTACTTATATTCCAACGTAAAAACAACATGTCTTTATTGTTTTATTCATACATAGTTGTAATCTGTTTACTTATAGTTTGTCAAGCTTATTTATTTAGTTACATTAGTAACAATTAGGTTTAGATGCTCACGAATAGCGACTATAATTGTTTTTATAATAGTGAAATACTCATTAAGCGAAATGTAATATTTCTTTTGAATAAAATAAATGTCTTTAACCAGAATGTTAGTCCATAACAAAATAAAAAGAGAAAAGTGCTTACCTTGTACATATAGGGAACTCTGTTTAGGCTCCGGGTTTAGTCAATATATGAAAATGTCACCAAGTCGCAATAATTGTAGGTTAGTTTGATATCATAAACTTTGTTCTAACATCCATGCACCTTACGATAGAAATAATATCCACATATAACACATATTGTTTAACGATTAACTATCCACTTATAGTCTTAACTTCAAAACACGTTATAAACACAACTCCACATGGTTATTTGTTATGTATAATGTTTTCACAACACGATAGTACCGGCCGGCACAAACAAACACTCATGTAAATGAATAAAATGTCAACGGTAGATTAATAGGATGAATTAAATGTAGACATTTAAATTTCAAAGTATAGTACAATATTAAAAGAGATAACATATCGCCATTATTGAATTTGTCAAGGTTCTCGCTGTTCTCAGGGTCAAAATAGTGTTGTACTGGTCGATACTATTTTGTAAGAAATATCGATATACGGCGGAATTTGTGAACAGATAATAAATTTTGTCATTGGGGTTTAGGTTGTTCATCGATATTTAGCTTCAATTATCAGATCAGATTTGCTGGAAATTACCAATTAACAATGTCATGCGGTGTTTTAAGATTTTGCACATACCTTAGTATGAAGCAATTATTTATGTCATTTCTTTAACGCGAGTGTTATAATGTCTAGAACGTGTCGAGTGGATGTGTTTATGATGTGAAATTAGTGGCAGCCACAGGGTTCATTTACATCCAATCTCAAGACCACAATGTGTGTGTGTGTGTGTGTTAAACTGTGTAATACGTGCTTTACAAGAAATGAAAATTTACTCGGAAATAAATGTTAATTGTCAAGATCTTCAGAATCATCATCAGTTATTGGACAAAAGATCAATTGGGCGATCATCAACGTGATGGATTTCATCGAATCAGAGACAAGTTACAGCATAATCAACGCATAACGCTACATGGGAACATAAAATGACAGAAGCAGTAGAAAAGGCTACCCAGGACCAATGCCAAGAGTGCACGACCAAGAAAAATAAACGCCTAGTAACGTTGGGTTCAAAAAACTATCGATACAATACCTTTTCAAACTTGCGCAGCCCTAACATACCTTATCAGTACTTATCAAATATTCCTGCAGATGGCGCCACTTATGCGGGCGATTTTCATTAGAATAGAATTATAATACCTAATATAAAATAATGATGGGGTAATGAGATTAATATACGGGGGGCAGAGGGACTAGCAACTTAGAGAGGCTATTTTGGTATACCACTGGAATATACAAACTTTGGCTTCATCAAATTAATGCCAAGAATAGGATGAACGAGGAGATCGTTGTCAACAGATGATGTATATCAAGCGCCGCGAACCTATACAGGGCCAACAATGTGCAGTAACGCTTCATGCTGAAATGATGAGCTCTTGTGGAAGGCAGATTTTGGGTACAGTACATAGTAATATGTCGGGTCAACATTTCATATTGTACTATTAACACTGTCTTCTTTATGTTTACACATAGTTTTCAATAAAAAGACGCCATTTACAAATCCTTTAATTAACCTTTTACATTTTTCATAAGACAGCGGCCAAGGCCTACAACAACCAGGTAGTGGGAGCGCACCCATCATGGCAATAATATTGCGGGAAACGCAGAAAACTATTACTACAATAAAGGTAAGAGTTTGATGTTCATTTATTCAACTCGTGGAGTTATTGGAGCTGAAGCAGGTCTTCATGCTTGACTGCACCGAGCCAGCACTGCATGTTCATGGATTGTCAGGAGAGCCACAACACTGGATAACTTATTTAATGAAAATTGTAAGTGCAATTCATATCTTTGGATCTTCTCTTGATTTTCATAGGCTACTGCAGCGGTCACTGATGATTTTATTTTGGAACATCATTGCTATATACTGAAAAAGAAAAACTTATATTAGTATTGTTGAGATTTAAATACTTCATAGTATAGTTATACAAACAAAATCATAGCTTAGAACAAGGTATAGGAAGGAAGTTTCTTTGGATTACATTTAAATTCGAAATTTTGCCTTCGTCATGAATTCAATTATTGTTATTTGTCTTTTCTGTACAGTTAGAACTAGGGCGATTTTGAAAATAAAAGGGGGTCAGTTCGGTTACATAACATTTGCATTTTACAGGTTGTAAATAATATAAAATAGAAAATACTTACCAGTGTGATTCTTGCGTAGTTTAATCAGTGGTAAGTTGTTTGGTTTATTGCATGACCAGAGGGTTCGTGAAGTGCTGAATCGCGCATCCAATTACAATGTGCCGGACTGCCAGTTGTTCTTTTAGTTTAATCTATTGTTCATGGTGGCATTATGTCGATTCTTTATAATAAACGTAATGGAGCAATTTTAACAAGACCTTGTTGGTTTGACATTGACAATATTTGACTTTGTTCGTTTGACAGCCAAAGCAGAGTGACCATACGCGAAAAAAGAAATGGTTATACTGTCACTACTAGCTGACTAGATTGGATAGAATTTGACATATTGGGTGGTTCAATCTTATCAAATCAGGTTTGCAATTATGTCGTCATTGAAGTTATCTTAGATGAACGTATCAGTTAACATTCAGGATATATATTATAGTCGTTGGATTCAGGTTTTGCACACATTATTTAATTATTAAATGTAGCAAAGAGATAGTATTTGTCATTTCTACCGATTATTGATCAATATTATCAATATTTAATTTTTAATCTGAATATATTTTGCTTAATCGATATTTTACGAACAATCTGCCCAGATCAAACTTAAAATTGATTAAACTCTGAATCTGGTATTGCATTTAAGGGTCATGTACTATTATATTTGTAATAACATTACGCTTCAGCTCGGTTCAAATTTGAAAGTTGAGATTAAGGGGTGCGATTAATAGTTAATATAATTGTAGTTTTGTTACGAACAGGGTTTTGGGTCCCTTTATTAGTGGTTCTTTTGTAAATTCTACTCTAATTGAATTTATTTTTGTTATAGGCAACATTTTAGTAAGTTCTGCATAGTTAATACGCTCAGTCCTAGATGGCACTAGTATCGAGCTTTACATGCTTATATCAAGTTTCTGATAAGAGAAAAAAAATAATTGCAATGTGTTTCACGATGTGTATAATGGCCTAGTTATTGTTAGAGTTAAAAACAACCATATCTTGGTTGTATATATTTACCCAGTCACGCGATAGATGACTCTGTACGCTGCTCATGCATTTTTACATCACGTCGTTTAAAAAAAAAAAAAATCTCTTGATTTATTGGGGTTCATTGATATATGTGTTCTCGATTTCGATCAGCTAGGGAATTTATGTGCATCGTTCTCGCCTCCACGTGTATGGAGAGGGACGGACTTCGGAACTCACGAATCAGTAGTAGGGATTACCCGGTACTGGTGCATTTCTGAGGCACACTTTCTTTGGATCTTCTGAAGTGTACTTAGCGCACTAACGCTTCTGTTAATGAATATTAATCCCTTAGTTAGCTAACTCCTTCTATAGTCTAACACTTTCTCAATATATGTATTTTATACTGTTCATCGGGGTTCCCTCTACGCGTCAACTGACCCGAATCCTTATCACTCTTGGTAACCTTTGTATTGTTGAATATTCATATTGGTTCAGGACTCTATTCATTTGATGCATAGCAGTTAAATAATTTGAAATTGTAGTTCTTGTAAAAAGTTTTGGGTATGTCTTAATACTACGTACTTATAGGTGAACCTGGGCAAGTGAACGAGACGGGAGAGCATGGGATGGAGAACAAGTGCACTAAGAGAGAATACGAAAGTTGAGGGAAGAAAAAGGAGGAATGGACTAATTGAAGATGGTGCTGTTGAATGGAAGGGAGATATTCGTGAGGAGTTTTACAGTTGCATAAGGGATCTAGGTTTGCGTTTGTAATTTTGCATAGACCTATGCAAAATTTCAATACGCAGGGGGCAGAGCTGTACCAAACCCAGCACCTCGTCAACATTCTCATCCTGAAGCTGCTTCATAAAAAAATCGTCATTGGAATACTCAAAACTTGAGACAGACTCCATTTTGTATTAAACTCTAAAGTTTATGGTCAGAAATCCACTTCTTGTTCAAAGTAAGGTTATGTTTTGTAATAAATATCTCATTTTTCATTTAGCTGCAATTCTTGGACCTTCCGAATTTAAACACACGTTATATAGGAAGCCTTCTTGGCTTTATTGGCCGGCAGCACAGGAATTGTGATTCTTATGAATGGATCTTGGATAATTTCCTTTGTCGGCGACTCATTTCATATGATGTTGTAAAAGCGTTCTTCATATTAATTGCTTAATACTGAAATGTAAACAACATATGGATTAGAGCTTGTCTATTAAGGCATCATTAATTGTATCACAGAATCATATAAATACGTAACAAGATAGCATCTAGTTATTACTTGTAAAAGCAGAGATGTAAGAAATATAGGAGAACCAATGATTAGTTTTGGTTAGGTACGGTAGATAGGTTATCCAAGGTAACTATTGGAAAATGTTTAGGCTGAGCCGTAGAAAAGGGTTTTAGTATTTACTTACCGGGCAAATATTTTATTTGCAATTATCCAAACAAGGTTAGATATATTGAAATCCTATTAAAAATAACACAAGAGATTTCTTTACTTTTGTTTACATTAGTATCTTTTTAATATTCTATAATCTATGGGTCAATTTGGAGTAGCCAGGGTTTAGCAATACATAGAGCAAAATGATTGACGGACTGACAGAATTAAGTAGAAATTAATTTATGTAAACAATTTTAATAGAGAGTACAATTAATGCTAGCATTTATTAAATGAATGTGGTTGTTGAGAATAAGAAATATTTTTAAAGTATGGAGGATTGACTGCAAATATTGAAGGAAAACATTGGGCAATAATCATAAAGCAAAGCAGAGTTTAGCGCACATAAACAATATCTAAGATAGTCTATGGAATATAGAATTTCGGTGATATAAAAGGTATCTCAAACATTTTATTTCAATGGAAAATATTAAAGATTAGATTTAGAATGTAATATTAATCATAAAATGAACCCTGATTTAAGCTTCATTTATGGGCATAAGAATTATAATTTATAGTTATAGTCAATCAAATTGGAAAACGCTAAGTCAGCGGTTTTAAGACTGTCTTAGGGGCTGCATGATGACGTGGAACCAATTTCCCGCGAAAATCGGAAAATAGCCACGTAGATTCAATTATTAAAAAGTTAGAAAGCGGGTATAAAAGGCCATACATTGGGATGGGGGAGGCATTCAGTCATCAGCAGTGAACAGTACAGGAACTCTCTCCAGGATCTCGGGTAAGAACTCTCCCAACAATACCTGATACCAAACAGGTGCCAACGAAAGTATTGTTGGGCTTTATTTACTTAGAATATTTCCAATAATGCCTGATACCAAACAGGTGCCAACGAAAGCATTATTGGACTTTATTCTCTATGTATTTACTTGGGGAACTTTCTAATAATGCCTGATACCAAACAGGTGCCAACGAAAGCATTATTGGACTTTGTTCTCTTTGTATTTACTTGGAAAACTTTCTAATAATGCCTGATACCAAACAGGTGCCAACGAAAGCATTATTGGATTTTAACCCGTCAAGTGTCAGACCTTCCAAGAACAAAACACCGCGAAATGTCCCATACAAACAAGAAACGGCTGAATTTCCGCTAAAGATGGGAATTTTACCTACCCCGAGAATAATTATATGAGATGTGTTATATATCGTTAGAGAGCTAGATACATTTGGAATTCGGCACAATATGTTATAATAGCCGCACTTACTTGTAGTGAGATGTAGATTTATTTATATTCCAAGAAGTTCGCTTTCCGTCACATCCGTCACTAATCATTCACAATTTACACTCAATTTAAAACCACATATCACATTTTACATACACTAAAATGATACTGGCTAGTTTATGCGTCAATTTTACGTAAATTCACTACTAAACACCTAATAATTACTTCACAACAAATATTTATTTACGAGAACGTGCGCGCACGCTACGAACTTGCGCCGCCCAGATCGCAACTGTCATGGCGGATTTGCCGCGAAATTGAGCACTGTTTGAACAAAATCATAAATCTATCAAAATTCCCAAGACCTTACACCAATCTAATATATGAAATGAAATCCTGAGAAAGTGTATTATAAAACTATTATTTGTTCGTAAGGTTTTGAACAATTGAAAATTAGGAAACAAATGAATTACGATGGCCATCATTGCAAAATTATTGCGTCATTCAAACTTGAGGACTTTTTTCACTAGGAAACAATGTCGTGCGGCTAAATTTAACATTAAAAACGAAAACCTTATTTAATTGCCAGTAGTTTGATATATAATACATAATATAAACACTTTCCGTTTAAAAGATTTGGACATATTTATTACACGACACGACACCTCAAATGCAAGTGATTTTCGAAATGGCGGACGAATTCCGCCAATGTAGAGAAAAAAAAATATTTACACGTCTCTATTGAGGATTCTGATTGGTTAAAAATCAAATTTGTGTGCTCTGATAGCTGTTGTTGGATAGTAAAATATCTATCAAGCTGCCACCATAACGAATCGATGCAGAGAAATTGATCCAATGAGCGGTTTGGGCTGTAGACTAGCGTGTGTCTACTGGACGCTACCGGCACAAAATTTCTGTAGACTAACGTTAGTCTACTGGACGCTTGACGGGTTAATCCTTATGTATTTGCTTAGAAGGTAGAATCTTTAACCCGACTGGTGACAAAGACCGATTCTATCTTCTAAAAGGCAACTTATCTCTGTCGACTGAAAGACTAAAACCTCACAGTTGATGTCTATCAGTCTGGACTTAGAATCCTTGCAAAAAGACAAACATATTTCTTGCATAAGGAAATATGTTAGTCTGGACATAGTTTCCAAAATTAAATAGAAGTCGGGAAATTATAAATCCCATTGCCTTGTCATGCTTTGCGAACTGTTTACTAATGCATTTATTTCTTTTGTATTGTGTTGTGCCTTTTGTAAATGTTCATTCTGTTTTATGTGTGTTCATATCAGACTGCGTTTAATTCTGAGTTCGTCACAAAGATTAAGTTAAAAACAGACTACTAATTGATAATATTTGTTTCGAAATTTATTGTTGAAATTCTATGTTTAGTTGTGAGGACGGATTTGGATACGGACTGATATCTCTCATGTGCTTAATTCGGTTAACGTATTGTAACTTAGTCATATATCGGAGCAAAGTTATGTACATAGATTGTTTAAATGTAGACTACTGATAGTTATGCCATCAAGTTTGAGAATTGGGACTTTGTTGGGTACATAACTTTTATCCAAAGTGATCGAAGTAACCTTTTAGGACCATTTCAACCCTACCCAAGGGATAACTTTGATTATTTGGAATTCAATTTTCACCTGACCTTAGCAGTAGGACTACTGCAATAATGACACTCCAATAGCCACGCGCGCTAATTGAGTAGATTTTTAATTGCTGATAGGTCAGAAACTCCATGCTTTTATTAATAGTAAAACAGCCAGAGATAGATTTCAGCTCGGGATTAATGCAATCAGGTTTCATAGTGCAATTTCACAACTACTTCGTCAAAGGCGCTATTAACACAACCCCTGGATGCATTTAATTCCAAGTATCTACAACTGGATTAGAGCCAAATATCTTAGGTCAGATGGACCATGTGGAGTTTCTGCTAATTATTAAACTAGTGGAATCTGGCGGGATCTTGGGGATTTGTAGCGACAAAATACTAATAAAATCAATTCATTAGGGAGACTCTACGCTATC
Source organism: Apotomis capreana (assembly GCA_947623375.1). NCBI lineage: Eukaryota > Metazoa > Arthropoda > Insecta > Lepidoptera > Tortricidae > Apotomis > Apotomis capreana. Next base: position 26,209,893 of record OX392512.1, on the reverse strand, counting down.
TGATTAAATACGTAAATAACCAAAAGAAGGCATCTGTTTGTGTAGATGTGGTCAGAATCCGCAGCGCAACTACAACTACCCTATTTCGTCGAAAACGCTGTTAACACAAACTTCTGATCTCATTTAACTTCAGGTCACTTCAACTAGTTTTGAACTAAATATAATCAGTCTTTTGGACTTAGGGGAGTCTCTCGATGTCTGGCAGAATCGTAGGGAATTACTGTGAAATAAAACTATTAAAATTAACTCTTAGGGGACTCTATGCTTTTAATACTTGTACATCCAAATGAAAGTTAGACCTGTGGTCGTTGGAATTGGGCTAAGGCGCATTCCCTAACTATAACATGTGAAAAGCGTCTTTGACACAGCAAACGATCCGTTTAAGCGGTTCGTTTTTAGGAGCTTAATTCCAAATACCACAGGACTTGAATTGGACTTTAACTTAACTACTTAGAGCTATTGTTGCTATATGGAGTCTTTTAAATAGTGAACTTTTCTTCTCTGGTTATATTGACGCTTTGGCGTGTCAATATGTATGGGGCTAGGAAGAAGTATTTTGGAAACAAATCTTTGGAGACTCTATGATTTATTTTTAAATATCCACTTGAAAGTCTAGTCTGTGTTCAATGTAATTGGGCTAAGGCGCATTCCCTAACTATAACATGTGAAAAGCGTCTTTGACACAGCAAACGTTCCGTTAAGCGGTTCGTTTTTAGGAGCTCAATTACATATACCACAGAACTTCAACTGGACCTTAACTTAAAAGCTATTGTTGCTATATGGAGTCTCTTAAAAGTGAACTTTCCTCCTCTGCCTATATTAAGGCATTGGCGTGTCATTATGTATGGGGCTAGGAAGAAGTATTTTTATGATATTAATGAAAGACTACATGACAAAATACACTGAAAGGTTACTATAGTACTCTTCGTGAAATGCATTTCATGGTTAGAGATAAGTTAAGCTAGTTGTATAGGTATAGGTAGAGCCTATGATGGCTATTCATATTTGTAATAATTCACTTGCTTAATTGTTCAAAATATAATTTGTATTAAGGCAGTCTGATGGGTTTCTTGACGGTTCTTCCCATTACAGTAAGCCTTATAGTGAACCGTTGGTAAAGTTAAATAAAATAAACTAATAAAAGCCCTGCTGGCACAAAATAATTAAATTACAAATCAGGCCTGACGGGCAAAAATAAAACACTTTAAATCTTAATACAATCATACAAAGATTCAATATACATGCTTTATTAACCCATCATTTGTTTTATTGTAATCCTATTCCTTAATTTTAGAAGCCCTACATCTTAAGCTAGCTAAGTGTTCATAATCCCACTATCAATCACTCTACTGCTCCAAGGACCTGTTTATGTAGTAGAATAAGTAAGGAGGTTGTAGGATTTAATAACTAATTACAGTCGATTGGTTGGTAGTTGACGGGAAGATATCACTCATCTCAGGCTAATTATTTAGTTCACAAAACCCTAATCTTTCTAACTCCATTACCCATTATATGTAAATGGACTTAAGCTATCTCTTAGTCAACTTAAAGAATCTGGGTTACTATGCATAACGTATATAAGGGGTCCTAACCACTAGAAGATCACGCCTTGGCCATTAAAGAAAGAGGAACCATATTATTATTTAAAAAGAATAAAAAATCCTTTTATAGAGGGGAGGGGTTTTGTACAGTAGTTATATTAAATAGTTGAAATAAGTGAACGTCAAATTTTTCACTGTATTTGTAACTTATGGGGTGTTGTTTTTGTATAAATTTTATTTTCTCTTAAATGAGTCATTTTCAAAATACATGTTCATAGTTAAGGGCTTTAATTAAAACAAAACTTAATTGATTCCTTTGTGTGACGATAGTTACCCATATATTTACGACGCGTTTGGCTCGGTTGGTAGACACCTGCCTACTGAGTCGGCGGTCCCGGGTTCGAATCCCGGCCGGGGCAAATATTTGTGCAAAATATTTGTTCTTGGGTCATGGATGTTATCTATATATGTATTTATATATTATGTATATCGTCGTCTAGTACCCATAGTACAAGCATTGCTTAGTTTGGGACTAGGTCGATTTGTGTATGATTGTCCCTTAATATTTATTTATTTATTTATTATTTATATTTTGTATGAGTAACTTTCGTAACACAAAAGAAGCGATCGTAATTTTGTTTTTATTAAGCCTTTAACTAGGTATGTACATGTTTTTTGAAAATGACCCGAATAATTTGTCGCTGTATAAGAAAAAGTTAGGTAGTCCACGACTTTGTTGTGGTGTAAGTCTGAGGCCGCGCCGTTGACGGCGCCAGGTACAGTCGAGTTCATTTACATCTACACACTTACGAGAACAAAAATATCTAAACACGACCCTATTGTCGGGAGCATAAAGTCGTGTTCAGATATTTTTGTTCTCGTAAGTGTGTAGATGTAAATGAACTCGACTGTACAAGGAGTTACAAATTGCTATAAAACTCGTTCATTTTATGCACGTAAGTTAGAATTACTCAAGCACAGGTTTGGAAACTTTGGAACAACTCAAGAGGAGCTCATATAAAGTTGGAAGTGTAAACAGGGGTAGCGATCGAGGTGAAGCTCGTGAACAGCTCCGCAAGTCGTATCGGCCAACTTCGGAACTTGGCTCGCTAAGAAGTGAACAACTATGCTTTTAACGGGTTTTACAGCTGCTCGCTTTCCGACGCTGAACTCTCTTCGATCAACAGCTGGTTACTGCTATTTCATGGTGTGATATTGATATCACGTTTTTGGGAAGTGTTCAGGTAGAATGCATGACACTCGGCGAAGAGGTCAGTTTGAATATTTATACTGCGATATTGTACTCGTACATACGTGTTTATGTTTATTTTATATTATTGTTTTCTTTTATAGTATGCTAGTTTTAAGGAATTTATTGTTGCTTGAAAAGAAATGATATTGATTGATTGATATACATATTCTAATTCCTAAGGGATATGATATATCCACGGCATCAGATGACAAAATGGCAACTGAGTTTTATTATTTCACTATACAAATCTAGGGATATAATCAAACCGGCTGTTTGCCGCTCTATAACGCCTGCCTTTTTACTTTTTACAAATACATGCAGGGAAGAAAAACAAATTACGTATTATAATTAATTTCGTTGGTAAGTTAATAAGAAAAATCATCATCCTCCTAGCCTTTGTCCCATTTTTTGAGAATAAATTCTCAATCGGGGTCGGCTACCTAAATCCCAAGATGTGGCGTAGGCACTAGTTTTTACGCAAGCGACTGCCATCTGACCTTCCAACCCAGAGGGGAAACTAGGCCTTATTGGGCTTAGGTGGTTTCCTCACGATGTTTTCCTTCACCGAAAAGCGAGTGGTAAATATCAAATGACATTCCGTACATACGTTCCGAAAAACGAAAGTTAATAAGAAAATATATAATAAATATTTTTTATTATTATTAAGAAACAAACAGTCTTAAAATAATATAAAATTCGTATTTTCATAGGACTAGAAACAGATTTAATTGTAGACCTATAGTTCCATACATAGTATTACAGTGTCGAAAATTTAACATTACTCTGACCCAAAGAAAAAATTAAAAGCAATTTACTTAACTATAAATTAAACAATAAAATCCAAGAAACAAGATATTTTTTTTATAAATTTGGAATCGCTTACTACTATTGTTAAACTTAATTAATTATTGAACCTAGAAATACTCACACACACTGAGTTTCCAATAAAGAAAATACATTTGGTTTATACAGTGCCAACGAACTGCCAAACAAGTCTGCGTTCATACATTTCTCATTGTACAGCTTGCATGCGCGTCTAATGTACTAGTGACCCGCGTGTTTGGTTTTGCGCCTCGCGACACTGAACAAAGCCTTATTCCGGCAACTACGCTCAGTTTTACGAGGCACACGAAAACTTATTTTATTCAAGAGTTCAGGGGCGTCAATCAGATTATTGAGGATTTTAAATAAGAACGATAAATCATTACAGTGCCGTCTTTCTTCTGTAACCTTTCAATTCTATTTTTATGCACTTTATGATATGGGTTCCAGACTATGGAGGCAAATTCTAAGCGACTTCTAATGTAGCTATTGTACAACAATTTATATGTCAAGGGCCTTCGAAATATTTACACTATCAATATCACACGAATATGCACCTAAGGCAATAACATGTAACTATAGGCGCATTGAGTTATTGATGCTGTGCTCCGGTATACTTTACACAAGCCAAGCGCAACAACAGCATTTCAGATTCAGATATATCCCAACACGCCATTTGTCTCCAAAATGTATGGAATATTTTATGCAAGTTCCTTCGAATGCAGACTTCTCAGTCGGCACCTGCATGTGATTGTGCATCCATAAATGTTTAAACCAGCGGCTAAATTCAACGTGAGAGATAACACATCGCAATTGTCAACTGAACCGGAGGTGGACTGATAACCTGGTGTATGTTGTTGGAGTTGGCTGAATGCGGGCGGCGCAGGGCCAGTCATATTGGCGTTATTTGGGATTGGAAGACACAGGAGTGTCTAAAAAAGGACATCTGTTGGCTGATGATGAAGATTAAGTAAATAAGTCGAATATAAAAATGGTGATATATAACTGTATTTGTGACATCTCCATGCCACATCGAAACCAGTATTGTAGACTTTATATACGTGGTGGAACGGCCGCGTGTGAAGCGCGCCCGTCTGTTCTATATTTTAGTGGCTACAAGTTGCACAATAATATATTTCCCCCGCTACAGTCGCGTGAAATCATTTCCCCTATTTCCCACGGGACGGAAACCGTATACATCGGGATAAAAATATTCTTTATAAGTTTTTTTCGTGTTGCGGTCCAATTATGCCCGGACCGGAGGCGCCCAATTTTAAGAAATGCTTCTATTGGTGGCCGCAGTATTTTGTGTTTATTGTATAATTTAACCCACAAAAATAAAATTATTAAGTTTCGAACACACTAAACGCTTACTAATTTCCAAACAAAAATAGATGTCCTTTTTAGGCAACTGTGTAGTTGCGTGGCAAGATTATATCAGTAACACTTTAAAAACTATTTGTAAGACTATAGCTCTCATGCATATCTACTAGTAAGTCCTAGATAAGATAAATTCTTTACATATTATCTGTGTTACTTGTTACACTTTATGGAGAATCTCTTTAAGTAAACGATAAACTCACACAAAGGTACGAAGTTTTACCCGACTTACAATCCTAGTGTGTTAGTTAATAGTTAGCAAGTTTGCGAAAGCCTAACACTGTTAACAGATTAGCAACGACTTGTTATCTGAGGGTTGCAGCCACAAGGGTGCGGCTCAGACGCTGATATGAAGCTATTTAATATTCCGAGTGCACAAGATAAACAGTAACATTCCAGCGGTTGCAGACTACTTACGAGCTCACTGGACGACGGCCTGCGCTCTGGCCGGCAACTGTATCGAAGTTATATGTTGACTGCTTGCTTTACCTATTCTTATGCAATAAGTATTACTGAAATTTGGGACTGAGATTTATTAAACTACTAAGACAGACAAAACTAACGTGTAGGAATTAGGCATTCCACTAATATAATAATGTATTTTATTAAACACAGAAATGTATCTAAAGACTTCAGCGGTCATAGAAATAGAAGTGCTTACCTATATTACATCTTGTAGAATCATTATTTAAAGAGGACTTCACTTGCCGGTCGAGCAATCACAGAAGTGCACTTACCGAAGTAGTCTGGAGTTCTGATTGTGCTCCAAATACGATAATCTGCTCGATAATGGTCAGGTACTATGTATAAATTTAATATGGGTAGCTCTCCCGATTGCGTAAGCTCTAAGATCCCATCTTTTTTACTTCAGCACTGCGGGCAATAGCGAAAGTGCGTGAGTGTCGCTATTAATTCATATGATGTATTTTATAAGATTACTTTGGTTACGTATATAGCAACAGTGTCATTCAAATACATACGAGATGATTTTATATGTATAATAGTTACGGTTTTCTCATAGCAGTAGCTTGCCGTCCATACAACCCGGTGTCCACACCCACAGGCTTGCCCACATCAGGACAATTGAGCACCATTATCTATTGCTACTGAACTAAAAGTAAGCGAAATCTACCCTGGCTTGCCCTGAGCTTTTGTTTAACGCTACGCCAGCCCCTTGGAAATACATAGTTGCAGGTAATGTCGCATCAACACCACAGCACATTTAGCACTACTGTGATACGCATACTATCTGTAGGTATCTTTCCTTTCAATACCCTACAAGCAAGACATGTGATACTGAGTCCTGTGACAAGCGGAAAATAAACCCAGCTGCAGGCATACACTGTTGTCGTCAATAACGCCTAAATTTAGCCGAAATTACATTTCCCGACACGTTATCCAATTCGTTTGATCACAGCTGCTAATGCGCGATCGCACTTGTGTCACCAACGACACGTATCCGGGTCGGGGCAATTTCCGTCGCGCCGGGACACGCCGGCGTGGCCGGATACGGGCCAGGGCTGCAGGCGGGACTGTTGTTTGGCTAGGCTTTCCTATATCCCTATTAACTTAACAATATCGCAGTTATATAACAAACGTATATCGATGTCTGCTAGACGAGACGATCCGCATTAAGTGACATCTCAAAGTAAATATATTTGATTCAATATCGGTATCAAAATCTAATATATTACTTGCGCCTGTTATTTGCACTTTAAACACCACTCGCCATTTTATTTTTATCCTTTTATGACTTTTTTGATGTTTTAATTATGCATAACATTCAATGTAAACCTTTAATGAATTTCATATGTAGGTAATGGAAGGAAGTTAGTGCAGTGCTAGTGCATTCATTATATGCTAAAACAATAATGCACCCACAATATTAGCTTGACTTCAACTCGAAATGCAGTCAAAAGTTGAACAGGAAAAGTAATTTAGCAGTTACTGCCACCCTGTATAAACTAGGAGCGAATCTCATCTACTATGGAAGCTCTGCTTCTTGAATAGCAGTGTAAAGGCAAAGTTGAACTCCGTTTATAATGAACATAAACGCATAAAAAATAAAAACTGAGCTCCAAAGGTGGGTATCCATCCATAATTATAAATGGATGGATACCCACTTTTTCCTATTATAGCTTGGAGGCTTATATTACCTTCGTCTAAAGAAACTACTTAAAATGCAAACTAATGCAACCTACACCATGTCAATAAAAGTATATAATAAACTGTCAGACATAATAAAATCCGAGAAAAAATATGATACATTCATAATAGTAGTTTATGTGACTGTACACAATGAAGGGCATTAAACACGAGTACGTGTGGGTTCATGAAACGAGCCGAAGGCAAGTTTCATAATAACATCACACGAGTGTTTGAATGCCTAATTATGTACAGTTACACTACTTTATCTAGCCACATATCATAAGCCTCCATGATGCATTCAGGAGTCGCACATTATGACAAATATTACCCGGTAATGGCGGTAATGTAGTTTTCTGGCAGCTGTCATAGTTTTTTTTTATTCAGAGACAAACTAGAGTCGGCCCCAACTATCATATCGTTCGATATCTTACTTACGTGCGACATTAGTCAAATTCGATTGAAAATTTACAACTCATTTCGAACTAAACGTCATCTCGACTGATATTAGAATAGGGGTCAAATAAAATTTCTTTGTTTTTCAGAGATGTTCGAAATTTGAATAAATAATAGTATCGAAATCGATGTTATTATTTAGCAATAATAACATTTTTACAGATAAGAAATTGGTTCTAACAAAACAGTCTATTTTTATGGTGGTCATAATGTGCGGTTCTTGAACGCATCATGGAGGGTTTATGATATTTGGATAGATAAAATTATTAAAAGAATTCCTTAGTAACAAAGATTGGTTCAATAATTTTCACAAAATCGTTTTTTCATATTAGCGAATTTTCACATCGCGTGTTTTCATGATCGCCAATTTTATTATTCGTCTTTCTTCATGTAGCGATTTTTCATGAAGCGTTTTATAATAGTCGCGTTTATTTTTTTCGCTTATTTTACGAATAGATTATTTTTTTCAGTCGCATATATTTTTAGCAGCATTAGGCAACATACGCCTTATGTCGACGGAGCCCCACTTCGTGGGGCTCCTATTTCTGGGTAGTCTGCCCTTCAGGCATCTGAAGATACCTAACGAACCTAACCTACCTATAGTACCTATTAATGTGTAATAATGTGGACACGACGGGAGGAAATGATTTGTTAGAATTAGGTAAAATATCTGTTAAACCGCACAATATTATACCTACTGTATAATTATACTGATAATATTTGCGAATCATAAAATAATCCACTGGTAAAATAAGCGAAAAAAATAAACGCGAACATTATAAAACACTTCATGAAAAATCGCTACATGAAGAAAGACGAATTATAAAACTGGCGATCATGAAAAAACGCGATGTGAAAATTTGCTGCTATGAAAAAAATATTTTGAGAAAATTTGCGAACAAAACTTTTAGAAAACATCTTCAACAAACATTTCAGCTTTAAATTGTATAAATAGTATAGCTGTATAGTCCAGCAGTCTTAGTGCCGAGCCGTGGGCTATAGAAGCTAGTTATATGTCCCCGGCGGGTTAGTTCCTGCATGTATTTCAAGAAGCTTGAATTTCAAGGAGCGTTGTAAAGTATTATAGTAGTTTTAAAAATCTAAGCATACATAGGGACAGACAGACAGACTGACAGCAGGAAGCAACTTTGTTTTATACTATGTAGTAATTTATAAACAGAAAATTAAGCGTATTCATTGCGCAAATCATATACATTCAATTTGAGGCCGTAAGCTGCATCTACACTTTTTTTCTTCAGTTATAAAACACGTGATTCCAAAGACCAAACTTGTTGGATAATTGTTGTATAAATAATCTCTTTCTTAATGGTGTCCTTTTAAATCATTCGATGTTTGTGTGACACCTTTCTGACTGGAAAACAATAAAAAAAGGAAAGTTCAGCTTTATAACCTTCAAAGGCAATTATAATATTTATGAGTTACGAACTCGTACCGCATAAAATATATTCAAAGAGCTATCCGTAGCATACAGTTACAACAAGATTTATTAAACAGCTTACTCAAACTTACATGACCTTCACGCATTACAATTTTCAAGTAGCGAATTCCCTCACCGACACCGACATCGACAGATTCGACAGTGTTGGATACTGTAACTAGACGTCCGAAATATTGAAAATTACTGACGAAACGCAAATAAATCCATAAGATACTCATTCACAATTTGACTTATTATGACTTTTATTGTCGTCGTATTTTACGTCGTAAAGTAGACCCAATCGCTGATGGTGCTCTGTATCGCACTCAATACGTGTGTGTATTTTTAGTATTTACATGGAATACAATTAACACGTTCGCGGACTGGCATTCTATGGCATTCGAATTTTGAGTATCTCTTGTGACGCGCATTCTATAGCAGTCTTTAATCGAGCTTCTTTCCTGAGCGCAAATGCTAAAGAATGCGCTTTGCCATAGTGAAAACGTGTACATTAACATTTACTGTCAATTTCTCTGCAATCCGAGTACGCTTACTGTCACATCACTTGCTTTTCGCACACTGTCAAGTTGACATGTGTTGCCGACAATCGTACCCCCCTCTCCCGCACACAGATGCTATAGCATTCTCGGTTGTATGAAAATTAGTTCAGTCGCCCGGCGAGTGCACCGCTGTGTTGACCATCAGTATTTTGAGAATTTTGCGTGTCGGCAACATTTCGAAGGATTGTTTTTATCATCGTAAGTATCATTTATCCAAGTATTTTCTTGGATATTTTGGTGGGTTGTAATAATTAGCTATATTTACTTACTGTTTATTGCCCTTCAACGAGCTTTGACGGTGGTTATAATTTAAATCTATATATATAAATGCAAGTGTCCTGACTGACTGACTCATCAACGCAGAGCCGAAACTACAAGTGCTAGAGAGTTGAATTATGCACATTAGGTTGCATTTATAAAGTGTACAAGAGATAAGAAGCGATTTTGAAAAACTCAATCTCTAAGGGGGTTAAATAGGGGTGCAAAGTTTGTATGGGGGAAACTTTCTTTTTAGTGCTAGAGACTTGAAACTTTGTAGAAAGATTACTTATTCAAAAACACAAAAAGTACTTATAGCGTTTTGGAAAATTTCACCTCTAAGGGGGTTAAAAAGGGGTGCAAGGTTAATATGGGAGAAACTTTTTTTTTTGAACTACAGACTTGAAACTTTGTAGAAAGCTTACGTAATCAAATAAAAAAAAAGTAATTTCAGCGTTTTGGAAAATTTCACCTCTAAGGGGGTAAAAAGGGGTGCAAAGTTTGTATGGGGAAATCCGCTAATCTATAATCTATAATCTATATATATAAAAGAAGAAGTCCTTAATGACTCATCAACGCACAGCCAAAACTGCTAATGTAAGAGAGTTGATTTTTGCACAGTGGGTTACTTTTATAACGTGGGCTAGAGATAAGAAGCGATTTTGAAAAATTCAATCCCTAAGGGTGTTAAAAAGGGGTGCAAAGTTTGTATGGGATACAAGTTTTTTTTAAAGCTAGGAACTTGAAACTTTGTTAGAAGATATTAAAATAAAATAAAAGAAAACTAATTTCAGCGTTTTTGAAAATTCATCCCCTAAGATGGTAAAAAAGGGGTTGAAAATTTGTATGGAGCTCAAGTATTTTTTTGAGCGCGGGACTTGAATCTTTGTGTAAAAGCATACTATTAGAATACAAGAAAAGTCATTTAAGCGTTTTCAAAAATTCGACCCCTAAAAGGGTAAAAAAGGGGTTTAAAGTTTGTATGGAGATCAAGTATTTTTTTGAGCGCAGGACTTGGTTCTTTGTGTAAAGACATACTATTAGAATACAAGAAAAGTTATTTCAGCGTTTTCAAAAACTCGTCCGCTAAAAGGGTTAAAAAGGGGTTGAAAGTGTGAATCCATTACAAATTCCTTGAAACTTCTTATTAAGGCATATACAATAATAACAAAATAACATTAATTTAACGTCATCAAAGATTCAATCTCTAAGAGGGTTAAAAGGGGGATGAAAGTTCGTCTTGGGGTTCAAATTTAATTTTAAGCTAGGAACTTTAAACTGCGTAAAAAGTTATGCAAATAAAATGGAACAAAAGTGATTTCAGCGTTTTTGAAAATTCATCCTCTTAGATGGTAAAAAGGGGGTTGAAAGTTTGTATGGAGATCAAACCTTTTCTTGAGCGTGGGACTTTAAACTTTGTATAAAGGCATATAATTAAAATACAAGGAAAGTAATTTCAGCGTTTTCAATAATTCGTCCCCTAAAATGGTTAAAAAGGGTTGAAAGTTTGATTCCATTACAAATTCTTTGACTAAGGCATATATAATAATAACAAAATAACATTATTTTAACGTCATTATAAATTCAACCTCTGAGAGGGTTAAAAGGGGGATGAAAGTTTGTGTCGGGGTTCAATTTTAATTTTAAGCTAGGAACTTGAAACTTTGTAAATAGGTATTAAAATAAAATAAAAGAAAACTGATTAAGTGTTTTTGAAAATTCATCCCTGAAACTGGTAAATAAGGGGTTGAAACTTTGAATGGAGATCAAACCTTTTTCTGAGCGCGGGACTTTAAACTTTGTATTAGTGCATATAATTAGAATACAAGAAATTTCAGCGTTTTTGAAAATTCAGCCCTGAAGGTGGTGAAAAGGGGTTGAAAGTTTGTATGTAGATTAAAAAATTTTTTGAGTGTGGGACTTGAAACTTTAAATAGAGGCGTATTATTAGAATACAAAAAAGTGATTCAGCGTTTTTGAAAATATATGTAGCCCTGAAATGGTGAAAAATTGGGTAAGTGCGAGTCCGACTCGTGCATGAAGGGTTCCGTACCTATATACAGGGTGTAACCGACAGCATACCGAAAACGAAAACTGTAGTTTTAGACCATAATCACGAACTGAAAACGAGTGTTAATTTTCTCGGAAAACTCAAGGATAAGATTTTCCAAAATAAATTATAAAACTCGACTCGCAATGTATTGCATCCAATTCTCTCGGGTGCAGACGCGCGGGGAGGGGAGCACGCGGCAAGCATCGACCGGTCCACGCGCTCCCCACTCCACTCACGCGTCAGCGCAAAACATACCGTTACGCCAATGCTCATCGAATGACATGAATAAATGCACTCACAAAAACAACGCAACCACAGATCACAACTAGTGTACTACCTAACACCAATAACAACTGACCGATGAATTAAAACAGTCTAAAAAGATTATTTTCATTCAAGCAAGTAAAGCAAATAAAATGTGCGGGTAGGTAAACATTAATGCGGGTAGGTAATTAAAACAGTGCGAGTGCACTGGCCTGGCGGATCAATGACCGGCCAGTACCGTTATCTTTCCCACTCCACGCGCCTGTTTTGTACCGTAAAGCTTACATAATACTGTTTGTGATACATTGCGTGTTTTGCGGAAAATGCTATTTTCATGCGATTTTTCATGAAAAATTGTTACCGGTAGAGTTCGATTAACGGAAAAATAAAGAAAAAATGAAAACTCGCGAGGAAAATTTGTGAATTTTCTCAAAGAAATTTCCACGATTTTCCAGCCCAGAATAATGGTCTGAAGCCATGGTTTCAGTTTTCGGTACACCGTCGGTTACACCCTGTATATATCTATAACAAGTTTGTTGTATGGGAGCCCCCCTTAAATATTTATTTTATTTTATTTTTAGTATTTGTTGTTATAGCGACAACAGAAATACATCATCTGTGAAAATTTCAACTGTCTAGCTATCACCGTTCTTGAGATACAGCCTGGTGACAGACGGACGAACGGACGGACGGACAGCGAAGTCTCAGTAATAGGGTCCCGTTTTTACCCTTTGGGTACGCAACCCTAAAAAGGGGTTGAATGTTTGGAATGGAATGGAGATCAAACCTTTTTTTGAGCGCCGGACTTGAAACTTTGTATAAAGGCATATAATTAGAAATCAAAAAAAGTAATTTCAGCGTTTTTGAAAATTCAACCCCTGAGGCGGTAAAAAGGAGGATAGTTTGTATTGAGATCAAACATTTTTTTGAGCGCAGGACTTGAAACTTTGTATAAGGGCATATTATCAGAATACAAGAAAAGTGAATTCGTTTTTGAAAATTCAGCCCAGAAGGTGGTGAAAAAGGGGTTGAAAATTTGTTTGAAGATCAAATATTTATTTTGAGTGCGGGACTTGAAACCTGAGTTCATAATGATTCCGCGTAATTAGAGCAATTTAGCCGAAAAAAAACTAAAAAGAGGCCAAGAGCGAGTCGAACTCGCGTACGAAGTTCGGTACCATTACGTATAAAATGGCAAAAAAAACACGTTTATTGTATGGGAGCAGCACTTCAATATTTATTATTATTTATTTTTTGTTGAATTACAGTAACTAACATCAAAATCATCAACTTGCAAAAAAAGAAAAGTAATTTCAACATTGTTTAGATCTGAAAATAATATAATAAAGATGTAAACTGTTCAAGATAAGATTCCACGCGGACGAAGTCGCGGGCAACAGCTAGTAATATATATAAAAGAAGAAGTCCTGACTGACTCATCAACGCACAGCCGAAACTACTAATGTTAGAGAGTTGATTTTTGCACAGTAGGTTACTTTTATAACGTGGGCTAGAGATAAGAGCGATTTTGAAAAATTAAATCCCTAAGGGTGTTAAAAAGGGGTGCAAAGTTTGTATAGGGGAAACTTTTTTTTTTGAGCTACAGACTTGAAACTTTGTAAAAAGGTATTAAAATAAAATTGAAGAAAAATAATTTCAGCGTTTTTGAAAATTCACCCCCTAAGGTGGTAAAAAATGGGTTAAAAGTTTGTATGGAGATTAAGTATTTTGTTGAGCGCGGGACTTGAATTTTTGTTTAAAGGTACACTATTAGAATACAAGAAAAAAAATTTCAGCGTTTTTAAAAATTCGTCCTTTAAAAGGGTTAAAAAGGGTTAAAAGTTTGTATGGGGGGAATTTTTTTTTTCAGCTAAAGACTTGAAACTTTGTAGAAAGATTACTTACTAAAAAACACAAAAAGTACTTTCAGCGTTTTAGAAAATTCCACCCCTTAAGGAGTTAATCTATGTATATAAAAGAAGAAGCCCTTAATGACTCATCAACGCACAGCCAAAACTACTAATGTAAGAGAGTTGATTTTTGCACAGTAGGTTACTTTTATAACGTGGGCTAGAGATAGGAAGCGATTTTGAAAAATTCTATCCCTAAGGGTGTTAAAAAGGGGTGCAAAGTTTGTATGGGTGAAACTTTTTTTCTGAGCTAGAGACTTCAAACTTTGTAAAAAGGTATTAAAATAAAATAGAAGAAAACTAATTTCAGCGTTTATGAAAATTCACCCCCTAAGGTGGTAAAAAATGGGTTAAAAGTTTGTATGGAGATTAAGTATTTAGTTGAGCGCGGGACTTGAATTTTCGTTTAAAGGTACACTATTAGAATACAAGAAAAAAAAAATTCTTCGTTTTCAAAAATTCGTCCTTTAAAAGGGTTAAAAGGGGTTAAAAGTTTATATGGGGAGAACTTTTTTTTCAGCTAAAGACTTGAAACTTTGTAGAAAGATTACTTATTAAAAAACACAAAAAGTACTTTCAGCGTTTTAGAAAATTCCACCCCTTAAGGGGTTAAATAGGGGTGCAATGTTTATATGGGAGAAACTTTATTTATTGAACTAGAGAGTTGAAACTTTGTAGAACGCTTACTTAATCAAATACAAAAAAGTGATTTCAGCGTTTTGAAAAATTCTGCTCCTAAGGGGGTGAATTAACTAAGAATAAAATTCCTTACCTACCTATTTTAATATCTTTGTCATCATCAAAAATCTACGCGGACGAAGTCGCGGGCGGCCGCTAGTACAGACATAGATTAATGTACATATTTTATATTATACACAAACACAGTAAACATAATTGTCAGCAAATATCTTGCAATTATACGTCTCTTGGTTCACCATTCAACTGCTAACATAGTGAAGGGTATTGTAGTTTTAACGCAGTGTAAAATAGTGCTTTTGATTTGAGTTACATGCCTCCAAAGAAGGTCCTCGCTCGAGCCCGACCACCGACTCGGTCGCGCCATACAGACAGACTGCACCTGATCTATACAGACTTCACCGTCACCGCCTTTACCACCAAAATCATTAGACCAACGAAAGGCTCGTCCAATACGAGTTTTTAAGCCCACGATAGTGAGAAGTTACTGAAAATGTTTGAAGAGGGGACCGAGGAGTCATCGGAGGATCAAATTAGCGTTGAAGAGTCAAAAACATCAATCAATGATCAAGAGAAGATTCAGAAGTGTAACCAACGATACCGGTGAATCTGATCAAGACCCATTTTACAATAAAGCGGGGCAGTGAAGTTCCTACGAAGACTATATGCCAAATTTGTTTGGTGCGTTGTCAGAAAGTAACAAGAGAGACTCAAATAGAATAGGCGTGAGTGACAAAACCCGTTGATAACTATAAGTCCTGTAATCAACGCCTATATTCGTTTTCGCTATCACATATAAGCGTAGCAGGCAGCTGCTATAAAATTCAATGCGATAAATGTACCACGAGCTACCTAAGCCATGTGGCAGAACTGCTATGGACGTATAATGCTATAGCATTTGTTGTCACATAAGGTAGTATAAAAACGTATCATATTTGACGCCACTGGTATAGCATTCGACTTGCACAGTGTTCACTGTCACATATAAATTGTACTCAATCTTACAATTATGACGAAACTGGTTTCAAATATTCCATACAAAAATTTAGTGTCAAACGGGTGTGTCTTACTGTCCGCGAACGTGTTAACCTTTTCACCTCACTCGCTCGGAAAACCTCCGTTTATAGGGCGAAATCTGCGTGCAATAGTACATTACATCAGAGGCCGGGAAAATGAGGATTTCCGGCCAAGTAAGTATATAGATACGAGGCCGGGAATCTGTTTTCACGACGAGGCATGTATAGTGCTTTTCTCAAACATACAATGAAATAAAAAAATATACTTCAAAGAACAACATTTTATTAATTGACAAATAGGACATTTTAGTCTAACAACCAACCTTTAAAAACAAAACCTGCTTTTTGTCAAACCAGCCAGCTGTGTGAATGACCTTGTTGTTGAAACAAAAAAAAAGTTACTTTGCAGGCCTAGGCCTGAAAAGCAGTATGAAATCCCTTTACAGTCCTCTCGAGTTGTTGCGCCCAAAAAGCGATACTTCCGAGCCTATTATAAGGAACGTAAAGACAATATTTCATTGCATGTTTGAGAAAAAGTCTATTTTATCCGCTAGCGTGCAAAAGTCATTTGAATTTCGAAAACGACGATTTTGATTCTCTGTAGTGCATGTAACTTTTTTATATTTAAGACTCCTTCAACGCGTGACTGATTCATCAGTCGATAAATCTTCGAATAACCAATCAACGCACGCTAATAAAGGGCGATCTGGTCAGGCCGGCTAAAATCATATATACGTTTGAAAACTTCTTTTTTAAAAAAAAACACCTATACAATATCACGTCCAGAAACCTGGTTTGTGGTTACAGATTTTTAAGTTTTTATTTTTTCTACACTTTATTTTATGTTGAATATGTTTATATATATTAATAGTAAGTATTTCAGTTTCATTTACATATTTATTATTATAATTATTATTATTTATAATGAGGCAGGCAGTTTAACAACTGATAGTGCCTATATCCAGCGATCTGTGTCTTGAGATCGTTGCTCAGTGGTATGCTTGTCTAATTTATTCTTAAAATTATTGACGTTAGGTGCTGAAATTACATCCTCGGGGAGTTTGTTCCAAGCACTCACAACTCTATTGCTCAGAAGGTGTTTATGAGGGTTGTTGTGCGACCTGCAGGCAACTAGCTTTAGGTGATGACCTCTCAGTCGGGTATTGTTGTTGCGTACAAATATTTCGCAAAAGTCCTTGAGGTCATAATGCCCAGTCAGAATCTTGTACGTCTCGATCAGGTCTCCACGTTCCCTGCGGCTCTTCAAGGTTGGTAACTTCAGCGCCTGCAGTCTATCTTTATATGATTTATTTTTAAATTCCCGTGGTACTTTGGTGAAACTACGCTGAACTTTCTCCAGCATCTCAATGTCTTTAACAAAGTAAGGACTCCAAGGGTCTGATATAGGTCTTGTGTATCTTCAACATCATTTCTGGTGTCAAGGCCCCAAAGGCTTTCCTGGTGAGGTAAATCAGGCTTTTCGCTTTCTTAGTGATTGTGATTATGTGCTCTTCCCACTTAAGATCTTCTGAGATTTTAATACCAAGATCTGTTTGCACTTTGACGGCCTCAAGTGGAGTATTTTCCATGTAGTAGGTTAAGCGAGGGTTGCGTTTCCCTATGTGTAGCACAGTACATTTTGCAGCATTTAGTTTTAACAGCCATTCTTTAGACCAGTTTGATATTCTGTCTAAGTCTTCTTGTAGTCGATTGTAATCTACTAATGGGTTAGCAAATATTTTTGTATCGTCTGCAAAAATACTAACATGACACTCTAGGCAATGCGGCAAATCGAATGTGTATATTATGTAAAGAACATTTTGACTAGTAAATATATTAAATACAACACAAATTTTAATATTTATTTGTTATAAAAGTTGGAACATAAGAGTGTAATTTCTGAACGCACCCGCGAAAAAAAATTAATAATTAAAAAGTTGGAAGTTTTCACATCTCACGTTAAATAGAAGGCAAAATTAAATATGATTATTTTTATGTTTTAATTGTTTTTCTTGAATCTTGCACTTTCCTCGCTGTAGTGAGGTGAAAAGTTGTGTGTTCCGCATGGCTGCAAAATTATTTAGCTTCTCGTGTCTTGAAAGCCTCGCTCTCGCTACGCTCAGGAATCTATCTTTGAACCTAGATTCCATTCCATTCAATCTTAGATTCCTTCGCTCGCTCAGCTTTCAATTTCAACACTCGCGCCAAATAACAACTTTGCAGCCTTGCATAACAAATAACTATTGCATGCGAATGTAATAAACAGCTTGAAGTGTCGGCGCCGGTGAATAATATTTGTATGGATGTGGCAGCTCAGCTGTAAACAGACGGCTCGGTGCATATCCGGTGTTTGGAGAGTTGCGAACGTTTCAAACTTGCATGCAAATGCCACTTGACGTATTGATGACGATCACAAATTATATTATGGTTAATAATTTATAAAAACGGTTTAAACTCACGTTATAATTGTCAGGAACGGTCCGACATTCAAGAAAAGAGCGTACTCCCACCTGAAAGGCCGGCAACGCACTCCTCTGGTGTTGCAGGTGTCTATGGGCGACGGTAATCGCTTTCCATCAGGCGATTCCATATGACATAAAAAAAGATGTTTAGAACTCATATGGAGCTCTTCATCAAGGACAGCTACCCGTGCTGCTACACACCGGGCCCGTGCTAACATGTTGGGCCGCTTCTGCCTATTGTTACGTGAGTTCAAAGTTGCAAACCGTTTTAATAATTATTAAAGATGTCTCATGATAGTTTTAATAATATTATATTTTGGTTGATTCGATGAGCGATGATGGCATAATGGTCAAAAAAAGAGATTTAGAATTCTCATGTGTGAACGGTGGTGCTTCTGCTCCTGATTGATTTTTCTTAACATAAAAAGGTACAGTCAGTCACCCTTAACCTTTTGGACGTCAAGCGGTGAAGCAATTCCCCGTCACTTTAACGTCATAGCAAAAAATAAAGACGGGATCCAAAATTAACAGGGATTTAAAATAGTTTTGACTTCGACTTGACTTGTAGAGGTTAGAATTACAAAGTTTTTGATCAACGAAATTTGGACGTCGTCGTTAAGCGAAGTCGGCGTAAGTGGCACAATTTTCTGATGACATGATTTGCCGGCTTTGGCGCTCAAAAGGTTAAAAATAACCTGATAGTAACAAATCTAGAATCACGACCAAAAGAACCAAAAGGAAGCGCTAGGAGTGGTAACATTAACCCAAATTAATATCAACTTATAAAAAGCATAAATCTTCGGGCCGTAATCCGGCCGAGTCTCGCTAGATGGCGCTGTTAGATTAGAGTGATTGTCCTCGAAGCGGGGGTTTAATTTAAGTGCCGTCGGCGAGCCTGCGGAAGAATTTCATTATAGTCGCAGGGCGAGGAATGGGTGCCCAGCAGCGGCTCCGGATCTGACTGAGGAGTGCTGTGCTGTCACTTTATACAGGGAAAATAATAAAACTGCCGTTCGAAGAAAAGCTGATAATAAAAAATCCTCAGCGAAATGGACCTCACTTTGTGGTTATATTATATATTGTTCTTCATTGTATACTGTAGACACTGGAAGCAAATTGCGATCCTCCCGCTCGCAATTTGCTTTAGAGGTCAGTTGGCAATTGGCATGATTGTTCTTCATCACATACAGACACTGAAAACTTAATGAACTAATCTGTGTAGTTATTTGTATATTAACTTTAGTATCTATATTCATATTTATATTATTAAATTATATAATAGGTTATTATTATTTATTTTGTGTATTTGTAATTATATAATTAATGACATATCGTTTGTACACAGTGATAGTTTCCCTATCTCCAGTCAATTGCTCGAATATCCACTCATTCGCTCAAAGGTAAGGTAAACTGGAAGAGATCCCTAATAGGGATAAATTTGTAGATGTAATATTTTTAGTTACCTATTTCAAAGACTAATTTTTGATTCCCATCCGTAACGTTTCGCCAAATTTTCATTAGTCCGAAAGCCACAAACATTTTTCAGTTTAATTTGAAACAAACCTAATTCTTTAAAACCATGTTGACCAACCAACCTGAAAATATTACGGGTTTCAGGAAAATAATACTTTCGGACCAATTAAATTTGACGAAACGTGTACAGGTGGGGAACAATAACTCGTAGTTGAGACAGGATACCATATAATTTTGGTTATCACTGTATTTATAACCTGTTTTGTGTACAATAAAGTGTTTACATTCATACTAATTGTCCTCGCCGGTCATCCGATCCGTCAGAGTAGTTTTTTTTATTTCCGGTTTCCAACGTTTGATGCATCGGACGGTTGCCAAGCCAGCAGAGGGAGTATGGAGTTCATTCTTCTTATTTTATTAGGTACTATTTGTGGCTGACTGTCCACATTGTTGCCACAAGTATAACGAAATGTTGTAAAGAATGCCAATCAAGCTAAATAGCTCAGTTTATTACCGTTGCCAATCCCTTCCAAGTCGGCCACGAGCGACGCCGCAAGCTGCAGCGGTGAACGTCGGCCACAGGCGCGAGCGGGCGGTCGGGGCGTGACGGCTCGCTCCCACGTACTCCCGTCGCTTGTCGCTTCCTCTTGCACCCAGTGTCATGGCCCGGCCGCTATTCTTCTGCGTCTGGGCTTAGAAATTCTACGATTATATACTGCTTTGGTACTAAGCTATATATAAAAAGTGGATGAGGTTGAGAAGTGAACACGTACACCAGTGAAGTCCACGTGAGACGAACGTGAACAACGTAAGAAGGTGTAATTTAAGGTTGGTTAATTAGTGTAATCCAGGATAGTTTCGTTTCTTTAGTGTAGGTATCTATAATCTTTATGTAACATGTAACATTTTATACAAAGCAATGGCCTTGTAGACCTGTCATCGAAAGCTCGTGATTAAAATTGCTTAGGTATGTAAATAATATGATAGTAGTCGTGATAAATGTATTGTGACGTTGTAATTTTAATTACCATGGAGACATAGCAATGGTATATGGCGAATGGTTTATTAGTTCAGTTAATAATGAAATGACAATGTGAAAAAAGAATATTAAGATATGTACAAATAATTCCGCACACCTATGTCAATATAGAGGCAGATAGAAACGTAAAATTCGAAAAATTACAAATTCAGTGCAGAACTCACAGAAGTCCGAGGCAGACGCCGAGACACATATTCATCTTTAATGATGTCTCTATATTGATACGAAGATACTCCAATTTCTGCGATACTTCAGAAGCTTTTAAACCTGTAAGTACTGTTACAATTTACAAGAAAACTAACAACAAACAAACAACCAAAGAAATCAAACGAAACTGAAAGAGACCTATCAATTTGTTTTATAACAACTAAAATCTTTAGTTTGGATCAATCTCGTTAGTGGTGGCCTTTCTGCGCTCAATTTTTTAAGATACGAGAAATCTTAAATGATTAATGTACTATGAGCCCGTTATGAGCGGAGAGGGTATTGATTCGACCATCCACATTGTTTCCACTATCGCAGAGATTTCGAGCATTGTAATTGGTTAAACACGGACCCGGCCCAGCTCCGCGCCGGTGGAAACGCACCCTTAGGGCCTCCTTACTGTGATCATCCGCCTGTAATGTAACAAAAAATATTTATGGAAATAACATGACATCACAGGCGAATTACAGGCGAAATCTCGCAGTGAGGACGCTCCCTAAAGCTAAGACGGCGACGGCGGCTGTCGAGCGGTTAGTCCACGCCACGGGGTTAGTCAGACGGATTACAACTTTCTCGGTTTGTCTCGGTTTACAGTTAAGCGATCTCTACTACCATATGCAAATACTTAAATAGTTTTAGAAAATATATGAAAAATATTATGACTGCCTATAAAATTTCAGGAATTCCTTCGATTCCTCATGGATCTCGTCATCCGATCTTCACCAAAATTTTATGGGACCAACCTTGAAATGTCTATTCATGAACCTAAAAAGAATTTTTTAAATCGACTCATAAATGACGGAGTTATGAGGTAACAAACATTAAAAAAAAAAAAAAAAAAAAAAAACATACAACCGAACTGAGAACCCCCTCCTTTTTTTGAAGTCGGTTAAAAAAGGGCCAGTAAATATAGCTACCAGATACTGCGTTCAGTTCAATTGATGTTTGTACGTACCTACCTTGATATTTCATTTCTAATACACGTTGTAAAGACTGTGATGTGGATGAACATAATATATACGAAAATACGAACATTTGTGTACACGGGTGCGCGTCCTTGTTAAACGGAATGAAATGGATACGGAAATTAAAAACCTTTTGTTATTTAAATCTAACGGTTTTTTCCCGAGCTCTGTATTATTTACATTCCGTCATGTAGAAAAGCTTGCCACTCACCATCATGGGAATAGACGAAGAAAATAAAATACTTTTTATATTTTTATTGGAGTTGCGCAAATTGTATTATGGACACAAGACTGGAGCTTAAAATCTTCTTAAAGAACTATCGACCCGACATTATTAGGTTTGAAGAACTTTATTCTCAAAAGAAATTATAATAATAGCATCGTAACACTAATACCCTTTTTAAATTTTATGTCTACTTCGACTTTAATACGATAATATTTAATATATGAAGTCCCATGCCACTGCGGTATGAAGAAATATGATATCTTTTAACATTGATTTAACGAAATATAGATCTAAAACTGAGCTGAGCAACCTCCAGTGAAACTGAAACAAATCGAACCACTGGGAATATAACCGAAACTGTTCCCAAATCCTGTCTAACTCACAAAGTCACTTAAATGTTATGATTAAATCACATCGGATTGTTTTTGGCAAAAAGCCGCGGCAATAGCACATCGGAAATATGATCCGTAACATGACTTTATATCTTGATGAAGTATTATTTGCATAAATTAATAAATAAATAAAAAATTATAAGCAGGTACATAAAAATCAGACAATCTTATACAAATCGACCTATCACCAAATTAAGCTCAAGTAAACTTTTATTAAGGATACTAGGCGAGGTTATACCGTAGGTACTTATATAGATCCATACTTGCCCGGCCTAGATTAGAGCTCAGAACCACCGGCGCGGCAGATCGTAGTAAAACCAACTTAATCAAACGTCACTGAATAAATACAACTTATCTCTCCCCTTTCATAGAATAATAAAATTGTAATCAACTGTTATAAAGAGTTTGTCGCGCTACACAAATAGCCTGCTGCTATTAAAGAGCGTGACCGCAATGTCTTCCTTCTTTGTGCTATTGTACTCGAGACGGCCTTGTTTATCTAAGTTGGTTACAGAGAATGTTCTTCGAAGCAGCGACCGCGGGTTCAAATCACTGTCAGTTCACACGGACAATTTGCCCGCAGGACAAACCACTGGTCCTGTGTAACATCTGTGTCGCAACGAATCTTTACATAATTGAATATGGCGACAGATTACCGCCGGAGCTGATCCCGCGTCGTTTCCAACTTCTAAATGGCGTCCATAAGTTTGAGCTTTATTACGACCAAACCCTCGTCATCAGTAATACAATTATTGAATTGTACAATTGTTTAATTTCAAACAATTGTATTACTTACTAAATAAATCGGATTCTATGCGTGTTCTGATATGATCTTCCTCTGAATCCCGACAAAAGACATTTGGGTTGTTATTGTTCAGGTATTTTAGTTCCAATATTGGGCTCGCTTATGCAGTAAAGACAACAAAGGATATTACATTGAGTTGGTTTCAATATCGTCGGAGCACACATTATAGCAATTTTTCTGTGTGTATATACCTACATATTTTCTGTTTTTTATTCCTTCAATAATATTGCCAAAAATATTCTGTAAAGAATCAATATGCGACGACGACGACGACCTGCCTACTGAGCCGGCGGTCCGGGGTTCGAATCCCGGCCAGGGCAAATATTTGTGTGATTAACTCGAATATTTTGTGCTTGGGTCATGGTTGTTCTATGTATTTAAGTATATATCTATCTATATAAGTACGTATATCGTGGTCTAGTACCCATAACACAAGCCTTCTTGAGCTTAATTTGGGACTAGATTGATTTGTGTGAGGTTGTCCGATATTTATTTATTTATTTATAATATTATTATTATTGCGAAATATAACATCCAAAAAACTCCAAGTCGTCATTTCCCCATACACTCCACATTTCACACCAAGTTACACAATATAAGGTTTTCGTTACGTGTGTAAGTTACCTGTTACTCGGCAACTCAATCATCGGCGCGCAACGTAAACAATCCCGCGCTCCCCGAAGTCCCTTCACAATTACACCCCCCTCCCCCCACTTCCGTCCGAGGGGGTGGGGGCGCAGGTGATAGCCGCTACCTGATTACGAAATAAGGCGATTTGTGGGCGCGAATAATAGGCAGGAATTGTGTGAAAACAACAGTCGAAGATCAAGTGCCTACAGTTACTTTATCCCTGCGCCTATTGTGTTATCGTATTGAGTAGTACGTATAATAGGGGCAATCATTTGGACTCCTGAAATCAGTGATTAAATAGAGTCATTAAATATGATAGAACTTGAGGTTGACTTTTAAACTACATAGAAACTTTAGCCCCAGAATTACCAATAAATCGAGGGCAACACCGATGGCTACACAAAGTAGCTTTAGGGAAAAGTCTAAGCAGTAGAACTAGAAATAAAAGCTTGTAATAAGGCAAAATTATGAAAACAGCATCAATATTACTTATCTCAGTTACCAGACAACGTTAGTCATTTCGTTTAATCTCACATCTTTGCCGCAATAATCTCTATTCTTTTGAGCAAAAATGTTGGTAAACAAGAAATTTGACAGAAAATTGATAAATTACAGGCTGATACTGCGGGAACGGGTTGCGATGATGGATCGCGTCCGTCGCGAAAAGGAACGCCCATTAAAATACGCGCCCACAGAAAACGCTACGACCATTTACATAAAATTACATTCCGCGCTCTCAGCAACTCCGCAGTTAAAAATAACCAATATTTGAACTCGTCAGAAAAAGCCTTGCGTAATAATACGGGAACCTTTAATTATCTACATCAAAAAGCAACTTTAGCCACAGGTTTTTGTAGCTTAAATTGTTTGGTCCATAAAAAATGCGTCAATCCGTAGGTATAGGACATGCCAATAAACATTCTTTTTTATAAGCGTTTGACGGAATATCATAATAACAATAACATACCTAATTATTTTATCATAATAACACAATTATTAAAGGCATGTATTTAACGCGGCGACAAATTAATCTGATTTAGGAATTTATAAAAAATTAAAGGGGGTAGCAAAAATAATAAGTTGGCGACTAATTGCGGAGACTAATAAAGTAAAAAAAAAGTAGCAGCTAAGTAATCAATTTTCGGCTTTGTTTCAATATAAACTAGCATCGAGTTTTGGCGACTGAATTAACTAATAAGCGGAAACATGACAGCGGATAAAAAGTTGAAAATGGCCTACTCTAATTGTTCAATGGAGATTGCAAATAAAATAAATCAGGGTCATAAAAAAAATAAAAGGAGCGCTTTTTAGGGATATAAAAAAAAAACCAACCTAACCTAACCCGGCCGAGTCGGATTTTCTGCTAATATTAGTCGCCAAGTCATTATTTATAGTACCTCGCCTATGATTTCAGTAATCTTGTTTATTATTTCTGCTACCTTAAAGTAGCTGCCATTATTTGAATTTTAAAATATCCTTAGTTTAAAGCTCATTTAATATAAATGATTGCCAAAATATTTAATCGCTGACAAGTTATTATTTTAGTTGCAAATAGTTTGCTGCTCTTTAATTTTTCTGTCGCCGCGAAAATAATAAGCCATTATTAAATTGTAAATTTATAGTATGAAAATGCCTGTACCATTGATGATGCTTTAAAAAACTACGAGTAGGTATAGTAAGAAGATGGAATAGGTAGGTAAGTACTAAAACAAAACGGCCAGTACGTGTTGGTTTCATTTTTCTCTGGTCTGGGCCTACGATAGACCTTCACGAAACGCATACCAAACTACATATTCTTTGTGAAAAAAACAATAAATTCTGATATGGGAACACGTATCCGCCAAATTCGAATAATCGCGTAATTTCAAAAATCAAAATACATAAAATTTTACAAATGTGAAACAATGACATTTGATTTGGCGAACGTGACACACCCATCTCTGGAAAGATGAGCTTATAGCTCTAGTTTTTTCTGATTTTAGAGCAAAATATTCATGAGGAAAATTGGCTGTGCGAAAGAACCATATTCGCACCAAAAAAATATATTGCTATCAAAATCGACAAAATGTGTTGAACAAAATAACTTCTACGCAAACATAAATAATTATCAACCGTCACCATCTCGAGCCATTTCTGAGCATAATTTATTGATTCGAATGGGACAACCTCGAATAACTTATTGAATCGAATGGGACTTAGTCTCGGATAACTCAAAAGAGATTTAAAAAATATGTGTTACCATCACTTTCACCCCAATAACGTAGAACATTTAGATTCCATAATATGATTAGCCAGTTCTACGCGTACGAAGTCGCGGGCAAAAGCTAGTATATGCATAAATTGAATTCTGGGGCTACCAGATATTTTTTGCTATAGGTACTAGTTCTTTGTATAATATCGAAATGATACGCATGCGAGAAAAAACATGGTTATTATTACGAAAAAAATTTTGTATGAACCGAGTTTTTTAAAGTGAAAATCACTTGGCATTATGAACAAATAATCATAAATGTGCCGATAAATTTCAATAGGTAATACAAAACATTTATATTATTTGTATTATAAAACTGTGGAAATGAAATGCCTGACATTGAAGATGTTTAAAATGTGAAATGAGGTATTTGGAGGTCAGTGAATTGAGTATACATAGTAGTACAGACTAAAAATATTTAGTTCAGCAGTCTTCATGGCCGGCATCGTCGCCACTTACCAACAGGTGAGATTAAAGTGATTTGCCTGTGTTATATTTAAAAAACCTTAAAAAAAAACATGACTCGCGCACCGAGGGTTCCGTACAAACATTTATCCCATCTAAACTGGCGGGGTTAAGTTTGCACCTAGTACATAGTAGGTGCTAGCTTTGCGCAAATGAGGTGCAAAGTTAGATTAGATAGTTGCAAAGGACCATATTTTTTAAGATTTAATTATAGGCATATCCCTATATTTGTAGTATAAGACGGTGTTACTTGCCACATTTCATAGTTCTAGGCCAACGGAAAATACTCTATAAATGTTTATTTCCTTGAGTGTCGAAGTATACGTTTTTTGCGGCATAAACAGCCGTATCTTTTTTCACGTTAACTTAGAAGTTTGATTTTTTCTAAAATTCAAGGGACTGTAGACTTTAGTATATGGTTTAAATTTCAACTCGTTCCGAAATAAAGGGTGACAGACGGACGGACAACAATCTGAAGGATTCCGTTTTTTCCTTTTGAGGTACGGAACCCTGAAAATCGCAAAACATAGAATATATATAAACTCTAAATATAACAACTCTTATTCCCCGCTCATTAGAAAGAAAGAAAGAAAGAAAGAAATACATTTATTCGTGACGAGACATTAAACATAATTACATAAAAGTTGTGACAGAAATTATAAGTAAATAAAATAAAACAAATAGCAACTATTTTTATGGCTGTGCCACGAAAAGGTTCCACCTCAGCAAGATGCTAGCTCGAGAGCCAGCATTAAGCCCTAATACACGCCTCTTTGCAAACGTCTGATTGAATAGATTTTCATAATCCTTCCAGTTTATGAACGTGACAGATTTAGGAAAGACGTCACAGCACGGCACTTCCCTGAACAGTAAAATTAGTAAAATATGTTTAGGGCTGACTGTTTTAAACCTATTTTTCGTTTCTCTAGTCTACATTAAATAACATTTCTCTATTCAGCTTCGAGAATACATATTATGGTTTAATTTAAATTCAAAATTATATTTATTTGCTGGAACACGGTTTATGGGGTATTCTTTGTCATTTTAGCGATTATATTACGATTCTCTGGTCACCTATGTCTACTCCTTAGCCTTATTTACAACACGAACGATTATTTACCACCATCATATGACAATTATTAAGATTGCGAAACATGCGACAGCTTAAAACCTAGTGATATCAGAAAACTAAATAGGTTTATAGAATATAATCCACTCCCTGCGAGCAACAATGACTCCGCCGTAAATGAAAGTGGGTGTTCAGGCGGGTCCTAGTTTAGTTAAGGCTGATTAAGCTCCATTATTAGGCAGTCATTTAATCAGCTCGGACCCGGAGCTATCCCGCCCTCCCGTTCTATTGTACTGTAATC
This sequence comes from Apotomis capreana, assembly GCA_947623375.1. NCBI lineage: Eukaryota > Metazoa > Arthropoda > Insecta > Lepidoptera > Tortricidae > Apotomis > Apotomis capreana. The sequence continues at coordinate 26,181,820 of OX392512.1, read as the reverse complement.
GTGTGTGTAATCTTAATCAAACCCTTGTGTTTTCAATACACCTGTTAAAGATACGAATACACACATAGCTCACACGTGTCGCACACAGTCATAGCGAGGTTCAGTTGATCTAATCCAATTTTAGTACCTACTTTTCGACGACTTTGTTATTCAACTAATATTTTTGAATCGAGTTTAAATATATATATTTATTTTTTCGAGTATACAGTACAATGTTTTATATTGTACCATTGATACAAAGATCAAAGCACAAAGAAAAATTTAAAGGCGTAACCGTTAAAACATGGTGGACCGGTGGTGCCTCTGGATTACCGGCCAGCGTGTTTTAAAACATGGTGGACCGGTGGTGCCTCTGGATTACCGACCAGCGTGTTTTAAAACATGGTGGACCGGTGGTGCCTCTGGATTACCGGCCAGCGGTTTTAAAACATGGTGGACCGGTGGTGCCTCTGGATTACCGGCCAGCGTGCTTTAAAACATGGTGGACCGGCGGTGCCTCTGGATTACCAGCCAGCGGTTTTAAAAGATGGTGGACCGGTGGTGCCTCTGGATTACCAGCCAGCGGTTTTAAAAGATGGTGGACCGGTAGTGCCTCTGGATTACCAGCCAGCGGTTTTAATAGATGGTGGACCGGTGGTGCCTCTGGATTACCGGCGAGCGTGCTTTAAAACATGGTGGACCGGCGGTGCCTCTGGATTACCGGCCAGCGTGCTTTAAAACATGGTGGACCGGCGGTGCCTCCGGATTACCAGCCAGCGGTTTTAAAAGATGGTGGACCGGTGGTGCCTCTGGATTACCGGCCAGCGGTTTTAAAACATGGTGGACCGGTGGTGCCTCTGGATTACCGGCCAGCGTGCTTTAAAACATGGTGGACCGGCGGTGCCTCTGGATTACCAGCCAGCGGTTTTAAAAGATGGTGGACCGGTGGTGCCTCTGGATTACCAGCCAGCGGTTTTAAAAGATGGTGGACCGGTAGTGCCTCTGGATTACCAGCCAGCGGTTTTAAAAGATGGTGGACCGGTGGTGCCTCTGGATTACCAGCCAGCGGTTTTAAAAGATGGTGGACCGGTGGTGCCTCTGGATTACCGGCGAGCGTGCTTTAAAACATGGTGGACCGGCGGTGCCTCTGGATTACCGGCGAGCGTTTTTTAAAACATGGTGGACCGGTGGTGCCTCTGGATTACCAGCCAGCGGTTTTAAAACATGGTGGACCGGTGGTGCCTCTGGATTACCGACCAGCGTGTTTTAAAACATGGTGGACCGGTGGTGCCTCTGGATTAACGGCCAGCGTGTTTTGACGGTAACGCATTTCAATTTTTCTTTGTGCTGTGATCTTTGTATCAATGGTACAAAACGTGAAACAGTTTTTGTGCGTTTTTCTGTGAATATCTTTGTGGTCTCATTCTGCCAAAACGTCTCAACAGATATTGAATCTTTATTTTTTGTTATACGGGTAGTTCGGTATTCACAAATGGCTATAAGACGCTTATTCCCTGGTAAAGTAATACTATGGTAATACTATGGTAATGTAAAGGCTATGACTTTTCCTTCCTCGTAAACAAAGTTACGGGCGTCATCTAGTGTGAAATAAATCTTTACATTCCAATTCTTGGAATGGCTCAGTGCGGTGATGCGGACAGAGGGCTGTAGGTGCTCGCCTGAGCGCGGCGCGCAAACATTCGACAGTTGGCGTAGAAAAATGCCGCATTCCTGCGCGGGACATTCCTGCTGAAAGGGTTTTTGAAACACGGACGCGGGATAAACGACCGGATTTGTGTGGTTGCCGGCAGCGGGAGTTGAACTGGGAATGGAGGTGGCTTACTTTGTGTTCAAGGGCAGCGGCAGCGGTGTCATTCTGAACCCCTCTAGCACAACTGTGACATGCAAGTCTTTCTCGCGCGAGAAATATTACATACATGTATCTCTTTCTTCACAGTACTGTGAGAGAGTGACGGGCACAAGAGTCGCGAAGCCTAGTTGTGCTAGACGGGCAGTTTTAGATACGCGCCCTATGTATATTATGTCCCTGTTATACAAGGAGTAACGGAACAACAGTCTTTCCTCAAAATAAAATATGTATCAATTATTTAAAGAAGTATTGACCTAGTAAATGCGTGCAATAATAAAAGTAACCATCTAAATATTTGTATAATATAAACATGATTTTTATATTTGTGCAATTCTGCTGCATGTGTATATACGATAAGCGTCAAGCTTATCGTTTGCATTTTAAAATTACGTGTGACATGTGGGATTGTAGGTATCTATGTACCGGTAAGCAGGTCTGGAACACGCATTGGTCCAAGAGTATTTTAAGCGTCAAGACAATAGTTACAGTGATCACAGTGGCCGTAGTTTTGTAGCAGGTATTTGCAGGTAGAGATAAACTAACTTAAAAATAAACGCGCCTTCTTGATCGTCTTGGGCTGGATTCGGCCAAACTTTGATTATAACAATAACGCCTACTCTCGGATAGTGTTGTCAAAACCCCATAAATAGTTTGACATTACTATCCAAGAGTATACACGCGTTATTCTTGGAATAATAGTTTGGTCTAATCCAACCTTAAACGATCAAGAAGGCGCGTTTATTTTTAAATTAGTTTATCTCTACCGCCAATATGTTGATATTTTAAAAATAAGCATGATACGATCAATGAAAAACCGGAAGTGTGTCAGTACTGGAGTAATTAAGTGGCAGTTCAGCTCGGTGTCTCAATTTGCAAGATAAAACAAGTGAATGCGTTTCTTATCAAAATATGCATAACGAAGATAAACTTCACATTTAAGTAGGTAAGAAGCGTTGGTATTACTAGTGCCCCAAAATAAATGCTTCTACTTTCGTGCGATTATTACCGATGTGTCAAGACAATACAGTCATCGCAATGGCCATAGTTACCGCGCCTCGTGACACATTTTTCCCGTTTATTTTCATCTAAATTCAATTACCTAGTTTACGTTTAGCATGTTAATTCGCTTCGCGTCCAAACGTGTTTGTGTTATTTTAGGCTAGATCTAAACGTACACGTTATGCACGTCAGTGTGTCACGGCGACTTAGCTGGCGGGGTGGATCTACGTACTCAGAACGTTATAGACCACAATAGACACAGTTTAGTTTAAAATTTATTATCCACCCGGATAAGAGTAAAACATTAAGATACTAGTATTTCAATAAGTGGAAAACTTCTGGTCATCGTCTCTATTGCCAACATTTTGGCGTTCTCATACGATATTTTAAAAATATTACCTGAATACTTTTGTAACTAACCTAGTTGAATATCAATGCCAAAGTCAACCTTGAGTAGGCATACGCCAAATATAACGGTGCAAGGTTCCTACAATAGTTTGATCATCCGCTCAAGGTAGTCCCATTGATCTCACCGCACATGTCATGGAGCGGAAGAGCCGCGCGCACGACGTGCGACGTACAAAAGGTGTGCGTCGACCCAACTTGCCACATACCGCTCTTGTTCTTATTAGTGCTTGTACTTATTATATATATCATACTTAACCAAGTAGTTATGTAACGTCGCAGAACAACCGAAGTATATTGAACTCGTGTGTAGTGACATGAATCTGTGGTCCTGGACATTTCTCGTGGCTAGACTTAGACTAGGCACGTGCGAATAAATGGTAAGTGCAGCTTGAAAAAATCTGATAATTTACATTCTTCTATTGGGTACTTAGGTACTTAAGTAGATGATATTGCAACCGTATACCATTTATTATTTTCAACAACATTTCAAATTAGCTAACTATCGAGAACAGTTGTCAAAAATAGTGATGCTTTTTACAAAACGTACCCAAAGAGCAGCAACGGAATTGCTGCTTCATTCTCGATCTGTCTGCCGCAGGACAACACTATCATCTTCACTTATTTATAAAAATAAATTCTGTCACAAAAAAGAAGCGGTTTAACTGTTACTTGTGAGCTTATAAGATTCATAGCTATGCACAAACCTCTAAGTAGCCTGAATGTATATTAATTTAAGGTAGGTATACTCGATTAAGTAGTTCGTTATAATGTTAATGTGGGTGTGTAGATGACAGTTAGGCCACATGACAATATTTCAAATGGTTAGTATATAAATCTATTATAATTAATTACATCCCTTAATCGATTTACTGACCAATAGTATACCAAAAGTTCTTATATCAACCGTCACACATCCAATTTTACCATCTGTAAAACGATTAGATATGTACATACAGTAAGGTATTGAGTATAGGTACGAAACGCAGGGTTTTACTATTGGCATCCGACCGAACCAAGATTTTTCACAGGCTGAGGCCGAGCGTGAGTTAAAGTGAGAGACAGAGTTAAAAAATCTGGATATTTCTCAATAAAAAAAAAATAACAAAAAAAAATTGGGCAAGTGCGAGTCGGACTCGCGCACCGAGGGTTCCGTACAAACACTTTTCATCCTTAAGTGGTTAAGTTAAGTTTGCACCTGGTATGTATAGCGCCCCATACAAATGAAGTGCAAAGTTAACGCAACCAACCCGTTGGTTGTATGGGAGCCCCCCTTAAATATTTATTTTACTTTATTTTTAGTATTTGTTGTTATAGCGGCAACAGAAATACATCATCTGTGAAAATTTCAACTGTCTAGCTATCACCGTTCTTGAGATACAGCCTGGTGACAGACGGACGGACGGACGGACGGACGGACGGACAGCGAAGTCTCAGTAATAGGGTCCCGTTTTTACCCTTTGGGTACGGAACCCTAAAAAAGAACCCTTTCAAGTACAGATTACATTTGACTCACCCTTTGAAGTCGATCCCAAACCACTCAGTTCTTATATATATATATTATATTTGTATAGAATCTTTTTATCGATTCATATTTTTATGTGGTAATACCACATTTTTATTTTTATAAATAATGACACAAAGGTAAATTAAGAAAGAAAAATTGAATGCGATCTACTGCAATCGAAGCGGGATTTGAACCCGCGGCCTCTGCGTTTCCGGCGCATTGCTCTTCCAACTGAGCTATCCGACCGCTACGTCAATCGCACGAAATCTTTCATCCCTTAATTCTTTACGCTACTGGAGCGCCCTCTGTGTCATATATGTTTTTTTGAAATGCTTATGCGCATTAGCCATACCCTAGGATGTGCGTTTTACACGCACGATCCCCAATCCCCATTGCTTTACAGCAAGTGCGAAGACTGCGAGAGAGATGGCGCTGTTCTAAATATTTGTATAGAATCTTTTTATCGATTCATATTTTTATGTGGTAATACCACATTTTTATTTTTATAAATAATGACACAAAGGTAAATTAAGAAAGAAAAATTGAATGCGATCTACTGCAATGGAAGCGGGATTTGAACCCGCGACCTCTGCGTTTCCGGCGCATTGCTCTTCCAACTGAGCTATCCGACCGCTACGTCAATCGCACGAAATCTTTCATCCCTTAATTCTTTACGCTACTGGAGCGCCCTCTGTGTCATATATGTTTTTTTGAAATGCTTATGCGCATTAGCCATACCCTAGGATGTGCGTTTTACACGCACGATCCCCAATCCCCATTGCTTTACAGCAAGTGCGAAGACTGCGAGAGAGATGGCGCTGTTCTAAATATTTGTATAGAATCTTTTTATCGATTCATATTTTTATGTGGTAATACCACATTTTTATTTTTATAAATAATGACACAAAGGTAAATTAAGAAAGAAAAATTGAATGCGATCTACTGCAATCGAAGCGGGATTTGAACCCGCGACCTCTGCGTTTCCGGCGCATTGCTCTTCCAACTGCTTCAATTTGCTGATTCAATTTTTCTTTCTTAATTTACCTTTGTGTCATTATTTATAAAAATATATATATTATAGTTTACGCGAGGTTTGGCACCGACTTCGAAGGGTGAGTCAAATGTAATCTGTACTTGAACGGGTTATTTTTGGCTTTTTAGTTTTACTGAAGACGGTTCTTTTTTTGTTAAATTTTTGTTTTGCTTTTTAGTGATTCACTTAAGGGGGGGTGATCAGGGAGGTCTTGAAGGCATGCATTTCGTTTGAATTATCTCCTAACTCCTAACCGTTAAGGAGTTGTACCTTCCATCATCAGCTCAGCATTGGAAGATGATGACTACCATATGCAAATACTTAAATAGTTTTAGAAAATATATGAAAAATATTATAAGTGCCTATAAAATTTCAGGAATTCCTTCGATTCCGCATAGATCTCGTCATTCGATCTTCACCAAAATTTTATGGGACCAACCTTGAGATGTCTATTCATGAACCTAAAAAAAACTTTCCAAATCTGAGGAAAAAACATTAAAAAAAAAACATACAACCGAACTGAGAACCCCCTCCTTTTTTTGAAGTCGGTTAAAAACTACAGGCTGGTTTAGTTAGAATAACTTCCCTCGTATAGGCCTTATATGCAATGAGCCAAGTGTTCAGACCCGCGTTCCGGTCCGCGGCGACGTGATGTTGTTTTAACCCGGCGGCTGCGGCGACTGTTATAGCGGATATAACTCCCCACGCGCGAGCCGAGGGTCCCACAACCCTTGAACTTGACATTAACCCCTCGCATGCCGCAACGCGGATCCGCGCAGGACATTTCAACTTTACGTTAAAATATCAGTTGGTTTCAAGTTGATTAGCAAATTTTTAACACGGCATACGAGAGGTTAAGGGTCTCTGAATCTACCTTGTATATAAAGCGGCAGGTGTTCATACCCGCGTTTCGGCCGGCCGCTTGATGTTGTTTTAATCCGGCGGCGGCGGCGACCCTTACAGTGGATATAAATTCCCGCACTCGCGAGCTGAGGGTCTGAGATTACTCATAAACTTGACCTTTGAAGGTACTCTGTAGGTACTTGTACCTATATGCCTTGTATGCAATGAGTCAGGTGTTCAGGCCCACCAGAGTGGCCGGCGGCGGCGTGAGTTGTTTAAATCGGGTGACTGCAGCGACTATTACAGCGGACTCCCCGCAGTCATAGCTGACGGTCCGAGAACACCCGTGAACTTTTTTACCGACAAGCTTTTTTAAGTAAGATCGAACAATAAAAATCTTCTCTAGTCTAGGCTCAGGTACGACGCATAAATAAATGTTTGTACTCGTGTCTGTAATGGGTTCCCTTTATCTTGCATAATATCGATTCTCCGAATTTCATTTCGCATAACAGTTATTTTTAGCCGAATGATTCTTTAGCATAATCATTTAGTATCATAATTTTCAGTTGGCATACTATTAATTTAGCATAATTTTAAATGGCAGAACACTAGTATCACCGACTCTTATTTCTCATAATTTTGTATGGCAGAACATTAATATCGCCGAATTTATTATGGCATAAAGACATAGTTTACGGAACAGACGAGTGTGGGCGATTATTAACTAAACTGATACCAGTAAAATCGGTTAGGTTAGGTTAGAACTATGACCACAACAGAACCGAACTGCTGCCAGTAAAGTAGGTTAAGTTAAAACCGAACTTAATGGGTTAGGTTAGGTTAGAACTGTGACCACAACAGAACCGAACTGCTGCCAGTAAAGTAGGTTAGGTTAGAACCGAACTCAATGGGTTAGGTTAGGTTAGAACTGCGACCGTAACAGGATCGAACTATAAATATTATGAGATATAAATTTCTTCGAAATAACTATTCGGACATGTAAATATTATGCTTATTCATATTCTGCCATATGAATGTTCTGATAAAAAAAATTATGTGACACAATATGAGAAAAAAATTATCCATAGTAAAATTCGGAGAAATGATGTTTCTGTCAAAGGTTGTTATGCAAAATGAAAATATGAGTATCAATTGTATGCAACATATTAGTGAACCGTCTGTAATAGGTACTTACTTGTATTTCGTCCAACTAAATAAAATATTGCAGGATAGGTACTCGCAATGTAAACATAGGTGTCTTAGCATTTTTATCAAGATAAATGATATTGCGAAATGTTTGCAATTCCTTTGCGTCTCTTCGTGGGCCTGCTTTCTCTAATTTATTTTTTGGTTTGTCTTCACATTGATGTTAACATATCAGCGATAATTATTATTGTATATATAAAAAACTTCGAATACCATAAATTCGACATAGTGCAAGAACTCTGAACGATTTCGGAACTTCACCCATAAAGTCCAATGAGCGTCCAAACTCCCCAGAGAAAAAAAACTCCGGTAAACAACTGTCGGCGTAGTTTCGCTCCTGAGCTGTTGTGACCTCGCCTCACTGTCAATTTGGGACTGAAAAAGGTTGCATGGGGTGGACGCCGGGCAGGCGGGTGCCCGAGCGGGTGACAAATTGAATTGTGCCGATGGGAAGCGTTCTCAGTCTCACATCCAAATAAAGACAGAGGCATCGTTACAGGTGCTTCGGTCACGCTAAACGGAAACCTCTGCTCGCCCGAGCATCGCACTTGGTTCTTGAAAAACGTCGGTAACTCGACTCAGGTCAGGTCATTACGTCCGACTTGTAAAAGTCCCCTTGTGCCCTTAATTCGAGGCAGCAAAGAAATATTTAAATGCAAACAACAATATACCGGACACTGATATTTGCCTCTGTGAATAATTATGTTGTTTGCATCGTTTTTTTGGGACTAAAATGAACTGTCATATCAATCTAATTAAAATATAAATATTTAACCCTTTCTAAGATCTTTTAACATAATGTCCTGATAAATCCCTCATAAATTTTCACATACCTGTACTGGGTTGAACATATCATGGGAAATATTTATTGTAAGATCTTCATGTAACCGTATGTTCCAGTGAATAAACGCTTCATTCATTCATCCATTCATTTCCAATATCTCGTAGCTCGAGATACCGTCAGACTCGTCTGCTGATTACACGATATTAACCGAGCCTTAGCGGAGCTGTTCTGCAGTATTGAAGGGCCTCTCTGCCCCAATGTTCCTTAATGAGCTCATTTATCTCGGATCTCAGGTCTAAATTTGGGTAAAACTCAGAAGAACTAATATCTTGCTGGATTATTTCAGGCTAAGCAACTTGTAGTCATTAGATTCGATTTGGAGTTTGATCCTTTTACCATGTGCCTTTCTTAGGTGGCCTGTCCACTGACGTGGAGCGCGGCGCGGAGATAATTAATCAATCAAGCTTATTTCGTGAAGCCCAAAAGAAGTATATTTAAGTCTAAGGAAAGTGATTGGTCTATTTTACACAGCTCGGCTCCAGTGGACAGGCAGCCTTATGCTACGGCGACATTATCGTGATTTAATTTCCGTTACTTTCTTTTTGTATATCATAAGGAAAGACGGCAGACGGATGTCTGACAGTGTATTCGTAGCAGTCAGCTACGTACCTGCGATTCCGAGTCATGTGAGTTCCCCGGGACTGGGATAATTACAAAGGTCTGAGACCGGGAGAGCGCGTCGCGGGCGCCCATTTAAGCAACATCGTGACGGTTTTTACAACCTCCTCTTCCGGCGATAAAGCTCGACTAAATCCTTCCTTCACCCCACTCGATGGAAACTGAAATATTATTATGACATTCCTTATTATGACTGTGATATCTGAATTAAAATAAAATATGTGTACATTTTTTATATTCGTTTAACAAAAATATGAACTCATGTTTCAATCTGCAAGTTATATTAAGGAGGCTCAAATAATTAATATACGCGATATAATCCATTTAAATTGTTTTATTTAAATGTGTGACATTCGCGGAAACCGAAGAAAATATTAAGTTCATAGGTATTATTTTAGTCGGTCTTCTTCACACTTGCCTTTATAATTGACTAGCGGCCGCCCGCGACTTCGTCCGCGTAGATTTTTGATGATGACAAAGATATTAAAATAGGTAGGTAAGGAATTTTATTCTTAGTTAATTCACCCCCTTAGGGGCAGAATTTTTCAAAACGCTGAAATCACTTTTTTGTATTTGATTAAGTAAGCGTTCTACAAAGTTTCAACTCTCTACTTCAATAAATAAAGTTTCTCCCATATAAACATTCCACCCCTATTTAACCCCTTAAGGGATGGAATTTTCTAAAACGCTGAAAGTACTTTTTGTGTTTTTTAATAAGTAATCTTTCTACAAAGTTTCAAGTCTTTAGCTGAAAAAAAAAGTTCCCCCCCATACAAACTTTTAACCCCTTTTTAACCCTTTTAAAGGACGTATTTTTGAAAACGCTGAAATTACTTTTCTTGTATTCTAATAGTGTACCTTTAAACAAAAATTCAAGTCCCGCGCTCAACAAAATACTTAATCTCCATAAGAAACTTTTAACCCATTTTTTACCACCTTAGGGGGTGAATTTTCAAAAACGCTGAAATTAGTTTTCTTTGATTTTATTTTAATACTTTTTTACAAAGTTTCAAGTCTCTAGCTCAAAAAAAAAAGTTTCCCCCATACAAACTTTGCACCCCTTTTTAACACCCTTAGGGATTGAATTTTTCAAAATCGCTTCTTATCTCTAGCCCACGTTATAAAAGTAACCAACTGTGCAAAAATCAACTCTATAACATTAGTAGTTTCGGCTGTACGTTGATGAGTCAGTCAGGACTTCTTCTTTTATATATATAGATAAAAGGATCAAATAGTTGTTTTAAAATAAACACATAAACATATTTACAATACTAAAAATTGGGCAAGTGCGAGTCCGACTCGCGCATGAAGGGTTCCGTACCTATAATACCGTACATAATCTATAACAAGTTTGTTGTATGGGAGAGCCCCCCTTAAATATTTATTTTATTTTATTTTTAGTATTTGTTGTTATAGCGGCAATAGAAATACATCATCTGTGAAAATTTCAACTGTCTAGCTATCACCGTTCTTGAGATGCAGCCTGGTGACAGACGGACGGACGGACGGATGGACGGACGGACGGACAGCGAAGTCTCAGTAATAGGGTCCCGTTTTTACCCTTTGGGTACGGAACCCTAAAAACTAAAGATAAATATATATAAAAGAAAGTATACATATATGTGGCGTTTGCCTACGAAACATTTATGGTCGGAAAATTTTGGATTAACCATGGGAAAGAAAAATGAATGACCCGCAGCTTCTAGACTCTTACAGCAAGGACTATCGAAAATGGTATTACATAATTTATACCAAGCCTACGACGAAGAGCCAATACTCGCAACTCACAGCACATTTTATAATTAGAGGGCTGAAAACCGACACTTACCGAAACCGCCGCGAACTTATCAGGATAGGTATAATTGTTTCTTATACATCGCATCTGTCTGGATATTATGAAATATCACCTCTCTGGTCCATCCATCCCCAATGACAACATAAGGAGTGTTAACGAGAGTAGGTAACGAGCATTTATATTAGGCTTACCGCAAACCATAAATATTCTGTGTATTATATAAACACCCGTGAAATAAAGAGGGGTTCATTACGAGGTCTCATCATGAGGTACTTTACAAATACCCCGCCGGCGCCCGATCCTCACATAAAAGGCTCACACGCCACTGAAATGATAGGAAATAGACCCCGCACATTTGCAGATGGAAATAATCCGGTCCCGGAACTTCCTAATGGAGCTTATCTAAAAAAGAAACAAACTTTTGATGGCCGACCCCACTGTGTCCAAAGATTCAAAGGTACATAGAATCTTTACGTATTCTTACGGCTGTGGCTGGAGCCGTCTGAGAGTTGGCGGCTGTTTGTAAAACTCTAAATGTAATTTAGATATGACGGCGGGCCAAGTGCTTTTAATTGTAATTTTTAATATCCCTAAAGTTAAAAAAAGGTTTTGTCAAAGTCACTAGCAACATCAACGCTGGTTGTCTTCAACTGTATTTATTTGCTTAGGGTGTAGGTATATAAAGCCTACGGGATGTCTATAATATTTTAGTTCCGATTACTCTATGGAGATACATTTTTAAATGCGCCACTTAAAGTGTACGAATCTTCAGGCATTTAGCTCATCGGGTTTAGGGTGTGGTGTGTGTTGTCCGTCAGTCAAAGTCAAGAGACGATCAATTAAAGGAGACTGCCATGGTTTGGTATTGTTGATCAATTGATCAATTCTCTCTCGCCAGGTTCAGCATGCCGTGGTTCCTGGCGGGGCTACTCCTGCTCACGCTGGTGGGTCTCTCGCGCCCGCAGCTCAACGGCACGATCGACCAGATTGGAGACGACTTGGGGCTCAACATGCCCAAGTCTGTTTTCCTTAAAGGTAACCCTGCATCATCTTGCTTGCTTTTTTTGCAGATTATCTGCGTGATCAAATGCAGTACGTTCGACATGGACACTTCATCTCTACTCCGTACCCTACGAGATCTGGCGTCAGTCAGGGTTCAATTTTGGGCCCCCTCCTTTTTGGGTTAATGATTAACGATCTTGTTGCCGTTGTTAAGTATGCCAAGTGCCTTTTATACGCTGACAATCTTAAGCTGGTTTTTGGAGTGAAAAACGTTACGGATTGTGATCTGATTCAAGAAGATATCGTGTGTGTTACCCAATGGAGCAAAGAAAACAATGTTTTGTTCCCGCCCTGGACTACGGGTAAACAGGGGGCCCATCAACCTGTGTAACCAGCAAAACGTAAATTCGGGGCGAGTACAAAAGCGGGGGACGCGATACGCGCCTCTAACTTAAATCTAAATTACATGTAACAGCACTAACCTTGCATTGAGCTGGTACAACCCAATATCCAGCAAAGGTGAGTAAGTGTAGGATGTGTTATGTATGTGAAATGAATGTGTGTTGCTGGGACGCCCTAGTCCGCGGCGCTGTCCATACACCAGCTCCGTCAAACCCACAACTTTCACGCCAATTACAAATCAAAATGTCATCAAATATTCGCGAGGCCGCCCTTAGGCAGACAAATCACTCGATTACAACAAAATATATGCAATATCAGCGGACACAGCACGTGTCTTTCCAAATCGCTTCCAAAATCCAAGTCTCAAATCACATGTTCTAATTCTAATTTTAAAATATGGCTTCCATCAGGTTAATGATGATTTCGCCAATTTCAAGTTTGCTCGTAGAGCATGCCGTTGTTCGGTGAGGTTTTGCTTTTTGTAAATTGATAGCGATTTACAAAAAACCACGCGGTCTACCGGGCCTTGACCCAAGAAGGGCTATGTACGCTTCAAGTTGAATTCTTCATTAACCATTCACTCATACGTTAGTTCACTGCACAATAGGCTATCAATACTACACATTGAACAACCAACATGAATAAATAACGAACAACTAAACTTAAAGGCATGCGGCCATCTTAAGTCACAAATGCAAAAGTGCAAATTAATTTCAAGTGACAGCCTGACCTCTCAAATCATAGTGTCAAAAAGTGACAGCTCGGATGCGTTCAGTTTTATACAAGGTAAGGTCGGGTCCGAACAACAAACTTCTATTCAATGTGTCTAAGTGTTGTGTACGTACATTTAGTCGTGCTGCTGCCCCTATACACGCGCGATACACACTTGATGTTGTCGATGTAATTGAGCGTGTTAGCTCCGTGGAAGATCGCGGTGTGGTCTTCGATTCGCATCTCACATTTCATGACCATATTCGAAGCCTCGCAAACAATTGTTTTCGTAGACTCGGTTTCATCATCCGAAACATCAGACACTTCCATGATCTTGGGGCGATAAAGTTAGTTTTCTGTGCGTTTGTGAGAAGCAAATTAGAGGCTTCTTCTCTCATATGGAACCCTTACGAGGCCACATATGCATCAATTGCTTCTTGAAAAGGTTCAAAAAGCCTTTCTTAGGTTTTTGTATAAAAAAAAGTGTGTGTGTCAGCTCCGACGCACGACTGGAGTTTACTCTTCAGGCCAGGCGCGCACCACGATTTTTTTTTAGTCGCGCGATAATTTTGTCGCAGAAATAAGCGTACTTCTGGGTTTATGAAAATCGTGGTGCGCGCACTCTCATATAAACCCATATCTTGCATTTATGCGACAAAATTATCGCGCGACTAAAATCGTGGTGCGCGCCTGGCCTTAAGAACGATTATAAAATATATACTCAATACATTTATTGCACATAATGATTAGTAAATAGTTTAAGTATCACATTATGTACCCTGTTGGGTGCTGCAAACAAGAACAAGGTAGGCACTTACATAATATTAATATACGAGTATAATATACAACAAAATTACAATATTTTACAAGGAAAATTTACTTCCGATTCATTTTTAACAAATTAGAGAGAGCATGAGTAGTAACTAAATAAGGAAGCGTGATGTAAAGCGCCCTCGAGCGGCTAGTTTTGTTACTACAGTCTGCAGTGCTACGGAAAAAAAACCGTATCTTACTATGAAATCCATACAAAGATACGACCTTATTAATTAAGGAGCTTTGATCATTTTTATGAACATGCCAGCTCCAGCAGGCCTAATACACAACATCATTCATCTAAAAGACAAAGATAAATAAAAACATAAACCGTATAAACTTAAAAATAACATGTACACGAAAACAACTAAATTTGTATACACTATTTACATAAAAAAAACTGTATACAAATTTAGCCGATTCCGATAAGGGTTCCGCCAATATTGAATTGAACATTACATTCAAGAAAGATCTGGTATTAGACCTAGCCATTTACATTAGACAAAAACAAACGTACAAAATCACCTTCCTTAAAAAAATCTTTAAATAAATCCAAAATCTCCTTAACAACAACTCCAAACAGCGTTTTGAACTTCTCCTCCCAACTTACGGTAGAAAACAAAATATCCTTCGTCTTCTCAACCAGCCTTTCAAAAGTAATACGTCTCTTCTTCTTGTCCTTATTTTGTCTTTGATCTTCCATATCAGCCCGCTCAATAGTAGGCTGATTGACCAATAGACACTCGGACCTCTTCACATCTGTTACTCTTTTTGACTTCCGCGGCGTACGAACCTCTTGTTGCGACTCGCTCTCTAATCTGTACTGACTTACTGATCGCTGGCCCTTAGCCTGACAGACAGAATCTTCAGACGCTTTAGATTGTAACGGCTTCGACAAAACAGCATCTCTATATGACTTTCCAAAACTTAAGTTATTCTCAAAAACAGATGGCGCATCCTGACTACAAACATCCGTATCCTTTTTTTCCTTATTTTACATATACAATTATACAACCAAAAAGCCCGTTACATATACATCCCTCAGCAGACATAATCCTGCGAATTTCTTACTCCTTCACAAAAACCGGGCACGACTTATCTAAGGCCATATGGCTGCCTTTACAATTAATGCATCTAAAAATAGTCGTTTCGCAATTGGCATGCTCCCCGCCGCATTTCGGACAAGTAACTTTAGTAGTAGGACAAAACCTGCTCAGATGACCGAACTTCCAACATCTTGAACATTGGGTAACCGGGAAAGTGTACTGATTTACCTTAAATCGGCAACCGTAGGCATAAACATATGGCGGTAAAGAAGTTCCCTTAAAACACAGACGAATAGCTTCAGCCTTAACCCAACGCCCATCATGATCCAAACGGTTCAGTCTACATATTGACAAAATGTCTTCAGACCCTTCAATATTCTTTAAAAATTCGTCTTCCTCAACCTCCAACTCAACCTGCCTTATAATTCCATAAGTGCAGCATGCCATATTAGACCAATAAGAACGTCTCGTCTCATTGTTAAACTCCTGAGAAGCCAGAAGCTTCTCCGCATCATCCTTAGAGTTAAACTGTATGCGAACTTTACGTGGACCCATAAACTTGACGGATAAAATTCCTTTTATACCCTTAAATTGCAGCAACTTTGCCAAACCAATCTGTTTCGGTAAATCTTCTTTTGACACTATATAAACTTCAAATAGCTTGTCAGGCACACCGTCCGGCTCCAGCTGCGTTTTGGCGGTTGCTAAAACCCGCAAGCGTTTAGGTTTCTTGCCTATTGTGATAAAACTATCACTACAACCACAGCTTTCGTCGCTCAGACCACAAGCACGCTTCACCGCTATATGCCGCACATCCGACATGGACTCAGCGTCCGATACAATATCCGATTGACTCGGCCCTGCCTTATTATCAAACTCCACTTCAGATAGCCACGACGGAGCTGCCCGCTGCCCACATTCTAAAAGTGACGTATCACTCACGACACCTCGACTTGACTCACTCATCGCAAAAACAGCGAAAAGGACTCTAAAACTGAATTAACTTATACATAAATAAAATAAAATTTGATAAAATTTTCAACCGTCGCCTTTGACAACCAAACGTCAATCCTCGCAATACTTATATTTTTGGAACGTATCTGCCGTGCTAATTTAAAAAGTCGTATCTCAGTATACGATCGGGGTAAAAATACGACTTCTTGATTTAGCAGATTATGCGTTAAGCGTTATAGACTAAGCTCCCGATATAAAATGACCTTCACAGAGATGTTTATTTGATGAAATGTATTTTATATTTAGTTTCAAATGTCAATAAATATATTGCATATGGGTTGCCTAACAAATTTTAGTCCAGGGTATGTTTAGTCAAAATTTTTTTTTTTTTTTTACATTTCAACGATTTGATTATTAGATAAATTCATAATTAAATAATCTTTAATTTTATTTAATTTCAATTCAACAATCAGATCTTTGCAAAATGCTAGTAGGTATAGATTTACCTGTTTATACCTGGCTACCCAATAGTTGTGACGGGAAAAGAATACGCAACCTAACGTTTGCATATTCTATGGGCTTCATACTTTCGATTGGTATAGAATTTATCTAATATTAATCAAACCGGTGAAATGTTTAAAACATTTTTTTTTATTATTAATTAAACATACCCTGGACTAAAATTTGTTAGGCAACCCATACGCAATATAATTATTGACATATTAAATTAAATATAAAATACATTTCATCAAATAAACATCTCGGTGAAGGTTATTTTATATCGGGATCTTAGTCTATAACGCTTAACGCATAACCTGCTAAATTACGAAGTCGTATTTTTACCCCGATCGTATACTGAGATACGACTTTTTAAATTAGCACGGCAGATACGTTCGATTTTACACCCCATATTTTTCATACCCCGGGCTTATATATGAAAATCGATTCTTAAGGAGTAAACTCCAAAAAGATATGGTTTTAACCCTTTCTATATCCAACTAAGTTCCTTCTTGGCAGTTTAGGTTTTAATTCTCTAGAGGTAAGGCGAAATAACATTTTGCTGGTCACTGCATGTCGTATATTACGAGGTGATTCTGATTGTCCAGAACTCGTGCAGCGAGTAGTACGAGGCTTTTTGTTGCTGACGTTCCGAGGATAAACCTCAGACCGCGGGTGCGCCCTCTGCTAGCCGTGCCGGCGGCGAGGACGGTGTCGCGCAGGAACTCCCCGCTGCTCCGTGCGCTGGTAATGCTCAACGCTTTCCTGGCATCAGCTCCTGAGTGTGATTTGTTTGCATGGAGATGGGCAGCTGTATGCCGGGAATGTCTGCGTTTCTGCGAGATGATGGATGATATAGGCTTTTAAATTTATATATATATATTTTAATTTGTTATGTTAATTGCGTTTCTCGGTGCATTGGTCTAGAACTGTAATGCCGTGTAAACTTTATGGTAAATAAATAAATAAATCATCACAAAACACATCCACCCGGGGTTCGAGATGCCGCGGATTCTGATATGGTTACTCTTTGAACGATACTAAGTGACTCGCATCTGCACTAAAACAGGACGACACGCTAGCCAACTGGTAGACCACCCAATGGCACCTATGCATCAACGTGCTGGCTTCTGTTTTCTAAGTTGTACCCGCATCATCATCATAATTTCAATTCGAAGACGTTCACTGCTTAAGATATCCTATATACGCTGCTAAATACAGTTCCTCGTGTAAAATTCCATTTAGTATAACACGCAAACCATAATTCCTTTATAGTTTCTGACTGGTTGAAAGTTATTTTATTATTTCTCGCTCATGTTGTGTTGTGTATTCCTTATTGGTTGAGGTGTGCAATAAATAGTATTTGAATTGTATTGTATTTTAAAAGGAGTAAGGGACGTTAAAAAACATACTACTTAATGCTAATCTCCAATTCAAGGACAATGAAACAATTCGTTTTCATTGTTAATAATTAATGTCTAAAATGTAAAGCATTTATATTTTATTACAGATGGTGACACATTCGACTATATTGTAGTGGGCGCGGGCGCAGCAGGTTGCCCAGCGGCCGCGCGGCTCGCGTTGGCCGGAGCCAATGTTCTACTGGTGGAATCCGGGGGCAACCCCTTACTGATCAGCAAGGTAACCTTATCTCCTTTCCTAAAAAAACACCACGGCACGTCATAGTTATGTCATGGATGCTCAAACTACGACAGGGTGGAACATCCTATCAACTCATGTTTTAATACTATTGCAGATTCCTGGTGGAGCTATGGCTCTATTAGGCTCACCGCAAGACTGGCAGTACCCAACAATTCCCAACAACGTCTCGTGCTTGTCGGCGCAAGGGCAAGGGTGCCGCTTCAGCCGCGGCAAATGCCTCGGCGGCTCCACCAGCATCAACTACATGATGTACGTGCGTGGCAACCGCCAGGACTACGACAAGCTCGGCATTGAAGGCTGGAGCTGGAAAGACCTCGAACCCTACTTCCTTAAGTACGAGGGTTTGCAGGACTTGAACAAACTCCCACCGTCTTCTACTCCCTACCACAACACCAATGGAACTATGAAAGTCGGCTTATTCACAGATTCAGGAAACTCCTGGCATTCTAGGATAATACAAGGTTTTCAATCTCTTAATGTTTCTTTTAATCCTGATGTGAATGCCGAGTCACAAATAGGAGTATCACAAGTCGTAGGGTATGTTTACGAAGGTGAGCGCATGAGCACTGCGCGAGGATATCTAGCGCGTGACGATGTCAAGAAAGCTCTAAAAGTTGCGAAATTCACACGCTGCACCGGAGTAATTTTAGACAAAAACAACCAGGCAATTGGGATCACGGTGGTGAGCGGGATTCTGCAGCGAAAAGTACGACTCTACGCGAAGGAGGAGATTATACTCTCGGCGGGGACGATCGGAACCGCGCAGATCCTGATGCTCTCCGGTATAGGACCGGCGGCTCATTTAAAAAGTCTGGGTATACCGGTTCGCGCTAATTTGCCTGTTGGCGAGAACGTCAGCGACCACGTGTTGCCACTCATGGCTGTACTGGTAGACCCTGGGTACGGTTTGCCCCAACCTAATCCCTTCGTGTTATCGATGAAGGGCGTGCAGGGCTTGCAGTGGTTGGCGACGGGGGATGGTGTTTTAGCCTCCAATGGGCTTACTGACGTCACAACGTTAATCAACACAAAGTGCTACGACTTCGAAAAACGAGCACTTATTCACAACAGCTCCGACTGCGATCTACCCAATCTGCAAATGATCAACGCGTTAATAGATCGCAACCTGCTGCAAGGGATCGAGTTTATCGTCCAGAATGCAATAGGTCTTAACGAGGACATTATAAATCAGCTGAGTAAGGCCAACGTGAACAAGGCGATCATCGTGGTGTCACCCGTGGTGCTGCGGCCGTACTCGCGGGGCACCATCCGCCTGGCCAGCGCCGATCCCACCGCTGACCCAGCTATATATCCAAACTACTTAAGCGATGACAGGGATGTTGAGGAGATGCTGCGTAGTATTACGATACTGGAGCATCTGATAGAGACGCCGGCGTACAAAATGCACGACGCGTCTCTTTTGCACCTGAAGCTGCCGGGATGTGTGGAGTACGAGGTGAATCGCGAGGAGTACTTGCGCTGCTACTGCCGGCACATGACGTACTCGGTGTTCCACGCAGTGGGCAGTGCGCGGCTCGGCGCGGTGCTGGACCCTAAATTGCGCGTGCGCGGGGTGGGGCGCCTGCGCGTCGCCGACCTCAGCGCATTGCCGGAGCTACCGCGGGGGAATACCGCCGCCGTCGCCATCGCTCTTGGTGAGCGCGTTGCTGACTTCATCTTAGAAGATAGCATGAAATAGGGAATATTATATTAAAAAAAGAAGAGTCTACACTGATATTGTTTGGGAACACCTGTTATTCTAAGCTTGCTAACAATGCGAACTGTCTTCGCCTGGAGAGTCACCAGCTCCGTTAATTGTGTACAGTCACATTATAAATCATCTTTAAATCAAATATTCAATTAACCCTGAATAAAACCTGTTATATCTCAGATGAAATAAAGAAACATACTCCGAAAGAACTGTTTTATTTCACGTGAGAATATGAAGCCCTCATCTCGCGGGCGACGTGTCGGAGCCGGCGCGGCGCGGACTTGCGGGGCTCCCGCTGCCAAATAATTCCGCATCTCATTCCAGGATAAAGGCGGAGCCGATTTCCATATTGGTTATGGTATGTTTAATGCCTACTGCTGATATATCGATAGTAAATTTTTGAACATAGGATTGAAATACTATTTAAAAGATCATTTCCCGTCCCAATTATATGTATAAGATACTGTTTACCCGACTACATAGAAGCGAAAAAATTATAGCCCATTATTTCATCCGCTCGGACGAAGTTACACGCGCGTTGCCAACCCTTTCAGAGACCATTTATTCCTCGCCTGAAGAACTCCATTTTGAAAGCCCGGCATGGACCACAGTATGTTCTCCATAGTGTAGTATGTTACAAGCGCTTTGTTGGAATGTAGTGTACATATGCGTGTTACCGGAATACCGGTATGACTGGGGTCCAAATAGATGTGAATAAACGCGGGAAAATCTGTTACAAAACTCTAGCGAACACAAATTGCAAGTTATTGACAAGTGACAACCAGCGCTAACGAACGGACAGCCTCCCCAACCCACTGACACTGAAATTGCAAAAATACAACTATTCTACCTAAACGCATTTTTTTTACCGGTTTTCACTATTTTGTTATGGGTTTTAATTTACTTACCCTAAAAATTAAAAATTAAAATAAATAAATATTAAGGGACAATCTTACACAAGTCGACCTAGTCCCAAACCCCAAACTAAGCAAAGCTTGTACTATGGGTACTAGACGACGATAAACATAATATATAGATAAACATCCATAACCCAGTAACAAATATTCGAGTTCATCACACAAATATTTGCCCCGGCTGAGATTCGAACCCAGGAACGCCGGCTCAACTAGACAGGTACCTACACTAGAAACTACGACAAGCGCGTCGTTAAGAATTACATCCATACTAATATTATAAATGCGAAAGTGTGTCTGTCTGTCTGTTACCTCTTCACGCTTAAACCGCTGAATCGATTTTGATGAAATTTGGCATAGAGATAGTTTAAGATCCGAGGAAGGAGATTGTCACGTGGTGTATTTTTGATATTTTATATAATGGTCGTAATTGTTACATTTATAACTGTGGCGTAAAGCCGTTAGCGGACTGTAGGTAACGAAGGGAGGATCTTGGTTTGGAGTCAGGAAAAATACTCTATACTGATCCAAGAATAAATATCAAGGACTTACCGTTGCTGATGTGCCCGTTCTGTTTCGGAGGCCTCCGTCAGCTTCCTTTTTGATCACACGGTTTAAATAAATAATGTTTAGCTGTAATTCTTGTTGTTTTCGCAGACACTATTTTGACACTGAAGTCTAGATACATTTTTTATACAGAGAGCAGCAAAGCGGCCATTGTCCCCGCCATTTATAAATGAATCAGTATAAAGGTTAATACTAAACACCCCCCACCGAAAGCACTATGTGGCTTTCATAAAATATAGAGAAAAGGAATAAAACGAAAAATGCGCTCACTGAGGCGCTAGAAAATAAAATCTTCATAATTGGAGAAAGAGGAAGGTAATTTAGTAAGTGTAAGGAAGAGGACACAGTTTGTTAACTGGTCTTGATAAAGAATTATTAGCTCTTGTACGCAGGGTAACCTTGCGCACAATGCCGTCCAAACCGGGATATGTCTGTTCGACAATTGCAAGTGGCCAACTGCATGGAGAAATCCGATCATCCTTCACCAATACTAAGTCTCCTACTTTGATATTGGGAGGCGAGGTGAACCATTTTGACCTTTGCTGTAAGGTGTTTAAATAATCTTGGCTCCATTTCTTCCAAAACAGTTGGGAGCAATTTTGTAAATATTGCCAACGCGTTAAATGGTTTACGGGTACGGACTGTAAATCATACTCTGGTACAGTTGTCAGACTCTTGCCTACTAAGAAGTGTCCTGGTGTTAACACATTAAACTCATGAGGATTATCACTAGCCGGCAGAGCGCATAATGGCCTTGAATTCATTATGGCTTCTATTTTACAGAAAACTGTTGACAGTTCCTCAAAAGTCAAAGCTTTGTCACCGACAGTACGCACAAGATGATATTTCGCAATTCGAACGCAGCTCTCCCATAAACCGCCCATATGAGGAGCACTAGGAGGGTTGAACTGCCAGTTAATTAAGCGCTGAGCGCAGCCGTTCAAAATATCCTGCCGGGTGCTGTTGTCAGACATGAATTTCTGAACATCAGCAAGATGTTTACTGGCTGCTATGAAATTCGTTCCGCAGTCCGAATAAAAACATGCCGAGAGACCACGACGGGATACGAATCTATCAAGGGTAGCCAGAAAGCAATCCGCAGATAGAGAAGAAAGTGTTTCCAAATGCACGGCTTTTGTGGAAAAACACACGAAGACCGCTAAATAAGCCTTCTCTATCTTTGCATTACGCCGTAAACTTTCCTTTATGTAGAAAGGTCCGGCTAGGTCTACACCTACATTCTCGAACACTTTATTAGGCATCAGCCGAGTTGAGGGAAGATCACCCATTTTAGGCTGAAGCAGCGTCGGTTTACATTTGAAGCAGTTCTTACATTTCCCGTGAATTGATCGAATGAGGCTACGAGCCGACAAGATCCAATATCTTTGGTTGATAATATTTTGCAAGGTTTGCGGACCTGTGTGCAAATATTTCTTATGAAAATATTCGACCAAGAGTTTTGTAAACCTACCCTGCTTCGGCAACAATAAGGGATGCTTTGCATTGTATGGCAAATCAGAGTGCGGGATACGACCCCCCACCCTGAGGAAGCCACGAGCATCAAGAAAGGGTGCAAGTTTCCTTAACGAAGGAATGTACGTCTCGCCCCTCTTCAGTGTTTCAATTTGCTCTTTAAAATATGCAGCTTGCACTAGCTTTATAAGACTATCGTGAGCTGCGTTCAAGTCTTCAGTCGTTAAGACTTGGTGGCGAATTGAAACGTCATCGCGGGATCGTCGAAGTAAACGTAAAATCCAGGCGATGCTTCTTTGCATTCTTGAAAAAGAAGAGAACCGGTTACAGACTCGCTCAACAAACTCTAGTTTATCTTCTTCTTCAGTCTTTCGAGCTATCAAACTGAACGTATTCGAGTTTGATTTCATCTCAAGAATTTGAGTTTCACTTTTATTTGTGTACGTTGATACAGGCCAAGTTTCACGATCCTCGTACATCCAGGTAGGACCCTCAAACCACTGAGAGCTATCAAGCTTGAATTGCGACGGAGATACACCTCGGGAAGCTACGTCTGCCATATTGTACTCGCTTTTAACATGACGCCATGCATGGGGTGGTATTGACTCTATTATTTGTGTAACACGGTTACACACAAATGTCTTCAATTTATAAGCGTCAGTTTGCAGCCACGCTAAAACTATTGACGAGTCTGTTAGCGCTGTAATTCTAGTCACATCCACTCGAGTTATGCACTCGCATGCGTACTTCATAAGTTTTCCAAGAAGAGCCGCGGCCATAAGTTCCATTCTAGGGATCGTCTGAGCCTTGACAGGTGCGACCTTCGATTTCGCCATTAGCAATCTGCACTTTACATTCGACTGACTTTGTGATATGACGTAAATGCAGGCAGCGTACCCACGAGATGATGCATCACTAAATCCAACCAGCTCGCATTCTGTTACATCTGGAAGCAATATGTGCCGTTGGATTTGCAACTCAGATAGGCGAGGTAGTTCGGTGATGAATGTCAACCACTGCTCACACACTTCTTGAGGCAGAGGATCATCCCAACCGAGACCCACCTTCCAAAGATCCTGAAGGATGCACTTTGCAACAAATGTGCAAGGAGAAATATATCCAACGGGATCATAAATAGATGCTAGAGTCTTTAGTACAGATCTCTTGGTATTGACGGTATCTTGCTTGTTCAAAGAGAAGCTGAACGCGTCAAACACCGGAGACCATTTCAAGCCCAGAAGCTTAATCGAAACGTCATCCCGATCCTTTTGAAAAGTGACAGTAGTTTCACGATGTTCAACTGGAACGCGCTCGAATAATTCTTCACAGTTGCTAGACCACTTCTTTAGCACAAGTCCTCCGCACTGTAGCATATTAATTAACTCGTCCTGCAATGCACAGGCTTGGGAGAAGGTTGCGCATGACCATAGAATGTCATCCATATAGATACCTTGTCGCACGACATTAGCAGCTGAAGGGAAACGTTCACCTTCATCATTGGCTAATTGTAGCAAAGTACGAATGGCCAGAAATGGATTCGAACTTACGCCGTATGTAATCGTTTTTAATTCATAGACTTTTATCGGCTCGTCTACGGACGACCGATATAATATGTGTTGATATTTTCTATCACATTCACGCACAAGGATTGCACGATACATCTTGCAAATATCACTTGCGAAACAGTATTCGAATAATCGAAAATTGGTTATAATGGAACCTATATCACGGTACAGGTTTGGTCCTGTCAACTGAGTATCGTTGAGAGAGATGTTTGTAGACGTTTTCGCACTAGCATCGAATACGACGCGCAAGGGTGTTGACGTACTGCTCGGCCTTAAAATGCTGTGATGTGGAATCAGATACTTGCTTGACTCGCTGCCAGTGTACAATTCCATGTGGTCAAGTTTCTCATACTCGAGCATGAAGTCGTTGTATGCTTGCTGCAGCACTGGTGAACGCGCAAGTTTACGCTCTGTTGCCAGCAATCGCCGTTCGGCGGCAACTCGAGAGTCTCCAAGTGTCGGCGCATCAGTCACAAAAGGCAGCGGCACGATGTATCTCCCCCCCTCATCACGGGAGTGATCACGCACGAATATATCTTCAGCCAGCTGATCTTGAGGACTGAGTACAGGTTTGCACGGCAATTCCTCTACTTCCCAGAAGTCACGCAGCGTTTTGTCCAAAGTCTTCTCTTCAGAAATCGACAGATGTAAATTTAATGACAGTTGATTGCTTTCGTTGTATAATCTTCCACTTACGACATAACCGAAAACCGTCTCAATCACCTTGGGTATGTTCGGCTTGACATTAGTCGGCTTGTCCAACATCAAATCAGACACGACACCGTTGTCCAACAGAATATCTACCGATGACTTTTCGTAGAACAATGGGTCAGCCAAATCGAAATTCTTGTATTCTTCCACGACTTCCGGTGGAAACGAAACATTTGGCATTTCGGATGAAACTTTCTCTACTACGACCAGTTCTAGCCGGAAACTCGGAACGTCCGATTTACACGGCTTTAAGTCGCATGTCACCATGCCAAAGTTTTTGACTAGTTCACCTCCTAGCCCTGATACCGTGTAAGGGCATTTGTGGCGAGGTAAGCCCAAACGTTGAGCGCAGTTCAAAGTAATGAATGAGCTTTGAGCTCCAGAATCAAGAACGGCACGGCAGTTCTGATATTGACCAGTGATGTCAACGACTAGAGTCCTCGTAGTCCCCAGTACTATACCGTAAGAACTGGAATTTTCAGTCACGGAATGAAGATTCTCAGTAACGGTTGGATCGGGTGTCACAGCCACACTCACGGAGCGCGGTAGTGAAGGCCCCACTGCATGCACGGCAGCACGGGGCGTCTGCGGCGTCGGCACGGCCGTTGCCTGCAGAACACTTGCATCCCGATGTAGTAAATAGTGGTGAGGCCGAGAGCAAACTCCACAAGTCATGTTACTCTTACAACTTGACGTTTCATGACCACTTTTTAAACAGTTGGTGCATAGTTTCAAGGCAATGACACGGTCAATCCTGTCTTGAACTAACAGTTTACGAAACTGTTCGCAACGATAAATCAGATGATTTGAGTTGCAATGCACGCAAGTCAGTTTGTTTTGGTTCGAATTATTTTGAGTATCAAAACGCGAAACAGCTAATCCGACCTTTTGTGAAGACGAAGTTGCGTTCGAATATTTGAAATTGGCCGGTTTATGACTCGGTTGTGCGAAGTTGACAGATGACTTCACTTTGACTTGTTGATTGTTTATAGTCCGGGAGCCGGCACTAGGAAATGTATGTTCCAAAACTTTAATTTGTTTGTTGACGAAATTTATTAAATCCGCGAAAATCGGTAATTTATTTTGATCGCGGCTTTCTTCAAACAATTTCCGAGTATGACTGTCTAACCCACGTAATGCCAAATGACAAAATAGATAGTCGTCCAAATTCTCAATCTGCAAGGCGTGAATCGCTTTCAACGAATGATCAAAAGTCTCCACGAACGAGGTTAAATTCGCTACGCTGTCTTTTGTCAAAGGCGAAAAGTTCAGCATTTTGTCCAGATATCTGCCGGTCAACGCCCTAACGTCTTGGTATTTATCAAGTAAGCTTTGCCAAACAAGTGGGTAATTGAATGACGTGATCGGAAGACTTCTGACAATGCTCAGTGCTGGACCTTTGACGCAAGATAGGAGATAATGAAATTTATCTATGTTCTCGAACTTGCGATTGTGAACCAAAGACACGAAGGTATCATGGAATGTAGCCCAGTTCTCTACCTGCCCGTCAAATTCAAATAACGTTAGCTTCGGTAAGACCGGCCTAGCTAGACAATCATCCTTGGTTACAGTTGAATATTTTTCGGTTGGCTCCTGGACTATACGCGTGCAGTTCAAAGCTACCTTTTTGCAAACATAATATAATTCGTCGAAGCTTTCTAACGCGCTTGTTGAAGGTTTAGCCTTGGGGTTTGACTGCATTTCAAGCATGATAATTTCCATGACAATTTTTTCGAAATCGCTACGAGCGTCATCAAGTTCTGAAAACTGTACCATGTAATTCTGTACCGAGTCTAGACTATCCAATTTAACAGTTTTGGATACATCATACGCCTTTTGTAATTTTTTGAACAAATATTCTTTTTTAATTGTCAAAGTGCTAATTTGCAATAAAGATTGCACCTCGCCTTCCGCCATTTTTGTCACGGACAAAAATATGACGAATTGGTTGAATTATATTTTTGGAAATCTGTGAGAACAGGGAATAGCTTTATAGCGAATACGATTCGCGACGGAAGCAACGGTTATATTATATAGATTATAATTTTGGGAATTAAACAAAAAAGTAGGTCGGTTCAAAATTTTGAAAATCCGGCTCGAAGGACCAGAAAATGTGGCGTAAAGCCGTTAGCGGACTGTAGGTAACGAAGGGAGGATCTTGGTGTGGAGTCAGGAAAAATACTCTATACTGATCCAAGAATAAATATCAAGGACTTACCGTTGCTGATGTGCCCGTTCTGTTTCGGAGGCCTCCGTCAGCTTCCTTTTTGATCACACGGTTTAAATAAATAATGTTTAGCTGTAATTCTTGTTGTTTTCGCAGACACTATTTTGACACTGAAGTCTAGATACATTTTTTATACAGAGAGCAGCAAAGCGGCCATTGTCCCCGCCATTTATAAATGAATCAGTATAAAGGTTAATACTAAACAATAACCATACCTTGAACGTTCTATTGTTTTTTGAGTAGGACAACACAATATATATTTTTTCTAGTCTAGCAACAGGAGTAAAACTGTCATAGGTCAGGGTTGCTAGATAAATATTTCATATGACAGGGTAAAATTCAGAAATAACATATTATATTTGATAATATTATTTACACATCAATATACACACAATAATATAATAATTTAAAATAAAGTATAAGAAAAATAATCATAAATATTAAAATACAGTATATGTTATTTCTTAATTACTATAATTAAATTATGGTGAACCAGGGATCTTGACTGGGTAGTCTTCAGCAAAAATAGGCAACCCTATTTACAACTAGAGATCATTGAAGTTTGTAGAAGCTACATATCGGACTTCCGGTTCGTGTCCCAAGATGGCCGCATGCGTTTAGGTTTAGTTGTTCATTATTTATTCATTTTAGTTGTTCAATGTGTAGTATTGATAGCGTATTGTGCTGTGATCTAACGTATGAGTGAATAGCTAATGAAGAATTCAACTTGAAGCGTTCATAGCCCTTCCTGGGTCAAGGCCCGATAGTCCGCGTGGTTTTTTGTAAATCGCTATCACTTTACAAAAAGCACGATTTTTTCAACTCACCGTAAAACGTGGTATCAATCCTCTATCTAGTCGCCTAGTGCGATTGGCAACGAGACATTGGCAGTAATGGTCGCTTAACTGTGACCGGTTGCCATTTATAAAAAAATAGAATAGAATAGAAGCTACATATCCGTTTTGATACGAATTTCCGAAATGTTGTGCCATTTTCATCTGACTCCTGGTGTGAGCAGCTGTGTCGTGAGTCTGGTGCACCGACGCCATTTCCGATGGAGGGAACTGTGGAAGTATTATTTCGGGATTAGAAATCGTGAGTAGTCATCTTACATATAATCAGCTCTGGTCTTTGTATCCTTGTTCAGTTTTTTAACTGCTGGTTCCTTGTTTTAGCCACATTATTGATGGCGGGTGGGAGATCTTCTGCGGAGGCAGTTTAACCCAAGATTTTGGAGTCGCTCCGGTAAGCAGATTATCATAACCTCTCTGCTTAAATATAAAGCAATGTGTCTTTCGATTGCACTATTCTAATGCAGGATTTTACTTCTATTTCAGCGAGGATAGGGAATTAAAATTAAGGAATTAAAACATGAATTTAAAATTTGAAATAAAAACTTGAGAAATTAAAATTAGGTTGAGATGAACCTTTTGCTTTTGGAAATTTAAATTAAACACAAATTTAGAAGATGACATTGTGGTCAAATTAGATTTTTCCACACATCCACTCAACTTACCTCATTTTCCATATCATTTTCCAAATTTAATTCTGCATCGGGTCTGTCACTGTAAATTCCTGTTTCTTCAATGCCCTGGCCCTGTTCTGCGTGATCGAGACAGAAGCATAGCCGGAATCCCTCCGTAGCTGGGGTCCCGAGCACACTGCAAAGGAAGTGACATCAATCAGGACAGGTTCTGAGTACGTACTAAGCAAGGTGCGTGTCAGTCTCCCTTAGATATTAAAAACGTAGGGAAGTAGGATTTCACTTAAAGTTAAATAACGTTGTTGGCACTGTTAAAATTTAGGTCTGATATATAGACTAAGGCGAACATATTATACACCCAGTGATACTGGCTGAGCTACTTTTATAAGCGTGTCCTAGAATTAAACAGTTCTATAAGTCTCCTGCCAAAGCAGGCATAGGTTAAGTCTGTACATCGCCTAGTGTTATACAATAAAGTTGTAGTAATTACCAAATTTTTCCTTTAATATTCCACGTAGGTCACCTGATTAATATTATTGAAAGGCATCCTTTTTCTAGGTCACGATAGACTCATCAAACGAGTTTATACATTTATTTAGTTGTGAGAATCCTTTAGTTGTTTTTTTTATCTCACAGTTGTTTTTTTTGGAAAGAAATTTGTTCTTTCCTTTTGGAACTGCCTTCCAAAAATTAATTTAGCCGAGCTTGGAAGGTCTACGTTTCAAGATAGGATAGTTTTCATCCCGGAAATTATACCTAAAAAGATTGAAAAGTGAGTGAACATTTCTGTTGGGGTGCGGTTACCCTGTAGGAAATGTAATTATTAGACCAAAAGCACAATTGCTCTTACATTTGCTTAGGCGCTTTTAATAATCCCTTTTATCAAGTTCCACGCGTACGTAGTCGCGGGCAAAAGCTAGTATAAAAATAAAATAAGCGCGCAAAGCAATCCTGTTCTAACTCATTTTCATATACTTTAAATTTATTTTAAATTTAGTCTTTGTACCTACACATTTCGAGTTGCATGCTCTCCCTTTAATTAAGCAAAATAATTAGTGACCAAACGAAATATTGTTATACTGTCTACAGTTGCATGCCACATGTGCAGTAGTACAGTACCCAGTCTATCTTTTTCAGCTGAAATGTTTCTCAGCAGTAAATCTGGTACAATATATTTAAATATACCGGGTGTAACCGACGGTGTACCGAAAACTGAAACCATGGCTTCAGACCATTATTCTGGACTGGAAAATCGTGGAAATTTCTTTGAGAAAATTCACAAATTTTCCTCGCGAGTTTTCATTTTTTCTTTATTTTTCCGTTAATCGAAATCTACCGGTAACAATTTTTCATGAAAAATCGCATGAAAATAGCATTTTCCGCAAAACACGCAACGTATCACAAACAGTATTATGTAAGCGCGGGAAGTGGGACAGATAACGGTACTGGCCGGTCATTGATCCGCCATGCCAGTTAGTACGCGCCCGTTGGCCGTTACGGTCGGACGCATGAATAATGTTTACCTACCCGCACATTTTATTTGCTTTACTTGCTTGAATGAAAATAATCTTTTTAGACTGTTTTAATTTATCGGTCAGTTGTTATTGGTGTTAGGTACTACATACTAGTTGTGGTCTGTGGTTGCGTTGTTTTTGTGGTTGCATTCATTCATGTCATTCGATGCGCATTGGCGTAACGGTATGTTTTGCGCCGACGACGCGTGAGTGGAATGGGGAGCGCCCGGACCGGTCAATGCTTGCCGCGTGCTCCCCTCCCCGCGCGTGTGCACCCGAGAGAATTGGACGCAATACATTGCGCGTCGAGTTTTATAATTTATTTTAGAAAATCTTATCCTTGAGTTTTCCAAGAAAATGAACACTCGTTTTCAGTTCGTGATTATGGTCTATAACTACAGTTTTCGTTTTCGGTACGCTGTCGGTTACACCCTGTATATAATCAATCGCTAACGACTTAAATCTAAATAGCGAAAGCTTTGTAATTAACTCAGTCATTAAAAAGCAGCTTGCTGCTCTCAGCCAACTTAATAAGACGTTTTACTAAAGGATGAAGTAACTAAGTACTGTACCTACCTAAATGCTACTTATTATGATGCGTGGGGACTTTGATAATTAACTAAATGTATTATCATATCTCACAAACAATGTTCACTATTGGACAATTAGCCATATTATAATATGATTTCAAATCGCAATATAGTGTTGGACAACATTTGGAAGACCGTTCAATTATTAGATATTCTTTATACGTAGATCCTTAAAGCAAGGTCTATCAAAAAAATAATAATTTAATGGTCTTCCAAAAACGCTACATGCCCTATCGTTAGACCGGCCTGCTTCGCAGTGACAGCCACTATCCGCGCGAGCCAGCCGGAGCCCCCAGCCGCGGGCAGCTGGCACTGCTGGGCGGGGGGTTACGAATGACTTGCCGACTGCGCAACTAGACTAAGCACCACAAAAAAACCGAACCGAAGAATAAGAAGGTAATGAGCGTTCTAATCGATAAATCTATCTGAGGTATTGGAATCCCTGAACAAATGATCAGATGTTGATTTACTTTTTTTATTGATATTGAATAGTGTTTTGTATCGGTCCAGTGGAAAAAAATACCATGAGTGAAAATGGGACGGTAAAAAACATTTCAGGCAGTTCTCAACATAATTATTTTCAGCTAAGAACTAATTCCCGTAACTAAAAAACAGTTCAGTCTAACCCAGGCTACAATTGTATTAATTTCCTTCTACTAGAAAACTTCAAGGCACATCACATCGAAAACGGAATCAATAAATTCACTCGTCAATAGTAGGTAATAGAATAAGAATAAACTCCGCTCGCCGGACGTCACACGACTGATACCGGACGACACGCCGGGTCCGACCAGCTCTAATACTTGGACCTTAAGCCCAATGCACCAAGGCGTGGATGTCCGCATAAACAGTGAGCTACAATACTATCTCGTATCAAAGTGAGCCACCGTCTGATGCGCGCGAAGTGTCCCAACGTAGACTCTATGTCCCCGCACAGAGCGCCGCCACACGAGCGCCACAGTCGACACAAGGGCGGGAGTAACGAGGTTCATCTCGCCTCCGATTGCAGCCTCCCATTGCGCGAGTATCGACGCTAATGCACTGTCCCGGTCGGTGATTCAATCAGCGCAGCCACTCGTTACTGTGGACGATTGTTCTGTGCATTTAAGTCATGATTTCACATGTCTTATGACAAACATTTTATTGGAAACGAATAAGTTGTATAATATGCGATGCAATGGTCAATGACAACTTTAAATCATATTAATAGAACCTCATCTTGTTTGTGAAATCGGTTAAAAATAAATAAGCAAACTGATCAAAAATACTCCTAATATTTTACTCCAGAGAAAAAAGAGGGGTATCCTAATTTAACAACATATTTTGTAACATCTGTATTGTTATATATCTGTAGGTTTATCTGTGAAATCGTAGCACATAGACGGATAAGCCCATTTTTAGGGTTCCGTAGTCAACTAGGAACTTTTATAGTTTCGCCATGTCCGTCTGTCTGTCTGCCTGTCTGTCTGTCTGTCCGTCCGCGGCTTAGCTCCGTGATCATTAGTACTAGAAAGCTGAAATTTGGTATGAGTATGTGTATGTGTCACGTCGACAAAACGGTAAAATAAAAACGAATAAAAATCTTTTTTTCGGGTACCTCCCGTACACCTAAAGCGGGGGTGTTTTTTTTTTCGTTTCAGCACTAGTGTGTGGGTTGTTGGTCGTTGAATGGGTCTTTTAAAAATAATAGGGGTCTTCAAACATAGTTTTTTGATAAAGTCAGCAGTGTTGTAAATATTCGCTCCAGAAATCCAAAAAATAGCGTCCCCCCCTCTAACTTTTCAACCACGTTTCAAAAAATTATGGAAAAATTCATAAAAATGAGGCCTTATAAGCACTTTCAATGAAAACTATATTGAATAAAATCGGTCGAGCCGTTTTTGAGTTATCGCAAAATTCATAATCTTCTTTAAAATTACGTAAGTGCCACGCGGTGTCCTTATACTTCGAACGTTACACATATTTAGTTAAGTGTCATACTGTATTAAAACATTTCGCTCAATCTAGCGCGTATAATCGATAACCTCCAGAAGGTAATAAGTAATTACAGCAACTTTGGCGTTTACGACTTTTTTATAGAGCTTGAAATCTTTCTCGTAATTTCAAATACAGCGGTTTTAAGCCCCTCTATTGTGAAGGATGAGCAACTACGGAACCTTACACTGAGCGTGGCCCGACATGCTCTTGGCCGGTTTTTATTTTCTCGTCGAGTTTATTTAAGTTGACATGTTTTATTTTTCTTTATGAAGTCACT
Source organism: Apotomis capreana (assembly GCA_947623375.1). Classification (NCBI taxonomy): domain Eukaryota; kingdom Metazoa; phylum Arthropoda; class Insecta; order Lepidoptera; family Tortricidae; genus Apotomis; species Apotomis capreana. The sequence continues at coordinate 26,148,624 of OX392512.1, read as the reverse complement.
CTCAGCCAGAATGGCGGCCACTGCTGGGCAGCCATTCGTCACCCTCCAACAATAATGAAATTCCCGCGCGGCATCCACAGGCTCGCCTACAGCGTTTAAATTAAACCCCCGCTTTACACAACAATAACAATAACACCGCCACCTAGCGGGACTCGCGCGGATTACGTTAGAAAGCCGTGGTAGAAAGATTGGAATACTTTTGATGATCTGGTATTGGCGTTATTGCCCTTCTGGGAGCCGTTTATTTTAATCAGTTGGTCGGTTCAAGTGATCACGGTGAAATTTTACTCGTTTTTTTTCACGTTATTTAATTTTGTTGTGCCTGTTCATTTTATTGGACTGTTGCAGATTTAATTCGTATGTGATATTAGTACCTACAGCTTTTCTATTAATATTGACTAAAAGGCTAGTAGCTGCTCATCATTGGCAGTATGCACAATCTATATTTACAGTATGGTTGCCAAATCTCATCCAAATATTATTGTCAGCCAATATCATGATTGCTTGCTGCCGGCTATTTCATTGTTTACTCTGCATCAATTAACACTACGTTATTGATGGAAATTGTATTAAACTAGAAATGTCTGCTAGCGAAATTTAATGACCATTTGTTAGTAATAGTAAATCTATCAGTAAGTATCTATTTATGAGGATTAAGGAGTGTTTTCTTGAAAGTTAGATGATAAAAATTGGCTTGGTTTACGTAAATAATACCTTTGTAATCATAAATAGGTACATTATTAGTAAAAGGACAATGCGGTCGCCGAGTATAAATTGAAGAAGGTTCATAACTCAAATGTAATTCAAAGGAATTTTATTTTAATCCCCTTAATCGGTCTTGTTTTTGTAGTGACTGACAAAAACCCTTATAATCCAAAGTTTACCTAAAGCTAATTCCAATTACAATTAAAAGCACTCGACCGCCACATCTAAATTACAATCGCAGTGCAAACAGCTGACGAACTCGCCGAAAGCCTTGGCCACAAACAATACGAAAAGAATCTTTGTTACCTGGACAAAGCGGGGTCGCCCGTAAAAAGGTTAAGTTTGCTCTTTTGAGATAAGTTCCATTAAAAAGTTCCGGGCGCCGGATTCTTTCCATTTTGCAAATGAGTCGGGTCTATTTCCTCGTGGCGCCGCCGTGTGAACGCCCAATTTGTGGTGTCAGCTTCGCCGGTGAGGACCATTTTGTAATGAGCGCCATGATGAGGGCTCCTGATGAGCGGCTCTTTATTTCTCGGGTGTTTACATAATACACGGTTTATTTATGGAGCGCGTAAACCTTAATATATCGTCGTCCGTCGGAAAGATCTCACATCACAAGCTCGTTATATCGGTGTGGTATGTGTCGGGGTCACGTGTGCTTAGCGGGCTTCATTAACAATGAAACATGTCGTTTATTAGATACGTACTTCGTACTTTAAGTACATCGAATGATAGATGATAGAATGGAATTATTTGATCTTACATAGTAAGGATAACAAAGTGTGACATTTTGAGGATAATGAAATATGGGGACTTAATAACTGAATCCGTTAGACCTTGTAAATTCCAAGTCGGTATCATATATTTTAGTATAATATCTTAGAATTCAGATATATATAATCCAACGGTTCTCTGCCTTTTCGCCGAACTATTTTTCGTCGAATGTTTCATTTCGCCGAAGTATCATTTCGCAGAAAGTATTTTTCACTGAAACTGTAAACTATTTAGGATTTCTATAAAACAAACCTAACCTAACCTGATCTATAGGATGATATTTACAACAATTATGAAAACCTATTTTTATTAAAGCAGTAACGTCTGCTAACGTAAACTAAATGTTTACAAATGAAGCGAAAATGTTGGAAACGCAGGTTCGAATCCTGACCGAATCATTATTTTTTTCAATTTTCGCTTCATTTGTAAACATTCAATTATGAAAAATTTACAGAGGAAAACAAATTCTGCGAAGTGAAAACTCGGCGAAATGAAATATTCGACGAAAAATAGTTCGGTGTAAAGGCAGGATACCCAATTAAACGAATATAAATGTTAGAGACTAACTGACTAGTTAATGCAATTTTAGCATTTTTACGCAAAAATACCATCGCATCGTTCCGAATAAGTAAAGATTTTTTTTATCTAGCCTTATTGTGTGTGTCCCACTGCTGGGCATAGGCCTCCCCTCTTTCTCTCCAGTGGTCTCGCTGAAGAGCACGTTGCTCCCATACGTTCTCAAATGCGTACAGGTCATCCCGCCATCTCCGTTTCGGTCTGCCTCTGTACCGGTACCCATCCTGCGGTATCCACTCATTGGATAGTTCGGCCCAACGTTCCGGATGCATTCGGCAGACGTGTCCTGCCCAATCCCACTTGAGCTTGGCGGCCTTGACACCCACATCTGTAATGCCTGTTTTGGAGCGCAGTTCGGTGAAAGAACATTTACCGCGCGGAAAAAGTGAGAAACGTATTTAGAGTTATATTTCATGTTCATTCAAATAGGCTGAAAAAGGCTTTAGTTGAGCTTTATCGCGGAGAGGAAAGGTTATAAAAACGTCGCAATGTCACTTGAAGGAATTCAGGCGCTCGCCCGCTCAGCATTTAGCAATTATCTCAATCCCGGGGAGCAATTCAGATAACTGTATGGCCGGAGCGTAAATGCCCTTTAAAAAATAAAGCAAAATGAGTTAGTCTTTAATTTAATGTAATAGCTACAGTACTAGTTTTTAGCCTGAAAATAATCCTATAAAATATTATGAATTGGCTAATTTTGGAATTTGTATAATGTTTTGAAATACAAAATGATGTATTGAAATATGATGACACTAAACTGTAACGTAGTAACCGATTTGCAGGCCCATTTTCGGAACACGGTACACGGCATCAGGACCACGCTGCTACGAGCTACGGCGTAGCACAAGTAGCGGTGCCGGTTCTCGATGGGTTATATTACCTGAGAGAGAGCGCTCTTCAGCGATAAGACCGCATATTATTCATTTGTTCTTAGTTAATCTTTGTACGTTTAATTGTTTAATAGATAATTAGCGATAAGACCGCCTGTAATGCATTTTTTTTTTGTTTTTTTTTTGTGGTGCACAATAAAGAGTATCATTATTATTTGTTTCTAGTCTCATAGAGGCTCGGGCTCATACGTCCCGGTCTTTTGGAAGGCTTGCGAGGGGATATGGATCCAACACGTAGAAGCCCCTTGGAGAAATTTCGTGTGGCTGTAGCCCTGCTGGGACCCGTTCCTGATCATATCAATAAGATGATACATCCATGAACAGGTCCCAACAGGTGATTGAACTATTGCATTGGTATGAAAAAGAAAACCCAGACTATTAAAATGAAGTTTGGGTGGACTATTTATTTGGGCTATTGCAATAGAAAAATGTCACCCGCCGTAACCATCAATGCGACTGTTACCTCTGGCGGGTGGTAACTCGCCCCTCACTAGGTGGGCCCCGTAATGCCATCGTGCAGACGGACAGAAGCAACACGAGCGTGAGGGCTCAGGGGTGTCGAGAGGTGTGCTGCACTTTCTCTGAAGTTACTCGCGGCGTGATGTCCTGTAACACTTCCACCCCAGAGCATATAGCTCTAACGCTCCTCTCTGGACGACCAATGAAGGCAAGCCAGAGCTGAGAGTCCTACGGGTACTCTTCGGTTCCCACTCCGGCCGATAAAGGCACACCGGAGACAAGGACCCTGACCGACTCTCTGGAGATCTCGGGTCCGTGGGGTCGTCACTCCCCAACAGCTTGCCACAAGCTGCCCATTATTATTATTATTTTTGGTGAGGTATGCAATATAAAATACATTCTCAATATGACTGATATGACTTATTTTTATAATTTCATATTTTTTTCTGAAACTGCAAAAAGGACATGTGTATCTACACTTTTATTAACGCCTTGCCAGTTTTAAAATGTCCGTTACATTATTTGTTTTTGCAAATAGATAATCTAATAATTTATCATGAAAATACTACTACGATACTGCGTATAAATTATAAAAGTTGAAGTTACATCATATATTGACAGTGAATTAGACTGTAATAATGAAATTTAAATAATTTATTCCAGAATTATTAAATTTATTGTATCATAATGTGCTTTAATTAACTCTTGAATTGTCTACAAGTTGTATGCAGAATAGACAGTCAACTGCAGAATAGACAGTCAGTATAGTATAGATCAACACGCCCCTGCTGGTCCCGCAACTCCAAGACAAACCGAGAAAGTTGTAATCCTCCGGTCCGTGACTAATCTGTCTGCGTTTCTAGTTAGCTGTTAGTAGTTTTTAAATAAATAAAGTTAAATAATAATCGCCTGACAGACCACCATTATTTTTAAGGCTATGTCCGTAGCATTTCTTTATTTTCAACCGACTTTCAAAAGAAATCTTTAGGTTTTCATGTTTTTTTTAATGGTTGTTACCTCAGAACTCCGTCGTTTATGAACCGAATTATTATTTTTTTTGTTTGAGAGAAGGCATCTCCAAGTTGGTCCCTTAAAATTTTTGTGAATATCTAGATCTATGGGGAATCGAAACTCGTCTAATATTATTGGCATCTGTGACGAATTCGGTGTTTTTTATGATTAGTAGGTAACTTGTTCAGTTGTTCTCAGAAATACAATTTACTCTCGTTGAAGTCAGTGAATAAATTATTATTCATTTTAGTGTTTCATTCATTCATGAATCAAATGCATTTGTTTGGACTACGTTTTACGCTTTTGCCCAAAAATGCGGCGAGTCAGTTATTAATCGGAAGTGACTTGACCCTTCCGTAACGGGGTAACCAGACTGACGGGACCGTGGTCACTGGTAACCGCAGTTGATTGTGCTGATAACACTCAGTTAAATGTAACAGGCCAAGCTGTAGGTAAATGCTAATGATCTACAGATCACATCAAGTCTACAGACTTGGGTCTTCTCGAGCTGTACAATATTCATTCAGCTTGATGAATAGCGAATCCTCGAATTAATTGAAAATTTCTCGTCTCGATGTAATAACACGGCGAAGATTGGCAAGTCGCTCCCGAATTAACGAACAAACTTCTCTCAATTTACAGATTAATTAAAAGACACTGAATATCGAATAATATAGGTAACTGACAAAATATGGAGCTTTAAAGTCAAGATTCAAGGTTTAATGCAACGCAGATAAATTAAGTAACTAATAAACCATACCAATCGCACCAGTTTAATATTTAGTTTGCTTTTCGTGTCTTTTATCATGTTACCTACAGGTTTTAGTGTCCTGTTCCAGACCTTATCCAGAAATTAGATTTATTAACCTGTATTCCGTTCGCGTTTGTTGGTTTATTGGATTGTTGGCAACAAATCAACGTGATCAATTGCATACAGATAGACATTTTCCGCCACGGAATTAATTCTACCGTACTAAAGAAGATCATTTGTATTCCGAGGAGGTACCTTTACTAAGTTTTGCCCTCCGATTAATTAAGATTGAGCGGGTGTCCCGGGAACCACGGGTTACACTTGTAGGAAGTTTGCTTTAAAACTACCTTCAGTCTAGGCTACGTTAAACAGTAATGTCATGGGATCGAAATATTTTCTATACTACGAGTGCTGGTAGTGCCAATAGAAAGGAAAGGTAACCTCTCGTGCTCCTCCATCATACATATTTGTAACACTGCAAAGATTAGCAACTAACGTAATTTCTCTCATAAATAAGATAAAAACTGAGTGACTATGTTCCGAAAACACGCACCATTTTTATAAAACGTAGTCTGTATTCCGTGTTATAACGTCGTGAATATACATTCGTGGCTATATTACCAAATAAACTCTAAACCCTAATCATTACAAAGTCATCGCCTCGCGCCGTAAAATAAGAGACATTAAGGAATGTAGCAATCTCTTATTTTAGTAGGGCGACGGATCATCACAGCCTCTTTACTTTACGAGAGCGCTGCGAGGTCGCCACGGTGCGATTATTCCTTTATTTATTTATTTATTTAATCTTTATTGCACAAAAGAAAACTTATCGTACAAAAGGCGGACTTAATGCCATGAGGCATTCTCTACCAGTCAACCTTAGGGCAAAGCGGAAAAATTGTAGGCGGTGCAACTAACTTAAGATAAGTAACAAAACATAATTACTCGTATAATAGTTATACATAATTTTTCTATACATGTAAATATATACATACATCTAATATAATATAAACATATATAATATAAATAAATATATACATAAATACATACAGCGATGAAACATACTAAGCAGATAGACTACGAGACTTCATTTCTGCCAGCAAAGAAGCTGCACACGGACTTTTTAAACGCTAGCTTACTCGGTGCCTGTTTAATTGAGAGAGGAAGACCGTTCCAGAGGCGAGCCACTTGAATTGAGAATGAATTATTTATAAGAAGGGAACAAAAAGCATGACATAATATGTTCGGTTCCACACAGAGAGGTCTGCCCTGCGACATGCAGATGGTGTAAGTACGCTTAGAATAAGGTCTTGGTAGTATCCCCCATCCCATCGCGTATAGGTACATTCCCAATAATGTACTTTTAATAAACCGGGAAATCAGTGGCATAGTTCTGTTTCTTATGACCAACTTATTAATTCCACACTTTTCCATACTGCTTCATTTGTACGTACGTATGTATGTTATGTAAACACTTTATTGTACACAAAAACAATTCACAAAACTTTGTATTTGTCAACATTTCTTCAGTTTCTCGCCCTCCTCAGTGAGTACCTTCTTCTTAAGGGTGTCTTTTCATTGGTTACATCCAATAGCAACTTCACCATTAATGCCTAAAGGCATTAAGTCCACCTTTTGTAGGTACTATTTGTATTTCATATGTGGTATAAAGATTAAATAAATAAATAAAAATCGTCACGACACGATGTCGCTCACTCACTTGTTGTACATAGATGTACGTCAAAGCCCCATCCTCGCCACAAGCGTCCCGGAACCTTGTCCCATTTGTCACCCCCGCCGCAACACCCGCGGGAGCCCTGCGTGAATATGCCCTCTCGAGAACCCGGCCCGAGTTCATTCATATTAGGTACTGTGCCTGTGCCGGCAAGCGAAGAAGAGTCCGAACTAGTCGGCAAACCGGTCAGTTAGGCTGGATAACCTAATTAAGTGCCTATTTGTGGAAAATTAGCAAATAATCTTTTAACCCACGGTTACCAAAAATAGTCTCCCATTTATTTATTTATTTACAATTACATATCCGTAACTTACAGCTAATTGCCAAAGCGTTACAGATCTTCATACAACATACCAAACATAACAATCTTAAGTAAATATAAACAATTAACAGAATTTATACAAAAACAATAATATTACACTCAACATCAAAAGAATCTGGGGGCACGGTAGTGCCCCCGCCAAGACGAACAAAAAAGAGGCGGGGCACTACCTACCTTTTCTCGAACCGTTTCGTCTCATTTTCAAACCCTCATAGTTTCGTCCCAGTAAACACCAGAGCGCCCAAATTCACAGGTTAAGATACAGTTAAAGAACATATAAAATGTACTAAATTTCATTGATCTAGCTTTTATACTTTAGGTTTTATGGGTACCTAAAATACGCCGATTTTGCCACTCACTTATACACTGACGTATCAAAACCTCTGGGGTACTTCCCGATGACCTAGAAAGCTGAAATTTGGTATGTAAGCTAGTATTAGTACACAAACAACAAAATAATTCTAAAACTTGGAACTTTTACCCCCCAACCCCTTAAACTAGGGGTTGAAAGTTTGTATGAGACTTCTGCAAATTTTGATACTAGAGGTCTGAAATTTGATATAGGGGCTCCTTGTTATAAATAAAACACATAATATTCTAGGGTTTTTAGAAAATCACCCCCCCCCCCCCACCCTTTAAATAAGGGGATGGAAGTTTGTATGGAGTTCCCATAATAGGGGATAAAAGTGTATATTATATATGGGGCTAAACGTATTTCTTAAATACACAATTCTTTATAGACCTACCAAAATACAATAATAAATGCAGTGCAATTAACACGCGGAATTTAATATTTGTGATTGTTGAATCAATGATTTTTATATCCATCTTAAGTAGATTTAAGCGTAAGATGAATACGTAAGATGAAATAATATCAACAAGAAAAATAGGCAGAGCTCTAAAGACTGATGCTCAAGAAATGCTACAGCCCAAAAAAAATAAAAAAAACTAGGGCACCTTACAAAAAGAAATGAGATCCCACCAAAACATTTCATGTAAAATTGGCGGCCAAGACTCACATGCTCATAACGCTTTCGCTCTAAAAAGTTATCAGATCCCAGGAAAAGCCAAGCCCCTAAGCCCTGACTTTACTGACCCTACACCTTGATTTCAAAAGTATGGCTTGGCCGTTTCATACCACCGTAAATAAGTCCAACGAACAGTCTGGCCCATTACGGTTTATATTTACGGTAACCTATGAAACAGCCAAGCCATACTTTTGAAATCAAGGTGTAGGGTCAGTAAAGTCAGGGCTTAGGGGCTTGGCTTTTCCTGGGATCTGATAACTTTTTAGAGCGAAAGCGTTATGAGCATGTGAGTCTTGGCCGCCAATTTTACATGAAATGTTTTGGTGGTAGTACATTACCTACTGCAGAGGCCGCGAAATAGGGAATTGTTGGCCGAGTAGTAATAGATGGCCGTGGCCGAGTGATAACGAGGCCATCTAGAGAGACGAGGCCGACAATTCCTGTTCGCGCCGAGGCTTGTATAGTGCTTTTCTCAAATAAATCCAAGGAAATAATACAAATATTCAACTTATATATTCATATATTTTTACTATTCCCGCCAACTTTTTACTTTTTTTTAAGTTTTTTTTTTTTAGCTGTTCGGGTTAATGTTTTTGCCACCAAATGTTAAGATGATTCTATTTATTAAAAAATGACACCACCTTATTAATTAGATATTGTTATATTTTTTAACAATAAACGTGATTCCTTGTTTATTTTATTGAATCTGTTTTAATCTAATTGAATAATCTAGTTAAATATAAGAAATAAAACGTAAATATACATGCACAAACTACTTTTTTTTTTATTGGCAGTATGCCATAGATTTTATCAATAAAAGAAAGAAACCCCACTGAAACAAAAGACAATCTCTTTGTTGGCCACGGCGAATAATGTTGTATGAAATTCCTTTATTGACCTCTAATTTGAAATTAGAACGAATCTTCAACAATTGCTATACAAAGATGTATTTCGCGTTCTATTACCACGATCATAAGAACGACATTTCCTTGGATGTTTGAGAAAATAAATTTATATATATACATATATATACCTATATTAAACTACTCTACACAAACACATTTTAAGACCACTAAAGAATTTTTTACACTCTGCTATTATGTAATGCATACTTGGTAGCGAACACATCGCAGTGTGGCGCTACTTTGAGAACGGAGTTGAGGATGGAGAGCGCGCTCGGGATCGGCGCGTGCGCGTGCCGCAGGAGCGCGGTTCGCGCGCCTGGCACCACAATGTTTTAATCCATCATCTGTCTCATGTTTCAAACATAAGTAGAATCGATCAATACTCGTCATCTCCAACGGAATATGTAGGTAACCGTTGTAATTTGATTATCTTAGTTACAGATTCGTCTTCTTATTATTTAAATATCATTGTTGCCTACCAATGACTTTTTCGGAACTTATGTACGAATGTCATTTGATATTTACCACTCGCTTTTCGGTGAAGGAAAACATCGTGAGGAAACCACCTAAGCCCAATAAGGCCTAGTTTCTTCCCCTCTGGGTTGGAAGGTCAGATGGCAGTCGCTTGCGTAAAAACTAGTGCCTACGCCACATCTTGGAATTTAGGTAGCCGACCCCGATTGAGAATTCATTCTCAAAAAATGGGACAAAGGCTAGGAGGATGATGTTGCCCAACAATAAGTTTAATTGAATAAATAGGGAAAGCATGGATACAGGGGCGTAGCGAGGTAAAATGGCGCCTAGGGCACACGTTCAAACTGCGCCCCTCGGTAAATTATTTTACCTAAAAACAAACCCTACACAGTTTTTTTATTTTATTTTATCTTTAGACATGACTTGAAAGATATCAAACCTGGTTAGATCTCACTACCACAGTAAGACGTACTTTCAATGGGAATACAAACCCACTAGCGGGAATGCGCTCGCGCCACAGTAGTGAGTGGGTATCTCAGCAATTATTATCTTGTCCATCCACAGTGTGTATCAGGAGCTAGATGAAGGTAGTTCCTAATAAGTAAACAGTACAGGTACAAAAGGTACAAATGGTGGGAGCATTACCTATTGAAAGAATGATTAGACGCTTTTTTGAAAAATATTAGTTTGTAAAGCGTTAACTTTTTTCTAAGTGACTTGTTAAATCGGATTTAGCCTGACCATATTGAAATCGCGAGCGTAGCGAGCGCGAAATTTTTTCGGGGGTGTGAGGGTCATAATACAACCAGATGAAAACACGACGTAGCTAGGTGCGAAATTTCGCTTAATTTTTTTTATCTGTTTTATAGGTCGGGGTGTAGCAAAGGGGACCCAGGACTTCGTCGAAAATTTTCGTCAGGTGTGATGTCATATTGACACCTATTTTTTATGGTTCTATCGTATAGAATACGTTAAAATAAACGTGTTTTGTATGGAGAACTTTTTTCTAAACCTAATAATTACCGAGATATGGACTCCTAAACCGACAATATTTTTTGGACAAAATTTTTTCGACAGGTGTGATGTCATATTTACACCTAGTTTTTATGATTGTATCGTATAGAATACGTTAAAATAAACGTGTTTTGTATGGACAACTTTTTTCTAAACTTAATAATTACCGAGAAATGGACTCCTAAGGGGGCCGATTTTGGGACTGAAAAATTTGGCTCGAACCTGGGGGACAACTCCGAAAAACGAAATTCGACAATATCGTTGTCAAATCTATTCCCATCTCTTTCACTCTATATTGAAGAGACAGAGACGGGTATACCGTTTGACAACGAAATTATCGAATATCGTTTTTCGGAGTATAGGCCCTGCTCCCAGAGATAGGTAGGTAAGGGTTATTTTTTTTATGACCCTAAAAACGAAGGGTGCGTCCCACGAGACATAACTACATAATATATAATTTCATATTAATAACGTTCACAAGATATAATGAACTTTTGCTATAACATCAAAATCAATATTTTTATTAGGAATAACGGTCAATTAGTAGGTATAAAATACTCATGTTGTAGAATGTTTTTTATATAACACTCAAATACTCTAAATTCAGTTGATATAACATACATAACGTATATCGATCATAGTATATACTTTCTTTTAGTATAATGATTAGAAAATATAATAGCGTATGATATATTATTTAATAGGTTATAACAGCTACCCAGCTACAAAATGGAGGAGCCCTTTGCTCGAAAATGGGCAACCTTATAGATTAGTTAAGTTAAAATATAAATTTATTGTAACAATTTTAAGGAATAAAAGGCTTATTATTATTATTATTTGTTTCTCGTCATAGAGTCTCGGGCTCATACGTCCCGGTCTTTTGGAAGGCTTGCGTGGGGATATGGATCCAACACGTAGAGGTCCCTTGGAGAAATTTGCTGTGGTTGTAGCCCTGCTGGGACATAATAAATAATAATAATAATAATAAGCTGTCATCGATTGTCACGTTATTTGTCTTCTTGTATTTTTTCGTAAATTTTAATATTTTTATAGTGTTTTGTAAGCTGAATTTACCACCATGTGTACAGAAAACCTTTGTAAAACCGCAAGCAAAGAGAAGAATGCAATAAAATTGCCAAGACACGACGAGAAAACACTTAAAATGGGATTGACACAATGTCAACAAAAATGTCAACTTAAATCGCTATGTAAATATTAATATAAATAATGAAAAGGTACAATACGAGAAGTCAAACAAGCACAGCAAACAGAAACGCACGCCCACCACCCCCGCCCGCCTCGTCCAGCTCCTCGTCGTCTTCGTCGGATGGCGACTTTGCTACTGCCGCCGACACTAACGAGTCGAGCGACGACGAGCGCGGGCCGCCGCCGCCGCCGCCGCGACCACCTGCGCGACGAGGGCGGCCACCGCCGCCGCCGCGACCACCTGCGCGACGAGGGCGGCCACCGCTGCCGGCACGCTTGGGGCCTACGGAGCAACCTGCTCCGACGACGGCTCCCGCTACCGGTGGTTTAGTGCGTCGCATGAGATGGTCTCAAGCCATGAATGAGAACGTCATGCGCGCCTACTATGGGGCTACAGTGGGAGGAACCAACCTGTCCGCGTACCGGGACAGGATGCTGCCTCTGTTTCTGACTTTTGATTCGACCATCACCGTATCTGCGCAACGGCTATCCGATCAAGTGCGCTTCATCCAGCGGCGCAAGCTGCTGGACGACGCGACACTTGATCGACTGCGCCTGGAGGTACTGGCCGCACGCATGTCTTCCACGCCGGCTCGGGATCCGCCTGCTACGTCACCGGATCCGGCGCCAGCGCCCAACCTGGTGCCGGAGGTGCCGCGGACGGATCGCGATGCCGACGAGGAAGAATGCGCGAGTAGCGTAAGTACCCACGCCAATGAGCAACTGAGGAGGGCTTTGGAGGAGGCGATTAGGTGCTATCGATCTGCACCTGACTCTAGGCCGCGATTACCACGCTTACCGATGCATAAGCGTAACTTAGCGTTAATGGGAGCCCTGGACGCTTTGCTAGACCCGTACCTTCGGGCTAGCGAAGACTTAGCTGATACCCACTCGATCATGTACTGTGGGGCCATCGCGGCGTGCCGCGTTGCTCGTGTCAGATTCCCGGACACTGACCGAGCACCGCGGACCGCCGGGGGTGTTCCTGCCTGGCAAGTACGGATCGAGCGGCGTATCAGCTCGTTTAGGACTCTCATTGCCAAGCTAATCTGTTTTAGGGGGGGCAACAATCGCCCCCGTGTGATGCGCTATGTAACACAAGCCTTCGCGGGGACTGGCACCAGGCCCCGCGATTACATGGCATGTGTCACAGAGCGCATCGACTACCTAAAGCAGAAAGTTTATGCATGGGCAAGTCGTATTCGTCGCTACAGAGAGCGTGTAGATCGATACCAGCAAAATCGCCTCTTCCAAAGTGACCAAAGGAAGGTATACCGAAGGTGGGAGGGAACCGATCAATGTGTGACCGACGGGCAACTGCCGGATCCTACTGCCATGATTAATTTCTGGCGTAGTATCTGGTCGGTTCCAGTCGAGCACACCGAGGGCGAATGGATGAATGTTGTCAGGCGTGAGTGTGAGCCGATCGAAGCCATGGGGGCTGTGATCATCAGCCCCGATGATGTGGGTTGTGCTGTCCGTACGACCCAGAACTGGAAAAGTCCTGGGCCGGACGGATTGCACAACTTTTGGATCAAGTGGTTTCGATCCTCACATGAACGCCTGGCAACACAATTTCAAGACGCCCTCGAGCTTGGTTCCCTGCCATCTTTCATGACTACTGGTGCTACCTTCCTGCTCTATAAGTCCGGTAGTACCACGGAAGCGAAAAACTATAGACCCATCACGTGCTTGCCCACTTTATACAAGCTCCTTACGTCCATTCTAAGAACAAAAATTAACACGCACATTGTTGCGAATAACGTTTTGGCCTTTTCTCAGAATGGATGTAGGGTTGGGTCCCGTGGTACTAAGGAGCTCCTCCTCATTGACACGACCATTTGCCAACAAGTTCGGCGGAACAGGGGGTCTCTCTCGGCCGCCTGGATTGACTATAAGAAGGCCTATGATTCGGTGCCTCATTCATGGCTGGAGAGGATCTTAGAGCTGTATAAAATCGATACAGCTCTAAGATCCCTCTTAGGCGCATGTATGAGGCAGTGGACCACAGTCCTTCGTCAACCAGGTGGCGGAGATGGCCCCCCTGGCCCACAGGACTTGATAAGGATTGAGAGAGGTATTTTCCAGGGTGACAGTTTGAGTCCTCTGTGGTTCTGCCTAGCCCTGAATCCGCTCAGCACTTTGCTGAAGGATTCAGGACTAGGTTGCCGACTTCGAAGAGGAGGTGAGGTCATTTCTCATCTGCTATACATGGATGATCTTAAGCTGTATGCACCAAAACGCCAGGATTTGGTGGAACTACTGGAAGTAACAGAAACCTTCAGTAGCGCCATCAAAATGGAGTTTGGTGTAGACAAGTGTGCGGTCATGCATGTACAGCGGGGGGAAGTCGTAAATTCCGCGAACTTACAACTTTCTGAGACAATGTCCCTCAGGTCTATCTCCGAAGTCGAAACCTACAAGTACCTTGGTATGTCACAGTCATTGGGTATTGCGGACGGAGACATTAGACAGGCGTTGAAGGAGCGTTTCTTTTGTCGTTTGACAAAAGCACTTAACAGTCTTTTGTCCGGTGGCAATAAGGCGCGCGCCTTCAACGCTTGGGTGATGCCTCTGCTCACTTACTCCTTTGGCATACTAAGGTGGACTCAGACTGAGCTGGACGCCCTGGATACGAGGGTCCGTCAGCTGCTTACTACAAATCGCATGAGGCACCCACGCTCGTCAGTTATGAGAATGTACATCCCGCGTAAGTGTGGGGGCCGTGGCTTTTTAAACGCCAAGGACCTCCATAACCGCGAGGTGTGCAGTCTTAGGGAGTATTTCCTAAACAACGAGTGTGGGATTCATCGCGATGTAGTAGCAGTTGACAAAGGCCTCACCTCTCTCTCCTTAGCAAACGAGAACTGCCGCAGACCAAAGGTGCTTAGCACCGATGACCGCAGGGCCGTATGGAAGAGCAAGGAGCTACACGGGCGGTTCTACAAGGCCCTTACGGGGCCCGATGTAGATCTGCTCGCGTCGGTGAACTGGCTACGCTTCGGGGATCTCTTCGGGGAAACTGAAGGTTTTGTCTGTGCAATTGCGGACGAAGTAATGATGACGAACAATTACCGGAGATATATCCTGAAGGACGGTACGGTCGACATTTGTCGGGCATGCCGCCGTCCCGGTGAGTCACTCAGGCATATAATCTCCGGTTGTTCTCATCTTGCTAACGGTGAGTACTTGCACAGACATAACCAAGTAGCCAGGATCATTCACCAGCAACTTGCTCTTCAATACGGTCTTGTGGGGTCTGAGGTGCCGTACTATAAGTACGCACCGATGCCAGTTCTTGAGAATGGTCGTGCCACGCTCTATTGGGATCGATCTATCATCACGGACAGGACTATTGTAGCCAATAAGCCTGACATCGTTTTGGTAGATCGATCCAAGCGCCAGGCAGTGCTCGTCGACATCACCATCCCCCATGACGAGAACCTCGTGAAGGCCGAGAAGGACAAACTCAGCAAGTACCTTGACTTGGCTCACGAGGTGACCGCCATGTGGGATGTTGACTCGACGATCATTGTCCCGATAGTCGTTTCGGCGAACGGTCTTATAGCGAAGAGTCTCGACAAACATCTTAAGAGACTCTCGCTAGATGGCTGGATCAAGGGTCAGATTCAGAAGGCGGTACTCCTGGACACGGCGCGCATCGTCAGGAGGTTCCTCTCTCTGTAGCCCTAACCACCGGTAGCCTGGGCCCCGCCCCGCTGCCGGCGGCACCCTAGGTTAGGTTTTTTTTAGAATGTGTTTATATTTGTAATGTATTTTTTATATTTTACTTTTTATATAAATTTATTGTAAAAAAAACCTAGCCTAAGTACAAAAATGAATAAAGGGAATAATAATAATAATAATAACCTGTTATTATTATTATTATCTCCTTTATTCATTTAAAATCTTAAGTTAGGTTTTTTACAATAAAGTTATATCAAAAGTAAAATACAATAAAGAAATTACAAAATATATAAACACATTATAAAAAACCTAACCTAGGGTGCCGCCGGCAGCGGGGCAGGGCCCAGGCTACCGGTGGTTAGGGCTGCAGAGAGAGGAACCTCCTGACAATGCGCGCCGTGTCCAGGAGTACCGCCTTCTGTATCTGGCCCTTGATCCAGCCATCTAGCGAGAGTCTCTTAAGATGTTTGTCGAGACTCTTCGCTATAAGACCGTTCGCCGAAACGACTATCGGGACAATGATCGTCGAGTCAACATCCCACATGACGGTCACCTCGTGAGCCAAGTCAAGGTACTTGCTGAGTTTGTCCTTCTCGGCCTTCACGAGGTTCTCGTCATGCGGGATGGTGATGTCGACGAGCACTGCCTGGCGCTTAGATCGATCTACCAACACGATATCAGGCTTATTGGCTACAATAGTCCTGTCCGTGATGATAGATCGATCCCAATAGAGCGTGGCACGACCATTTTCGAGAACTGGCATCGGTGCGTACTTATAGTACGGCACCTCAGACCCCACAAGACCGTATCGAAGAGCAAGTTGCTGGTGAATGATCCTGGCTACTTGGTTATGTCTGTGCAAGTACTCGCCGTTAGCAAGATGAGAACAACCGGAGATTATATGCCTGAGTGACTCACCGGGACGGCGGCATGCCCGACAAATGTCGACCGTACCGTCCTTCAGGATATATCTCCGGTAATTGTTCGTCATCATTACTTCGTCCGCAATTGCACAGACAAAACCTTCGGTTTCCCCGAAGAGATCCCCGAAGCGTAGCCAGTTCACCGACGCGAGCAGATCTACATCGGGCCCCGTAAGGGCCTTGTAGAACCGCCCGTGTAGCTCCTTGCTCTTCCATACAGCCCTGCGGTCATCGGTGCTAAGCACCTTTGGTCTGCGCCAGTTCTCGTTCGCTAAGGAGAGAGAGGTGAGGCCTTTGTCAACTGCTACTACATCGCGATGAATCCCACACTCGTTGTTTAGGAAATACTCCCTAAGACTGCACACCTCGCGGTTATGGAGGTCCTTGGCGTTTAAAAAGCCACGGCCCCCACACTTACGCGGGATGTACATTCTCATAACTGACGAGCGTGGGTGCCTCATGCGATGTGTAGTGAGCAGCTGACGGACCCTCGTATCCAGGGCGTCCAGCTCAGTCTGAGTCCACCTTAGTATGCCAAAGGAGTAAGTGAGTAGAGGCATCACCCAAGCGTTGAAGGCGCGCGCCTTATTGCCACCGGACAAAAGACTGTTAAGTGCTTTTGTCAAACGACAAAAGAAACGCTCCTTCAACGCCTGTCTAATGTCTCCGTCCGCAATACCCAATGACTGTGACATACCAAGGTACTTGTAGGTTTCAACTTCGGAGATAGACCTGAGGGACATTGTCTCAGAAAGCTGTAAGTTCGCAGAATTTACGACTTTCCCCCGCTGTACATGCATGACCGCACACTTGTCTACACCAAACTCCATTTTGATGGCACTACTGAAGGTTTCTGTTACTTCCAGTAGTTCCACCAGATCCTGGCGTTTTGGTGCATACAGCTTAAGATCATCCATGTACAGCAGATGAGAAATGACCTCACCTCCTCTTCGAAGCCGGCAACCTAGTCCTGAATCCTTCAGCAGCGTGCTGAGCGGATTCAGAGCTAGGCAGAACCACAGAGGACTCAAACTGTCACCCTGGAAAATACCTCTCTCAATCCTTATCAAGTCCTGCGGGCCAGGGGGGCCATCTCCGCCACCTGGTTGACGAAGGACTGTGGTCCACTGCCTCATACACGCGCTTAAGAGGGATCTTAGAGCTGTATCGATTTTATACAGCTCTAAGATCCTCTCCAGCCATGAATGAGGCACCGAATCATAGGCCTTCTTATAGTCAATCCAGGCGGCTGAGAGAGACCCCCTGTTCCGCCGGACTTGTTGGCAAATGGTCGTGTCAATGAGGAGGAGCTCCTTAGTACCACGGGACCCAACCCTACATCCATTCTGAGAAAAGGCCAAAACGTTATTCGCAACAATGTGCGTGTTAATTTTTGTTCTCAGAATGGACGTAAGGAGCTTGTATAAAGTGGGCAAGCACGTGATGGGTCTATAGTTTTTCGCTTCCGTGGTACTACCGGACTTATAGAGCAGGAAGGTAGCACCAGTAGTCATGAAAGATGGCAGGGAACCAAGCTCGAGGGCGTCTTGAAATTGTGTTGCCAGGCGTGCGTGTGAGGATCGAAACCACTTGATCCAAAAATTGTGCAATCCGTCCGGCCCGGGACTTTTCCAGTTCTGGGCCGTAGATACGGACCGCACAACTCACATCATCGGGGCTGATGATCACAGCCCCCATGTCTTCGATCGGCTCACACTCACGTCTGACAACATTCATCCATTCGCCCTCGGTGTGCTCGACTGGAACCGACCAGATACTACGCCAGAAATTAATCATGGCAGTAGGATCCGGCAGTTGCCCGTCGGTCACACATTGATCGGTTCCCTCCCACTTTCGGTATACCTTCCTTTGGTCACTTTGGAAGAGGCGATTTTGCTGGAATCGATCCACACGCTCTCTGTAGCGACGAATACGGCTTGCCCATGCATAAACTTTCTGCTTTAGGTAGTCGATGCGCTCCGTGACACATGCCATGTAATCGCAGGGCCTGGTGCCAGTCCCCGCGAAGGCTTGTGTCACGTAGCGCATCACACGGGGGCGGTTGTTGCCCCCCCTAAAACAGATTAGCTTGGCAATGAGAGTCCTAAACGAGCTGATACGCCGCTCGATCCGTACTTGCCAGGCAGGAACACCCCCGGCGGTCCGCGGTGCTCGGTCAGTGTCCGGGAATCTGACACGAGCAACGCGGCACGCCGCGATGGCCCCACAGTACATGATCGAGTGGGTATCAGCTAAATCTTCGCTAGCCCGAAGGTACGGGTCTAGCAAAGCGTCCAGGGCTCCCATCAGCGCTAGGTTACGTTTGTGCATTGGCAAGCGTGGTAATCGCGGCCTAGACTCAGGTGTGGATCGATATCGCACAATCGCCTCCTCCAAAGCCCTCCTCAGCTGCTCATTGGCCTGGGTACTTACGCTGCTCGCACCGTCTTCCCCATCGGCTTCGGGATCCGTCAGCGGCACCCCCGGCACCAGGTTGGGCGCTGGCGCCGGAACCGGTGACGTAGCAGACGTATCCCGAGCCGGCGTGGAAGCCGCGCGAGTGGCCAGTACTTCCAGGCGCAATCGATCAAGTGTCGCGTCGTCCAGCAGCTTGCGCCGCTGGATGAAACGCACTTGATCGGATAGCCGCTGCGCAGATACGGCGATGGTCGGATCAAATTATTATTATTATTATTATAACAGCTACCCCTATGCCCCTAAAATGGAACATGGGTCAAAAACTGAAAACTGTAGGTTAGGTTAGGTTTGTTTTATGACCATGGATAGCGGAGCGAGCAAAGCGAGCTGAGCGTCAAAATGCTTGCTTGCATGGAGGTATATTAAAATTTAACAGCGAACTACTTATTGCATAAGTATGTACACAATTTATAATGGCAGATGAAATGCTGGCAAGTAAGGGTATACCGTTTGGAAGAACTGCGACAAAATGGAATATGGGTCAAAAACCGAAAACTGTAGGTTAGTGTTAAGCACCAGCTCAGATACGCACGGGAGGAGCGGTGCGGGGGCGGCTACAACGCGACGTCATCAACACGGCGAGCGCGGCGGGGCGACCCGGCGGCGACACTCGGCTTCACCTACTCCACACCGAACGGACGATTACCGAAATTAATTATTCAGTGTTTGCCCGGGAACCTATTACTGTATTGAGACGGCTAATAAACCAGCCTTATATTCTACAGTCCACGATTATTTACGTCCCGTAGGACCCTAACATTGGTCCTTTAGGATTCTCACCGTCTTAATTAAATTAACGGGAATTTCGGTCGACGCCACATCAAGTCTCGAAGCTCTTCAGTTGTGGTCTTCAGCTGCAGAAGATATCCCGAAGAATCATTTTCATCGTCGTTCCATCGAGGATACTTCGCCTAGCAACCGCACACGCTCGAGAACAATAATTAATCGGAGGTCGTCTATGCAACGGACTTTGGACCCATAGAACATTCGAGTCAAAATTGGAAGACAAAGGAATTGACGATTACGGATAATACTTCACTGTGTGGCAGGATTATGCATTTGTGAGTTCGTTCCATTATATTTCCTTATTTATTCCTTCCTTATACATCTAAATTTCAAATTCAATAACAGCTTTGTTCAGTGAGTGCATTCCAAATCGTCATAATTGAAAATTTAATTCATTTACGTGCCTTAATAGCAAATTCTATCTCTTCATTTTGCGATTATAACGCTTGCAAGGCTTAATTTTTGCTCAATTTCGTAGTTACTAGCGCCCGAATAACGGGAAATCATTAAGTGCAGCGCGCATCTTATCAGTTTCTGCTGACCGCTTAGCAACCCGTCTGTCTCATTGTGAGTTTTTATTGCACTATTAAGATAGCTCGTTCATTTAATAAAAAATATTAGGTGCAACTCATTATTGATTTTATTATGGCTAGCGAAAACCTTAAACAACTTATTAGGAAACGTAGCTGTATGAAAGGTAAAATGACCATTTTCGATAAATATCTCGAGGAGTTTAAATGCCTTGACAATCCTAGCAGCGTACAATTGTTAGACTTGGAAAGCCGATTTAATAAATTCGATGCCTTATACGCCCAATACGACCACTTACAGGACGAAATCGACATGCTTATGGAGAATTCCGACGGCGAGGACACGGAACGCGAGGAGTTTGAGACGCAGTACCACGAGCTGGTGGCAGAGGCGCGCAACCTTCTCGGCGCGCGACCGCTGCACTCCGGCGCTTTAGCGAAGGAGGGTTCCGTGACGAGTTTCGAGGATGCTCAGGCAAGTGGGTTTAAGTCTAATTGTGTCAGATTGCCAAAAATTGACTTAGTCGTTTTTCACGGTCATTATCAAAACTGGCTTGAATTCAGGGATACATTTGTCTCATTAATACATTCTAGGACAGATATAGATAATATAAATAAATTACATTATCTCCGCGCGTCTCTAAGAGGTAGTGCATTGCTTGTTATCGATAATTTAGATTTTAAAGCTGAGAATTACGATTCCGCGTGGAAGTTATTGTGCAGTAGGTACGATAACAAAAGGTTGCTCGTAAATAATCACGTCAGGGAACTTTAATGTTGAGCATATGCGTAATGAGTCTTGTTCGTCTATTCGTCGTTTGATAGATGTTACTAATAAAAACCTGCGCGCATTGTCAACCTTAGATCAACCCACTCAGTATTGGGATACATTAGTTATACATATGATGTCAGAAAAACTTGACAGTGTTTCTCAGAGGGCTTGGGAGGAGCACCGAAACACGATGACTATGCCGCCTTGGTTACAAACATTTATTACTTTTCTTAGCAACAGGGCAGACTTATTGGAGACTTTGCAAGAAGGTAAAGGTAAAAATCATAAATTCGAGTCCCATAAATCTAACACTAATCTACTTATAGCTACCAATAATAACAACTCACACATTAATAAAAACACGAACAAAACATCAAGTAAATTTCATAAAAAACTGATTTCATGTCCAATGTGTAATCAAACTCATTTTCTATTTAACTGTGAAACATTCAGGGCCCTTCCTATTGAAAGTCGTATACAAAAGGCAAAAGAATCAAATGTCTGTCTTAATTGTTTACGTCCGGGTCACTTAGAAAATAGTTGTCACCTTGTGTCATGTAAATATTGCAAAAAAAGGCACAATACACTTTTACATCTACATGAACCCGTAGTAACGCCGGAGCCTGCGATGCCCTCCGTTAGCAACTTTGCAAATTCGAATATATCACAGCAGCATACTACTCCGGCGCATGTTTTACTGTCCACAGCGCGCGTGAAGGTGCTCGACAGCGCGGGCGACGTCCACTCGGCGCGGCTGCTCCTGGATAATGGGAGCACCGCGAACTTTGTTACGCAATCGCTCTGCGGTAAGCTGGGTTTGTCGCGGCGCAGTGCGAGCTCCACGGTGACAGGTATCAATAATAATACATCCAATATTACACAGTCTTGCAGCCTTACTATAAAATCGTTCCATAACGATTTTTCCTTTACTGTCGACTGTCTTATTTTACCTCATATAACGAAATCATTGCCGTCTTCGTATATAAATATTGATCACATTCCTCTTCCAATGGGAATAAGTCTAGCTGACCCTTCCTTCAATGAGCCGTCGGCTATAGACATCTTAGTTGGGGCCGACGTATTTTGGTCCGTCTTATGTAACAATTCGATTGATTTAGGTAAAAATCAACCAAAATTGTATGAGACAAAGCTGGGTTGGCTGGTGTCGGGGTATGTGGCCCGTCTTAAGTCACCGTCTTCTTCTCCCGTTTGTCATTTTGTAAACGAGGAAACCGATCCAGATTTGACTCGTTTTTGGGAACTGGATACTGTCGCAGCCAAGCACTCCTTGTCTCCAGAAGAACGTGCTTGTGAACAGAGTTTTTTAGAAAATACGACGCGTAATGAAGATGGCCGGTTCGTCGTCACGATGCCGCTGAAAGAAGATCCATCAGTCTTAGGCGACTCCTTTCAAAGGGCGAAGTACCGATTTCTGTCTTTAGAGCGCAAGTTTCTAAGAGAGCCTGTTTTTAGGGATAGGTACATGGAGTTCATGCATGAATATGAACGCCTAGGTCATATGACCGAAAACAAGGAGCCTTCGTCGTCCAGCTGTCTTGAACCACAGGTAAATTACTTCCTCCCCCACCATGGCGTCCTTCGTGAGTCTAGCCTTACCACGAAGCTTCGGACGGTATTCGATGCCTCGGCTGCTTCCAGCACAGGTGTGTCGCTTAATGACATTCAAATGGTCGGACCAACTGTGCAGGAGGATCTTTATTCCATTTTACTACGTTTCCGGCAGCACAAGTATATTATAACCGGAGATGTAGAAAAAATGTATAGGGCGATTGAGTTGAACCCTTCACAACGCTCTCTTCAACAAATCATTTTCCGGTATGATTCATCGCAGCCTTTAAAAACCTACACTCTTAATACGCTAAGTTACGGTACGTCTTCCGCGCCATATTTGGCAACAAAGTGTTTGGTTTCGTTAGCATCTAGTGCTCTCGATAGTGACGTTAAGCAGTCAATTCAACGAGATTTTTACGTTGACGATTATTTAAGCGGCTCGTCAACTATCGAAGACACAATAAAATTAACCGAAGGTGTCATATCGACTTTAAAATCAGCACAATTTCACTTAAGAAAATTTCAATCAAATAATCAATATATTCTTCATAAAATTGCACCTAGTTCTGAAACAAATAACATTCTGAACATTTCGAATACAGACAACAATGTCTCTTCAAAAACATTAGGACTTCATTGGATTTGTGATTCAGATTTATTATCATTTTCCATAAATATTGAACATCGTGAAAAGATTACTAAACGTCACATATTATCTTCTATATATATATAAACGGATTTGTCCTGACTGACTGACATATCAACGCAGAGCCGAAACTACTAATGTTAGAGAGTTGATTTTTGCACAGTAGGTTACTTTTATAACGCGGGCTAGAGATAAGAAGCGATTTTGAAAAATTCTATCCCTAAAGGTGTTAAAAAGGGGTGCAAAGTTTGTATGGGATACAAGTTTTTTTTAAAGCTAGAAACTTGAAACTTTGTTAGAAGATATTAAAATAAAATAAAAGAAAACTAATTTCAGCGTTTTTGAAAATTCATCCCCTAAGGTGGTAAAAAAGGGATTGAAAGTTTGTATGGAGATCAAGTATTCTTTTGAGCGCGGGACTCGAATCTTTGTGTAAAAGCATACTATTAGAATACAAGAAAAGTTGTTTCAGCGTTTTCAAAAATTCGACCCCTAAAAGGGTAAAAAAGGGGTTTAAAGTTTGTATGGAGATCAAGTATTTTTTTGAGCGCGGGACTTGAAACTTTGTGTAAAGGCATACTATTAGAATACAAGAAAAGTTATTTCAGCGTTTTCAAAAATTCGTCCGCTAAAAGGGTTAAAAAGGGGTTGAAAGTGTGAATCCATTACAAATTTCTTGAAACTTCTTATTAAGGCATATACAATAATAACAAAATAACATTAATTTAACGTCATCAAAGATTCAACCTCTAAGGGGGTTAAAAGGGGGATGAAAGTTCGTCTTGGGGTTCAAATGTAATTTTAAGCTAGGAACTTTAAACTTCGTAAAAAGTTATGCAAATAAAATGGAACAAAAGTGATTTCAGCGTTTTTGAAAATTCATCCTCTTAGGTGGTAAAAAGGGGGTTGAAAGTTTGTATGGAGATCAAACCTTTTCTTGAGCGTGGGACTTTAAACTTTGTATAAAGGCATATAATTAAAATACAAGGAAAGTAATTTCAGCGTTTTCAATAATTCGTCCCCTAAAATGGTTAAAAAGGGTTGAAAGTTTGATTCCATTACAAATTCTTTGACTAAGGCATATATAATAATAACAAAATAACATTAATTTAACGTCATTATAAATTCAACCTCTAAGAGGGTTAAAAGGGGGATGAAAGTTTGTCTCGGGGTTCAATTTTAATTTTAAGCTAGGAACTTGAAACTTTGTAAATAGGTATTAAAATAAAATAAAAGAAAACTGATTTAAGTGTTGTTGAAAATTCATCCCTGAAACTGGTAAATAAGGGGTTGAAACTTTGGATGGAAATCAAACCTTTTTCTGAGCGCAGGACTTTAAACTTTGTATTAGTGCATATAATTAGAATACAAGAAAAGAAATTTCAGCGTTTTTGAAAATTCAGCCCTGAAGGTGGTGAAAAGGGGTTGAAAGTTTGTATGAAGATTAAAAAAAAATTTGAGTGTGGGACTTGAAACTTTAAATAGAGGCGTATTATTAGAATACAAAAAAGTGAGTCAGCGTTTTTGAAAATATATGTAGCCCTGAAGATGGTGAAAAATTGGGCAAGTGCGAGTCCGACTCGCGCATGAAGGGTTCCGTACCTATATATATATATCTATAACAAGTTTGTTGTATGGGAGCCCCCCTTAAATATTTATTTTATTTTATTTTTAGTATTTGTTGTTATAGCGGCTATAGAAATACATCATCTGTGAAAATTTCAACTGTCTTGCTATCAACGTTCTTGAGATGCAGCCTGGTGACAGACGGACGGACGGACGGACGGACAGCGAAGTCTCAGTAATAGGGTTCCGTTTTTACCCTTTGGGTACGGAACCCTAAAAAGGGGTTGAATGTTTGGAATGGAATGGACATCAAACCTTTTTTTGAGCGCTGGACTTGAAACTTTGTATTTATAAAGGCATATAATTAGAAATCAAAAAAAGTAATTTCAGCGTTTTAGAAAATTCAACCCCTGAGGCGGTAAAAAGGAGGTTGATAGTTTGTATTGAGATCAAACATTTTTTTGAGCGCAGGACTTGAAACTTTGTATAAGGGCATATTATCAGAATACAAGAAAAGTGAATTCGTTTTTGAAAATTCAGCCCAGAAGGTGGTGAAAAAGTGGTTGAAAATTTGTTTGAAGATCAAATATTTATTTTGAGTGCGGGACTTGAAACCTGAGTTCATAATGATTCCGCGTAATTAGAGCAATTTAGCCGAAAACAAAACTAAAAAGAGGCCAAGAGCGAGTCGAACTCGCGTACGAAGTTCGGTATCATTACGTATAAAATGGCAAAAAAAAAACGTTCATTGTATGGGAGCAGCACTTCAATATTTATTATTATTTATTTTTTGTTGAATTACAGTAACCAACATCAAAATCATCAACTTGCAAAAAAAGAAAAGTAATTTCAACATTGTTTAGATCTGAAAATAATACAATAAAGATGTAAACTGTTCAAGATAAGATTCCACGCGGACGAAGTCGCGGGCAACAGCTAGTCAGTCATAAGTCAGATCTACGACCCGGTCGGGCTCGTCACACCCTGCATCGTCGAGGCGAAAATTGTAATGCAAAGACTATGGATCGAAAAATGTTCTTGGGACGAAGAGGTTTCACAAGATGTAAAAGTTTTGTGGCTAACATTTGTCAACACATTACCTCTTCTTAACCACTTAAAGGTTCCTCGATGGGTTCTTGCTGACGACTCCATAGAGTATGAAATTCATCTTTTTTCAGACGCTTCAGAACGAGCTTATGGCACGTGCGCGTACATTCGTTCTATTGGCAAATCAGGGTCATATGAAGTACATCTTTTAACTTCAAAAAGTAAAATTAATCCTGTAAAACCAACAACAACTCCTCGCCTTGAACTTTGTGGAGCGCTGATGGCTGCAAGACTGTGTAATAAAATTTTAGGCTCTTTAACTCTGAAAATCAGCAGATGTAGATTCTGGTGTGACTCTACTATTGTTTTGGGGTGGTTAAGTACACCACCAACCCATCTTAAAAATTTTGTACGTAACCGTGTACATGAAATTCAAGAGAGCACTGGCAGTCACACGTGGAGCTACGTACCGTCAAAAGACAATCCGGCGGATCTTGTTTCTCGGGGGCTGAAGGCTGACCACATCAGCAGCTCATCTCTGTGGTGGTCAGGGCCGTCTTTCTTATCAAAAAATGAATCTGAGTGGCCGAAAATGCCTAACATGAACGTGAAACACGATCTACCTGAGTTGATTTCTTGTTCATTCGCGCTTGATCATAACACTGACGCTTATAATGATAACATAACTAACCTAATCAATAATACATCAAAATTAACTAAATTACAAAATATAATAGCATATTTACAAAGATTTATAAATAATTGTCGAAGTCAGAATCATAAACTAACTGGTCATCTATCAGTTCAAGAAATTCAAAATGCATTAAATTTAATTACGCATAAAGCTCAATTAGAAATGTTTCCTGACGAATATGCTATTCTTAAAGCCGGCAAGGCACTACCTAACAAAAATCGATTGATGTCATTAACCCCATTTTTAGATCATGATAATATCATGCGAGTTGGTGGCAGGCTTGATAATTCACCTTATAGTTTTGACACAAAGCACCCCATTTTATTATGCAGTAAACATCATTTTACTAAAATTCTATTTGAACATTTTCACATCAAACTTTTACACGCCCCACCTCAACTTCTTTTAGGATCTATTAAGCAGACTTACTGGCCACTAGGCGGCACCAACCTATCAAAGAGTATCGTAAACAAATGTGTACGTTGCTTTAGATTCAAATCTGAGACAATTCAGCCCATTATGGGGCAACTACCTGCATCGCGAACTGACCTAGAGTACCCATTTTTGCATTGTTCGGTTGACTATGCGGGACCTGTGCTGATAGCAGACCGCAAGGGCAGGGGTTGCAAACTAATCAAGTCATTTTTGGCAATCTTTATCTGCAATTCGACTAAAGCCTGTCACATCGAACTTGTCACGGCTCTGTCCAGTGAAGCATATATAGCCGCTCTAAAGCGTTTCGTGTCTCGTCGTGGGAAGCCAATTACCATTACATCCGACAATGGCACAAACTTCGTTGGCACGTGTAATGAATTGGCTCAGTTTTTAGTAGAGTGTGACCTTGAAGGTCAAGTAGCCCAAGAAGGCATCGAATTTAAATTTGTACCTGCATACACTCCCCATTTCAACGGTTTGGCTGAGGCCGCCGTTCGATCCACGAAACACCATCTCAAGCGGTTGCTACAAACCACTCATTTCAATTATGAGGAAATGGCCACATGCCTCACTGAAATAGAAGCTGTTCTAAATTCTCGTCCTCTCACTCCATTTTCCACAGACCCCTCCGACTTTTCGGCTTTAACTCCCGCTCACTTTTTAATTGGACGCTCACTCATGTCTATTCCTCAGCCACAAACGCCTGATGTGAACATCAACAGACTCGAAAGATACAAGCGGATTCAGCTCATACGACAGCATTTTTGGAATCGATTCTCTATGGAATACGTCGGCTTGCTACAACAGAAGCTTAAGTGGCAAACTTCCACTAAGGAATTAAAACTTGGTTCCCTTGTTTTAATAAAGGATCGAGCTCTCCCACCTCTACTATGGTCTTTAAGACGCGTCATTCAGCTCTATCCTGGCAACGACGGCATCTCTAGAGTGGCTGAATTGAGAACAAGGAGAGGCACCATCCGTAGAGCCTTTAATAACATCTGTCCCCTTCCAGATAATTGAAGTCTTCTTCTTCACACTTCAACCCGGGGAGCATGTTAAGCACCAGCTCAGATACGCACGGGAGGAGCGGTGCGGGGGCGGCTACAACGCGACGTCATCAACACGGCGAGCGCGGCGGGGCGACCCGGCGGCGACACTCGGCTTCACCTACTCCACACCGAACGGACGATTACCGAAATTAATTATTCAGTGTTTGCCCGGGAACCTATTACTGTATTGAGACGGCTAATAAACCAGCCTTATATTCTACAGTCCACGATTATTTACGTCCCGTAGGACCCTAACAGTTAGGTTAGGTTTGTTTTATGACCATGGATAGCGGAGCGTCAAAATCCTTGATTGCATGGAGGTATATTAAAATTTAACAGCGAACTATTGCAAAAGTATGTACACAATTGATGTGCAGGCGGTTATTCTATACGAGCATTGTTTATCTGATCTCCCGATGCCGTTATGCAACGAAACCAGGTTTCTAGGTTTTATGTTAGACTCTAATCTTAACTGGAAGTGCCATGTCGATTCGCTGTGCGACAGACTGAGTGGTGCGGCTTTTGCGTTGCGGAAACTAAAACCCCTAATATCGGTAGTTTCATTAAGATCGGTTTATTTTGCTCACTTCCACTCCTTAATGTCATATGGTATACTCCTTTGGGGAAACTCTACGGATGCCAATCGAGTATTTATCATACAGAAGCGAGCATTACGTACTCTAGCCGGTGTGCAACCACGACATCCATGCAGGGACCTTTTCGTAACGCATCGAATTATGACGCACTACTCAGTATACATGTTTGAAGTGTTGCTGTTCGTAAGAAACAATCTGCCAATGTTTAAGCGTGTCGAGGTTTGTGGTAAGCAGATTCGATCGACGGGGAGACTTCGAACCGTCCCGCGACGAATGGCACTTGCAGGTAAGAACCCGCGAGTCATCGGTCCGACCTACTATGAACGCTTACCCGCCGATCTTCGGAATGAACCATCTGACATGGTATTCAAGTGTAAATTGAGAAACCTTTTATTGGAAAATCCTTTATACTCAGTTAAAGATTATCTTGACATATTTAGATAAAATGTTTTGTATTTTAGTGTAGGCGACGATCCTTTGTGGTGACTGTTGACATTTAATTTGTATATTAAGTGAATTTATTGACATATTTATTCGACATTATTTAAATTGGTATATTGTTTTTAATTTCTGACATTGTTTTTTCTTAATTATCTAATGAATTTTGACCTGCTGAATTTGTTTAATTTGTTTATTATGTTGACGATCACCGTGTAGATTCGTGTAAATTGACTATGTGTAATTTATAATGTATCCCTATCTATATGTGTGAAATAAATATAATCTAATCTAATCTAATCATTATGCATTTTGGTGTTAGATGTCAATACGAGTATATTATTATTCATGTATATTATACTCAATAGTAATATGATATTAGATATACTTAAATAACGTAATACTTAACAAAAATAGATATATTTTGATGTTATATCTAACGTTCGTTATACACCTTGAACGGTATACAAAACGAGCTTATACAATATGAGCGTATATAATATGAATATTAGGTATAGGTAGGTTAGGGTTATTTTTGTGGTTATTTTTTTGGTGTTTTTACAATTTTTTGCTTTTTTTGGTGTATTTACAATTTTTTGCTTTTCCATTCCATCCAAAAAGTTGTCCATACAAAACACGTTTATTTTAACGTATTCTATACGATACAATCATAAAAAATAGGTGTCAATATGACATCACACCTGACGAAAATTTTCTGTCCAACAAAAAACACTTTTTTCATCCAACACCCCCCTAGATACCTATTTCAGATCTCCACATAAAGCCCTTTTATTTAATATACTTACCTATCACAACACAAGCAAATTATAAGTAAATTGGATTTTTGAGTTTTCTAAAATTAACGTGACCGTAACACATAAATTTCATTACTTCATTTACTTTGGACGTCCCTGTTTGGGTCACAGAGCTGCACATAAGTATGTCCCAAATTCCAACTTGATCGGTCCCAGTAGAATCCAAGCAAACGGCTGTGACAGACGGACAGACATACAGACAACCGAGCGATCCCATAAGAGTTCCGTTTTTCATTCGGAGGTACGAAACCCTAAAAAGTAATGCTTATTTAATAGCTTTTTCTTACGTCTACGTTTTGTACCGTGCAGTTGGATGATCCACACGATTCCAAGGGAATAGAACAGACTGTTTTTTTTTTCCGGCGCGGCGCTCACCTCATGACATTCCCCCCAGAGAATACGCCGAAACATAAAGCGCGGGAATCGCGGATGAATTTCAATGGTTTGATAGAGGTTTAAGCCCGATTAACATTACCTACTTCAGATTTTTGAGAAGATTTTCTTACCACAGAGTTGGTAAAGTTTTGTTTACCAGAAGTAAATAAGATAAAATTTCATGTGCAAAACGTTTTGCAAATATTTGGAACGTTAAGATTTGTGTAGATCGATAATAGGAGGGCGGCGAAGCGGGCGGCCGTCCGGGGCGCTGCTGACTCCTAAACGGCATCTTTAACCAAGTCTAGGGCGCCTAGAGCGTCACACAATAAAGGACTCACCCAGGGTGCCTGTATGGCTAAGGCTGGCCCTGACTATAAATAACATCCACACTTAGTTCTCGCAGAAATGTATACTAAATAAATAAAAAAAAACATTTTTGCAATTATTTTTTCAATAGGTATCTATTTAGTAGGTATATTGAATTTTTTGCGCCCCCCGCTGAATGGCGCCCAGGGCGCGTGCCCTAGCTGCCATACCCTCGCTACGCTACTGCATGGATAATGACCGCGCATATCCCTTACCAGACAAGTCCAAGGCGCTGCTGGTAAACCCGTAGGAAAGAGTCCTGACAACAGCCGGGATAACGCTAGGAAGAAGAATAATACACCATGACAATAGATTTGTTGATTGCTTATCACGAAATATCACTTTTGTGTAGGTATTCTGTATGTATCGCCATCTATTACCACTATTGTAAACGAAGTATAGTATCCACCCCCCAATAGATGGCGCCAGTAGAACAACAAGTACGTAGCCCTCTTTCCAAGCTCAAGCTGTTACGTTAGGTACTTAGTTTCATGCGCCACCGCTGCGGCGGACTGTCTAAATGTGAAAGTCTATTTTCATTCATTTTACTCGGATTACTACCTGGCAAGTTGCTAATAAGGGTTCAAAAGACAATAGAATAAAAATAGTAGATTTGTTACATAAATTCCCCTTTTGTAATTTTTCTGACTGCATATTATTCTTAGCATCGTTCTCATATGCAGTTTCCAGCTACGAAACAACTCCTTCTGATATTCAACTACTAAATTAATCTTCAATTTTCAAGTAGCGGTTTTGTTAAATTACTAAAAAACCGCAATATGTCAGTTCCATAAGGCTCTACAACATAATGGAATCCGTACCTAAACATCTGAGGGATATTGTACATGCAAACCGCTTCGATTGAACGTTGTGGTTTTAAACATGGCGATTGATTGGCATGCTTGGCATATTTATTTACAAGCGAGAATTATAATTTTAACCGTCTGTGGCTGGCTATATTAAAATGATTTATAGAT
The DNA here is from genome assembly GCA_947623375.1 of Apotomis capreana. Lineage (NCBI taxonomy): Eukaryota > Metazoa > Arthropoda > Insecta > Lepidoptera > Tortricidae > Apotomis > Apotomis capreana. The sequence continues at coordinate 26,117,019 of OX392512.1, read as the reverse complement.
TGTTTTGTTTACTTTAGATATAAATACAACGCAATCGTTTTTGAATGCAAACTCATACGTCTACGCATTTCAAGATCGTAGACAGAATGTAAGAACTCAAATATTCCTACCTAACATTGATTTGGAGTATGTAATATATATCTCCTTTACGTGCAGTACGCATGTATAATATGATGTAATTGACAACATTTCATATTTTTAAGACTATCATTTTATTACTTTTCTGAATTCTGCTTAAAAAGATGAAGTAATCTCTGTTTTTATTTATTTTCTGAGATGATTATTTATTTTATTATTAATTTATAAAAACATACTCATTTTAAAATGTGGCAACACCAAAACCAGAACTTAATGGAACGGTTACTTTAGTCGGTTTTCTTATTAAAAAAAAACTTAATAAAACTGCGTATGCATCTGTCATGTGTCAACGTCAAATAAAAAAAAATTCTATGTTTTCGCTCTTTGGTTTAGACAACAACCCTATTCAGCCCGTATTGTCTTAGATTGCAGTTATTTGATGTATTTTCTTATATTTCCTTAAATACAGAAGAATAAATTCCAAGATTTTTTTTTAAGGTACACGACATAAAGCCCTGTCGATCTCTATATTAATTTCCACCTGTTATAAATATGAAATGTTGTCAATTGTTTTAAGTAGGTATTATTTACGAAAAAATTACTTACTGTTGAGTTTCTTTCGGCGTTTTTCTCAATAGCGGTCTCCTCTTGCGAAATGCCGGTAGATTCACAATCTGACTTGTAAAAGTGCTGTTGATAGCTACCTACTTACTGAATAAATTATTTCATATTTCATTTCATTTCATTTCACTGCATTTACAGCTGCAAATCTTCAAGCCGAGATTAGGTAGGTAATTATAATTTATAACAAATACCTTCATTCTCGCCATTTCTCGCAAAATCTTATAAAAACAGAAACTTCCATGCTTTTGAATAGTGACTCGTGAGTGACTCTAAGAGCTGCTGACCATAATTTTTTGGCTGACATAAAATTGAAAATGAGGTATATTTGTTTGGCATAATCTTACTTATCCTTGAAACATAACTTTTAGGACAGTTATATTATAATTTATATATTATCATAGTATATATATGCATGTTAATTGAATTAGCGTAATTTTATACCGATATTTAATACTAGCTGTGCCCCGCGGTGTTGCCCGCTCATCACACGGGAACACTATATTTATTCGGGATGAAAAGTATCCTATGTCCTTTCCCGGGTCTCAAACTATCTCCATACCAAATTTCATCTAAGTCGGTTCAGCGGTTTAAGCGTGAAGAGGTAACAGACAGACACACTTTCGCATTTATAATATTACTAGCTTTTGCCCGCGACTTCGTACGCGTAGAACTCGTTAATTGATATTGACAATAATAATAAAAAACAATTAGACTTTCAGGTAATTATTCAATACTCGAATGGAATCTAGTTATTAGTTTAGTTCTGGGCTATTGGTGAAAGTGATGGACAAAATGCAAAACATCCTTTTTGAATCTCTTTGGAGTTGCTAGGCTAAGTCACATTCGATTCAAGTAGCTCGCTCAGAAATGGCTCGAGATGGTGACGGTCCTTAATCAACTGACGAAGAAGGTAGGTATGGTAGTCACAAAAGAATATTGTGACATTATGAAATTGGGCCAAAATAATTATTAGGTATGTAGGTCTAATTCTAATTCTAATTTTAAAATATGGCTTCCATCATAGTTAATGATGATGTCGCCAATTTCGAGTTTGCTCGTAGAGCATGCCGTTGTTCGGTGAGGTTTTGCTTTTTGTAAAGTGATAGCGATTTACAAAAAACCACGCGGACTATCGGGCCTTGACCCAGGAAGGGCTATGAACGCTTCAAGTTGAATTCTTCATGAGCTATTCACTCCTACGTTAGATCACTGCACAATACGCTATCAATACTACACATTGAACAACGAAAATGAATAAATAATGAACAACCAAACTTAAACGCATGCGGCCATCTTAAGTCACGAACCGGAAGCCAGGTATGTAGGTCATTGAGGTATTTTGATGTAGGTACTAATATTTTTTCTAACTTGGTTTTTACAACTTAGTACTTCAATAAGTTATCTTAAATGATTTATTTCGGTCAGTAAAAACATGTTTATTTTTTTTATTTGGATACATGTGATGTGAGCATGCTACATACTGTTCATGAGAAAAACATGGCGTGACAAATGTTTGTATTCCTGCTACTTTTAACGTTTGCCGTTTGTGTAACGATTTATTAATAGCATATATATGTAGTTGGTTGACAATTCGGGTATTATCGAGTATCCGAATCTAAGATCCGAGTAATACAAAAACTTATGCACTAATACTGTACTCAGCGATGAATAAAATAATGCACATCGGTCTTTAGAAAGACACAATTCAACAATTGGCTGTTTACGACGATTTCCGAACACTGGCGACCGTCCATCAAACATCGTTTAAATTTAAGAGGAACAAATGTTAATACTTTTACGTTTATAATATTATTAAGATTATTTATATATGTTGATTATCCTGTATTTGCTTACTCAGTTATTTACTACTTTATTTATATTCAGCTACAGTCCGACTTAAAAGAGTAGAAATTAAAAAGTGGCAATACTATAGTGTCCTCCCTTTCTAATAAATATAAGAAAACGGGGACGACACTATAGTATTGCCACTTTTTAATTTTTACTCTTTTTGGTCGGAATGTACCAAGCGGGAGTACATAGGTAATCAAAGTAAGTAGTAAGTACGTACTATTTTCAGATGATGTGCGTAACGGAACGTGCTACCTACCTGAAGGGCTACTGCGATGTTCGAAATTTTACCGTCGTATAGTGATATTCCATTCACTCTCAAATATACTTTGACAGTAGATAGAGAAGGATGGCACTATTCGACAGTCGAATTTTGAACATCGGAGTAGCCCTGCTGGCATCTCTGGTTTGACATGTCTTGCCAGATGGGTGTGTGACGTTTGTCAAATCAAATGTGATTGTTTCAAATTTGTAAAATTTTATGTATTTGATTCTTGAAATTACGCGCTTAATCGAATTTTGCGGATACGTGTTTCCATATCAGATTTTATTGTTTTTTTACAAAGAATAGTTTGGTATGCGTTTCGTGAAGGTATATCGTAGGCCCAGACGAAATCATTGATTAGTTTACGTCAAAACACATAGAGTATATTGAATGTTTTATAATCAAAACACGTCAAAACGATGACATGTAGGGAGTTAGTGTTATATTCTCTTTGGTTGCAACTACAATGATTTGCTCTCCATACAAAGTTTAATCCCGTTTTTCGTCCCTAAAACAGCGAACCCTAAAAGGGATAACACTTGATATAAATGATAGCCTATGTCCTATTCTGATATATAAGGTACATAACTGGAAAGTTTCATCATAATTTATTCAGTAGTTTTTGAGATTAAGTGGAACGTACATCCATCCATCCATCCAAACTTTCACGTTTATAATATTATTAGGATTAGGATTATGGATAGTATGGATTATGATATAAAGAAATTTAATCTAATCAATAAAAATAATGTAACGTAACCTAAGCTAATGGGCTTTACTTTTAAAACTTGTAAAGTTAATAATATCAGAATTACGACTAACGGTTTTATGATGAACAATATGTTATGACTTACAATATGCATGAAAATAGGAGTTATAGGTACCTTGATGTCCTGAATAATAACTAAAAAATTTGGTAAGTGCGAGTCCGACTCGCGCATGAAGGGTTCCGTAGGTACCATAATCTATAACAAGTTTGTTGTATGGGAGCCCCCTTATATATTCATTTTATTTTTAGTATTAGTTGTTATAGCAGCAATGGAAATACATCTGTGAAAATTTCATCTGTCTAACTATCACCGTTCTTGAGATACAGCCTGATGAGTGGTGACAGACGGACGGACGGACAGCGAAGTCTCAGTAATAGGGTCCCGTTTTTACCCTTTCGGTACGGAACCCTAAAAACTAACTGCGCTGACTTAGCGACCCAAAATTAGTCTTGGCCTCCGACAAGAGCTCGCCACTTTACCCAATCCTGCGCAATCTGAATGATACGTAACGTAAATCAATAACGCCGTGTAACACTATAAAGATGTCATAACGACGCGCAGGAATCCATTAAACTTATTATAATTGGTTCATTTGGTAAAAATAAAACAAGGAGTACATTTCTACATTTATTGTAGGTATGTTACAACATATAAAACATAGATTAACAACAATGTTCAATATTTGTCACGTGCTACGCTAGTCTAGAACTCGTCTCGTCCTATACACACAACGCTGGCTGTTGCGACATGTTAAGGATTCAGCCCCACCATGCCCTGGCAGTTGCTAACAGCAGATTTCGTACTTCGAACGATCGATGTGCACAAGCGTAATCAGCACGTTAATAACTGACAGAACATGTCGAAATTAGGCCTCAATTGGTAAAAATAGTTCAAAACCAGTGGAAATAGGTTATATTAATTTTTTTTAACTTTATTGCCATTACAAAAACATCGATTTAAATGGTGATATTAATGCCATGAGGCAGTCAACAATAAGGCCAAACAGTAACAGTATTGGTGCTGGATTATATCATGAAACATTGATACCTGTTGTACACTGTTGACTGATTCCCACCAGCTTATTTTAAATCAAAAGAGCGCCCATTTCTACAACTGAAGAAGAATCAGCAACCTATATCTGCTTTAGCTTCGCCAAAGTTTGACGCCAAACCACTGGTAAGTAGGTATATCGAATTTATCGCTATAGTTGCATAATCATTGCATAAAATGCTTACAATATTTGTGCTTTAAGCTATATAATAATATGATTACGAACGCCTGGGCAAAATGTCTTTTGTCTGTGTTTTATTTGAGACTAGCTGTGCCCCGCGGTGTTACCCGCTCATCCCACGGGAACACTACATTTATTCGGGATGAAAAGTATCCTATGTCCTTCCCAGGGACTGAAACTATCTATATACCAAATTTTATCTAAATCGGTTCAGCGGTTTAAGCGTGAAGAGGTAACAGACAGACAGACAGACAGACAGACAGACACACTTTCGCATTTATAATATTAGTATGGATATAGACAATACAATATTATATAATATAAAGAATTTTAAACCAAAACCTCGCTTTAAATTTGCCGTAAAATTAATAATTGTTCCTGAACTCCTAAAGGGCTCCTGTGAAAGTATTCAAACGCATCTCTATCGTAAATAAATAGTACGGATTTTTTCATTTGCGTTTCATTAATTTGTGCAATAAGTTTCTTTTTATGTTTTCATAATAGCGTGCAGTGATTGATGGTCACGTAAAACTTCTTTACATTCTATTCGTCCACAGATTAGGTAATATTTTTAAGTAATCTTTGAGTGTTTTCTCTCCTTTTTCTAGCAGTAGAAGTTTCATGAAACTAGATACGGAGGGATGTTCCACCAGAATGTCTACTTTGTCCGGCACGTGACGCTATGAAGCTTTTAAAATCATACTGAAAATTCAAGAATTCACTATCAATACAAAAGCAAACTTATAATATATTGGCATACCACAAATTTACTTTCTAACCTCGATATAAGTATGAAAAGAATAGTGTCACGTGCCCGACATTCTGGTGGAGTGCTCCGGCTGGCGGGACCAGCTCCCGCTGCGTTAAAGCTATGTGTGCGATGGGGGGTCGCGGCCTCTACGCTACTTACGAGTACGAGTACGCTACCGGCGCTGCTTGGGTCACAAACCTACTAATACTACCTATGTATAAAATGTATCATAATCGGAACATATTTGCAATCTTCAAAATTGGTAAGAACCTACAGTGAAAAAAAACCACTGGCTCTATGCCATTAAGAGACCTGTGTCGATAAAAGGATATCTTACTCTTAAAAGCAAGTCTTTCGAAATAAGAGCTCTTTTTTAATCCAAGTTCTGTCGCACGTAACGTTACTTACACTTGTAACACAAGCAGCTGGCTAAAAGTCCTGGCACCTGCAGATGCCTTCAGTTTCGAAGTAAAGTAATTAAGTTAGTTCGCGCAATACTCCTTAAGCGTGTGTTATCTGTTGTGCGCTACCACACCACACGAGCATGTTGCTGTTCAGCATGTTTTAGTTCTTGCGGCATTGCGAGCCGCTCGGTGCGGCAACTTGTGCACCGAAAGGTTTCATCAATAAGCCCTTCCGCCCACAATAGTAAAAATCATTACTTGATAATGATGTAACCCTTTGAAAACTAGACGTAATTAAGTAATATTTTAGGGATTATTTTTGGGAACTAACTGAAATTACAATCCTGGTCTCGAAATATAACGTCTCCGTCAGTCCGTCACATATTATCTGCAGGCGCCAGGCTCGCGGCGCCGGGACTACACTTAACTAATAGAACACTTACATCGAAATCAATTCCTTTTCGTTTCCCAATAATTTATGCGCTAAACCTACTGTGCGTGGGCGCGAATACAATTCAAACTTTGTGAATGAAATACAGTGGCATTTGATTTGTTTCAAACTAAAAGTATTTTCTTTTTGTTTGAGAAAGTGACATGTTGTTTAGAAGTGCCTCCTGTGCTCTTCCATGACTGTACTTACAAGTTCTCAACAACAAACCTAAATAAACTTAATATATTTTGAATGCTAACGATAAGTAACTCAATCATACATTATTAACCGACTTCAAAATAAGGAGGTTCTATGTTTCACTCTATGTATTTTTTTACGATATAAAATGAAATAACAATAATATTCTGACTGTAGGTACAATGATCCCACGCACGCTTATAAAATGTTCCCGAACATAACCTACTTGCAACCGTCGGTGTCTACACATCCGCATTAATGTTCGCCACTCGCCGCTAGATGGCGCTAGTGGCTTCACTACATTGCATTACATTCGCTTATAAATATTTTTTTCTACTCCAGTACTTTTTTCTGTCATTTATATAGTTACTAACTCTAATATAAAGACATAAATTATGAAAGTCTGTAAAAATCTATACTCTACTGCCCACACTGCTAACCGATGGTATAATGTCGCCAAAAAAGCATCACTTAGTACCACAGATTACAAGATGAACAGCTGCATTCACACAATTTGCAAATTTAAAAAAAAACTTATTGTACTAAGGCATTGCTGCCAACTTAAAAAAAAAAGTTTTATCTTCAGTGCATGGATGTTTAGTATAGTGAACGTAACCTTTATGTATAAGTTTAATTTTTTTGACAATGTTTAGTATGGTGATCGTTTACCTTTATGTAGACGTTAATATTTTTTTGACAGATGAATGTCAATAAAAAAAAGTTTATCAGAGACAATTTTTCTTTTTAATTTTGTTGATTCCGAGCGGGAACATGTTATTATTTTCTTTGTTGTTTATTTGCATTTTATTTATGAAATGTCGAGTCGTAGAAAAAGTATTGTATGCAACGTTGTATAAGTAGGTCAAAAAACGCTCGTGGCATCTTTCTTACGATGTTCGCTACGCTCACATCGTAACCCATGCCACTCGCGTTTTTTGGCCCCTCTTATACAACGGTTGCATAAAATACTAAAATGGTAAACAAATAATAAAATCGTTTAAATATTGTGCATACATAGATCTACAGTTATATAATAACATTCGTTTAAAATGTTGTCAAGTAGCTGTGTTTCTATAATCTTTCGTTAATAGCCACAAAAACAACGTACCGACTAGATTTGTAGACACCTCAGTTTGGCTTGCTCTCTCTTTCGCTCTAGCGATTTAAAACGCTAGAGCAAAAGAGATAGACTCAAAACGATTAAATCGAGTGATTGATAGAGATCAAAAGATTACATTTTTGGTAATTTCAGCCTTGCAGTATTGCGAATGTGATGTTACAAAATCACTTAATTTTACACAAGTAATTCTAGTCAATAATGACAATTTTACACAAGTAACTCTAGTCAATAATGACAACTTGATCTATGTTTTCCACTCTATAACGTTAGAACGAGGGCATAGAATATTGTCACTATTACTGAGCGTCTACCTTACTGTCAAATCAACTGCTAACCTTGATCTGATCCTACTTAAGAGTCAAACCGTGCAGACTGTCTCACTACAAATACTATAAACACACTCCTCTTGTTTGCAATAAGAAACTATTAATGTCGTATTTTATCCCAACATAGATGTCAATCATAACATAACTGTACGACTAGAAATATAATAGGGATTAAACTGTTTAGAAAAGTGTTGCTAATTTATATTATTGGTATTGCCAGGAGATAGTCTGCATAAAAGACTGGGCTTATAACTGTTGCAATTATTTTTCTGATCAATACAACCGCTGAAAATCGTGGTTTCAAAGAGTGACCTAATGGACATCGCTACGGCAACGAGTAACAGAAAAAAGTTTATTGACCCATAATAAATAAGATCCACCAGAGAGCGGCGGCGGCGGAGCCCGTCCAGCACAACTATGCTTCGCGACTCTTGTCGCGCGACATAGCGCTACCCGTCCTCTCACATTACTGCACAGAAAGAGACGGGTAATTATCTCGCACGAGAAATAGTCGCATATGAGAGTTATGATAAAGGTGGTGCTGTACCCGCCTCAACCCGCGCCGCTCCGTGTCGACGACGACGCGCCAAACGTTTCACCTTTAATAGAAAGGAGCTTGCAAAGTTCTCTTTTATCGGACGGTTATGATCCCTTATAAAAACGTTTCTCATCCTACTTCAGATTTGAACGTTCCTTAATAGTACAAAGATTTGAAACCATCGCTCCTAGTGTTTGCATAGTATTTATACGAGTTACACGCGTACACTTGCGTTCGACATCTGTGCAAATAAACTGGCTACAATTTACACTTACGCTACATACACGCGCTTTGGTCTGAAATCTACTTCCACAAAACCGATGCTCATAAATACATCCATGATAAATTATATAAGAAAGTATAAATAAATGCAACATCTAAAAAATATTTGTTTAACAAATCCTTTATATAACTTACTCTAGGCTTTGGGTAATGCTTCGCATTGGGCTACAAGTGATCAACACATAATAAACAACTACGGTTTTACGTCTCTCCGACTGCTTACATAAATATAATATACACCTACATATATCTATCCCTTGTCTTGGTGCACGTTACATTATATCTGGAATGCGTCAAAAACCCCAATTAACAACCGATAGCTTTGTCTTTCTAATAATTTACAGTAGAAACCGGTTACCATGACCTTGAACACCATAGACGTCATTCTAAACAGACGCCATGAGAAACGACATGATACATGCGAGGAAAACATTATCACACAGTTACCTGCAATACGTATCTAAATGGATAGCATATTCAAAAACGTCTAATGCAATAAATGTTCCATACCAGAGTCAGATTTTCGGCGCATCTGCTTCATATAATTGCAGTTAACTATACATAGGGAATATGATTAATGAAAATTATTGGTCGTTATAGGCGGCGTCATAATAAACGGATTCTGCTATACTAGTGAAACATAACCTACGTATTTTATTAGTAGCAAATAAAGAATAATTATATAATTTACGCTACTTTGCAGATCGTTGTAGCTATGCAAGATGACGCATTCAAGTTCTCAAAATGTGTAAACACATCACCTCTCGAAGGTGACCAGACTTAGGCCACTAATAAACCAGGAATATCCCCCAAATACAAATCAAATGGAGGCGAACCACGCATGGCTGTGCATCTATAGACTCCGCTATACACCACAGCAGTGAGCGGCCGCGGGTTGCGGCGCCTCCGACAAGTCCTCGTCATGTGAAACCCACAGGTTTCAGGTTCGATTCAGCTCATTTGAGAACCAATGTGAACTTAACACGTCATGCCGGTCCAGCATAGGTACCGTCAGACTGATGCGGAGTCAGCTACCAATATTTGGTATACCCCCGCGTAAAATCAGTAGCAATCTTCAGCATTAACCCACGAGTTAACGCTGGTCGTGCTCAGCACACAATAGGTGGTGTAAAATTCGTTACAATCGACGTAATGCACTCGGGTTAGTACCAAACAGGAAATCTCGATGCACCTGAATACCGAGCGAAATCATTCATAGTTGGTCTCAGACTGGCGCGAAGTCAGTTACAATCGACGCAGCGAACAGGACTGAAGTTGGTAGCGGGCTCGACGGCTGGAGGTCGGCAGGGCGAGCCTCAGAGCAGGGTGCATTTCCCGAATTTTCTGCGGCGACGGTCCTTTTCCTCTTGTTGTGGATGTTTGCGGATGATGCGGACGAGCTGCGAATAAAATAATACTAAATCTCCCATTTCCAATTATATCATTGCAATTGGTTGATACGCAGTAACACATTCGGAGCTCATCACAAAATTTCTAAATCAATTTATCTTTTAAATTACAAAATGTCTTTACAGAATGGTTATCTTCATTACTTAAAACTCTACCAAGTGATCGCCAAATATTTTTTTTCTCAAACATACAAAAAAATACTGTCGTAATGTTCCATACAATAGTCGAGACTATGGAAGTATTCCGTTTCAGGCAAAGTGCTCAGACCAGCAAAGCAACCTTTTTTTGGTACAATCTCAATTTACGACGTTAATTTCTTGTAGTTTTTATTCTGTTTTATTTCATTGCATGTTTGGGAAAAACACTATACCAGACTCGACGCGAACAGGGATTGCCGGCCTCGTATCTCTAGACAGCCGGCAATCCCTATTTGGCGACCTCTGCAGGTCGCCTCCTGTGTCCAGCTGCAGCTTGTGCTGCCCCCACACAGGATGTGTACTGTCCTACCTCGTGGAAGGCGCGCTCGATGTTGAGCGGCGGCTCCTTGGCGCTGGTCTCGATGTAGGGCGCGCCCAGCGCGCGCGCCAGGTCGCGGCCCGCCTCCTCGCTGACGGCGCGCACGTGCACGAGGTCCACCTTGTTCGCCGCCACCAGCATCGGGTATGTCTCCCTGTAGGCAAAGAATAAATTCACACTCACTTCTTGCTAAGTATGGCATTATAATAAAAATGGGCGATAAGCTCTGTTCGTATGTAAAATTTATTTTCATAAATACAGGGTGATAATCAACGAAGACGATCAAATTATATTGCCCTGAGTCGTAGTCGAGCACTCGTAGGAGATGCCTTTCCCGGTTTCTTTGGATTCTCGGACTATAATCTGCTCCCCATCCTGCTCCTGCTAAGAGGGCTGTATACCTGTCCTTGACGCGCAGGATCTGCGTGTGGAAGCGGCGCAGGTTGCGGAAGGACTGCGGGTCCGTCACCGAGTACACCAGCAGGAACCCGTCGCCCTTGCGCATGTACTGCTCGCGCATGGCGCTGAACTCCTCCTGCCCCGCCGTGTCCAGCACTGCCAACGGTACATCATTTTAATGTTTCTTCAAGGTCAGACAAACAACGATAAGACGGTTTTCTTTGGCTTAATATTCGTACACATGAAACGTACGGTCAATATTTTCACTCTAATCAGTCTACGTAAGTATGAAACAACATCACTAGACCACAAATGCTATACACCAAGCTCACAACTATTCCACCTATACCTTGATGTCCACATCAAGGTATAGTCAACTAGTGTTGTCTTCTAAGACAACACTAGTTGACTAGTTAATCACACCTGCAAGCATGTCTGTTCGATCAGACCTGTCTGTCTAACGTTTCAGTACTTGTCTGTATATAATATAGAGCAGTATGTGACATACTGCTCTAGTCTAGAGTCCTGACGACTCACCATCGAGGATGCACCACTGGCCGTCCACCTCCGTGTGCTGGATGTAGGAGTCCTCGATGGTGGGGTCGTAGTCCGTCACGAACAGTTTCTGGAAGAACTGTATGGTGATGGCGCTCTTGCCCACGCCGCCGTCGCCGACCACCACGAGCTTCACCTGCAAACATCCAGTCCGGACAGACCGTTGCGTACGCATTCAAGTCGTTTAAGGGACTGGGAAACTTCTCTGAAGTTCGAAATTCAAATTCATATTGTCACGTTCCTTTCGCTCTTTAGTTAAACAATTTGGATGAGCCAGAGAATGGCACGGTTCGAATTTCGAAGTTCGGTGCAACCCTTTTAGTCACTATTGGCGGTACTACTATATTAGTTTAAGGCCGCCCCATCGGGGAAAGAGTACTTGCGATCCTGCTAGCGGGTTTAAACTACGTCCATAATACACGTTCGATCGAGCAAACTGATGGAGAAGATACTACTGGTAACTATAAGAGTTGGATTTGAGTGTTGTATCTGTTTGAAGGTGTTTTAGGTAAGTACTCATAACCTATGTTAAAGTGGTTCAAATGTTGCGTTAGATTTATTTTGCCGGAAGAGCTTTGACGTAGGGTATTAAAACCAAGGCATGGTTAAGTATAGAAGTCAGTAGTAGCTTGAGGCTCAGTGTAGTATAAGTACTCAACTTAAACAAATATTTTGCACTTGGGTCTTATAAGAAATAGCGATTTCTTAATACTCAAAATGTAGCTGCTTTAGAAATGCTTGTGAGAGAGATTTTAGAGCTCTGGGATTTATTCCATTAGGAACAGTGGTGGTTCATGGATGACTTGCAGCTATGAAATTAAGCTGCAATTAAAAGTAGCCATAATAATAAAAAATCTTCCTGTACCTGTTCATACATGGAATATATTTTAATTCTAAATCTAAAACTCGTTGTATGGCTCCCCAGCACGTGACCCCACATCGCCGTGATGTGGGTTGTCAGATCTAAATATAGAAATTAGTATCTACCGAGGGAATGCTGGCACGATTACTGGGCCACTTATCGTGTTAATTTGTATCCTACAAATATATTTATTAATGATTAGGTTTGTGAAGATATTTGTCACTCAATGGAGTGTTAATGGAACCATAAATACCACATAAATAATAACAACAAGGAAATTTAAGTAGTCGCAGGGAGCTACCACCACAATAGATAGATAAGTGTTGTGTGTGTGGTTGTGTATTTGTTTTCGTATGTCCAGAATGGTACAGAAGAGTTAGAAGTAACATCAGGGCACTGACATACAGGTTAATACACTTATGAAATATATTCTCCATTCATGCAGAAACTTTTCTAGCTTCTTAGGGGTTTTGATTTATTTGTCTTTTTACAGTCTCTCACATTCCAAATAGTGCATTATGTATGTTTCTTCACGAGCTAAACAATACTACTTCTGATGTGGCAGCTGTTCCTGTAGCAAGGTTCCGACACCCATTTTCAAGTTCTAATTTTGTTTTATTACAATTACATTGCCAATATGTTAAAAGTTAATTCTGTTCCAGCATACTATCACATACAACAGGAAAAGCCGTCACTCACAAACAAAACAAAGTAACACATACACTGTCACTCCCCAGGAATATCGACATGGCCTCTTACTATCAACTCTGAAAACAAACGACACACTGCAGCGAGGGCCACCAGCACTGTCCGGGGCCAATTTGACACCAATAAGTCACAATGATTCATATTCAATGATACTGTATTATTTATAAATTGTCCTTTGTGCTGTTAATAGGCATGATTATCTATGTTGCACAATAATGATAACCAAATAAATAGAAACAGAAATGAAAATATGATATCGACGCTGGAACGACTAATTGACTAACGTGCATTTATGAAACTTTACAGTAGAACAAAAACAAAGTATTTTTTTCGAAAAAAAAATCATAACTTTTTTTCTTTTTGTTATACGATAAAATGATGTATTGACGAGTAGAAGATAATTGCGATGAAAATTTAACTATGATGGCTATTTTTCGGAATAACGTGTATTTTAGAAATAAATTGCACGTTAGCCAATCGGCCTCTAATTGCGAAGCGGGAAAAAGGCTTAACTGCCATTTTTAGCATCGCTTTCAGTACGGGTAGTTAACTAAAGTGAGTGTTAACTTCAAACATTAAACCATAAAAATGCATAACTAGGCTAGTATTACAAAACTGTAACCGAATAAAAGGCATTACTGAACATTTGCTCCATTAAGCAAGTCATGTATAATATCTTAAGAAACACTTGCACTAAAGTAAATCCTTTCTTTAGTTTTTGTGCCATAATGCAAACTAGAATTAATTGTTAAATTTCCGATATGGAGTCTTGAATTGAGTTTCATTTCTGCAAATCTTCCATTTAAGATTAAAATTCGCTTAATAATAGAACATGGCTTCAATATAGACGGGTAGGATTATTTTAAAGGGCTTAAACTCATATAAGAAAATAATTTACTATGATCACGTATGGATATCTCCTTGCTAGTTCGAAATATATGTCGGGCCGTTCCTGACAAAGTTTATATTATAAGAAAATCTTATAATAAATAACATTACTTAACCAGAATGGCTATAATTATGTAACAGAATAATATGGAGCATAGAGAAATGGAGCCAATTAAAAAAAAACTTGGCTGTACCAGTTTTATGTTCTTCTGAGGTGCACATTGAAATTTTCGTGCACAAGCCTTCTTTTCATCTCCTATCAAAGTATTAAGCATGATCTTGATAATATTATTTCGGTTAGTACGAAAGACAGGCAACCAAAACACCACAATATGGTGGAACTACTGGAAGTAACTGAAACCTTCAGTCGCGCCTTCAAACGGAACGGAACGGCGCCATCGGAACGGAACAGAACAGACCTATCTCCGAAGCTGGAACCTACAAGTACCTTGGTATGACACAGTCATTGGGTATTGCGGGCGGAAACATTAGGCAGGCGTTAAAGGACCGTTTTTTTGGTGGCTTGACAAAAGTATTTAACAGTATTTTGTCAGGTGACGATCAGGCGTGCACTTGTGATACCCCTCCTCACTTACTCCTTTGGCGTACTAAGGTGGACTCAGACCGAACGAGACGCTCTGAATCCGAGGCTCCGTCAGATGCTCACTACACATCGCATGGGGCAGCCACGCTTACCAGTTGATGAGACTGTACATCTTACGTAAGTGTGGATGCCGTGGCTTTTTAAACGCCAAGGATAACTGCCAGGTGTACAGTCTTAGGAAGTATTTCCTAAACAACGAGTGTGCAATTTATCGCGATGTAGTAGCAGTTGACAAACGCCTCACCGCTCTCTCCTTGACAAACGAAAACTGGCGCAGACCAAAGGTGCTTCACATCGATGACCGCAGGTATGTATGGAAGAGCAGGGAGCTACACGGATGGTTCTACAAGGCCCGGAGCCCGATGTAGATCCGCTCGCGTCAATGAACTGGCTACGCTTTGGTTCGGCTAACTTTTGTCTGTGCAATTGCGGACGAAGTAATGATGATGAACAACTACCGGAGATATATCCTGAAGGACGGTACGGTCGACATTTGTCGGGCATCCCGCCATCACATCTTGCTAAAGGCGAGTGCTTGCACAGACATAACCAAGTAGCCAGGATCATTCACCAGCAATTTGCTCTTTAATAAACCATTTGTACAATTGTTGTATGAAAAACCTGTCCAAAGAAATGTGAAATGAGTGAATAAGTGGCAAAACTTTATTAATTACATCCCTACATTTGCACAAGTAAGACACCCCCGCAACATGCACGCGCAGAAATAACGACCATCGGACGCGTTAATAAAACTCAATACTGCCTACTTACATGTGCTTGTGCACGGTTCGTTTGTTAAAAATAATATTTACAAAAAGGCGGCTTGCCAATTATTTACCTATTTTGTGAATAAATATCATAATAAACATTTTTTAAAACTTAAGTGTGTCTTCGTTAATTCACGCAGTCAAAACAGTTTAATGTAATTAACACTATTTAAAACTAACCCGATATTCACGAAAAGTAAAATGGACTCTCGATCAGCAAAATTTGGCACGAAAGTCGACACATCCTTCCTCGAGTAGCTTTGACCGACGACTAACGAGCCGGACCTCTCCTAAGTTCTTGAAAATTTTTACGCTTACCCGCAGTATTTTGTTTTTATGGAGCCCAGAATGAAACGGTTAAACTTCGGATGTAACATTATAATTTTCTAGACTATTAGCGTAAATACCATAAACTTGTGCTTCACCAGTGGGGATAAACAGCTAACGTGCAATACCCATGTATCACGATTTTAGAAAAAGGTCTAACCTCCACTAAAAGCATTTTTTTGACCCCAGCAAAATGGTTATTTAGCCAACGGGAATGAAATTTCCGAAAACAAAAACCGCTAAAGGCAAAAAAATATTTTACGTTTTAACTAACGGGCATTTTTTTTTAATCTCAACAAAATGCTGGCTCTTTAGGCAAAAGTTTTTTAGTAAATCTACTTTTTCTGAATTGCTAACAAGCCAAAAAAGTCCTCCGATCGAGCTCAAACCCGGCTCATTAGACGCAGAAAAATTCGCTGATTTCAACGGTGTATATAACTCCATTTGCCCAAAAATGGCTCGTTAGTCAATTAGCCATTCCAGCGTCGATATATATAATATGAATGCCATTGTTATTTGTTCCTGCTGGTTGCCAGTGGTTTGAGCATACTGTCAAAATTCTTATGGATATTAATAGTCTTTATCCATTTCTGTTCTTAAGTTAGGGAGCTCCCTGCTGCCAGTAGCAGGTGTGGCTAAGACTAATGCTAGACAACATCCTGATGATGAGGCCTGTGTTTAGGAGAACCTCCTCTGTTATGCGAGACTTATTAAAGGGATTATGTCTGAATTTTGCTGACAAGATTACATTCTTGTGATACTTATAATAAATAATGCTATGTTGCAAATTTATTGTGTGTTAATTTTTTAGCAGCAGCAATGTCTGCTAGCATATACATTGAAGAGGAAAACCCTGCCTAAACCATTACAATTTATATTTTTTTGCTTTGATATTAACAGTTCTTTATCTATTTTACTAAGGTTTTAGTGGGCACAGTTGACGGAAAACTCCATTGTGTGCTTCCGGGTTGCACAATATAAGGTATGACAATAGTAAATATAAGTAATTAGATAGCAATGAATACCTCAATTTGACAGTAAAAGTGTGAATTTGATATTCACTCTGGGAGTCTGAAAGCTATGGTTTGCTGTTGAAGATTGGCATTATTTCTTAAATTTTTGATTGAAAAACATAAGCAGTATTGCAGTAATAGGCAGATATATGCAAGATGCTCTTGCATGCAGTTGTGTGTGTATTCAAGATTTTACTTATTGCTATTTTTCCTATCTGTACCAAAAAAAAAACATTTAAAAATATCAAACATCTATTCACACAAATTTCTCATGCATGCAAGAATTTCTTAAGTTATTTACTTATGAATAATTTAAATCTCTTGTTACCTATTAAGTGTCATAATAGGAAACTAGTCACTCATTAGGAGGAAATTTTGTTATTACAATCACAATCCTCAAGTATTATTTAAAGCAAGTGTAATTAACTATGGTACAATACAGGACATTAGATGAACACTGTAAGTAGAATTTTATCTATCATAGATAAGATAATAACGCTGTTTTTGCGTCTGATCGAACTTATAAACATATACAATAAAGTTACAATTAGTTTTGACCAATTTTTCGACGACGTAAATAACATCGCGAGTGCTACGTACCGTGGGTAAGTTTTCATTAGGAGGTCCCGGGCGCGTCATGTCGGGGTCGCGCGCCGCCGCCCCTCCGCTGCCGGCTGCCGAGAGCTCCGATGCTCATGGGATATTATCTGCAACACCATACCACGGTAACAAACACTACATTTTACACTGTATTTCCTTGTTGGCAACTCACAGTGGCCCCACGCCCGTCCCCAGCTGACGGGCGACGAGGACGCGTCTTGTTTTCGTCTTAAAACCAAACTCCGCCGCCCCTCACCTCATTGTTTGTCGACTGTTTTTGTTGTATACGGCGCGTGGACGGAATTATCGTGCTGATGATGTGTAGAAATTAACTGAAGTCAACACAAAAGGTAAAACAGTTTCCCCATTATTATTTTCTTTCCAATCCACTGTCTGAAGTGAAGTGACTGACAGATCGATAAAGGCGAAGTTGGTCGCGAAATAACTGTCAAAGTCAGACGTCACTTTAGGCTGTTTGAGTTCCAGGCGTTACAGTTAGCATACATTTTCTAATTGAGCAAATAATTATTAATTCTGGCTGAGCTACACGGCTATCAGATCTAGGATTTGGTAATAGATCCGTACCTTGTATTGTGTGAGAAAGGGAGCCGTTATTTCAAGCGAGAAGCGTAGTTGTCGTGCTTGTGCTAAAAGGGTGGTCTCAACGAGAGTGTACAACAGAGATAAGAAGGAGAAATCCCCAAACTGTGGTTTAAAAGTACAAAGACTGTCTTACATGGTAGTCTTGTTTTTAGGTCGTAGATTTTATATTTGCACTGTTAAGTTATTGATAATTTACTGTTGTTTTAATTCAATAGTTTGTTAGTTTTTGGTTTTAGTTTAATGTAATAGTTATCTAAATATTTTAATATTGCAAGGCAACATTATGCATTGTTAGTCATGATCATGACTCATGGTCATGGCCATGAGCGATTATAATGATGATTCTATACTTACGTAAATGTATTTTCCCATGCAATTAGATTATTCATTACTAATTACGCCCGACTCCGTAAAATTGGGTTTGTACTTTGAACTGCTTCGGTTCCACCATGAATTAGCATCCAATAGTATTAGATTGTAAAATTTATTCAAAATCTTTGATATTAAGTCGATTTGCTTATAATAATACACATTACGAAACCTATTTCTTGCTGTCTCAATAAAATCGCAATCACCGACTTATATCTTAGGTACCTGTGACTCCTACTCCCCAGCCCGGGCCCCCGCCGGTCGCAGGTGTGAATTTATTAGCGCAGTCGACCCATCACTCGCCTCACACGTATACAGCGGGATTCGCCGGGGCTGGAACAGACGTGCCAAGGAATACAAGGTGCATGTTTAGCGCGGAAATAAATTGAGATGAGCGGTGACAAAAACACGTGAATAGTTTAATAGTAAACAAGTCTAAGACTTGAATCAATGTTAGTCAGATATCACACTGTAATCACTATATTAATTTTATAAAGGTGAAAGTTTGTGTGTGTTTACGTGTTTGTATGTTTGTTACTCCTTCACGCTCAAACGGCTGGATCAATATTCAATAACGGCTTTTGATATATTTTGTTATGAATGTAGATAAAATGTAGTATTCCCATGGGATGAGCGGGCGCATTAGACTAAAATGGCCTTTAATGAACATTATTTGAAAATGTTGTTATTTTGTGATATTGTTTGAAATCGGTGATCCAACTATGTGATTTAATATAACCAAGCCTAAACTTTTGGGTCCCTTTCAACCTAAGGGAGACACGATCCCTATGTTCTCTTTTATTACGAATAGATCACCGAATCAACGTCTATTTATCTTCCATCGCTAGCACAGAATGAAAACTGCCTACTTCACAAGCAGTTATCTAGTTTTGTCAGTAGATTGCAACGAATCATCCGGTCGAATGGCTGCACCAGATCAAAGGCCGGCAGTCCTATTTATCCGATCATCATACAAACACTATTAGCCGGACTGGCAGGGTGCTGAAACACTAACCCCAGCCCTAGCACTACACCGCTCGTAAGGTTACTTTACTTTGTATATGTTGCCTTTTCACTTTAGCTTTCATTTCACTCGACGACGCGGTTGGGGCCGTTTGTAAAAACTTGCCTACTGACGAGCCGGCGGTCCCGGCCGGGACCGGGCCCGGGTTCGAATCCCAGCCAAGGCAAATATTTATGTGATGAACTCGAATATTTGAGCTTGGGTCTTGGTGGTTCTATGTATTTAAATATATGAATCTATATAAGTATGTAAATCGTCGTCTAGTAGGTACCCATAACACAAGCCTTCTTGAGCTTAATTTGGGATTGGATCAATTTGCGTGAGGTTGTCTGATACATATTTATTATTATTTATTTATTATTTAATTACATACATTGATACTCATCGAGAATAATCTAATATTAAACGTTATGTGTGTATTGAGAGTACCTAAGTACCTATATATACTAATTTATTACGGTTGATAAGAATACCCATTCCTTTAATAGCAATTCCCTTTCATTTTTAACTTCGCGTTGCTAACATAACAAAACACTACTACTTTCGATAAATAGTTATTTGTTATACAAGGGGGGAAAGTTGTATTTCACCCGCGAGTGTTTATTTGAAACACGAGCTAGCGAAAGGATCCTATGATTGACCACGAGCGAAGCGAGTGGTTCAAAATAGAATCCTGAGCGTAGCGAGTGTTTCAATACACGAGACGTAAAATAACTTTCGCCCGTGTATAACACAAAACTTTTCACCTCACTACAGCGAGGAAAAAAGAATAAGGGTTTGTACTATATCTTTGAAAAATATCTGCAATAATCAACCAATTTGCCACTTATTGAAACTAAGGTCTAATTAGCTTTCATGTAGGTATTTTAAACGGGATTTTTCAGAAAATAAGCTCATGTCAAATTTTACTTTAGCTGCGTTGAAACGTCAAAATTCTTTCTCCACATGTGGATAAAAAGCGATTTTCTCAATAGATATCAAACAAACAAACTGGGCTTTCCGAGCTAGTGAGGTGAAAAATATAAAGCTACGTCGGCACCGGATTAAGCCGCGCTGAAAACCTTTTCATGGGGCGCGGAGATTCAGCATTCAAAAAGGATACTTTGCCCAATTTAAGTAGGCATTACCACGAATGTAGGCAAGAGCAATACTTTCTACGATATGTGCGGTTGCATCATAACGCCACATAACCGTAAACCCTCCCGAAACGTGAGTTTCATTTTACAGGGATGTACCGGCTTCCGGGAATTGATTTAACGTCCCTGCCGGCGCTCCCACTTTGACCCACTTACACCCACGTAACCCCACACTTACAGCCCGCTGCAGCGGCTATGTTAACCTCTATATAACTTACTAACACGGAAGCCTAGTTTAGTCTAGACTAACTTGAAGAACGTGCCTCGGGTCTAGAGCTCGAGTTCGGCTCTTGTGTTCATAAGTTTGCTTCAACTTTTATACTTACTGAACTGACACAGAATTGTAATTTCTGTGTCAGTTCATAAGTATACTAATCCATTATCATCCGCCCATTTCGTATAATTTCGGCAGTCAATATAGTGATTAATTTTATACTCTAAAGAAGAACATTCATATTTGATACGACTTGCGTAAATATATGTTATGATATACTTATGTTATGATATAATGCCTCGCGGCTCCAGCCGTATTTATTACGTATTATTACGTGTATAAAATGTCTTTTTATTCAGATATCGTGCATCATCTGTAGCATTCCAAGAGTGCATTACCTTTATAGGCACTTTGATTAATTTTCTAGATGACACGTAAAAACACACAAATACCAACGGGTGTGTGGGCCTCCAACATTGGAACGTGACTGAAATTATTCTGAAAAGAGAATCATCTCTTAGTCTGTCTGTCTTGAAAACCCCGTCAACCATATTTAAGTCTAGCAAGTATAGGCATACATAAAATGCCATAGGTATCTTACCTTTTACATTTCTTATGGTGCGACCGCAAAGTAAACCATTCTCACCACATATGCTGAAGATTGCGTGCGGGTGTGGGCGCACCCGTACCTACATTTTGCGTGCCGGCTATCGAGGCGCCCATCAGTCGCCGGCCTAGCGCCAACTCTTTCAACCTCGGTCGAGGAAACGAGGAAGCTATATGGGGTCATCAATGGACTCGTGGGTATACTTGTATACAACTATTGTTGAATTGACCTGTTTATTGCGGTTTCGTGTCATTCACCTCAAACCATGTACCTTAGTAGTTTTCAGTCGTAGTTTAATTGGATATTACTGACGAATGGAACGATTTACTACTATGGAAAGATACAATGTTAATGCAAAATAAAATACTGTAAGGTGATCAATAAATCCATTTCTCTTATAAATATATTGAAATAGCTATCTACTTACTCTACTTATGCTTTATATACCTATTCGGTGCCAATATTACAAATGCCAAAGTACTTAATTGTTTGCCCTTGTTTCATGCAACAAGGCAGCAAAAGGCTCGCCGTGAAAAACTGCATGGATCTCGAGGGATAAGTGAAAAGCATCTAAAAAGTAGGTACGTTCCCGGAAAATCCTAACATCTATGTTAGGTTTAGAGGTTAGGGAATCGGGAGAAAAACACACATGCGTACGGTTCAAGATACTCTACTCGACTAATGAGCATGTGGTGGGGCGCAGCCACCGTTACTTGCTACTTGTCTTAAAACTAGTTACCTAATCTATAACATCCCTCCACCCTTAGCCTAAAATAAATCCGGTTGTTTTCGCGTCCGCTTAGAGGCGGCCTCTGATTCCGACGTAGCGAGCGGCGCGGGGCGCGCACTGCCGCCCGCGCCTGAGGGCCCCGGGATCGGTTCCGCGACGGCATCGGCAGCCACCGCAGTCGCGGGGGTGAGGATCGGCTCGTTTCCTGCCACATGAGCAATATTCTCGTCGAGAAGATCTCCCGGGGGCGAGCTCGCGGACACAAGGGGCTGATCCGAACTGGGGTCAGGCACGATCTGAGCGTGGTCCACCGTGGGCCAGGAAATGAAGGCCGGCATCGGAATTTCGGTCGATGATGTTCCGGGAACGGGCTGATCGCTCTCTGCCAGCGCGTGGTCTCCCGCGTTCCCTCCTTTATATTTCCAAAGTTGATTGGAATGCCTTTTCACCAATACCTCTCCGTCCAGTAAACGAACTAAGTACACTGTTGAAGCGAGACGCTTAACAACTACACCTTTCGACCAGAAACACTTCGATGCTTTATAACACTTAACTAATACTAATTCGTTGGTAATAAAGTCCACTTTACGTTTGCCGCCGTAATACTCAATCTGCGAGCACTGATTATTGCGAACATTATCACTGAGTGCTGTATCTGACGAGGTAGGTGAAACAGTGTTAAGTAGATCCAATCGGCAACGTAATTTTGAACCGAATACGATCTCTGCAGGACTCTTGTCAGTCGTACTGTGCCTAGAATTCCGATATTGAAATAAAAATTCATTTAGTTTACTGTTTAACTGCTTTTGACCGTAACCTGCCAAGAGTATTGATTTTATTGCCCTTTTTATGATTTTAACAAATGATTCCGCCTGACCGTTACTTATTGGGTTGTACGGTGGGGAAGTTAAATGTACGATACCGTTACGAACACAAAATTCTTTAAAATCTACCGAAATAAAGGGAGTTCCATTATCGGTGCATATGGTATGGAATAAACCGAATCTAGCCATAGTTTCGCATAACTTATCAATAACAACGCCTGTACCCATGCCCGATGTTACGTCAAAACACTCCACCCACTTAGTGTAAGCATCTACTATAAGGAGATAAGATCTATTATTGATTGGCCCGAGAAAATCACAATGTACGCGATAGAATTGTCTAGGCGGGTAAGGCCAGGGCGCGAGAGCGGCGCGGGGGGGGGATGGACGCAATCGGCAGCATACGTCACAGGATTGAACATAACAATCGATATCGGTCGACATGCCGTGCCACCAAAACCGGTCTCGCGCTTGAGCCTTCATTTTATTCGAACCTAGGTGTCCGTTATGTAATTCCGACAGTATTGAATTACGACAGGTTAATGGAACTACGATCTTATGACCGCGTACTAAGCATTCGTTCTCGATGGCTAACTCGTGACGGCAAGATAGATAGGGCAACAATTGTGTGTCACGAACTTTGCCCGGCCAGCCGTTTAATACATATTGATACACCTGTGACAAGGTAGGATCAGATTGGTAAGAACGACGTATATCATCTAGATTTAAAAATCTCTTGCCGTCGTAAACAAAATTTATATATGTGGCTTTGTCAAGGAGACTATTGTCATCGGGTATTACTTTAGGTTGATTACAGTTGCTCGTAGAACGGCTTAAAAAATCAGCCGCGTTAAGCGCGCTGCTTATATACTCGATTCGGAAGTTATATGATGCGAGAAAAATTGCATATCTCTGCAACCTGTTAGCAGTGACCTCTGGCACACCTTTATCGGGGTTTAATATTGAAAGTAGTGGCCGATGGTCAGTTCTCAACACAAAAGGAGTGGATCGGCCATATAGGTATTGGTGGTATTTTCGTACACCATATATAATGGCCGTCGCTTCCTTTTGAAGCTGACTGTACGATTTCTCTGCAGCTGTAAGGGACCGAGAAGCGTACGAGATCGGTTTCTCTGCCAGTCCCTCATCTTTTTGAGATAATATTGCCCCTAAACCTGTTGGGGAAGCGTCTACAGTAAGAATTAGAACAGCGTCAGGGTTAAAGTGTGCTAGGACCTCATCTGACGCTAACTTGTCCTTAATTGTAGATACTGCACGGTCATGAACCGGAGACCACTGCCAGGGGGTACCTTTTTTTAAAAGATCATGCAAGGGGGCTAGGATAGAAGACGCATTTCTAACAAACGACCTATAATAATTAACCAGGCCCAAGAAAGACTTCAGCTCGGACAGGTTAGAAGGGGTCTTCGCTTCCATGATGGACTTAACCTTGTCAGGGCATTTGTGAAGGCCATTTCGATCGATCACAAAGCCTAGGTATGCTACAGAGTCCTGGAAAAGGGAACACTTCTCCTTCTGGAGAACCAGTCCTGCTTCTTGCAGACGGCTGCACACCTGGTGGAGACGCTCCAAGTGCTGTTCGTGATTATTACCAGTTATGAGAATATCATCTTGGAACAACAAAACGCCAGGAACACCGGCTAACAAGCTCTCCAAAGTTCGCTGAAATATAGCTGCTGAACTACTGAGTCCGAAAATTAGCCTGGTAAACTTAAATATTCCCTTGTGTGTATTTATACACGTCAGCATTTGCGAATCTTCACTAAGCTTAAGCTGATTGTACGCACGGGACAGGTCCAATTTGGAGAACTGCTGTCCGCCATGCAATTTGGTGAACAGTTCGTCAATCCTCGGCAACGGATACGTCTCGATTTCGAGTTGCTTATTTAATGATACTGAATAATCAGCGCACAGCCTTATCTTACCGTCTCGTTTAAGAACAGGTACCACGGGGCTCGCATACTCAGTATATTTCACAGGTACTAGGATGCCCGATTCTACTAACCGATCTATTTCTTGTTCGACTCTCTCACGGAGTGCAAAGGGTATCGAACGGGCTTTAAAAAAAAATGGTTTTGAACCCGGTTTTAATTTGAGGTCCACAGTTACGTCTTTACAGCAACCGAGTGAATCGGAGAATAGCGATGGATATTTTATAGTTAAATTATGTAAGATATTTGAGGTACTTTTCGCAACACATGAGTTTACTGCAGATATTTGTAGATTAAAAAGGGCAATAAAGTCTCTCCCGAGTAGGCTCGGTCCTCCATCCCGGGTGACATGTACTCGTAACTTCGCCGTAGTTGACCTATACGTAAAAGATAATTCTATAGTTCCTAAGGTTGCGATAGCACTACCATTATAACTCTGGAGAATTGTATTGGTAGGTTGCAGCCGTTGATTTGAAAAGTATTTATTGTAATTTATTTCGGATATAATGGTCACGGCAGAGCCCGTATCCAGCTCAAAAAGCAATTCAACTCCGTTTACATTTACAAATTCCTGCATTGGTTCGCCTTGGAACGATCTAATGTGGAATAAGGTTGGCTTACCATCATCTCCTTCGACCTCGATATGACAGCACTCATTGATAGTGTTAACGGATTTTTTTGGACACACCCTACGTAAATGTCCCTTTACTCCACAAGACTTGCACGTATACTGTGTGAATTTGCACGTGATCGCTTGATGGCCCCTATACCCGCATGCTGGGCAGACAACAGAGTCACCGCGATTTGGAATGGCCGGGCGCGGCGCAGCGCCGGCGGGCTCAGAACGACGCGCCTGCCAAGGCGCGCGCGACGACGATGTCGCCATCTTGAGAACCGGCAACGCTTCGTTGACGTGTAGATGAGCCGCTGGTGAAGCGCCTAGCACGGCCTGGGAAGCTCCTTGGCGGGCACAACGAATGCCTTCCGCTATCTCCAGCGCTTTGCTAAACGTGAGCTCTGACATCTGGACAGTGAATAACTTGTCACGCTCCGGCCCCGGCAGCATACCGAGTACAAAACGATCACGTAGCGCCTCGCTCAAATATGCCGCGGAAAAGCTGCAGTGGGCGGCAAGCCCACGGACCCTCGCAGCCCACTCCGCCAGGCTTTCGTTCAATGCTTGAGTCGCAGAGTGAAACTTGAACCTTTCGGCAAAGCCGCATTTAACTGACTTGAAGTGGTCGTCTAATAGTTTAATTACAGCGTCATAGTCCGCACTTGTAACATCAGCCGGCAGCGCAAGATCCCGCACTAACTTATAAGTGATCTCTGACAAACTGCTTAGTAACACAGCACGACGTTTGCACTTCGACTTATCTTCCGATTCACCTAAGTCGTTCGCGAAAAACCATTGCTCAAGTCTATCTTTGTACAAACTCCAATCTTGCAGTTCATGGTTGAATGTCGAAACACTCCCGATAGTTACTTTTGCCATGATGGAAAAAGTACTGCACACGTGAATAACGGCGCGTCGTCGCCACTGTTAGGTTTAGAGGTTAGGGAATCGGGAGAAAAACACACATGCGTACGGTTCAAGATACTCTACTCGACTAATGAGCATGTGGTGGGGCGCAGCCACCGTTACTTGCTACTTGTCTTAAAACTAGTTACCTAATCTATAACAATCTACAAAAAGTGTTTCTTTTGAAAACCATTCAATTCACTTATTCAGACTGAAAAGAAATATCTTTAAATCACTTTCGGCTAGGACCGTTGAAATCATGTAGCGATTTATCATCAACATCACCTAAGTGATTACATCTCACCCCATAGCAGCGCTCCCCAGACACCAGCCGGCAGGTAGTAAGCATTACCCTCCACTAAATCACCGAGGGGTGCTAAGCAGGTACACGCGCCGCCGTGTGCAGGTGTGCATGCATTAATGCAGAGCAAGCCAAGATTAAGTGCTCGCGAGAATAGATCCAGATGAGGGACAAAACGGCGAAAATGCCGAATATTATCAAATAAAGAAAAAGCAAATATTATCAATTCGACGGTATGTTTTTTAACTAATGTAAAATGTTTTGTGCTAAATTATGTTCCTTCACTGTTAGAGTCTAGCTGAAATCAAATTCCTCCATTTTGCTTCAAGCTTTCCAGTGTTTTCGTCAAACTATGCACAAACTTTAAAATAAATAAACAAATATCAGACAACCTCACACAAATCGATCTAGTCCCAAATAAATTCAAATTCAAATTCAAAATTTCTTTATTCAAGACAACAGTGGTCCATGATAGTTAGTAAACTTAAAACTAGGTTAGTTAACTATATAATTACTTATGCTACACTAATACCTACTATACCTAATTGACATAATAAACCTGCTCAGAATGAGGGTTTATTAATGCCGATATCCAATACCTCTGCAGAGGACTGTCGGCTCTGTCAACTAATATACTTAGAATACTGTTGGAACTACCCTGTATTCTGGTTTTAATGGATAAAGCTCAAGAAAAAATGTGTTATGGGTACTAGACGACGATATATGTACATACTTAGGTATATAGAAAAATATATACTTAAATACATATAACATGACCCAAGAACAAATATTCGAGTTCATCACACAAATACTTGCCCTGGCCGGGATTCGAACCCGGGACCGCCGGCTCAGTAGGCAGGTGCTTACAAACTAAGCCAACCACGTCGTCGAAACTTTGAAAATGTAACATTGTTATATTTTCAAAACCACTTACAATACATATCTGTTTACTACGTTTTTTTTATTAGCACCATAATATAATCTAATTGAGACACTTTAAAAAAATGGGTGTATCACTTTTTTGTGCAGTCATTTGCCTATCTTCAATGTATAGATATAGACTGCATATAACACTATATAGAAGTGCAACATTTTCGAAACTCAAGTATTCGTTCTACATAATACAATACCTAGCGGGTTTAAAATTGCAATGATTAGTGCGTAATTATTGAGGCTTGCACGTCGTCGCCATGGCGACGCCGCCGCTCCCGGCGTCCTGCGTTCCCGCGCTTTTGGATCGATACGGCGGTGCGTTCCGAACGCGAACCAAACGCAACGGTCAGCCGGCTTTGCTGGCCTGGATTAAGTTTAGAACATCTGACATTTCAAAAAATTAGGTATTCTAAAATCTGTTGAAGGTCTAATTTTACTATGCTGCATCTCTTATTAACGTTTATTTTTCACGTTTTTTCATCGTCTTAATGTCAATATTGACATGGAACATTTGACAGAAGTAGGTAATGTAATTAACGACAAAAAGCTTGGTGAGATAGAATAGAACTATGTGGAATAGAACCAATTAGATTTAGGAGGAAAAACATAATGCATTTCGTGTTTTGTAGGTCATTTTTAAACGACCAAATAAAATATTATACACACAAAAAGGGCTCTCTTGTTACATATAATAAAAAATTAATACAGAAAAATATATGAAAATAAAAAATATATGAAATGAATGTATACAGTTATTTTCACATGAAATATATGAATCTGAATCTGAAATAATGTTCTTCAGTTTAATTTAGTATAATTTAGATACCTACTAAGATTCTTGCTTCACTTAGCGTTAATTCGCGATACATGATACACGATATGGCATAAGAACGAATAAATAGTTAAGACCAGTTCCGGTCCTGGTTATGGGTTCAATGACCGCGCGGTGTCCGCGACCTTTTCTATTGCGTAATATTTACCGTTGTTCAGTTGCCTAGACGTTTTAATTTGTATTAACTCACGATCTGTCAGGCATAGACTGTTGTAGGTACACATACATTGAATTCACGCGCAGTTTTTCAAAATAACTGAAGAACGTATTTGCCTGTTACTTTGTTTACTGTGGAGGCATGATCATGCGGTACGGCGTTTCGTGATCCAGACAGCATTAATTTCAGTACTAAAATATTTTACGTAAGTGACATAACAGTTTTGCGTGGCCGGGAGGATTTGGAACGCACCGCGCGCCCTCAGTACGCCTCCGGCCGCCGCGGGGAGCGCGTGCGTTCGTCGTCACGTCGCCATACTTCCTGGTTCAACGCACTTGCACAAAACAAGACAAAGAACGCGTTCGTGTATTTGAATCACAAATAGGTGGCTCAAACGGTGAGTTGCGCTTCTAGTGAGTGATCGATAGACAAGTGTTTTATTTTTGGTGGCGTGTTGATAAATAGAGGGTGATGGGATGCTGAGCGGTGAGTGAGGGGCTGACGGGCGCGTGCCGGGGTTTGCTCGCTGTCGACGAATACAGAAAAAACAAGGGCCCGAGATCTATCCTCTATTTAACTAATCGTTCGGTGGTCCTAATTGCTTAAATATCCTTCATCCACCTTGTTACGTTGAAAGGCTTTTAGTTATATTTAAAAATTACGACCACGTAGTGTTTTACGGGTCTTGCATGACATCGTGTCACATCGCATTATAAAAGTAAACGACCTCTCTGAAACATAAAATTAGACGTTAAGCTACGTACGTTAATTCGTTCATTCTAGTAAATAGATCATAAAAATATTATTTTATTATAAGACATTAAACAACATTACGACCTAATAAACTTTATACGAATAATAACTACTCATAATGAATTCTAAACGGATAACTACTCATTAGTTCCTAATAAAATACATCATTAATTTACGCATTTTCCTTATTGGCGCCCAACGTGGGGCCAGTAGTAGGTAACAAATTAAAACAACTATAACAAAATATGACAAGGCATTATAAGAAATATCATCAAAGCCTATTAGTGATTGTTTGAGAGCAACAAACACGGTCAATACGGGTAATCCAGGGGGAGCTCCAATCTCTTACACTGATTAACACTAACTCACGGCTGTCGCGGATTACTCGACATCCCCGGGCCCATTCATCTGCGGGGGGCGGCGATCGGTCCAATCATGGCGCTTGGGCGAAGCATCGATATCTAATAACAAGGTGTCAGAATTTTACTGTACAGGATTAATACGACACCCTTGCGTTACCTACTCGATAAGTACATTCATCAAATTTACAAATACTACACTTACTCTGGCACCCAACGTGGGGCCTCAGCAATAGGAATTTAAATATGCTCGTTTAACTATAATTGTAAACATTAATAATCAACAATTTAGATATATGTTCCTGGAAACGGACTAATTACTCTCTCTCTCTTGGGAGGTTTACTTTCACACTTTTTAGTCAGATATTTTTTTATTACTTTTTAAATTATTGTATACTTTAAAACTATGATGTAGTAATTAATTATACCCCATTCGGCGACTGAAGATGCTGGCAAACTTCTTTTGACATTTAAAAAAATCACCTTGTAATGGGGCCAATATTACATCAACATTTTGCAAACTGATAAACATAAATAACACATTTTTGAGTATACGAATTTCACATTCAAGCAATATTCTATTAGAATTGTATCACATTCTGCGACGTGTAACAGGGATCACATTTCACTGACCGGGGTATAAATAAGTTATGAATGGATAAAAAATCTCTGTTTCTTTGTATTTGAAAAACCCAAATACAAGTAAAAGGATGGGCTGTTAAGGGGTGGAAGCTCGTAATTCAGCCACGCACGGCCTCTGAGGGTCGCTCCGGCCTTTACTACCCTCTTAAGCTTTCAAGTCAACTACGATTGAGTAAATAATATCTACGAAATCGTGTACAGAAGCATGCATCAATTTATTTGCGGTACAATCTTTACTTAAACCGGCCGGCCCAGCATGATATAAATAATAAAGCATCCGTAACTCTCGCACTCACTTGTCGAAAAGTGATGTCTCGCTTTATGATTTCTCTGTGGTTCCTTTCAATACCGTAAGGGGGCTGAGGGGGGTGAGAGCGAGACAAGTGATGCTAAGTCGCGCGACAAGCGAAATCGCGGCAAGATATGCTAAGGCAAATGGATATTGTATAGACTTAGCTATTGAAGCCCGCAGTCGAACTAAAGGGTAGGTTAAGTATTGTGATTATGGGAGGCAATCAACCGCGAAGCCCACAATGGCCGACGTTCATCACGGCTCGCGCACAGTAGATATATGTACTGTGGCTCGCAGCTCGCTCCTACGAGTACCTAATTTATCTCTGGGCATAGCTCTCCTTTGTGTCACGAATTCTATGGAAAACGGATACACGAATAGGCTTCATTTTCATGTGTTTTGTGTGCCGAATGGTGTGAGTAAAATTATAAGCTACGTATCTCATCGAAGCCTTCCGCTTTCTGACCAAGCTAGTATACCTTATATGTAGGTATAACTAGTGGCTTAATGGATGAAATATGACTTTATTGCGGGTTCAAACTGTCCCGGACAATATTTCCCTGTTTCCTGGGTGGCTAGAAACTAAAATAACTCACTAAAACTAAAACTTCAATGAATATATCAAATTACCAACTCGCTGCTGCATCTTTTTTCGTTTCATGTTTTTATGCTTTTCTTTTTAATGCCATATTATCATAGACAACAAAAAATAAAAATTATATAATTATCATCAGAAATGTTTGAACATATTGTTCTGTTCTGAACACAAGCCATAATATCATAGACAACAAGAAATAAAAATTACATAATTATCATCAGAAATGTTTGAACATATTGTTCTGTTCTGAACACAAGCCCCACGTCTTCGACACTTTAAAACATTTCTTGGACTCAAAACAAAATCTAAGCATAATATCATCGAACCTCACAAAATAACATGAAAATTGGTTGAGAAATGTGACCTCTAGACGAGAACAACCGGAAAGCACCTGACCATCCAAACATCCGGACATACGAAAGAATTTTGGGCTAAGCTGAAACGGATACGCTAAGTTGCTTAAACTAAGTTGTTACCATGTTACTTCATTTCACACACATAAATATGGTGGAAACACACTCAAACGTAAACCTTTTGTGATGGGTACATTTTGATACCAAACATCTTTGCCATTTTTCACCCACTTATACATAGGTACTTATCGATGTATCAGCATTATCATTATGTGCGATTCATAAACGTCCACTGCTGATATATAGGTTTCCCACTCGATAGAAGTCTAGCGAACCAGACAAACACGTCAGATGCATTTCGAGCCTCATGAACCACACTGCCAACAATTTTGAATTGCTTATACAACCATTATTCGGTTATCAATTTATCATCAGTCATTTTTCAATGCAAATGGAGGTTTCGTTCCCGTCTTCTGTTTCCGCCTCTAGAACTTAACCAATCGTTACGAAACTTCACAAAATCATTGGTAAGTTTGGACCTCATTTGTATCCGATGCTATAGTTACCACTTACCAGGGGGCCTATGATATAGATGCAAACGGAACTGGTAGTATGGGGAAATGAGCAGTGCTAGGTCCTTATAAATACAACGCGCAATGTGACTTTGAAAAATGGTGAAAAGACTGAAAAGTATCAAATACTGAAAACTAGCGTCAATTTGAGTTGACTTCAGCGTCATAGCTTAGTCAAACAGTCAAGTCACAGGTCAAACGGTCGGTCGTCTATTCACATCCTCCGCATTCTTCGGTTCAACAACCCGGTGTTTGTACAATTAACCGTGACATTTCAATAATAAAAAATGCTTTGATTAAATTTGGGTAGGGTAGGGTACTTCGCGTTGACCTAGAATCATGACATTTGGCGAGAAGCAACACCATGTCGCAAATAAAGGACAATGATTTCCCTAAAACAAAAGAAATATTTATTTGTGATTAATAATAATAACTTATTTGCAATGGGTAAACTAAACCCGACTTATGAAGATGAATGGGACAATCGGAAAGATAATTAAGTTTGTCCCGGAAATCCAGTTTAACTTTCCGTTAGTATAGAGCCATATTTAGTGCTTTCACAGTTTTTACCGAACTCCCGGTGCACGAGTGCGACTCGCACTTGACCAGCTTTTTGAGTTCATGCAACTGTTAATCAATAACAAAACACTCCATTGGAACAAAGCTACACTTGTTTCCTAAAACGCGGAAAAGCACTCACTTTGATCCGACTTGACTCCAGTGTTCTAGGTCAATCGGTCGCGGCGCGAAAACACTTGAAGCTCTTTGTGAGGTTCTATAACCCGATGTTTTATCGAAGAAAGAAGACTTACTATCATATTCTATCGCTTTTTTTCACAAAAATAAGAACCAAAAATCAATTCAAACGCTACTCTTAATTTACTACGTATAACGACCTAAACAAAACTACACTTGTATCCAAGCACGCGGAAAAGCGCTGACGTTGATCCGACTTGACTTCATTGTTCCAGGTCAATCGGTCGGCGCGTGAATTCACTGAAGCTAACGCTTTCTCGGTTTAATAATTTCTCCGTAATTTAAAAATGTAGTAAACAACAAGGCTCTATTTTTGTGTTGCGAGAAGGCTATACAATTTGAATAAAGGCATCTCTCGTTGCGTAACGGCTGGTCCCAATCCTTTGCCAACAACAGAGCAGCCTCAGAAAATATCGTGTCGTTGAACCGAATAATGCGGAGTCTCCGGCGATTACGACACCAACCGAACGACCTGGAACGCTGAAGGCAAGTTAGGTCAGCGCGAGTAGGTACTTTACCGTCGTCTTAAAGTAATTTTGTTGGTATCATAACATAATCTAAAGCGCGAAAAATATTTGTTTTTCCTGCAAGGACTGCCGTATTATTGATTGGACTTTCAACCAAACAATTCATACATTTAACCAATAAATACATCCGCAAATACCCAATTACAGACTAAACCATTAGCACCCTGGCTTGTCGGCGAGACGGGGCTGCAGCCGGGCGGGGGTCGTTCACCCCGGCGACCCAAGCAGCTATGCTCCCTACACTGTCAACACAGAGTCTACTTCCCACCGGTGGTTGCGGTCGAGGGGCAGCAATCAAGCGTGTTTTGTTGAATACACTTTGTTATGAGGCGGGCAGGGAGCACATTTGGTTGAAAAACGGTTTCAACGGTGGAAATGGTTGGGAAAGTTTGATTTACAGGGACGCGAATCGATGTTGGTACGGTTACGGTCAGTGAAAGTGGCGGGGGTGATGCTAAAAATGACGGGGATTTCATTTTTTATAATGCAATGGTATGGTGATACTATAGCGCTTTGGCAATTTTTGCCAATAATCGGAAATTCCCAATGTAAATTTATATTAAATTTTTCACCAATCCAAAGTCGCAAATTGTGCTTTCAATATTTTACCCAATCTAACGTGCCTATGGGGTCGAAATAATAAAGATGGTTGTTTAACTTTTCTCCATTTAACTTCTTATCGAAAATGTGTCTCTATAAGTCACTGCTTAAAGTTGGAATATTTGCTCAATGCCTATGTTGCTGACAAGCCTTGATATCTAAAATAACTGCAAATTTCTTATTTTAGCAAATTTGCTGCCCTCTGAAAAACGCAAGTTACAACAATATAAATTAATGACACAACATTTTCAAAAACTCAGCTGTAACTGCGTTGGCTCTTTGATGACTTTTGGATAATCGCAGCAGTTTTCGTTTTTTTAGTCAATACGATTCACAGTTTAGAACACCCCACTAGGCAGGGATTCGAGGGCAGGCACAATATAGCTATTCGAATGCGCCCCCGTTCGTTAAAAATTAAAACTTGATACATAACCAAAGAAATAAACATACAAAACATAGGTACTGAAGTGTAATAATTTGTTTAAGCCGTTTCAAATGCTCGTTATAATAATATACCTACTTATCATCAGGCTACCCGTCTACTCGTTTGCATCTTATCTTGCCAACGATATGTCATTTAATAAAATCTACCTATAAGTAAAACTTAAACGTCCAATGCTGAAAATCCGCCGATAAACAAACGTTCTCACGCCTTCTGCGTCCACGCTGCGTCTTCCAGTTCATTGTCACCATTGGAGTCATAGATTCAGCTATTTCATTTTCAAGAATCCATTTCCACTATGATGTTCACGGTTACCTATACGACAGAGCTCTGCAAATAAAGCTAGACTTCCATGTATCATCACAAACATAATATTCCAATTGCGTCGATTGTGTCCATATTGTGTCACATCAGTACCTACTGTGTTTCAGGGCGAGTAAGAGAGTAGGTATAATTAACAACCATGTAAGTGCATATTGAAAACTCCTTATTTTAGTTCATTTCTAACGTCACAACATTGCATTAGAATAAAAATCATGAATAAAGTTATGTAGGTACGCTGTGATTTATTCGCATTTTTGCTTTCGTAGACACCAGGGCATCGGTTTGAACGTGTCAAGGAAAGCTGCAAAAACATGAATTGAATAAAAAAATATTTTCTCCCTGAAATCTGACGCTTTTGTAAACAGATTTAAATATTCTTTGAGCAACGAATAACATTTCAAAGTTTTCATTACCAGCCACGTCATTAAATCCAGTAACTGCCTGAATTTCTGGAGCGACCTTCAAATTTGCAAAGATATGAAAGAAGTTAAGATATCTTTCACGGCTTATCGACTGTCTGAAACTTTTATAATGTTATTGCGATAAAATAAAATAGGAGGGCCTATTTTATTTTATCGCAAGTAGGTACTTTTCGCTTATGATCTGACATCGTAAATTTTGTATCATTTTCATTGTTTATAAAGTCAATGAATTGTTATAATTAAACATTTTAGTATTTACTTATATTGTGTGACTAGCATTAAGTAGGTAAAGCATATGCTGCATGTAGGTACTTAAGTAAGTACTACCATACATAAATATTTGTATGCCACCAAATGGCTAAACCTCATAGTCTGAGTGAGGGCTAAACATAGTGAGATTCAGACTATTTTGTACCTCTGTTATCATCCTTTGTTATGTTACCTATGTTTTACAATAGTTATTTGTTATACAAGGGGGGAAAGTTGTATTTTACCCGCGAGTGTTTATTCGAAACACGAGCTAGCGAAAGGATCCTATGATTGACCACGAGCGAAGCGAGTGGTTCAAAATAGAATCCTGAGCGTAGCGAGTGTTTCAATACACGAGACGTAAAATAACTTTTCGCCCGTGTATAACACAAAACTTTTCACCTCACTACAGCGAGGAAAAAAGAATAAGGGTTTGTACTATATCGTTGAAAAATATCTGCAATAATCAACCAATTTGCCATTTATTAAAACTAAGGTCTAATTAGCTTTCATGTAGGTATTTTAAACGGGATTTTTCAGAAAATAAGCTTATGTCAAATTTTACTTTAGCTGCGTTGAAACGTCAAAATTCTTTCTCCACATGTGGATAAAAAGCGATTTTCTCAATAGATATCAAACAAACAAACTGGGCTTTCCGAGCTAGTGAGGTGAAAACAAATATTTACTTACTTACTGCTCATAATTGAAGTTCTTCGGTGACAGTAACTCTTAATTATGCTCTAATCGCTATATTTTAAATTCGCAATGCCCGCTTAAGTAATGTGTACCTATAGGTAAATTAAATAAGAGATAAGTCCAATTACACACGGAAAATTTCAAATGAGCAGCTAAATGATAATACTGTGTAGCCCTTGGTAAAGAGCGCGAATAAGAGAAATACGTACACACGAATCTGTTACTCAGTTGAAAATGTTTCAAGACTTATTGTTAGCCTTATTCAGTCTGTGGCTTACGGCGCCGACAAAGTTCACCCAATTCACACATAATGGAACGATCTAGAACGAAAGACTTAGGAGGCTGACCCCCTCTTCCCACCCAGTCTGATTACGTCCAGGTTGAGCCACATTCACACCCCTTCTACCGTCTGTTACCCTCTAAGAATATTTCAAGACACGACGATATTATGTTATTTCCATAAACTAAGAAAGTCGTTACCTATTTCGAAATATTGTATAATATTATTAGGTAAGTATTATCCTGCGATTTGGTACGAATGAAGCCATTGTATATTTTTATTTTATTTTATTTATTTATTTGAAGTGTACTTAGCGACAAACTTAACTTTACCGTTGGAAAATAGTTTCACGTACTTTTACGTAAGACTATATTTTTATGATGTAATAAAAAATTTACGGTTTTAAGATTTTTCTCTATATTTGTAGTAGTCTTATTCTGCCTAATTCCATAGTTTTTTACGTCCACGGAAAATACCCTATAAATTTTGATTCCCCTGAGAGTGCCGAAATATCAGTTTTTGGCGGCATAATCAACGGCCGTTTCTTTTGTTTACGTTAACTTAGAACTGATTTTTTTTTACAGCCTCAATGGCCTGTATACCGGAGTATATGGTTTTCATTTCAACTCGATACCGCCACGCGTTCCCGAGACACAGGGTTCCATTTTTTTTGGAGTTTACTCCTTAAGAATCGATTTTCATATATAAGCCCGGGGTATGAAAAATATGGGGTGTAAAATCGAACGTATCTGCCGTGCTAATTTAAAAAGTCGTATCTCAGTATACGATCGGGGTAAAAATACGACTTCGTAATTTAGCAGGTTATGCGTTAAGCGTTATAGACTAAGGTCCCGATATAAAATAACCTTCACCGAGATGTTTATTTGATGAAATGTATTTTATATTTAATTTAATATGTCAATAATTATATTGCATATGGGTTGCCTAACAAATTTTAGTCCAGGGTATGTTTAATTAATAATAATAAAAAATTGTTTTAAACATTTCACCGGTTTGATTAATATTAGATAAATTCTATACCAATCGAAAGTATGAAGCCCATAGAATATGCAAACCTTAGGTTGCCTATATTCTTTTCCCGTCACAACTATTGGGTAGCCAGGTATAAACAGGTAAATCTATACCTACTAGCATGTTGCAAAGGTCTGATTGTTGAATTGAAATTAAATAAAATTAAAGATTATTTAATTATGAATTTATCTAATAATCAAATCGGTGAAATGTAAAAAATTTTTTTTTTTAATTTTAAACTAAACATACCCTGGACTAAAATTTGTTAGGCAACCCATATGCAATATATTTATTGACATTTGAAACTAAATATAAAATACATTTCATCAAATAAACATCTCTGTGAAGGTCATTTTATATCGGGAGCTTAGTCTATAACGCTTAACGCATAATCTGCTAAATCAAGAAGTCGTATTTTTACCCCGATCGTATACTGAGATACGACTTTTTAAATTAGCACGGCAGATACGTTCCAAAAATATAAGTATTGCGAGGATTGACGTTTGGTTGTCAAAGGCGACGGTTGAAAATTTTATCAAATTTTATTTTATTTATGTATAAGTTAATTCAGTTTTAGAGTCCTTTTCGCTGTTTTTGCGATGAGTGAGTCAAGTCGAGGTGTCGTGAGTGATACGTCACTTTTAGAATGTGGGCAGCGGGCAGCTCCGTCGTGGCTATCTGAAGTGGAGTTTGATAATAAGGCAGGGCCGAGTCAATCGGATATTGTATCGGACGCTGAGTCCATGTCGGATGTGCGGCATATAGCGGTGAAGCGTGCTTGTGGTCTGAGCGACGAAAGCTGTGGTTGTAGTGATAGTTTTATCACAATAGGCAAGAAACCTAAACGCTTGCGGGTTTTAGCAACCGCCAAAACGCAGCTGGAGCCGGACGGTGTGCCTGACAAGCTATTTGAAGTTTATATAGTGTCAAAAGAAGATTTACCGAAACAGATTGGTTTGGCAAAGTTGCTGCAATTTAAGGGTATAAAAGGAATTTTATCCGTCAAGTTTATGGGTCCACGTAAAGTTCGCATACAGTTTAACTCTAAGGATGATGCGGAGAAGCTTCTGGCTTCTCAGGAGTTTAACAATGAGACGAGACGTTCTTATTGGTCTAATATGGCATGCTGCACTTATGGAATTATAAGGCAGGTTGAGTTGGAGGTTGAGGAAGACGAATTTTTAAAGAATATTGAAGGGTCTGAAGACATTTTGTCAATATGTAGACTGAACCGTTTGGATCATGATGGGCGTTGGGTTAAGGCTGAAGCTATTCGTCTGTGTTTTAAGGGAACTTCTTTACCACCATATGTTTATGCCTACGGTTGCCGATTTAAGGTAAATCAGTACACTTTCCCGGTTACCCAATGTTCAATATGTTGGAAGTTCGGTCATCTGAGCAGGTTTTGTCCTACTACTAAAGTTACTTGTCCGAAATGCGGCGGGGAGCATGCCAATTGCGAAACGACTATTTTTAGATGCATTAATTGTAAAGGCAGCCATATGGCCTTAGATAAGTCGTGCCCGGTTTTTGTGAAGGAGAAAGAAATTCGCAGGATTATGTCTGCTGAGGGATGTATATATAAACGGGCTTTTTGGTTGTATATGCAAAATAAGGAAAAAAAGGATACGGATGTTTGTAGTCAGGATGCGCCATTTGTTTTTGAGAATGACTTAAGTTTTGGAAAGTCATATAGATATGCTGTTTTGTCGAAGCCGTTACAATCTAAAGAGTCTGAAGATTCTGTCTGTCAGGCTGAGGGCCAGCGATCAGTAAGTTAGTACAGATTAGAGAGCGAGCCACAACAAGAGGTTCGTAAGCCGCGGAAGTCAAAAAGAGTAACAGATGTGAAGAGGTCCGAGTGTCTATTGGTCAATCAGCCTACTATTGAGCGGGCTGATATGGAAGATCAAAGACAAAATAAGGACAAGAAGAAGAGACGTATTACTTTTGAAAGGCTGGTTGAGAAGACGAAGGATATTTTGTTTTCTACCGAAAGTTGGGAGGAGAAGTTCAAAACGCTGTTTGGAGTTGTTGTTAAGGAGATTTTGGATTTATTTAAGGATTTTTTTAAGGAAGGTGATTTTGTACGTTTGTTTTTGTCTAATGTAAATGGCTAGGTCTAATACCAGATCTTTCTTGAATGTAATGTTCAATTCAATATTGGCGGAACCCTTATCGGAATCGGCTAAATTTGTATACAGTTTTTTTTATGTAAATAGTGTATACAAATTTAGTTGTTTTCGTGTACATGTTATTTTTAAGTTTATACGGTTTATGTTTTTATTTATCTATGTCTTTTAGATGAATGATGTTGTGTATTAGGCCTGCTGGAGCTGGCATGTTCATAAAAAATTGGGCAAGTGCGAGCCCGACTCGCGCATGAAGGGTTCCGTACCTATACATATATATAATCTATAACAAGTTTGTTGTACGGGAGCCCCCCTTAAATATTTATTTTATTTTATTTTTAGTATTTGTTGTTATAGCGGCAATAGAAATACATCATCTGTGAAAATTTCAACTGTCTAGCTATCACCGTTGTTGAGATACAGCCTGGTGACAGACGGACGGACGGACGGACGGACGGACGGACGGACGGACGGACGGACAGCGAAGTCTCAGTAATAGGGTCCCGTTTTTACCCTTTGGGTACGGACCCCTAAAAATGATCAAAGCTCCTTAATTAATAAGTTCGAATCTTTGTATGGATTTCATAGTAAGATACGGTTTTTTTTTCGTAAATTTAGTAACTAAACTAGCCGCTCGAGGGCGCTTTACATCACGCTTCCTTATTTAGTTACTACTCATGATCCAATTTGTTAAAAAAAAACCGGAAGTAAATTTTCCTTGTTAAAATATTGTAATTTTGCTGTATATTATACTCGTATATTAATATTATGTAAGTGCCTACCTTCTCGTTCTTGTTTGCAGCACCCAACAGGGTACATAATGTGATACTTAAACTATTTACTAATCATTATGTGCAATAAACGTATTGAGTATTGAGTATATATTTTATAATCGTTCTTAAGGCCAGGCGCGCACCACGATTTTAGTCGCGCGATAATTTTGTCGCATAAATGCAAGATATGGGTTTATATGAGAGTGCGCGCACCACGATTTTCATAAACCCAGAAGTACGCTTATTTCTGCGACAAAATTATCGCGCGACTAAAAAAAAATCGTGGTGCGCGCCTGGCCTGAAGAGTAAACTCCAGTCGTGCGTCGGAGCTGACACACACACTTTTTTTTCTTTTTTAGGTACTTATGGAACCCGTCAAGATCTTTGTTTCATCGAAAATTACGATTTCCCTCCCGCGTATGTCTCAGAAACGGTTGGATATGTGTCAAACTCATACGGTGGTCAAGTGAAACATCAATGATACCTTAAGGTTCGCGACGAATGGTCGACGCCTGAAAGTTCTCCTTTCGAGTTCTTGAATCTTGAGGGACTGTTCCTATCTTGACACATTAACCATAAGCGCATTTTCAATATCATCCACATTTTGTTCAGCATAACTGTGTAGCAATGTGTAGAAAGCATAATTTACAATACAATATTCTGTTCCGAGACACGTTACGATGACAGTTAACACTGCCAGCCCCGAGTCGCGAACTGAATCCAATTTGCTCCCCTCGTCCCCAGATCCCTCCCGTATGTATTGAATTTAAAATCATGTAACATTGAATGCAATTTGCGAGCTAAGATGTATGGTGAGACATATGAGGAAGGAACTGTCGTTCCTCCCTTGATACCCTCCTTGGATCCCTCGGTGGGTTGTTCAAAAATTTGACACTTCATTGGGTCTGACTGCAGTTTTTATCTGAGGCTCTAGTGTAGTGTTAGTTCGCTTTTGAAGTCAACAACGTATCGAACATCGTTCGTACCTAATAATGTTGTTTATACGGAAAACGTAAACTTAACCGAGAAAGTTTTGCGTTCGAAACTTATAGTTACCTACTTTGTTTTGTGGCTCTGAAAAAAACTCCTGTAACATTTCCTTCAGTTTCCGCGATTGTCATACATTTAAATGAAACAATTTAGATCCTTTGGAAATTATTTCAAACAATATTAAATATAATTTGTTACGTAATCCTAATCCTAATATCCTAATATAATATGTAGGTATTATAGACGTGAAAGTTTGGATGGATGTACGTTCCACTTAATCTCAAAAAGTACTGGACGAATTTTTATGAATCTTTCCAGTTATGTACCTTATATATCGGAATAGGACAGGACATAGGCTATGAATTATGTCGAATTTCAGCCCACTTAGGGACGAAAAACGGGATAAAACTTTGAATGGAAAGCAAATATTTGTAGTTGCAACAGCTCCCTACATGTCATAGATCTGACGTAAACTAATCAATAGATATATTATTTCGTCTGGGCCCACGGTAAATCTTCACGAAACGCATACTAAAAAACTTTCTTTGTAAAAAAACAATAAATTCTAATATGGGAACAGGTATCCAAAAAATTCGATCAATCGCGTAATTTAAAGAATCAAATTCATAAAATTGGTCAAATTTGAACAATGACAATTGATTTGATGGACGGACATGACACACCTATCTGGCAAGACATGTCGAATCACAGAAACCGACGGTGAAGGTATGATTCTATTCAATAATTAATGAATTTTGTCATATTGTAAATGTACGAGACGACCAATAGAAAACCTGCGCGAGACCACCATTTAATAGTTCATTCGTAAATGTGTGAGGCAAGCATCAAAAATCAAACAGTATTTTCTAATAGACACACTCACACAGCCAGCGGTCAAGTTTAAAATTGGCGCGCGTACTCGATCCTGCCTTCAAAATGGCGTATCTTCGCATGGCCGCCGCGCGCGCCGAAATAATTCGCGCATGTCCTCCCTATTTCTAGAACTCTCTTGAAGCGGCGGCGCCGGCGCAAACAATAGCGATGGCGATTGTTCCCGATCCTTCCAACCACAAACAGGCTCCGCCTACGCACGGATACAATGAAGTAATCGGCTTTAGACCGTATTTTATACGGAATACAGTTGCTTATCGCATGGCGGCCCATTTGTTTTGAAACTATAATTCGCAGAATTACGTAACCAATCCCGACCTTTCTGGCAAATTCCCGTAATGGCGAAAACAGTATAAATACCGTCGGGGTCGGCGATTGGACTATCAGTTTTATTCTAACAGTGCTCCAATCAACATCGGGAATAAAAGTGGAACAGTAAACAGTTTAGTGAACAGTGCGAAATAGTAAACAGTGCGACATAGTATAACAGTAAACAGTGTAAATTCAGTACGTGCTCATAGTGACAGTGTTTTAATAGTGTTTGTAAGTATTAATTAGTGATAGTGTTTTATAGTGAATATTAATTGTAATAGTGTATTAGTGAGTCGTAAATATAGTGTTCCGTAAATAGTGAACCGTTTTTCATTATAATAGTCCTGTTCTTTAGTACAACTTAGAT
Organism: Apotomis capreana; assembly: GCA_947623375.1. Classification (NCBI taxonomy): domain Eukaryota; kingdom Metazoa; phylum Arthropoda; class Insecta; order Lepidoptera; family Tortricidae; genus Apotomis; species Apotomis capreana. The sequence goes on along the minus strand of OX392512.1, from coordinate 26,073,939 downwards.
AACCATATTTGAGTATCCAGCAATAGCAGTTCAGACATAATCGGTCTGGAACATTGGTCCTTCGAGCCGGATCTATAGTCTACAGAAGTACAGATGGTTATTACGAGGAGTATGTTGAGGACAGATCGTCCGGGTTCTAACCTGGAAACGGAACTTCCGAACGTCGGGGACGTGATCGCGCCGTCGCACGAGAGGATGTGTCACCTGCGTGCGAATCCGGTCACTACAGCCAAGGCCGTCAACCCTTTGGTGAATATAGACGCCGGCGCTAACCAACATATGTTGAGCACCGGCGCCCCGACATATACAACACAGCACGTCGTCGGAGATGTGATCGCGCCGTTACATGGTAGGATATATGACCTGCATGTGAATCCGGTCACCACAACCAAGGCCGTAAACCCTTTGGCTTATATAGATGCCGGCGCTTACAGACATAAGTTAAGCACCGACACCCCGGCTTTTACAGCACAGCACCTCGTTGGGGACGTGATCGCGCCGTCGCACGAGAGGACGTACGACCACCGTGTGAATCCGGTCACCACAATCGAAGCCGGCGCTTACCAACACAAGTCGAGCCCCGGCACCCCTACTTATATAGCACAGCACGTAATGTCTGCGAGGCCCTTTTCAGTTGATACCTCATATAGAACTCGTCATTGGGATTACCTGGAGTCCGGCGTGTCGACCAGCAACTTGCCTGAGGCACGTGCCAGGTACTATATAGACGCTGGCGCTAACAGGAGTGCCGGCGTCCCATACGAGAAAGGTGTAACCTCAAGAATGCAGCAAGGTAGTTACTCCGCACCGTCTACGTTCACCAGTGCTCCACTAACAGCACAGACAGTCGCCGTGAGCAGCATTCATGCTTCACATAGCGCTGCTGGTGGTTATAGTCAATCGCACGCTTCCGCCAGCGCACCGTATAATATTCAGCCAGACGACTTCGTCGCCATTAGAAAAAGATTGGACACCGCGGTTAATGGACACGGTGGTCCGCACGTTCAAGTGCCGAAACCCTTGAACAATAGAAAATCCACGGCTGGCTATATGGCAATTCAAGAACGCCACCCACCTCAAGACAGTTATAAGGTTGCAACGCAACAGGCAACCGCAAATATAGCTATGTCGATTCCCCTCCACCACTACAGTTATTCGCAAGAATCAACATCATATGAGACAGAAAGATCACTTCTAGATGGTCGCCTTCAAATCCCACTGCGAGAAATATGCACTGTGCCCTCGGATAGATTAACAAATTCCAAGAAAATCAAAGCGTACAAGAAGAAGGTATTACAGAACTTAATAATCGCAGCACTCGAGGCAATCGATGATTCGGACTCAGATACAGACACTGACTGTGACTGTGAAGCGCCTGTAATCACAAGAAAAGACAAAAATGTAGTTAGTTGCTTCGATGAGAATCCACAGTTGTCGGTACAGGAGCTCCCTATACAGCACAAACAGGAAGCAACTGATAATCACCCCCCATTTCAAGCGGGTGATATAAATTTGATAGTGCACCAAACAGGTGATGTAGAGCAGAATGCGGTTCATCTGCAACATAAGGCTGTGCATACTGAACCGCAGCATACAGATAGTTTTCAAAGTGAGGCTAATGTAAATATGTCAGTCGAGCGACCACAACCGTCGTCGTTACTACCTCCTTTGCATCAAGAGCGCTACAGATCGCCGCTGCAGCGCCATGAAGAGTCATCGTGTATGCCGCAACAGTCTCTAGAATATGAAGAGAAATATCAACACAGCAGACAGTCGCCGTCCAAAATTACGCACCCGGATATTGTTGAAAGGGCTTCTGCACCTACTGATGTAAAGAAAACTGTGGAAACTTCAACATCGGCGGGAGCCTTAAAGTATCAGCAGAGAATTCTTCTAAAACAAAGTTCAAATAGAAATGCGATTTTGATGCCAGTTTGCAATCGACCTAACGAGTACAGTTCTTCGACGTCAGCTGTAACCGGAAAACAGATGCATCCCAGAGGAAATTGGGATAGATATAGAAGCAGGCTGTTCTTTTCGAATAGACAGCGAAACCGGCGGGAGAAAATCCCGCAAAAACGGCTGCGGTACCTTAGAAGAAGAAAAGGGTGTGGAACTTATCGTAGACGACCACCGGAGGTGAAACGTCAGGGTCTGCCGGGTAGCACCACAGATACATCCCGGCCTGACAAACATCGTCTGCATCGTGGAGGTCAGGAAGCCATCAGTCAAATATTCAATCTTAAGCCTCCAAACACAGTCGTCTCTCACAGTACCTACATTTACGCAACAATAAATAGTTGCGCGGCGGGAGAATGTACGAGACGACCAATAGAAAACCTGCGCGAGACCACCATTTAATAGTTCATTCGTAAATGTGTGAGGCAAGCATCAAAAATCAAACAGTATTTTCTAATAGACACACTCACACAGCCAGCGGTCAAGTTTAAAATTGGCGCGCGTACTCGATCCTGCCTTCAAAATGGCGTATCTTCGCATGGCCGCCGCGCGCGCCGAAATAATTCGCGCATGTCCTCCCTATTTCTAGAACTCTCTTGAAGCGGCGGCGCCGGCGCAAACAATAGCGATGGCGATTGTTCCCGATCCTTCCAACCACAAACAGGCTCCGCCTACGCACGGATACAATGAAGTAATCGGCTTTAGACCGTATTTTATACGGAATACAGTTGCTTATCGCATGGCGGCCCATTTGTTTTGAAACTATAATTCGCAGAATTACGTAACCAATCCCGACCTTTCTGGCAAATTCCCGTAATGGCGAAAACAGTATAAATACCGTCGGGGTCGGCGATTGGACTATCAGTTTTATTCTAACAGTGCTCCAATCAACATCGGGAATAAAAGTGGAACAGTAAACAGTTTAGTGAACAGTGCGAAATAGTAAACAGTGCGACATAGTATAACAGTAAACAGTGTAAATTCAGTACGTGCTCATAGTGACAGTGTTTTAATAGTGTTTGTAAGTATTAATTAGTGATAGTGTTTTATAGTGAATATTAATTGTAATAGTGTATTAGTGAGTCGTAAATATAGTGTTCCGTAAATAGTGAACCGTTTTTCATTATAATAGTCCTGTTCTTTAGTACAACTTAGATAACCATATTTGAGTATCCAGCAATAGCAGTTCAGACATAATCGGTCTGGAACAGTAAAATTGGAAGATGAGCTTATAGCTCAAATTTTTCCTGACATAGAACAAAATATTCATGTCGAAAATTGGCTGTGTGAAAGAAGCTTACAGGCACCAAAAAATTATATAGTTTAAAAAAAATCTTGAACAAAATAACTTCAACGCAAGCATAAATTTATAACTCCGACAGCTCCAGTAACAACTCGCTGTTTCACCAGTACATGTGAGACCAGCGTGTGCCAACTCCACCGAAACGTTAGATTATGAAGGTGAATAAGAAATATCGCGTTAGACCCGTTATAATTTGTGTTAATTAATTGTTGAAGTGAAACTTCTAATGCGACTTCCAACAAGGTTGCGTTAAACGTTTAACGTTACCGTGGAGGGTGTAGGAAAGCACAGTTGCGTTAAACGTTCAACGCACAACAATCCCACGAACAATGCGACGGATTTAAGGTTATGTCAAGGTACGTCTCTTGTGCATATCAATTGATTGTTAGGTTTTCTCTTTTGAAATTACAATTTCTACCCCTTCCTATTTTCATTTCCACATTACGAAGTTCCTCTTCTTCCGCGCGGAGGGCCTCCGCGCACTATTTTTTTTTTAATTGTCAATATCAATCAATGAGTTCTACGCGTACGAAGTCGCGGGCAAAAGCTAGTCATTAATAATATTTGTTCAAAGCAATGGTATATCTAACCAAAATAGATTAAGTGTAATTATATAAAATGTCGTGCACCCTATAGGATGCATTATCATTCGAGTATAAGTTTAACTTCTTTGGGAGTTCATAAAAGATGATAACGTTCCAAGTTCTATGAGGGTCAGCCGCTGAAAAAATTCGAGAAGCACCCAGCTCTATGTCATAGGCATCGCTCCGGGGTCGGGCCACGAGTAAAAATACGGAAAGCATCAAATTTGAATGCAGTGTCGAGCTCGGCATTATGCGCACCAGCGTGTACACTGCAGCTCAGCTGCCGCAGATCATTCTAGGGATCTGACAACGGAATAAGCAGCTTCGTCACTTTGTAGACAGTTTGAGTTATTTCCATCGGACGAAGCAAAAGTTTGATTTATAATATTATACATAAATACAACTAGGGGTTGAAATAATGATATAAAACTCTCTCTACCTACTTTACTTTACTAGTACTATCTTATACCTTTTAGGAATCGTTATCTAATGTTTCCCCTTAGACGTAAGTAGTTTATGCTATAAAAGTTATCCATTAAGTATGTAAATTGTTTTCCTTGCGCTGTGATATAGGATCGAAAGTATCGGAACCTAGAAATAGCCATTTGTAATTTGTACCTACCTATTAAGCAAATTGGAATCATTGATACTTCTAAGAGTTGGTATGTACGTATGGACCTATAGTTGGTCTAGGTCTAACGGATCTAATTATATTACTGCTTCAATTGTTGTGACATCTATTTCACGATAAACTCCCACGGCATTCCTAGCAGTTTAAATTATGATGGTAAGTTGGTCAACACTGGGACGGACATCTGCAAGGCTTTTTCGGAATATTTTTTATCATCCTTTTCAGTGTCAAGCAGTAATAACGTGGATCCAAGTACTAGTAACGCTGTTAACTCTACAGCCTTCTTGGCAAACATCGAAGTAAGCCCTGTTACAGTTAAAAGTCTTCTACTTAAACTTGACCCATCTAAGTCAGCTGGCCCGGATGACCTGCCTGCTCCTTTTATTAGGGTTCCGTACCCAAAGGGTAAAAACGGGACCCTATTACTGAGACTTCGCTGTCCGTCCGTCCGTCCGTCCGTCCGTCCGTCTGTCACCAGGCTGTATCTCAAGAACGGTGATAGCTAGACACTTGAAATTTTCACAGATGATGTATTACTTCTATTCGCTCATGTCATACGGCATTGTCTTGTGGGGTAACTCAACGGACTCTGACCGTGTGTTCAAACTACAAAAAAGAGCACTACGCGTGATGGCGGCCGTGAATCCGAGGCACTCGTGCAGAGAACTTTTTGAGCAATATAAAATGCTGACACATTACTCTCTGTACGTGTACGAAGTCATAATGTACACGCGCCGGAACATACATTTGTTTAAGCGCGCCAGTATGCCTAACAGAAAAACCCGTCAGACGGGGCGATTACTGCCCGTGCCGCGGCGGCTGGCGCTGCTCGACAAGAACCCGCGCGTAATAGGCCCGTCGTTCTATGAACGTCTACCCGCCAGTCTCAGAAACGAGACGTCGGATCAAGTATTTGAGCGCCGAGTAAAAGACTTTTTGCGATCAAAAACGCTTTATTCTGTCTCAGAATATTATGAGGTAACATAATTATCTTGTACCATATTTTAAATTTATATTATTAATTATTAATTTTTATTTCGTAAATTTTGACATTGCACTAAATTAGACAGGTACTCGTATCTTATATTATTTTAGATTGTTTGTTTTATGTTTAATTTATATTTTTTGTATTTCATCTCATGACATTTTGTTGAATATGTTAATCTAGTTCATAATTATAGTATTTTTAGTTTGTGACATATTATTTTCTTGTTTTCATTGTTGGTTTTTGTTTATTTTGCTAAACGGTGACTTTTGAATAAGTACCAGATTATTATTAATTTTATATAATTGAATATACCTGACGATCTTTTTGTGAATCCATTCTATTTTATCTACGACATGTAAAATATTGTGTAATTTTCAAAGAGAAATAAATATATCTAATCTAATCTAATCTATTTCTATTGCCGCTATAACAACAAATACTAAAAATGAAATAAAATAAATATTTAAGGGGGGCTCCCATACAACAAACTTGTTATACCTATATATACATATATATAGGTACGGAACCCTTCATGCGCGAGTCGGACTCGCACGTGCCCAATTTTTTTTATAAACTGTGCTGATAGCTTGGCAATTCCCATATCGTTATTACTTAAAAGGTCATTCTCTGAGTGTTTTGTCCCACCTTTATGGAAATCCGCCTTTATCACACCAGTCCATAAAAAAGGCCCAAAAACGGACATAAAAAACTATAGAACAATTTCTAAATTATGTATATTGTCGAAAGTTATGGAAAAAATAGTGTATAACCAAGTGTCCTGCGCTCTAAAGAATTCGATTAGCTCAAACCAACATGTTTTTTTGAAGGACCGTTCCACTGTATCTAATCTCGTTCTCCTTAATGAGTATGTCACTGATGCTATGGACAATGACACTCAGGTTGATGTAATCTACACTGATTATAGTAAGGCATTTGACCGAATTGACCATGGTATCTTACTTTCCAAGTTATACGACATCGGAATCAGCGGCGATTTGCTGAGATGGTTTTCTTCCTACATTGACAATAGGTCTCAAGGTAGTTAATAATTATATTTCGGGATGGGTTACTATCCCCAGTGGTGTTCCCCAAGGTTCTTTGCTCGGACCATTGCTTTTCAATATTTTTATTAACAACATTAGTAAATGCTTTATACATTCCAAACTACTTTGTTTTGCTGACGATATGAAGGTTTTTAGAAGGGTAAAGTCGACCAGTGACTCACTATTGATTCAGTCAGATCTCGAGCGACTTGATGATTATTGTCAGAAAAATAAGTTAGATTTGAATCCATTGAAATGCTTTTCTCTAACATTCTCAAGAAAGCAGAATTTAATACCGACTATTTATAAACTTAAAGGTCAACCTCTGAACAAAGTCCAATCTATGAGAGACTTGGGGGTGGTACATGATTCCAAACTTTTATTTGACACCCACATTGACACTATCGTTGGTTCTGCGTTAAAAACACTAGGTTTTATAATGCGTAGTTCTGTCCATTTTACTCAGGCCAAAACACTTAAGATTCTGTTTTGCTCCTCAGTTCGGAGTAAACTGGAGTATGCATCCTAAATTTGGAATCCCTGTTACGCTACTTATATAGACAGGATTGAACGTGTTCAGAAAAAAAATGTTAAGTACTTAAGTTACAAACTAATATTCCCTTATAATTCATCCAATTACCTAAATATTTGTAAAAAACACCATCTGATCCCGTTATATAAGCGCCGTGAAATAGCCGATATTACCTTTTTGCTTAAAATCACAACTGGCGGCATTGACTGTCCCGAACTGCTCAAGGAATTATCGTTTGTGACTCCTTCTCGGTCCAAAAGGCACTTCCCCCCTATCTCACTGAGGCGTACCTACATCATCCAATTACAGCAGGAATAGTTTCCTTAACCGCGCTAGTCGCCATTTGAATAATACGACGAAAGAGCATGATATTGATATATTTAATTGTGTAATTCCTTCCGTGAGGCGAAATTTAGCTAATGTGTTTTTTGATTGAGCGATTTTTATAACATGCTTGTGCAGTATTGTTATTGTGTATTAGGTAGGTACTTAGGTTGTCAGCCCATCAAGGCTCTAAAAGTTAAGGTTTAAAAGTTTAAGTTTGTAGATTAACGAATGTTCATAGTTTTTACATATTATTTGCTGCAAGTGCGCGTCGGTACCTACATCGATGTGCGCTGTTTACTTAAGTTTATGTTTTATGTACAGCAACTATTTGTGAGTTCCTGTAATTGGCTCTGTATTTCCATTCAAGTTTCTATATTTAGTGTATTAGCTGTTGGTTCTCCTAAAATAAATAAATAAATAAAGATACCATGATTTGACGCGTCATACGAAAATAAGAACATTTAAAAAACACAATTGTCTCTGGTTCCAACTGTCCCTAACTCCGTCCGAGTGAAACAGGAACTCCCATTTGCATAGACAAAACAGAAGTACAGACAAAGCCGCAGCATCACATTAGTATTCAGGACGGAAGTACAGCAATCGCACAGCGAGTTATCTTCGTAGGCTTCTTTAACTTCATTATTCTGGCGGCTGTGGGGACGCAATAGCTATAGCTATAATAAAAAGTAGGTAAAGTAGGTATGCACTGAAAAATATATCTCGCGATAGGCAAGCTTATGAATATCGACTACCTATTCTACCTAAAATTCATGATTAGATAGAGACAGGCATAAAAACTTTGAACATCTTATATTTGATACGTGTGATCGATATTGTTTATTTTTAGAAGTTCATACTCTATTTTTCTATGCTGTATTTTTCGAATAGTAGCTGTATAATATTCTTTTGATGTAACAATAGGTTTATGTACAGTTCATAGTTCTATTAAGTCCTTTATAATTTTGGGAATACTACTATTTTATAATTGGGAATAAGAATATATTTCAGATTCGCACATTACTCTTGATTTTATAAATTTTGTATATCATTCATTAATTAAATATTGAGTATCCACTCCTGAAATGAATGACCGTTCAGATACTGACGCAACACAACGCAACAGCGTCAAGTGACAAACACAGTTTAAAATTGTCAAACACTCCAGCCTGCGGCGAGCAAGGGTCGAGCCGGTAACTACCTCCCGGGGGTGGGGCCCCCCATAGGTGGTGGCGCCCCCGTAGGCATTCAGGTCCTGAATCTGAACCGGGTGGGCAGCGAGATTCTTTTGCGCTTTTTGTCGCTATTCATTAGGTTTCAATTCGAAGCTATAATGTCCGTCATCAATGGCAGCGATGGCGAAAAATGTTAGCCGTGACAGGAATTGATTTAACCGACTTCAAAAAAGGCTGACATTCTATGTTTCATATTGTATGCACGCGCATTTGAAACCAAATGTAACTATTTCTCAGTAACATATATAAAACTCTAAGTACCTACACGAAGAGACTAGTTAAATATTAAAAAAAAACCGTGGTTTACGGGGTTATTGGAATTCAAAAACCAGATATTGAATCATAACTTGATTTCACCCTTTACTTAATTAAGTTATAACTAAACCCCATAGACCACACACGGCCAATCATAAAAGTCAATCCCAATGACTGACGTTTAATACAGGGCCAAATTATCCTGTCAGGTTCGCAAACGAAGGGTTCTCGAGCTGGACAACCGTCGACCGACCCGCAAGCTAACATTGCGGGCCTTCCCTAATGGGGACATTAATAATGATAGGAAGCGAGCATAAACGACTCATAAATTTTGCCAAGTCACCATTTGTCGGCGTTGGAATTGGGAAGAGTGGAATCAATCGCGGCGGGTGAAGGATGCTATAAAAAGTACTGGCACGGAATGTAAAAATGATCGTAGATTTGTTTTACAAAGATGTGACCTATTTTCATAAGTTACTCGATATTCTATTATGTTGTTCTTTTGTTGCGTTTCTTTCCGGTTTGGGTTTCATGAAAAAGTGGAAAACACATTTAATTTAGAATTTTTTTTTTTTTATCGGTCTGATTTCACGTAAGCTGAAAGAGAACCGTTTGGGACACCATACGGAGCGGACGCGTTTTCTTAGCCTCTGCCGCTCTGTATTGGCATCGTAAAAAACCCGGGCAAAACAATAGAGTCACGAGACAAAAACAAGGCTCGACCAGATGTTTGCATGGTTGCCTGTTAATTTCTTACCGCGTGTAAACGAATTCAACGCGTTATATCTTTCCTTCTGTCTTTCTTTCAAATATTTAGTTACTAAGTAGATAGCCTAGTGTTTGGTGCGTCTATATTACTCGGCCTATCCGTGAGTGTTGATCAAGTGTGTGCAATTCCGAGTCTGCAGTACTCCTCCGCCGCGCCGGCCACACCACAGCAGCTTAATTTGGTGAGACCGTTCCATTTTCTAATGCCAATTGCAATAATATTATACTCCTTGTCTACGGCTATGAAGGCCCGCCACAAGAAAAGCTAAGCGAGCCCAAAGGTTACGGTTTAAGAGTTTAAGCTAAAACCAGTACCAAGTTTAGATGGACATAGGGCGAAGCACGGCCCGTATAGTAACACTCTTTAACTAACGTCAATTATGCACCTTTTCTTGGAAATCAGGCCACACTTCATCAACCTCTACCTGTGGACCAACGGAATATAGTACGACCCAGCCGTCTCACGGTATTCGTCAGAACAATTATATCTTTAGGTATTTTAAGTTGCAAATAAACGGCACCCGCAACAACATCAGGAGTTGTTGAAAAATATACATACAATATTTGTCATTTAATACATTTTATTACTAGCAAACATTCAATAAAATATTAGTAATAATTTAAATAAATAGGCCAGTTAGTTTAAAATCCAGGCTTTATTTATTGGAATCGTTAGTATTAATGTAGTTTTAGGCTTTATCCACTGTAATTTTCATTACTTTTCCTACCCGAGGGACTTTCCCTCACTTCAGTACTTGTACTACTTTCCCATAAAACTTATATTTCTAACCGTAATTTAATTATATTAGGTTTAGTAGATGATTGTGGACAGTTTGTAATTCATCTAGTGAAATGATAAACTAACCTAACCTATCCGTCAGTCACTGTTTAGATTTAAAACGGATGGTATATAGTCATAGTTGCTGTACGTTTTTTATCCTTTATGTTTTACAACCATAATCGAAAGATTTCGGCGTGCGCGTGCTTCCTGCTGATATAACCTACTTCGGTTCGATGGTGTGATTAATGCCTTATACTCGTAATTTTGTTTAAGTAAGAAAGCTCTCTGTAAGGGACGAAGAGGTGAACGGCCAGCTAAATAATTATTCGATTATATTTTCGTTTTAGTGTCTTTTTTGTATATTACTACACTATAATTATGCTCGTTACATTATGTAATACCAAAACTATACTAAGAGTCCTGCCTTAAACCGAATATTAACCAAGTGTGGTGTATGATACACATCTATATTTTTTGCCGTAGGACTCAAATGGCATAGTTTGGGTAACTTACAAATATATATTAACCGTTCAACAGTAATAATTACGTTAGAGGCTACGAAATCAAGAAATGCAACAGCCTGCAAGCAATAACTTCCTAGAACAAAGAGGTCCCTTTTTTCATTGCCCTTAAAGGCCAGGTCACTTTGTCCCAAACACGTGCGGACACCGCTAGCTAGCAACAATTAGCCATTTTCAAAAAGAAAGGGACTAACATAAACATAAGTGCCTCGCCGGCTCATCCATAACATTAAACTCGACTGTCTTCATTTATCACGATAGAAATTTTACCAATTCCCAAGGGAGGCAATTAATTGTCTGTACCTATAAGGGCGAATGCGAACCAGTTGAAAATCGTGTTGATACCAATTTCGACCATGGATGGAGGTTCGAGGATTGCTCGCTAATCACTTGTCCCACGAGAAAAAAAAAAAGTGTGTGTGTCAGCTCCGACGCACGACTGGAGTTTACTCTTCAGGCCAGGCGCGCACCACGATTTTTTTTAGTCGCGCGATAATTTTGTCGCAGAAATAAGCTTACTTATGGGTTTATGAAAATCGTGGTGCGCGCACTCTCATATAAATAAACCCATAGACGCTGACGGAACAATTCTACGGGTATGGCTACGCCGGGATTAAGAGCCGTCCAGGCCGTCAAAGCATCGGAGGCGTAAGGAATGATAGCCTTGTCACCATCAAAAGATAAAATTTGAGTGACAAGGTCCACCACCCCACACGCCGAAGCCAGGAAGGCCGGGAGGCTCACATCTCGCGCGCGACGCACGCCCAAACCACCAGTTCGAATCGGCAGAGAAACCTGGTCCCATTGACCTTGGTTAAGGGAGACGTTCAGCACCTTTTCCAAACTCTCCTTCAACACGAAATCAAAGGAGTCTGTCTGGACAGGGTGCAGCCAGGCTGGCACGGTGCACAAGAAATATGTCAGCTTAGGCACGGCAAAGCAAACTCGCAACATAACGAGGGCTACGTGAGCCGAAAGTTCATGCAACCTCTGCGCAGCCATCAGCAGAAGCAGCTTTCTCTCCTCGAAGGCTTCAGGAATGGCTTCTGGGAATATTGGGGACCCCAAGAGGTTGAAAGATCTCGCCGACAACACTTTCAGTCCGGGGAGCAGAGCACTGAATAAGGGGAAAGAATCGTGTGAGTTGGTACTGCAGGGGAAAAATTCGCATTTGCTGAAATTAATATCTAAACCCAGAGCTTTTAAACGAGGCAGGAGCATGAGCAAGTCTTGTTCCACTTCTTCAGGTTTACCACCTAGGGTACCGTCATCTAGGTACCAGATATTCAATGGGGATTTAACCTCTGAAATTACCTTTTGTATGGCCAAACAGAAAACTAAAGGGCCTAGCGGATCCCCCTGCTGTGCACCAACTTGGGAAAGAACAAGAGGACCATTGTAGAAAAGATTAGAAGCGGAAGAATATACTTGGAAAATGAAGGTGTTCATTTACTTATTTAATCCCCACCGCTCGAAAACGGCCGCTTATAGTTAATCTCTCATACATACTTATTACGACTCTTCAGTACTGACCGACGACTGGTGCGGAGCACATGAAAATCGTTCTCCCGTGCGTTTAAATTTCTTTTGTGTCTCCCGTTTACGATTATCCGGAGAAAGTGCATTTCGCTTGTGATCTGGACCAAAGTGAACCCTGGACTTGCTGCTGTGAAAGTGCCCGCGGCCGCGGTTCCGTGCAGAGACAATTCGACGCTGATCACGGTATTGTGCCCTTAAATTACTATCACCAGGACGACTGACCAGCCCCCCTTTAATTATTCCCTTAACATTTTGGTAGCAGTGCGTGGTTGCTTCCCCTCTTATAATTAGCGGCACCGTTACGTAATTTCCCTCCCGTACTCGAGTACCTAAGATTCGTAGTTAATACACCTATTTTTACCTCATCGACGTACTTATACACCAATTGATATTTAGAATTCATAACTTGGTTCGAACATAAACCTTATATAAATTAAAATATTGCATACGGCCACCTGTGACGTAACTTGTTTACGAGATAGTTGGATGCGGCGTGGCCGCGCGGTCCTGCTACTAGGCGGTTTAGGTACCTTACGTTATTATTGCATTTTCGTAATTACTATATTGTAGATTGTAAATACTTGTAAGGTACATCTACTGTTACGTACGTAATATATTGTGTTATTTGTTTACAACTTTGGGCTCCTTATATACGTAGTTTTGAGTAATATTCCTATTAAATAGTACTATTAATTATGTCCGACACTGGAAATGAACCCAGAGCCCAATCGGTTTTATATACCGACTCGGCCGAGTTTAGAAGCCACATGGGAACGGTTAGGTTTGTCGGGGACTGGATTAAAGATACACATGGGGTATTGGCATCCTTATCGCAACACAAACTGCGCGTGAGATTAAGCGAATTACGAACTCATTACGACAGATTTACGAACGCGTGCTCGGAGCTTTTTGGTAGTTTAGACCCAAATATAGATGGGGCCGAATATGAATATATACGTTCGCAAACCCGGATAGTAAGAGACATGGTCGATGATCTCAAACTTAAATACATCGAGCTTGTACCTAAACACGAATCCGGCGAACCGAGCGCCAGCAGCACCCCCTCGCGGCAGAGAACTACTATGTCGGACCCCATGCAAAGTAGGCTGCCTGATTTACCTATACCCCGTTTTGATGGCCGTCCAGATTCTTGGATCAGCTTCTTGGACCAGTTTGATAGTGTGGTAGATTCTCAGTCGCTGTTAACCCCTGTCGTGAAACTCCAGTATTTATTAGGCGCGTTGGCGGATGAGCCCCGCCGCCTGCTACAGCACTTGCGTATAGAAGCTGATAATTATGAGACGGCGCGTGATCTTTTGAAGCGGCGTTATCACAACACGCGGATTTTAGCGGATAACTATATAGTTCAGATATTGACCTTGCCCGAACTTAATTCTAAATTGACCGGTCTTCGCACGACGTTCCTCAACCCACTGCTTACGGCATATAGAGGGCTGGAAAGGCTCCAACTACCCGTGACTCACTGGTCATACATGTTGGTGTATATTTGTCTAACTAAAATGCCTGCTGACCTGAGGTCGAGGTTTGAGCGCCGATATGGAGATCGCAATGACCTTCCCGACTTCAGTCAACTATTGACTTTTTTGGAAGACGAGTGTCGTCATCACGACAATGTCGGAAGTACCTCCCTGGTTGATGCGCAGCCATCAACAATGCGACCACGACCGCGTTCCCCTATAACTACGAAGCGCGCATATACGGCTGCGATTTCTGCCAATGCGGCTACCCGCCCTAACCGCTTGTGCTACCTATGCAGTAGTGACTCACATTATTTGAGAGAGTGCCCTGCGTCATTCGTCAAAGATACCAAGTTGTGCTACAGATGCTTGGACAAACATTCTATTGCATATTGCCAACGTGACTATCGTTGTGGAACATGCCGTCGTAGTACCCATCATACCTTGTTGTGTTTTAACGACCCCCGATCCCCCACATATCCTGAGCCCCGGGTTCAGTCGACGGTCTCATTCCGCGAGATGGAGCCCCGTAATTTGCGGTCCCCTTCTCCTCGCATGGGCGGGGGCGTCTTCTACCGCTCTAATACATCCCGCAGGTCTCCGCAACCCTCACCTCGTGTGCCAAATTTGTCTGCCCGACGATCGTCAACCCCTACACGAGATAACCGCCGCTACCGCTCTCCACCCCCCGCGCGTCGAGAATATTTCCCTGCGCCCACACAAGATGCACGTGGAGCCCAGCCTAGCTATCGAGATATTATCCGGCCGCGGTCTGAAGACAGAAACACCTCACAATAACTAGACGGACTTCAATCACCTTCTTACCTCTCGCAACCTACCCTTAATCCTTTAAACTCGTTGGTTCTACTCCCTACTACTCTTATACATATTAAAACACGCAGCGGATATTTTGTCGAAGCTCGAGCTTTATGTGATACTGGTGCCCAGGGATGCTTACTCACATCTGAACTAGCTGGCAATCGCTTAAACCTCCCCATAAACCGTTCATGTACGCCCGTACGAGGTATCGGCGATGTGCAAGCAGTAAATTCCCGCGGCACGGTCCTTGTGACCTTTAAGCCTGTTCGGGCAAGTCACCCTCTCATGCAGACCCAGGCCATGGTAGTAGACGTCATCGCCGGTACTCATCCTGAGATTCAATTACCTACAGAAGTCGTAAAACTTACATCTCATCTCTGCCTAGCTGACCCAACTTTCCATCTCCCTGGACCCATAGATGTCCTCCTTGGCGCGGATGTATTTGGAACAATCTTCAATGCGGAAAAATATGCCCTACCTCCGAGTCACTTAACGGCCTTTTCTACTATATTCGGATTCATGCTCTCCGGAGCAATTGACTGTGGTCCTAGTGAACCTCACTTGCCTATGACAGGAATCTCTCTGTCCCAAATTGTAGAACGTTTTTGGAAGATAGAAGAACCCCCTGAGTTACCCCCTCCGAATCCACTGGATCTCGAGTGTGAGGATTTATTTAGAGATACAACAACACGTGAACCTGATGGTAAATTTCAAGTAAGACTACCCTTTTTATCCGACCGTCCGACCCTTGGAGAGTCTCGTAGTATTGCTTTAAAACGGTTCCTCAATTTAGAAAAACGCATGCAATCCAATTCTGACTTTCGTGAAAAATATATACATTTTATGCGTGAATATATCGCTTTGAACCACATGAATGTTTCGTTGGCTAACCCATTGACCCAAGAACACTATTTCATTCCGCATCACGGAGTGTTTAAGAAATCTGGTGACGTTTCTCAGATCCGTGTAGTTTTTGATGCAAGCTGTGCCACATCTTCAGGTGCATCTCTAAATCAATGTCTTCACACAGGGCCCAAGTTACAGAAAGATATAACCCTTATTTTACTTAATTTTCGCCGACACTCAGTAATTTTCATAACTGACATATGTAAAATGTTCCGTATGACTTGGATCTCCCCTGAGGACCGTCGATTTCAACTTATACTTTGGAGAGAATCCCCCTCAGCCCCGTTGTTGACTTACGAGCTAAACACAATAACGTACGGTTTACGTTCGAGTCCCTATCTTGCTATGCGTGCGCTTTTAGAGTTGGCGGAACAAGAAAGGTCTAATTTCCCTGAAGCCGCGGCAGTGATTGAGAACGACATCTATGTCGACGATTACTTGACCGGCAGTGATTCAATTGCACAGGCCCGTATATTAAAATATCAATTAGTACAATTAATGACAGCCGGAGGTTACGAATTAAAAAAGTGGATCAGCAACAAACCTCAAATTTTAGACGACTTACCCCCTGAACATCTGCAACAGCCTCATTCATTTCAAGATCCTGAGAATCCCCAAACGATTGCCGTATTAGGTGTGCAATATAACCCTTCTAGTGATTCATTTACTTATCGATGTACCTTCGATACTCCACCCCCCATTACTAAACGTAAGGTACTTTCCTTAATTGCGCGTATGTATGATCCTTGCGGATGGATAACACCAGTGGTTTTCAAGGCCAAGATATTTATCCAGAGGCTCTGGCTTTCTGGGCTCAATTGGGACGACTTGCTATCAAGCGAACTTTCAGACGAATGGGATTCATTCACCCAAGATCTGGTCAATATGAACAAAGTATCCATTCCGCGTCACATCATGCCTCCAGGTGCATTGTCATTTTCCCTACATGGGTTTTGTGACGCGTCAGAGGCTGGATACGCGGCTGTCGTTTATCTACGAGTAGAACATTCTCCAGACCTTTGCTCCGTCCATTTGCTGATGTCGAAAAGTAAAGTTGCCCCCGTTCGGACGCGACTCACAATTCCCAAGCTGGAATTGCAAGGAGCTGTACTCCTTTCAAAATTAGTGCAACACGTTGCTTCCTGTCTACAGAAAACATTAGTGCTGCACGCTTTATATACTTGGACGGATAGCAAAATCGTCTTGGCTTGGATTCGCACGCCGCCTCATTGCCTTCAAACCTTCGAGGCGAATAGAGTATCTCAGATAAACAACTCTCCGACGCCAACAATCTGGCGACATGTTCCTGGAGAGCTTAATCCATCAGATTGCGCATCACGTGGGTTGAGCCCGACTGCTCTGATTGAAAAGACCCTTTGGTGGTCGCCACCCTGGCTTACCCAAAACCCTGACACGTGGCCTCCTCTTGAAAGGGAAACTGAAACTGATTTGCCTGGTCTCAGATGTTTATTAGTTGCTTCTTGTAATAACCTCACATTAGATCCCGCGTTTTTGCTGGAAAGGTATAGTAACTTTAATAAATTAATCGGTGTAACTGGGTTTATGAGACGATTTATTCATAACGCCAAGAATCCTGGTTCCAGAATAGTATCCCCATTCTTGACGACTGAAGAACGTGCCGAGGCCCTTCTGTACCTTGTAAAAATTACCCAATCCCACTCATTTGCTGAAGTGTTAGAACAGCTCCTCCATAAGAGACAGATACGTTCAGCTGTTAGACGCCTTAACCCCTTCTTAGATGACGCCGGTCTGATTCGGGTTGGCGGTAGATTATGCAATTCGGACTTACCTTTTGAATCTCGACATCCACTGTTATTACCTAAAAATGGTCCCCTTGTTAATTTAATCATATCTCACTATCACCGTGAAAACTCGCATGCCAGTGCTGCGACACTACTCGGATTACTGAACCGCCAGTTTTGGATATTGTTAGCCCCTCGCGCTATTCAGCGAATTATATTTCACTGCCTCCCTTGTTATCGCCTTAAAACTATTTCCGCACAGCCACCAATGGGTGATTTACCTGAGGATCGAGTAACTGCCTCCCGACCATTTCATGGTGTAGGTACGGATTTTGCCGGCCCCTTCTATACTAAAGTACAGCCCTTTCGAAACCGTAAGCTAACCAAGACCTATCTCTGTGTATTTGTCTATCTATCTACGAAGGCTGTACATCTCGAAGTGGTGTCAGACTTAACCACTGAGGCCTTTATCGCTGCCTTTACTAGATTTGTCTCTCGTCGCGGGTACCCCAGTCTAGTGCGCTCCGATAACGGTCGAAACTACGTTGGGGCGAATAATTATCTCAAGGAGTTACACGATTTCCTGTCACACAAAAGTGCCGAGATTGGTTACGAGCTGGCCAAACGTAATATTAAATGGTTATTCAGCCCTCCGGCATGCCCGCACTGGGGCGGACTATTCGAAGCTGCGGTAAAATCTGCCAAAACTCATCTGAAGCGTGTAATTGGAGACACTCCCTTAACATTTGAAGAGCTGACAACTGTGTTTGTTAAGATTGAGGCTGTTCTAAATTCGCGGCCTCTCTGTGCTGTATCTCGGGATGCCAATGACCTTGAAACACTGACCCCGGGTCATTTTTTAATAAATCAACCCTTAACCGCATTACCCGAGCACCCCTTTAAGGAAGTTAAATTAAATCGGCTAACGCGTTTCCAACTGCTACAACAAATAACTCAACATTTCTGGTCTCGTTGGCATTTAGAATACCTATCCACTCTACAAGCGCGAAATAAATGGACAGCCCCCATGGAACCGCCTTCTGTAGGGGAACTGGTCCTTTTAAAGGAGGACAATGCTCCACCCTTAGAATGGAGACGTGGCCGTATTACTCAACTGTATCCTGGACAAGATGGTGTCGTCCGTGTGGTTGATGTTCGAACCCCAACAGGTGTATTAAAGAGATCTTTGACCAAACTTGTCCGATTGCCTATCCAATAATTTACTTGCTTTATCTTAAACATTTATTTATGTTTAGGGCGGGGGGAATGTTCATTTACTTATTTAATCCCCACCGCTCGAAAACGGCCGCTTATAGTTAATCTCTCATACATACTTACGACTCTTCAGTACTGACCGACGACTGGTGCGGAGCACATGAAAATCGTTCTCCCGTGCGTTTAAATTTCTTTTGTGTCTCCCGTTTACGATTATCCGGAGAAAGTGCATTTCGCTTGTGATCTGG
Source organism: Apotomis capreana (assembly GCA_947623375.1). Classification (NCBI taxonomy): domain Eukaryota; kingdom Metazoa; phylum Arthropoda; class Insecta; order Lepidoptera; family Tortricidae; genus Apotomis; species Apotomis capreana. Next base: position 26,055,047 of record OX392512.1, on the reverse strand, counting down.
ACCAAAGTGAACCCTGGACTTGCTGCTGTGAAAGTGCCCGCGGCCGCGGTTCCGTGCAGAGACAATTCGACGCTGATCACGGTATTGTGCCCTTAAATTACTATCACCAGGACGACTGACCAGCCCCCCTTTAATTATTCCCTTAACAGAAGGGGTAGAGTGATGGCACTTTATCCTTCACTTCGGACAGTAAAACATCACGCTCCACTGAGTTAAACGCGTTTTTTAAATCAATTTTAATTAATAATAATAATAATGATTAATAATAATAATAGGTATTTTCCAGGGTGACAGTTTGAGTCCTCTGTGGTTCTGCCTAGCCCTGAATCCGCTCAGCATTCTGCTGAAGGATTCAGGACTAGGTTGCCGGCTTCGAAGAGGAGGTGAGGTCATTTCTCATCTGCTGTACATGGATGATCTTAAGCTGTATGCACCAAAACGCCAGGATCTGGTGGAACTACTGGAAGTAACTGAAACCTTCAGTAGCGCCATCAAAATGGAGTTTGGTGTAGATAAGTGTGCAGTCATGCATGTACAGCGGGGGAAAGTCGTAAATTCCGCGAACTTACAGCTTTCTGAGACAATGACCCTCAGGTCTATCTCCGAAGTTGAAACCTACAAGTACCTTGGTATGTCACAGTCATTGGGTATTGCGGACGGAGACATTAGACAGGCGTTGAAGGAGCGTTTCTTTTGTCGTTTGACAAAAGTACTTAACAGTCTTTTGTCCGGTGGCAATAAGACACGCGCCTTCAACGCTTGGGTGATGCCTCTGCTCACTTACTCCTTTGGCATACTAAGGTGGACTCAGACTGCGCTGGACGCCCTGGATACGAGGGTCCGTCAGCTGCTCACTACACATCGCATGAGGCACCCACGCCCGTCAGTTATGAGAATGTACATCCCGCGTAAGTGTGGGGGCCGTGGCTTTTTAAACGCCAAGGACCTCCATAACCGCGAGGTGTGCAGTCTTAGGGAGTATTTCCGAAACAACGAGTGTGGGATTCATCGCGATGTAGTAGCAGTTGACAAAGGCCTCACCTCTCTCTCCTTAGCAAACGAGAACTGGCGCAGACCAAAGGTGCTTAGCATCGATGACCGCAGGGCTGTATGGAAGAGCAAGGAGCTACACGGGCGGTTCTACAAGGCCCTTACGGGGCCCGATGTAGATCTGCTCGCGTCGGTGAACTGGCTACGCTTCGGGGATCTCTTCGGGGAAACCGAAGGTTTTGTCTGTGCAATTGCGGACGAAGTAATGATGACGAACAATTACCGGAGATATATCCTGAAGGACGGTACGGTCGACATTTGTCGGGCATGCCGCCGTCCCGGTGAGTCACTCAGGCATATAATCTCCGGTTGTTCTCATCTTGCTAACGGCGAGTACTTGCACAGACATAACCAAGTAGCCAGGATCATTCACCAGCAACTTGCTCTTCAATACGGTCTTGTGGGGTCTGAGGTGCCGTACTATAAGTACGCACCGATGCCAGTTCTTGAGAATGGTCGTGCCACGCTCTATTGGGATCGATCTATCATCACGGACAGGACTATTGTAGCCAATAAGCCTGACATCGTTTTGGTAGATCGATCCAAGCGCCAGGCAGTGCTCGTCGACATCACCATCCCCCATGACGAGAACCTCGTGAAGGCCGAGAAGGACAAACTCAGCAAGTACCTTGACTTGGCTCACGAGGTGACCGCCATGTGGGATGTTGACTCGACGATCATTGTCCCGATAGTCGTTTCGGCGAACGGTCTTATAGCGAAGAGTCTCGACAAACATCTTAAGAGACTCTCGCTAGATGGCTGGATCAAGGGCCAGATACAGAAGGCGGTACTCCTGGACACGGCGCGCATCGTCAGGAGGTTCCTCTCTCTGCAGCCCTAACCACCGGTAGCCTGGGCCCTGCCCCGCTGCCGGCGGCACCCTAGGTTAGGTTTTTTATAATATGTTTATATATTTTGTAATTTCTTTATTGTATTTTACTTTTTATATACAGATATTGTAAAAACCTAGCCTAAGAATTAAAATAAATAAAGGACATAATAATGAAATAATGAACTTTATTCTGCAAGTAGGCCACAAGGGCACTTTTACATGTCTGTGTCTACCGGCATTTCACAAGAGGAGACCACTGTTGAGAAGAAACGCCGAAAGAAACTCAACAGTCAGTCATTTTTTCAGAAAGCATAAGTACTTAACTATTACAATGATATGAACTTAACTATACGTATTGAAACGGATTCTAAGTTTTTGCTATCTACCGAAAAAGCCCGCGTAGCGTGAATTGCAGCCTCGCAGCCCAATCTTGTGCCAAACCCTAATTGGCAAGGTTGCAGATAAGCTGCCATTTCTTCTCTCACTGCACGGCATCCTAGCTTTGCCGTTAAGCGGCGGAAAGCGCTGCCTATGGCAATGGGTCTTATACCACCGTCTTTTTTTGACAGCGCACATAAGGAAGCACCATAAATATAGGAGCAAACTTCAGGGTTTAATTGACCACTGAGCAAAAAATTACAAAGCTTGGCCAGATGTTCCAGGAGCCGAAAATCGGCGTCTCCCGCAGATGCAGACGTAAGCTCCTTAAGATGAACAGGGCGGATACCATCCAAACCGGCGGCCGAACTATTGTTGAAAGAGCTGAGTGCCTGCACCACTTCCTCCGGCTTAACAGTTAAGGCAGAAATAGATATGTCAGGTTCCGGTGGAAGTACCAGCGGCCGGGACGGGGCTGGATACTTCGACTGCAGCGTAGCTAAAGTCTCAGGGCTCGACGGCGCCACGCCCTCATCCGACATAAGCACTCGCTCTGCACCTGAGATCCCCTTCATGTACTTTACGCTCAATTGTCTTCAGTATGGAGTGTGATCTCAAAGGCGTGGTCTCTGCACCGATGTTCCCACTGATATCAAAAGAAGCAGAGTTAATATTTCTCTTAACTTTCGTGGTTAAATTGCCCGTGGCCGACGCTTCAGGCGATTTGAGTGCGGAATAGGCAAAAGACAGTAAACTAAACCATTCGAGAGTGCCATTGGAGTCGATACACTTATCAATGAGGTCGCTCAATTTGGCCGCTGCCAAGTTTCGCGCCCCTTTGGGGATATGCCGTAACACACGTACTGACTGCTTTAACGTAGCTAGATCACCAAAATCTAGATGAATGGGGTTGTTACCATGAGCTTGCTGTGAAACTGACAGTCTAGGGTTGGAGGGGATGACTTGGGGAAAATGTTTATGCATGTGCCCTATATGCACTTTAAGTCCATGAGGGGTAAAAGTTCGAGTTGAGTTGGGACAATGGGGACAGCGCAAGGATGAAGAAGGATCACTCATATTTATAACTAACACTTACAAATAAAAGTAAAAATACAAGCAATTATAATAAAAAAAGATACAATTTAAAAGCCAACATCAAAAACATAACAATTTCGATTTAAACATCATAGCTTCTTGTCGGTCGGCAAGACTCCCGTCTAGAAAATGAATGGCTCGGTTGTGTTGGATCCTTGATTTATGTATGTATTTATCCTGGAAAGTTTCACGAAATCAAAACCATTCTGCGGCTGAATGCAGGAAAATGAGAGCAGTGGTGATGGAAAAGTATTCACGCCTTCTCTATTTCTAAGCTTAAAGCTGAGTCACAATTAAAGCGGTCTCTCTCTCTACAGCAAGACGTCTTCTTCGATCTTAGCACCATACAAGCACGGCTTAAACACCAAGAAAACACGGTCTTTGCATTGCACGTTATAAAAGTTGTAATCTTGGATATCACAAAAATTCGTTAGGTTTGTTTGGGAGCTGAAACGAACACGTATCTTTTAGCCGATTGTGTGACGGGCGCTATTGTTTCAAAAGCAGCACATTTTACCCGTTAAGCGTAGATTTGATTAAATTTTATTTTATTTATAAAATTTTGTTGACACTCGACATGAAGTTGACATTGACAATTTTATAGTTTGTTTATGTGAACATAATGGTAGTTTAAAAAGTCGTATCTCAGTATACGATCGGGGTAAAAATACGACTTCTTAATTTAGCAGGTTATGCGTTAAGCGTTATAGACTAAGATCCCGATATAAAACGACCTTCACCGTGATGTTTATTTGATGAATGTATTTTATATTTAGTTTAATATGTCAATAAATATATTGCATATGGGTTGCCTAACAATTTTTAGTCCAGGGTATGTTTAGTAAAAAATAAAAATATATATTTTTTTAACATTACACCGATTTGATTATTAGATAAATTCATAATTAAATAATCTTTAATTTTATTCAGTTTCAATTCAATAATCAGACCGTTGCAAAATGCTAGTAGGTATAGATTTACCTGTTTATACCTGGCTACCCGATAGTTGTGACGGGAAAAGAATAGGTAACCTAACGTTTGCATATTCTATGGGCTTCATACTTTCGATTGGTATAGAATTTATCTAATATTAATCAAACCGGTGAAATGTTTAAAACATTTTTTTTTATTATTAATTAAACATACCCTGGACTAAAATTTGTTAGGCAACCCATATGCAATATATTTATTGACATATTAAATTGATTATAAAATACATTTCATAAAATAAAGATCTCGGTGAAGGTTATTTTATATCGTGATCTTAGCCTATAACGCGTAACGCATAACCTGCTAAATTAAGTAGTCGTATTTTTACTCCGATCGTATACTGAGATACGACTTTTTAAATTAGCACGGCAGATACGTTCGATTTTATACCCCATATTTTTCATACCCCGGGCTTATATATGAAAATCGATTCTTAAGGAGTAAACTCCAATTACAGTCAAATCCAATTAGACATTAATGGCAGTGCTTCAGACTTAATGTCTCCCGGTTAGAATGCTTCTCCCTTCGCGGAACAAATTGATAACACATTCGGAACTAGTTTAGAAACGGTTTTCAGGGTGGAGAAAATATGATTATATTTGCCGCCGTGAGTTGCTCTACGGTAACTATCTATGTGCATATGAATCACCAGCGATCACTACAATATAGGACACCCCATATACCTACGAATACCGCAATGCCAAATCTTCGTGTCTTCTACGATTTTGCGGAGCTCCGTCCACTTCAACAGTCCTGACACTGAAGCATCACTGATTCAACAATCCAGCCAAACCACGACCAAACCACGACCGATGTAATGCGCAGCTACCGATTAATTGACGCACAACCTAAAATAAACTAAAAACGCATGCTATCACGCTACCTCACAATAACAGCTATGGTAAAGAAATATCAAAAGGAAGTTAAACGTCATCAAACGGCCATAACCACGATGTCACAAGGTGAAGAAGAATGTGTCTAATAAGAACCCAACATGGGCGAATCCAACGAGATCTCATACAGACATCAAAATGACCCCGCCATAGAACTTGATTTGGATCGCGACCGCCTTCCAATTTTCAATTATCACTAAAGAAACTTCAAGAAGTTACCTACAAAGACGTCCACACACACGCAATATTATCTCAACTGAAGTCGAAGGAAAGCAAGCCCAAGCAAATTTTATTCACTAGAGTAATCAGCCAGAAAATCTAAAATAGATAGAAACAGACACGGAATCAAAACCGGAGGACAATTACATACAAAAAGCGACGGCTCAGCGACATCAACCTACAACACAAGAACTTATCCTACGTGGTAACCGGAAACTTTGGACGACGAGACGCAGTCCACTATCCTTCCCTGTATATATTTACACAACTATCTGTCTATTTCCTTTCTGGCTCGATGCTGGTATTCTTGTCGGATCTCTCCCGTCGGTCCTCATCCTGACTGCAAAATAAGCTACACTCCCAACCTGTAAACTTTTGGCTCCCCGGTGCCTCGGATAGGAGGGCCAGTTGATCTTACCGGAGCGGCAAAAGACGGAGGGGAACACGAGAGGACCCGGATGCGTGCCCCGTCTCAGAACCGAAAGCTCCGGCCAGGGAATGTTAAGGTTTCTATACTACCCTGAACGACTTCCGGTATTGTGCCAGTATGCGCTTCTGAGTCATTTCGTTGAGCTTCTTTGTCTTTCCCTCTCTTGCATGCTCAACGCCTCCGCGTCCTTGCAGCAGAACTGCTGGCTGGGTGTAGTCACCGAAACGAAACGAAACGAAACGAAACGTCTGATTTCACGTAAGCTGAAATAAAAAGGCTCTTCGCCAAACACGATACATGTCTGTTACGTTTTTAAGTAAATTGGGAACATTTAGTTTTACAAGGGCTCAAAGGTATTTTTATTATCCGGACACATGGTATCCGACCATCGATCCATGGTATTGTTATTTTTAAAACCCTAATGTGATATTTGATATCACATTCCGAAGATATTAACATTATTTTAGTCTTTTATTAAAATTAAGTAGTAAGGAAGGCAAATTAAACAAAAAATCAAAGTCACAACTACTACAAATTAGTACTTTTATTTAATTTTCCTTACTTACTAATTCTTTGTTTGTACAGATTTTTATTAGCAAAAAGGTCGTGGATGATATTATCTGGAAGATGAGATATTTAAATGAGTTACAATCGCAGAAACCGAAAGGAATTTAATTAGATTAGACTGTCATAAATTCTCAATATTAGAGATAATATATTTCCGTGCTGTTTCCATAGACAAAAGCCCATGAGCCTTGCTAAACTTAGTGATCCGGAGCATCCTTTCCGATCCAATAACCGGAAAATGCCTCAAACGTTTTCATAAACCGGCGATCGATATCGCATACCTGCGATATTGAGCCCGCTGGCTGGCCCAGAGCCAACACCATTGCTCCACCGATAACTTTCAACACTTTTCATAATTTTGAACTGAAGTTTTGAAATCTTGCTGCAACAGTTACAAAGGGTGACGGGGCATACATATACATAAACCGAAGAACTTTAGCTTGCTGTGATCGCTCTTCTGTCCTGTTGGGACTCACGTAACACAGTCTAGTGCTGTGGGATTTTATAAAATAAGATTATTTTGTGTTTTATTTTAGAAAATTGAGTGATTATTGCATCGCTATTTGTCGATATAAATTGAATTAGGCCCAAGTTGTTATTTAAAAATGATAAAATAGCACATAATATTATAAACTATCGTGAGACATCTTTGACAATAATAGAAAAACCACCGCCGTACCTGTCAATTTTTACGTGAGTTTAAACCATTTTTTTTATATAATTGTTATAATATAAATAGCTCGCACCTCTAAAATATAGGTATATTGGCATACCGCCGACGGTAGATATCCTATTTTAACCACAAGTGTAGGGACAGTTTCAACCACCATACCTTCATTAACGATTGATCAGTGTCAACCCTTCTCAATCAGACACCACGTAACCCTGTCGATGAGGGGCCACATCGCATCCAACACCCCATAAAAACAAAAATGTCTCCCAAATCATCGTATTCCTCATTACTTATTACCGAAGCCCGACCAATATTTACATGTTGTAAACGATAACACGGCAAACGGCGAGGGTAGCGCCCCTTGCCCCTGAAGCAGTAGTTAAGGGAGAGACGAGGCCGCCGGGACGCGCGTTTCATTTGCCCCCCCGCGGACATATGCAGCGGTCCCCGGCGCCCCCGCGGGGGAAAATGCATCTATACCGGGAAATGCTTTTGAAGTCGGGAATCTGGGAATATTGCGAGGGTTCGCTGAATTGCTCTTTATGCAATGCAATGTTGAGATATTTATAATTTTTCTATCGATATTGCGGTTGGCGTTAATTTCTGACTTTATTATACTAATCTTTATATTGCATGAAAGCAAACTTATCGTACAAAAAATGGACTTAACGATTTGAATCATTCTCTACCAGTCAACCTTAGGGCTAGCCGGAAAATAGCACAGAGCAGAAAAGGGGTGCGTCCCATGAGATATAACTACATAATATATAATTTCATATTAATAACGTTCACAAGATATAATAAACTTTTGCTATAACATCAAAATCTATATTTTTATTAGGAATAACGGCCAATTAGCATAATACTCAAGTTGTAGAATCATTTTTTATATAACACTCAAATACTCTAAATTCAGTTAATATAACATACATAACGTATATCGATCATAGTATATACTTTCTTTTAGTATAATGATTAGAAAATATAATAGCGTATGATATATTAAATAGGTTATAACAGCTACCCCTATGCCCCTAAAATGGAACATGGCTCAAAAACAGAAAACTGTAGGTTAGGTTAGGTTTGTTTTATGACCATGGATAGCGGAGCGAGCAAAGCGAGCGGAGCGTCAAAATGCTTACTTGCATGGAGGTACCTACATTAAAATTTGTAAGACCGTTTGGAAGAACTGCGATAAAATGGAATATGAGTCAAAAACCGAAAACTGTAGGTTAGGTTAGGTTCGTTTTATGACCATGGATAGCGGAGCGAGCGAAGCGTCAAAATGCTTGCTTGCATGGAGGTATATTAAAATTTAAGAGCGAACTATTACATAAGTATGTACACAATTGATAATGGCAGATGAAATTCTGGCAAATACGAGTATACCGTTTGGAAGAACTGCGACAAAATGGAATATGGGTCAAAAACCGAAAACTGTAGGTTAGGTTAGGTTTGTTTTATGACCATGGATAGCGGAGCGAGCGAAGCGAGCGTAGCATCAAAATTCTTTCTTGCATGGAGGTACATATATTAAAATGTTACAGCGAACTATTGCATAAGTATGTACACAATTGATGTGCAGGCGGTTATTCTATATGAGCATTATGCATTTTGGTGTTAGATGTATTGAGTAATATACATTATAAATCTGAGATATTATGAACGTTATACGTTATGATCGTTATATACAATGATATTATACTTAAATAACGTTATACTTAACAAAAATAGATATTTTGATGTTATATCTAACGTTCGTTATACACCTTGAACGGTATACAAAACAAGCTTATACAATATGAGCGTATATAATATGAATATTATAGTATAAGTTCTTATATCTTATATTACTTACCCGCAGAAAAGAAGAGAATCCCACTTCATCAGTCTTTAGTTAGGTTTAGGTGCGAGGAAAATTATTTGAATTCTGCAAAAACCTGATCGCGTATGAAGCGTATTGAATGTAAGTTATTCTCCAAAGTAAAGGTACCTAGGTAGGGTATTATCCATCTTCCCTTGCGTTTACCCGTCGATTATAAATCTCAAGGAGACCCCATTTCATAACTCGGATAAAGCTCTCATGTTCGGCTCAGGGCGCACGTTATGCGAACCCGCACCACGAATAAGCACTAATAAATTTGAGCTCTACGAGGTCTTTGAAAAGTTAACGGCCTGTAATACTTTTTATGTAAATATTCGAAGCCAATAGGTACACATTCCTGACGTGAAATGTTTCTCAAAAACTGGCATACTTAAGTTCTTTTTTTATAAGTACTTTACTTATACCTTATGTATTGATCTCGATATCGCCTGACGGTAAGTAACTACGGGGTCGAAAACTTAGCTCGCTGGTACGGCAATAGCCTATTCAATCATTGTTTGAAGATACCCAAGCTATATTGTCAGGACATACTCGCGACGGGCGCAAGTTCCGTTCCTAAGCGGCTCGCATTAGACATGATGAAGCAAATCACTTTGTGTGAATAAGCGAACTTCATTTCTCTTCACCTTTTATTACACTTAATATAAAAAAAAATACTTCCTTAACTTTGTACCTACTTATCCTTTTCCTGTTACCCAGAAAATGAGGCAACCCTGATAAATATGTAAAATCCCAATTCTTGTTTAATACTCTGCTTATTGTTTTAGGTAGTGTAATTTGAGTAAGTAAGTTATGTGATACGGCAAGGTCAGGACTATGTTAATGAGATAACTTTTGGCACGAAACCTAGTTATTCGTGTCCTAGGTGTAGTGAGTTTGAGGCCCACTTAAACTTAAAGTTTAATAAAGCTAGCAGAAGCTTGGGTCAAGTAGTTTGCTTTAATTGCTTCGCCCAAAGCTTAATGGGATGGCTCTTCAAAGCTTTGACACGGACTCGTATCTAGGAGTGACACAAGATATATCTCACAGCAATGATAGCGCTAATTATCGCGATCAACAAAATAACGCTATTATTTTGTTGATGAATTTCTATTCCAGTTCAATTATAATATGCTCGTAACAACCACTTTTTTACGGACTTAAAAAATTTAGGACGTTCTGTTTTAGTGTATGTGTGTATTTCTTTTATGTATATCATACGACATCTAATATCTGCCAATTGTGGACGGATTATCAAAATATTTTATTTATTTAAAAGAGTATACTTCTGAGGTGATCCCATATGGCACCGACTTTATTGAAATGTAATCTGTACCGGGGATTTCGAAAAAATCAGCCTCAGTTATATACGTAGCGACTATTAGTCACACGCCACTTGATCGTGAGCACTTACGTAATTATGTTCGAGAATTTAATTTACTACTTACTAGATGATTATCCAAACCGATCAGTACTTCTTACCTATTTGCGTGTAGAGCGCGAAATATAGGCTCGTAACTTTCCTTTTACCTAATGGTATGTAGGTATAGTAGGTATATAATCGAATCGAGGTCCCACGAAGTTTCGACCGCTCAATGTCGCGCGTGTTCATAGATTAAACATGTTCTGTTAGGTAGCTGAAATTTAGCTCCGTTCATGAACATCCACGCTCAACTCAGTGCAATTGCAATTCTCTTTTGAAGAAATTTTCCATTTTTGACAGTCTCTAACCCAACCTAAGCTAACAGAGTTACGCTCTCAACGGGTAAGTAATATAAGATATAAGAACTTATACTATAATATTCATATTATATACGCTCATATTGTATAAGCTTGTTTTGTATACCGTTCAAGGTGTATAACGAACGTTAGATATAACATCAAAATATCTATTTTTGTTAAGTATAACGTTATTTAAGTATAATATCATTGTATATAACGATCATAACGTATAACGTTCATAATATCTCAGATTTATAATGTATAATACTCAATACATCTAACACCAAAATGCATAATGCTCGTAAAGAATAACCGCCTGCACATCAATTATGTACATACTTATGCAATAGTTCGCTGTAAAATTTTAATATATGTACCTCCATGCAAGCAAGAATTTTGACGCTACGCTCGCTTCGCTCGCTCCGCTATCCATGGTCATAAAACAAACCTAACCTAACCCACAGTTTTCGGTTTTTGACCCATATTCCATTTTGTCGCAGTTCTTCCAAACGCTATACTCGTATATAAATATTTGCCAGAATTTCATCTGCCATTATCAATTGTGTACCTACATACTTATGCATTCGCTGTTAAATATTAATATACCTCCATGCAAGCAAGCATTTTGACGCTCCGCTCGCTTCGCTCGCTCCGCTATCCATGGTCATAAAACAAACCTTAACCTAACCTACAGTTTTCGGTTTTTGACCCATGTTCCATTTTAGGGAATAGGGGTAGCAGTTATAACCTATTTAGTATATCATACGCTATTATATTTTCTAATCATTATACGAAAAGAAAGTATATACTATGATCGATATACGTTATGTATGTTATATCAACTGAATTTATGAGTGTTATATAAAAAATCATTCTACAATATGAGTATTATGCTAATTGACCGTTATTCCTAATAAAAATATTGATTTTGATGTTATAGCAAAAGTTTATTATATCTTGTGAACGTTATTAATATGAAATTATATATTATGTAGTTATATCTCATGGGACGCACCCGCTCTCAACGGCCCTGCGACAGCGTGAAACATGTCGTCTACTTTTGATTAGGAAAAAATCCTAAGCCCTACATGATTCCTCCAATGGGCACTAGTAGGTATTTAGCAGTGCATGAGTGCAGAATGTTGATGTGTCTTGTTGTTGTTGCAGATGAGATGTGGAGTTCGGTGGAGGGGAGCGGCGGCGCCGGCGCCGCGCCGTGCGCCCGCGGCAAGCACTCGGCGGCTCTGCTGGGCGGCCATGTCTACGTGCTGGGGGGGAGGGGGGGCGGCGGCTCCGTGCCGCTCAGGGACTTCTGGCGGTACAGCTTAGGTGAGCAATCACGTCCTCTCATTTTTACGGTCATGATGCATGATGCTTACGTACTAGGAAGGAGGGAAGGCAGCACAGCTTAAGGTGAGAGTGAGATGAGGGTTACTAGGGTGTAACTAGGCTGCCATGTTTGCGTGCTAGAGGAGAGGAGGCGGGTCTATGCCGCTGTGGGACTTTCTTTTGGCGATACAGCTTAGTTGAGCATAACAATCACCTGTCCAGAAGAGGAGCAGAGCGGTTATATGTGAAATGGTCCAATCACATTCCTCAGGGTTTAAATGCTTCTTTCGGGCTTCACAGACTCAGCCTGATTCATTCGTTTTCTCCGCTCCGCTTCAGTGGTCAGACAGTCTAAGGGTAACATATTAATCAGTCGTTTCGTAAACGAAACTGGCGTAAGTATTTAGTCACGATAGAAGATACGCGTGATATACTTATTTGGTGATAGACAAAGACAGAAATAATAAAAACAGTTGTAGTCGAATTTAATTCCATTGTTTATTCGTCAACCCGGTAGCCATTGTAAAATAATATCGAAAAGAGTGGGTAGATTTCATTCACTTTAGTGGGCGGTGAACCTTCAAGGGAACCCTCTGATCACCAAAAATGAAACATAAATAATAAATTTACACGAACTCTTTGGCTCTACAAACCAAACATTTTCTTTCCAGGGCTATGTTTATAAACACTTGGCGCGACGTCACAAGTCACATCGCCTAGTGAACGATTTACCAAATCAGTCAAATTAACGTATTATGTATTTTTATCACAGGAATGAATTCTATGTATTCATGAGATAACGAGCAGAACTCTAGGCTGTAGCTGTGTAGGTCGGGAGGTGGTCGCGAGTGACCGGCGCGGTCCTATCGGGGCGTAACGACGCTCGAGTCGAGCCGCTTGAGTCGAGGGCTCGGCTCGAGCGCTCGAGCCTCTCGTTAACGTCTATACTTACTGAACTGACCTGGGTAGGTACAGACTGTGATGGTTAATTTAACTAAGTTACCTAGACAGGTACCGAGAACATTTATAACCACCACGTTACAAACGACGGAACTTCTTCAGAATACATTATACTCCTTTTCAGCAAGTTGTTGTCGTATTTATATAATGGATTCCAAATGCCATGAAACTCAGAAACGCACTACATTAAAAAAATATAACAGATTCTATCTATGACAGCTTCAACAACCTACGCTACATATCCCTTGTCTTGTATTCGTTAAGCAGTTTAGATACTAGAAATATTATTTACCTTCAAGGCAGACCAATTTTGCGTAATCGCCTTCATAAAATATTCGCTCGCAAGTACTCGCCACTCGCAAGTGCCTGTTCGCCAATCCATGCCTTGTGAAACAAGGACTCAATAAATCCACTTGGATCCACTTCACCTCCCTAATATGATAGGTAAATAATAAAATATTTATAGAATGTCAAGGTCGGAAACGGTTTTTCTAATAAAATAATTGAGATCTAACTGGAAACAAAGTTCTTTCAAAACATGTATACGCATGTTACTTTCTTCAATGTATCGTTCATCATCATCATCATCATCATCATTTCAGCCACAGGACGTCCACTGCTGAACATAGGCCTCCCCCAGTGACTTCCAGATCGGCCGGTTGGAAGCGACCTGCATCCAGCGGCTTCCTGCAACCTTTACCAGGTCGTCTGTCCACCTTGGGGTGGACGTCCTACGCTGCGCTTGCCGGTGCGTGGCCTCCATTCGAGAACCTTACTGCCCCATCGGCCGTCAGTTCTACGTGCTATGTGCCCCGCCCACTGCCACTTCAGCTTGCAAATCCGTCGGGCTATATCAGCGACTTTTGTTCGTTCACGGATCTCCTCATTTCTGATTTGATCTCGCAAAGAAACACCGAGCATAGCCCTCTCCATAGCGCGCTGTGCAACTTTGAGCTTCCTTATAAGGCCCACAGTAAGAGGCCACGTTTCTGTTCCGTATGTCATCACTGGTAACACACATTGATTGAAGACTTTCGTCTTTGGGCATTGAGGTATGTTGGACGAGAAGATATTTTGTAGTTTCCCGAACGCTGCCCAGCCGAGCAGAATTTATCGTTACTATTCTAAATTTCGTTGTTCCATTCCAACCGAACATCTACTTATAAGTATAAATACATAATATGATACGCTTGTATAGGTACGCCAAGGATCTTGTCTAAAACCTACCATCTATCATCATACATCACCAAACAATAGGATGTCTGCGTCCGACTTAACTAATTTCCGCGCCATATTTCTGCCCTTGACGATATATTTCCCGAACACAACAACAGCAAAGGGCCATAACACTTGCGATTTGCGAGCGTATTTTCTATACAAATAAGCGACGCGGCGTAGACGCTGCGCGATCGCCTTCATACAAAATAGGCTCGCAAATCGCAAGTGTGATAAGGCTCTAAGGCTCCGTTTAGCTGTAGAACACTCGACGAATCATCATAAGGCCCTCGGGAGAGCTCGACTCGGCGAATGCGACGCTCTCAAATGCGACGCTCTCGAAAGCGCTGACGCCGCGATTCGCTTAATCAGGTCGAGAGCGCGCCAGCCGCTGCCGAGAGCTTCGATTCAGCTTTTTATCACGTTTTTGTAAGGTTTTATCGATATCGCAATAAGTATTTGTAGCTACCTACTAATCTTTGTGCTAGAGAGCCATCTCATCATCTATCTATCTATCGATCTAAAGATTGTTTAACAGATAGTGCTTATATTAGCAGCGATCATTTCTATATGACTTCTAGAAGTGATAATCTATTAAACTACTTAGGTAAGCATGAAAGTCGATAATCATTCCTCCTTCCATTATAGTTATTGTATAGATTTTTGCGCATATTATTACATATTTTTAAAGAATTTGTGTACTATAGGCGTCCGTTTGCAGCGGATTTTTGGCCAAAAACAAACGCCGACCCAAATTCTATAATTTGCGCAAGAATCGAAACGGTATGTCACAGAGATTTCCTTCTCATTTAGTTCTCAAAATTTTGTAAAGATTATTTGGAGGAGGAATCAGACGAGAACGAAACCTCGATTTGAATGAGTCAGTTACGTTAAACCATTGACGTTAAGTTTGAACCTCATTTATATCTGACAGAGACAAGGAGCAGTGCTATATCCTCTTAAGAGCTGATGGTGACGATGTGACTTTTGTTTCAGCGAGTGGCGAATGGGAGCGACTCGCATGCCGCGGGGAGCCGCCGCCATCGCTGCAGGAACATTCGTGCACCGCGCACGGCAACAAGCTGTACGTGTTCGGGGGGGAGGCGGGGGCCCTCGGCGACACACCGCTCTGGGTGTACGACTCCGAGGTACGTCTGTGCTGCATGTCATATTCGGACCTAACCCTGGTCGCAACAAACACAAATTATATTCCCTACCTACACTTGTGATCTCGATGTTAACTGACGATTTTTTATATGAAAAGTGTTTTCGCCTTGCCCTACACTGAAAAAAATGAACTCCAACTAAGTAGCATTTTCTCTTAGTTGGCGTCAAAATAATTGAAATGACAATATTATTATTTACTGAAATCAAAAGCATGTAGTTGTAACAGAAACCTGAATATGTTTGAAGTTACTCACAAGTTATTTGTTGACATGATAAAAACTTTTTATAAAAACAACTAATACTTTTTTGAATTCATACACTACTCTCGTTAAATTAATTATTTTCTATAATTTAGATTCGCAAAGACACTGTGGATGCATTGACCATTTATGTTTATTATATTAACGAGGCGCAAAGTTAAAATAATTACTGGACAAGTTACATTAAAGAAGCTATGAAGTAGAACAAAACAAGACAAAATGTCAATATCTACCATTTTCAATACTGGCACCAATTATTTAGTATTAAGTCGTAACAATTATTTACAATGTTACTGCAAATAATTAATGCGGTATATTAAACAATGTTGATAATAAAATTAAACATAATTAAGTTATTGTTTGAATGATCATAATGATAGCATTTACAAATTATAATTAGTTGTTTTAATACCTATCAAGTGATAGTTGTGATCAACTAGGGACGTTATACCTAACAATCTTCTTAGTAGATTCAAATAAGATTTGACTGAAGCGAATAAGAGCGAGAACCCCCTCGCGTCTCCCTTCCCCCGCGCACGGCACGTCTTGACTTGCCGGCTGGCGCGGCTCGCATTTCTCGGCGGCGTTGCAATGGCGGCACAGCTCTCGCATTGTGAATATAAATTTATAATAACAAATATTAGTGGTAGTGAGTTTGTGTTAATTGTGTTATTGTGGCATTTGTGGCTAGCTCAGCTATGGATGACGTTGCCGAACTTTTAAAGACATGGGAGCTACACGACCTTGTACCAATTTTTACAGGTAAGTACCAACATGAATAGGTGCTATAACATATCTATTTTTAACCAGCTCGTACCTACTTCATTCTTACGTACTTACGATACATGCTTAATAGGTATTACACATTTACCTTACACTTGATACCTACACACACTTATTTTAAGTAACCGTATAAGTAGGTTTCCCTTAACCTTTCCCAGCTTATCTATGTAGGTACTCGTACGCTTCCAGAATCCTAGCAGCGCCAGGCTGGCCAATACCTACCTACATTTCTCGGTGGGTCATTTGTTTATGTCGTAGGCGACGACGCCGCGGCCACTACTTTAAGGCCAATCCACACCGGATGCGTGTGCAGTGCGCGTGTGCGTTGTATAGTTTGAAACCTCATAGTAGACGTTACACCGCTGCACACGCGCAGTGCGCACGGCACGCAAGCGGTGTGACGTCTATTATGAGTTTTCAAACTATATAATGCGCACGCGACGGACACACGCACGTGCTGCACACGCATCCGGTATGGCTTGGCCTTTAGAGGTACTTACCTAACTTTTTAGAAATCATATCTGAGCATTTCTCAAAAAGTTTGTACATTTCTCGGATTGTCGTAACAAAGAAAAAATATCACATTTTAATGATTTTGTTGTTGCTTATTATTTAACTGTTATGTAAGGATTCAGTTTATTAATTTTTGACAGAGATTAGATCGGTAATTTTAACTGTAAAGTTTATTTAATTGAGCCTAGGCAATCAAAATTTCCGGTTTTGTTACTTTCATTCAAACGGGAAATAAAGTAAACACATACGAATTACATTGAATTTATTTATTAGTTAACATAGTAATAACCAATACGCGTATATTTTTTCATAAAAATTGCTTACTTTATTCCGATAAGTTAAAGATATAATGGTAACTACTCTTGTACGTTACCATTTAGTCAAAACTCAGGTTTGAAATTACAATATCACGCGTATTAAATTGAGTTATTTAAAATATCTTTGAAGAACCATTTATTAGACCATCTAAATTATATTTTAAACATGTATTAAATGTATGTTATTAAACAAATAATTAACAAAAAACAACAAAAACCTCTAATATTTTCAAGGGACAGTAACAATAATAGGAACCTTAGTAACAAAATCGGAACTATTAAGCATAGTGTACAATTAGTACACTTACAATATTAATTAGATGCTTAACAACTCACTTTAGTAGTAATTACATTTCTTACTATATCATTATTAGTTTTGTATCACAAAAAAATAATCATACAGATTAATTAGTGCTTAAATAATGTGCCAATTCAAGCAGAATTGACATGAGATCTTCTGTTATTATTCAAGAGTATTGTTTATAGGAACAATACAATAAATCACAAAATGCAGTTTTGACTACTTGTAGACGTGATCAGATCACCATAAAGAATCCAAATAATAATAAAATTAAACATCAAAAAGTACAGTAAAATCAGAATATTACAGTACCTACACGGCAATCTTTTTAAGTTAGTATAGAAATGACCATATTAAATGAGCGTTATGAAGTCTGGTTTTATTATTTTAAATTTGGCCCAATATTTAAATGTATTTTTATTCTGAGTATAATAAGTAGGGCATCACAAAACAAAATACAACAAAAAAACATACAAGGCCACTTTTTTTTAGTGCTCCATACATTAGGAACTTTTTTCTGGAGTAATCTGGAGGCAATAAAACGGAAATATAAAAATAAATAACAATATTGTATCCATTAATGACACTAAATGGCACCTTTTTTCAACAGTGCCCGTTAGAAATTAAAAAAGAAAAAAAATGACCCACCCTAATAAATATGCAATCTGGGGCTTAACGAATTACCGCCCGTGGTTTGTCTAAAGTTTTACGTCTTGCCTTGGCCGGGATGTGGGATTTTCGTCCCGCGAAGCGGGAGTAAATCCCGCTTTACGGTCAAGGGTGACGTAAGTGGTTTTATTTAACAATTAATATTTACAATTACCAATGATAATAAACATATCGTTTGTACAGTATAAAAATAAAAATAAAACGTAAAAAAAGCCTCATTTTTTTCTTCAGCTAGAAAAGAAATCAATAATATTATTTAACTCAAAATCAGAAACTTTTGCTTTATAATATATGTTTTTATTAAACTTGAAAATATATTTATTATTTTTTTTTAAAGAGAAATATAATATAAATTGTATTACGTCATTCTCTATAGTCTATACTACTCCTTAGACTTTCTTTTTTGTTACCTTCACTTCCTAGTCATACGAAACGATTCAAAAGTAACAAAAAAGAAAGTAACGAAGTGATGCTCGGACGTTTTAAAAAATATTTTAACCGAATTTAATGAATAACTCGAATATTGTATGTACTGTATCTTAGTCGTAATAATATGATTAAGTGATGAGTTGAAACAAAACTGAAGAAAAAGTGAAACTTACCAAGTTATCCCGTAACAAACAAGGAGTTCAAATTTTCGGTTGCCACCAACGGCGAGCGTGTTTCTACCGCTGCGTTTGATAGACTGTCAACATGCCAAGATGGCCACTCTTAAAAATATCCCTAGTGTTACCACTTTCGTATAAAACTACAATTGAATTAACAAAACCCCAGAATTCTATGAAAATAGCGTAACAAACACCGGAAACAAAATTGGAACTTTTTCTAGGACAAATTATTATCTTTTATTATAAATATATACGTTAAATAACGACAACAATACTTATTTTTTATGAATTCTGAGATATCTCTTTTGTAATGAAACATAACACTCAACCCGAAACACTAAGTTTTGTTACAGAAAATCGATAATTTAACTACAATTTTGTTAAGGGGACATTTGCATTGCCATACAAATGAGACCTACCAAATATTTTAAAATATTTTTATAAAATTATATTATGCAATATGATTTCAGACAATAATATTATCTTAGAGATACTTAACTTATTTTTAAGTTTTCAAGGTCAGATTATATTAGATATCGTCTGTTAATTTATTACAAGCTTCGAACCGGCCCGGACAAAGACGTAAAGTAAATGTACAAACTTTTTGAGAAATGCTCATCTAGGTATTTAATTTATGTATAATATAATATACTAAACCTCAGATTTGAAACTAATACCTAGGTATTACAATGAATGTGATTTATAAAGTAGGTACCTAAAAGTAGTAAAAGGATAATTTAAATGCAGAAATTTGCTTTTAGAACAGCGGATGACAATCCAGGCGTTATCGGCACTCACGCACGAAGACTTAAAGGACCTTATTCCCCAGGCAGGACCAAGAGTGTTATTTACCAGGTGTTGGCGTTCCTGGAAAAATGAGTTTTTGCCAATAAACGATACTAGTGGTATACCATCTTTTTCGGTAAGTTTTCTATGTGATTTTGTTTGGTACTTTAGTACCTATTTGCAAAATGTTATATTGACAATGTACCTACCTACCTATTAGGTGGTATCTAGATAGGTACAGTCAGCATCTTATCCAGCGCAACCATGCAACAGATTGTTGGTTTGTTTTGATTTGAATACCTACTAGGTACCTTCTTGGCGGCAGCTTCCATAGCTACCTACTTAGATAATGTAGAATAGGTAGGTGGCTAGTGGGGCAGAGACTGTGAGACTAGGATTGTATTATTAGACTTAAACTACATTATTATTATTATGACATATTGTTTTAGGGCCTGGATTTATCAAACTTACAGTTTGATTTGGATTCTCGAAATAATAGCCCGACTTGCCCGAAGGACACTGAAGAGTTATCTGAATGTATTGTAATACCATTCGATGACCATGAGACAAAAGTTAATAAAGAAAATACTGCAAGTCAACACAAAAGTACAACAAGTCAGCAACAAATAGAAAAAGAAACTCAAACTGGGGTATGTGTGATAAAATGTTAAGCAGATCATTTAAGTAGTACAGACAGATACTTTTAATAATTACCTATTAGCTATTAACCTCCGCCCCCGTCTCAGTTGGAACTTTCGCATTTGTAATATTAAATTAAATAGTAGGTACCCTCATCTACATAGATTTATTACAGGCTTTAAATTTATACCTGTGTACTAATATTTTCTTTCAGATACTTGAACATTTATTGAAACAATCACTAGAAACTACTTCACTTCTGATTTATAAAGGCGGTAGCTTAGATGGAGATGCTACTAGAAATTTATTGGCGTCTGTGATTGCCAAAGAAATATTAAATGAGAACAAAAATTCACCAATAGTTGGTCAAGTTTATTTCAAGTGGACAAAATTGATAAATGAACTCTTTCCGGGTGAAAGAACCACTACGTATTATATCCCTGCATGTACTACTGCATCTGGCACAGTTCTTCAAGCAAGAGGCAAACTCGTACATCAGGTAGGTGGATGACCACTGATTCTCAAGCATATTTTGTAACATGGTAGTGTTCCTGTGTACTTGAAAATCAATGTACTTAAGTATCTAATGTCCCACATACTTATTTATTTATTATTCAAGGTACTGAACAAAAGGAGGCGCTTCCAACAATTGGGAAGCTTGACAACTAAAAAAAGAACCAGAGAAGAAAGCCCGGGACCATCTTCTTCATCACCAAGACCATTGCCCGACAGTGTTAATACAAGTGATAATGTAAAAAATATTGAAGAAGATTTATTGTGGTTACAAAATTCTGCTGAACCTTGGAACCTCGTGGAGAGGAAATGGAAAGAGACGGTCAACCAACGCATTCTTAACTTGCATAATCAAAGTAAAACAATAGAATCTTACTTTGAGACCTACCCAGCGCTAAGAACACCACAGGGATACACCCTGGTAAGTAGTACTTTATATTTCATAGACATAGGTACAGTCAGACTCGGAGAGAGCTGAGCCCCCTCCGATACATAAGTATTTATTTCATTCGAAAACTACTTGTTCTATCAATGTAAAACTTGGTGACATTGTAGGGTTTTAAGCTGTAGTGGATCCAATTTACATTTTCTGTATATGCTAATACTTTTTGAAAAGTTAATCCTTTTGTTCCGGCGTGGCTCAGCTATCACACTGAGTCTGACCATACTTACTATTGTATATGTACTTACTTACAGTTTAGAAAAAGTAAAAGCCATAACTTTGAGGTTCATTCAGTCATTCAGTGTCAGGCCTTGTATCAAGTGTAGAAATTGATATTGATTAAATTTTTAACGTCATCTTAAAAAAATAAAAGTGTAGTCCCTTCTCCTTTCGTCCTTATACCTAATTAGATATATCTTTTTTCCCAGCTAAACATTGACTTCGAAGAAATGTACAATGAGCACACCGAGAAATTGTTTGCTTACTTTCCGGTGGCAAAAATAAAGATTTTGGAATTGTTGAAAAAACGAAAAGCAAAGGATGCTTTTTGCCAAGAGCTTATTTCCCTGGCTGAATGTAAGTAATAAATAATACTAATTAATAACTAGCTTCCGCCCGCGACTCCGTCTGCGTTCCTACCCCAACACCTAACCCTACTCTATATGAATACCTACCAAGTTTCATGTTATGATAACAAACAATTTTTTACTATGAGACCTTTAACGAAAATAAAAAATGTATGTCATCTTATACAAGGTGTACTCTGCCTATCCCTATTTGGGACAATAGACGTGAAACTATGTATGTACCTATATGTATACAAGGTGTAACAAAAAGGGCCAGTGGAAATTAAGGGTTTGCATGTACTCATGAATACAAACAACTTTCACTATGGAACATGTGTATAATCCTATTACTTTAAACAAGAAATTCTGGTATATTTCTTTATATATATATATAATATATATTTGTAATCGGTATCTCAAAAACGGCTCTAACGATTATGATGAAATTTGGTATGTAGACATAGTTTGGGCTGAAAAGTTGATCTAGATAGGTTTCATCCTTGAAATATCCTCCGTCCACCGAGCATAGCTCGGTCGAGGTACTAGGATATTTAGGTACTAAAATAACTTATTTTTGTAATTAATGGGCCGCGTCGGTTCAATCCATGATTATGGTATGTCTTGATCAAGTATTATAAAAACATACTTAGATTTTAGTTTTTGCGGTGGAAGAAAGTTATAAAATAAATAAATAAATAATAAGGGACAATCTTACACAAATCGAACTAGGCCCAAACTAAGCAGAGCTTGTACTATGGGTACTAGACGACGATATATATAATAGATACAAATACATATATAGATAACATCCATGACCTAGGAACAAATATTCGAGTTCATCACACAAATATTGTCCCATGCCGGGATTCGAACCCGGGACCGCCGGCTCAGTAGGCAGGTCTCTACAAACTGAGCCAACCGCGTCGTCAAAACTTTAGTTAACTAATAACAATATTTTCTGTTTCAGCTTCTACAGAAGAACACAAAAACCTTGCAGCGTTTTTGGCCGTACCATATCTTCTAAATACAACAACCATTAAACAAAAGAAACACAAATCTGAATCGGGACGCACCTGGAAGCCTTCTAAAGCTGAAACACGTGATGCTTTTATTCGACATGTTACTTCGGATGCTGAAATCAAACAATCCATAGAACAACGGCTTAAAACGTTAAAGAATAAGGGAGTATCGCCACAACCTTACGTGATGATAGTTGGTGAGACGTTGAAAGATATTAAAACGTTTTTGGTTATTGTAAATGCAGCAGCTATATACCAAACAACGAATATTTTGCAAGCAGTCGACACATGTTATAAGGCTATTTGGTCGTTAAATGTGGAGTATGGTTGTGACTCCTACGCTATTTGGTACTTTTTACAACGAGGTCTTTATAAAATGACTTGTAAGTTCGACAAGGGTTCAACTACGGCTGAGTCTCTCTTGACCGATTGTAATTTGTGAAAAATATTGTCAAAACCTAAATTGTCAATAAGTAAGTTTTTCGAAGCAAGGTCACATAAGTATAATAAGACTAATTAAAGTACCTGACTACTTAATATCTAATTTAATCTTTCCAAAGTAGTGACCAAAGCGACTACTTAGTTTTGATATTATTACGACTTTATATTGTTGCGCTATTTTTATATAAGTTTATCAATACATAATGTTGACTTGTTTTATATGTCGCAAGCAAATACCAAATATTAAAACTCTTAAGTTGCATTTTGAGTTGTTACATAGTTCTAAAGAACTACGAATATATAAATGTATCGAAGATGACTGTAACCGTGAATTTCAACTATTTAATTCTTTTAGAAGGCACATTGTGCGTGAACATCTTTTTAACATTACAAACAATGTTTTACTACCTTCACCTAATGTGGTAGATTTGGAGGCTAGCGATAATACAACGGGTAATGATTGTAAGCACCAGCAACCGGTACCATGTTCTTCTAGTGACCCAATGCCTTCAGAGCCTTTGTCTTGCGATGAGATAGTTGAGAACGGACTTTCAATGTTTATAGCAAGTTTATATGCCAACCAATCTTTGTCGAGAAATGTTGTTCAAACAGTAATTAGTGGATTTACTCAATTTATGGCGAATCCTTTACTATTAGCAATTAAAAATCAACTTGAAAAACTAACTTCGAATAATATTATCCCTCAGGATAGTCTTAACATAGTTATAAATAAAATTGAGCCATTGTTAACACAACCTTTGAACCAGCTGGACACAGAACATAAAAGAATAGAATACTTTAAAAAAAAGGAGACGTACATTCAACCAATAACATTGGTAATCGGTGAAAGATTAGAAAGAGTTAAACGATCAGGTGTCGTTCGCCTTCAACCAATTACATGTGAACAACATTTCATACCTCTCCGTAAAGTTTTAAAATCATTTTTTTCCCTTGGAAATATCCTGTCTGAAACTCTATGCTACATGAGTCGGTTAAGTAGAACAGGTGAAAATATTGCTATAGAAAACTTTATTCAGGGAACATATTGGCGCAGTAGGTTAAGTCAACGACAAGGAAAAACCGTGATTCCTCTTTTCATATTTTTTGACGACTATGAGACTGGAAACGCGTTAGGATCTCGAGCAGGGCTACACAAGCTAGGTGCAGTTTACGCATCTATTCCCTGTTTACCGCCATGTCATTCGTCAGCTCTCAGAAACATATTTCTAGTTCTTCTATTTCACTCGTCCGATAGAATCTTATTTGGAAACAATGTTATCTTCCGATGTGTGATTGACGAGCTCAACTATCTCAGCGAACATGGTATTGAATTCAACCTACCGGATTTCAAAGGCGTCATTCATTTTGAACTCGGCTTGATTTTGGGAGATAATTTAGGTATCCATGCTATTACAGGTTTTGTTGAAAGTTTTTCAGCAAATTATTCTTGTAGAGTTTGTAAAGTTTCGAAAGAATATATGAAAACTCAGTGCATTGAAAACAAAGATATCTTACGTAATTTACAAAATTATGAACGTGATTTACTGCTTGGTAACCCCTCGGAGACAGGTATTAAAGAAAAATGTGTATGGCTAGATGTAAGGGATTTTGATTTATTCAATCAGGTTGGTGTCGATTGCATGCACGACATATTGGAAGGTGTAGCTAAGTATATTATGCAATTCGTGCTTCTTCAGTGCATAAGACGTTTTAATTTTTTTACATTGACTGAACTTAATAACAAAATTCATGCCTTTGAGTATGGTCCTGACTGTAGAAATCAGCCTTGTACTTTTTCTATGAATCATTTAATTAAAGGAAACGTGCGTTTATCATCATCAGAAATGCTTACTTTCTTACGGTATTTTGGTTTATTAGTAGGGGAATTTGTACCTAAAGGCAACGAAATTTGGAAATTGTATCAGAAATTAAGAATTGTTTTAGAAATAACGCTATCTTCAGCTTTTGCATTAGGAACTGAGGAATTACTACAGACAGCGGTAACGGAGCTTAACGCTTTCTATCTATCACTGACTAATGATTCATTGAAACCTAAATTTCATAATTTAATTCATTACCACAGGGCGTTAGAAAAATATGGCCCCATCGTGTCTTTGTGGTCTATGCGTTTTGAAGCCAAACACAGGGTTTTTAAAATGGCTTCAAATGTTACGTGTAATAGAAAAAATATTACACTGACTTTAACGTCTAAACATCAACTACAGCTAAATGAAATGTTTCTTAAAGGTAAATTGCCTGATACCCTCAGAACAGGTCCTGTTGCTCGTGCAAATTATGATGATACTGGAGATATCAAATTTATACAGTCTAGTTTACAATTATGTCAAACTAAATCACTTGAACACGTTTCTTGGGCCACAGTGTCCACTACACGTTATATTAAAGGTACAATCTTAATCTATGATACAAGTTCTAATGATTCACTGGGTTCACTGCCTACATTCTTTAAAGTTCAAAATGTTTACTTGTGTGATTCTAGTATTTTGATTCTTATGGGAACATTAATGCAGACAATGGCTTACGATGAACATTTTTGTGCTTATGAAGTTACAGAAACAGTAGAAAAAGACAATGTTGTTAGATACCACAAAAAATTGGTGTCTCCTATCCCATGTAACATTAATGTTCTCAGTGATGGTAAAAAATATGTTACTTTACGATGTACCTTATAGGAATAGGCTGAATATACCTAAACTTTGAAGAACAGTCTTAAATTATGGATTCCTGTGAGTAACTTTTACACATTTTGCGGGACGTCTTACGGGACATCACTCCTGAGTCCCCACTTTTAGACACTGTTCTTCAAAGTATAGGTTATATTTAGCCTATATTCTGCTGATTGTATAAAATAAAAAAATTGAGTATTGTAAAGAAATAAAAATAAAGAAATTATTACATAATATATGTTTTATTTTTTATAATCTCTTAGGTAAATACAAGGATTCAATTAAGATCTTTTTCAAGGTAGTATTGGTGATTACCTAAATCGTCGTTTTTATGAAATGTAAGCAAATTCATATAGCATACACAGGCATTTACTCAGTACATAGTATACTGTGTGCACACTTAGTAAATAACTATGTAAGTTACATGGATTCGCCTACACCTAGTACATACGACGGTAAGGTAGTCATGAGTACCTACCAACTACCATGAAAAAGATCTTAATTGAATCTATTTCCTGTGATGACTACATCAACAAATCATTCTTAATAGATTCAAACAAACCTCAAAGTCAAACTAGCCTAGATCTTAGTTGAATGAACGAATACTTTTTTTTTAATCAGATAAAGTATATTAATCACATTGGACAACTATCATTATTCGGATAACTTTTATCTTAGTTGATGAAGCTATAGGATCTTGAGTGATTCTATAAATTACTTTGTTGTTAGTATAAAGTTTCATGCCTGCGTATAACAACAATATAATAGACATAAACAAGTGGCCTTTTTTAAAGCAAGCATTATTTAGATAGACTCAACTAAGCGTCTTGGTTGAATCTAACTATTATCTAATTCAATGCAACTATGCGATTACTTGAATCTACAAATGAACTTTATTAATATAATAAGGTTTAATGCTTATACTGGACAAGATATGAATGAAACTAACTAATCAGCGTTTATTAATTCTACAACAGTACTTGATAGCCGGAACTAAGAACATTTTAACTAAATTCTCTTTGTCACAGTAGTCATGATCTTGACAGGCTCATATGGTGACAAGATACATGATTTTAATAAATAAGATCTTAGTTGAAATTATCAAATTTTTTTTTCAGTGTATAATATAAACAAGATTCCTAAGCCTTATCTTGTCCTTTCCAGCTCGGTACTTGGCGCAAACTCCCTGGACAGCTGGTTCCTCCCGGTCGGAGAGCCAGCGTCCGGTCGCGCGGCGCGCGCGGCGGCGGCGCCGGCCCGCGCGGACGCCGCGGACATTCCGCCCACGCGCTGAAGGACTGCCTGCTTGTCTTCGGGGGATACAAGGACCTACGGGGGTCCACCAATGAGCTCTGGGCGTTTCACTACGGTAAGACACAACAGAAAATTCACCGGCAAAAAGTTGTACGATTAGCAACTTTATACGATGTATTTTTGGAGAATGTGCCACGACACAAGCTAGGTGGCAGTAGGTTATTGTAAGAGAGAACCCAGACGAACGTAATTTGAGTCGTGTAATTTCGGTCGCGCCATACTTAGTGTGACGTGATATGATGTATGGCGCGACCAAAATTACGCGACTCACCCTAATTGAATTCCCGTTTCACCCTAATTGAATTCCCTGACATGTGTATGTGTATTTCCATTGACTTCTACGACTACAACAGTAAATTGAGGCTAGAGACACTTAAGGCTAGAGTAGGTAAATTTTCTAGGTCAAGGATGAATTATAGACCTGGACTTCTCTTTTCTTCAGAGTCGGAGTCGTGGCACCAGGTGCGCACAGCGAACGCGGGGCCGGCACGACACCGGCACGCCGCCGCGTTGCACGACGCGCGCCTCTACGTGCACGGGGGACAGAGCGACTTGAGAGCATGCGCGGACCTGTGGCACTACGACACCAGTCAGTACTGACCTTTGTTCTAATTTAGCTAGCCAGTAAACAGCAGATATTACCTACTGGTGTTGGTGGTTAATGACTATGAGGTCGAAAATATTTAGCTCACTGGTCACCACACGCCAGTCTATCCACGAAGGCACGGGCCGATGGCTATAAGGACGCTACTTGAATAATGTTTTGCATTCCATACTAATGACAGTATTTTCGTGCAGTGTCCCGCGTGTGGACGGCGGTGCGCGGCGGGCGCGGCGCGCGCGGCGGGCCGGGCGCGCGCGCCGGGCACGCGGGGCTGCGCGCGGGGGCGCACCTCTACATCTTCGGCGGAGAGGCCGACGGACACCCCACCAACGAGCTGTGGCGGTTCCACTTCGGTACGTACACCATAAACCATTGCTGAACGTAGATCTCGGCACACGGGAGCAGTAGCCGAAAGCCGGTAGATGCAGGAGCAATGCTACTAGCATTGCTCCTGCATCTACCGGCTTTCGGCGATCTTGACCAGGTCTTCGATCCATCTTGTAGGCGGCCACACAGGAATGTATATTACCGCCATATAGCTCTCAGAATAAGCAAATTAAAATGATCGCGATTTTGCGAGATGGCTGTGCTGTAGCACGAAGAAGCTTAGTGATTGATGATGTAGGTAAGGTTTCTAACTTAACCTTTAACTTTGCCTCATTGTAGGTATGTTCAATAAACTTGACATGCCGTCTTCAATCATGGTGTTTAGTAGATTTCTTAAGAAGTCGAACACTGTTCCGTGACATTATGTACGAGTGGAGATTGCGTGAGTTCTACTTGTACACTAACACGAGCCGACTACTGTAGACGACTTACGGCCGGTACCTATGCCGACTACAATAAACCATTCTCTACTTTAACATTGTTCGAATTATTTGCTTTGTTCATCGCGTTCCGAAACATCACTTATTTGTTGATTTCTATTTATCTGAGATTCTTTTCCACCCCCAGCAACGGAGACGTGGGAGCGCATCATGCAGAGCGTGAACTGGCCGTCGCCGCGCGTGGACAGCTGCGCGCTGCTCGTGCCCGCCGCGCCTCGACGTGTTCGCTCCGCCCCCGCGCCCGCCGCCGTCGCGGCCCCCCCCGACCCCCCCGCCAGTCTCCTTAAGGAGCTCTCCAGACTCTCGTCCTTACATATGAGGCGAGCGGCACGTTGCTCGTACTCTGCCCTAGGACAGGATTCCACAGAGAGCCTGGCGTTATCCAAATCGCATTCCGCTTACGTGATAGAGCGGGCCAGCGACGCGGGGCCGAAAGAAGCCGACGAAGCCGAGCGTTATCGTTCGGACATCTCCCGCGAACCCATATCGGTCCCGGACTTCGCCGACATGGTGCTCCCGACGCCCGTGCTGTCGCCCGTCGAGGCCGCCAAGCTGGTGTACCTGGACTCCGACGAAGAGGAGGACATGAAGCGCGAGATCGATACCATGCGGAAGAAAGACGACGACGTGCAAATGCGACGGCTCGACACGCCTAAAGTCGTCGCCATCCCGAAGTCCGCTTCCGTCAGATTCAGTAAAGACGTGACGAGTACAGAGGAGGAGGAAGGTGAATTATCGACTTCGGATTACGCGAGTGCGGAGCGCGTGAACCGACTGTCGGGGGCGTCGCTAGGGTTCTGCAACCCGCACTACTTAGGGCCCGACGTGCGAGCGCTAGCGGCCCTGACGCCAGATTCAGGAGTGGGAGGGGGTGACATCGAGCTCCACGAGTTGGGCTCGCGCCGCGCGCGCAGCTCTGCTCGCGGCGGCGACTCGCAGCTGCACGTGCTGCTGGTGGGCGGCCGCGAGCCCCCGCACGTGGCGCGGCTGCAGAGCCCGCTGTCGCTCTGGACCTATCGATTGTTGTAGTCCGTTCGAACTTTCGTCCGCGTAGTGTTGTCGTGCTAGATCGGCGTTTAAATAAAATATTTTTCTCCTAAGTAATGTTTCGTATAAGGTGTTATAGTCGGATAGGAGTTGCAGAAAAAAAAGTTATAAAAACAAACTGATATTAACAAACAGTTTCCATTAAACTTGCTGAACCTGGGATCTAACTCGATCCGTTGTATGCTCTGGTAACTAAAAAATTTGACGAATCGAATGGGTTAGTAAATAAAGCATTCCGCAACTCCTATGTGGGACAGTACCTAATGTTCTTCTAGAGGTGGCCTCGACTGCCTCGAGCCTCTTAGGGTAACTAGGGATCTGTAACGTCCATACTTCTAACGATTACTACTAATTAGCGTTAGTGAGGGCTCCCGAAGCCGTTGCCATGCCAACTCAAGTATTACGTATACCTCTTTATTAGTATACTTAAGTTCATTTGTTGACATGTTTCTATTGTTTTTTTATACTCTGTTTTATTTATTTGTAGGTGCAATCGATATTTGTATAATTTACTCAATTGTTTGACTGTGTTTATAATTGTTTAAGTATATTTGTTTAACGCGGAGCTGTTGATTCCGACTTTGGCATAGTTCTTTAGTTTCTTAAGGATCTTTTTTCGTTCTCACATCGAAAATAAAAAAAATGTCCTTGTAATATTATACAAACATTATGTGACGAGAAAATTACATAAAGCATAGGTATATATACTTAGTTACAAGTCCACTGCGGTTCAAAGTACAAACACAATCTGCAACGAATTCCGTAAAAAGCAGTTCTCATGACTTAAAAACTTTTTTTATTTTGACAGTCTAAATTAATCCACGTCCTTAAATATATGTTTAACTATTGGGACAACTATTGCCAAGGTCGGGTCTTCGTTGACTGGACTACGGTGGCCGCAAGTCATTCGCCAAGACTGATAACGTAGTGTAGGACGCTGTGTACCTACTGTACTGTCTGTTCGTTTGTTCCGTTATCCGTACTATATATTATAGGTGTTGATTCCGAACTTGTGATGACTTTGTCCATTGAGTACAATTTCAAGCTATTAAACGTACTATGATGTCCACGGTTTTTTTTTATTTATTTTATTACCTATAGAATATTAAAATTGTTTATCTATCCAAATATTATAAACCCTCCATGATACGTTCAAGAACCGCACATTATGATCACCATAAAAATATAATGTTTTGTTAGAACGAAATTCTTATCTGTAAAAATGTTATTATTGCTAAATATTATAATAACATCGATTTCGATAATATTATTTCATTCAAATTTCGAACATCTCTGAAAAACAAAGAAATTAGTTTTGACCTCTATTCTAATATCAGTCGAGATGACGTTAAGTTCGAAATTAATTGTCAATTTGCAATCGACTAATGTCGCACGTATACGTAAGTAAGATATCGAACGATATGATAGTTAGGACCGACTCTAGTTTGTCTCTGAATTAAAAAAAAGAACTATGACAGCTGCCAGAAAACTTAATTACCGCCATTACCGGGTAAAGTTTGTCATAAGGTGCGGCTCCTGAATGCATCATGGAGGCTTATGATATGTGGGTAGATAAAGTAGCTAGTGTATGTAACTGTACATAATTAGGTATAAACTCACACTCGTGAGTAATACCCTTCATTATGTACAGTCACATAAATTGCTATATATATACTGTGAGGCTATAAATGGAGCCACGAAACTCTTACGGAGATCGGCAGCGGTGCGCGGTACGTGTCTCATTCACTCGTATGGCCGCCGGGGTCGGATCTACACCCTTTCGTCCACACTTCCACCCGTGCATATGTGTAAACTGTATTTGTTTATCGTCACCCTGATCGACCGACCCGAATTGAATCGGACGGATGGAATTCAGGCGGGCAAGACGTATAGAGATCTTATGCAGCTATTACACTTCCCTAAATTAGTCACTTACGAGAGGGATGCAGCAATACGAAGGAATGAGATGGAGTTATATCCCGACTGTAAACTGTATGTTTATCGTCAGCCTGTAGCGATTCACATGTTCACGTCATGTGCTCGCCATCATATTATAATCATATATCGCCATCGTAAGACTCACATCATCATTGTCATCATCACGTTCCCGACAATAGCATCATATTTCGCCGGCTAATACTAAAATCATCATTGAATAGTTATAATACAATACAAATGCCTAATAGAAGTAACTGTATTAATGTTTACGAAAGCAAGTAAAAATATTCCAATAACTAAGCACCCTACCTTTTTAAAATAGCAAATTACTTCACAAAATTTTCCAACGGAAGAATTGAGCTTTATTTTAGACTGAATAAGGATCAAAGTTTAGTGGGAGGAGTCTCATCGGTCACGTGCGCGTGACGCATCTGAAATGTCCAGAATGACCAGGAAGGGGACACAGTGTTTTAACAGTACAGTAGGTAGGCAGTCATGAAACAGACAGTAGGGTTGTTTACGGGGATAGTTACGAAGGTCAGGGGATATTTGGTATAAATACGGAAGAGCGTTGTAGGAATTCATTCATTCTTACTTGCGACTTCGACTGGGTAACACTATTGTTTGGCAATAAGGTATTAAATTTAATTCTAAGGGGAATTTCTGTTGGGATTACATTAATGTTTCTGATCTATAATTACTTATTGAAATGTTGTGGGATTTTGTTGTTTTATGGCTGTCAAGCTTAATTACATGCCAGAAATAGTGTTTTGGTACATGGTTGCCAGATGAAAGATATTTAACCTTGCGGCTGTTAAACGAATATCTTTCAGACTCTTTAGTTTTTATCTGGGCTAGGCGACCCGGACACTTGCCATTTACAAGCGCAGTGATAAGCCTACAGATCTAGAGTGCTTTGTCTGGTGAATGCAGGGTCCACACGTTGGGCATGTGGGATATCCACACTTGTTGAAATCAGATGGACCTCCAGGTTTGGTCTCATAAACGTATATATTTGTATATTTGCAATATCTACACATATTAGGGCGGGTTACTCTGCGTTTCCGGCGTCTCGTTAGCCACGCAAGGGGGGACCCACTTACACCGATTCTAGTCCAACCTCGGGTTAATCTCCCGAATTTATAGTTTAGCTTACCTAGGTCCCATACACGTTTAAATGTAAATATGAGGTTTAGGCCTCTAGTGTTTTGTACTAGCTAGGGAACAGGGTATAGAGATAGGTACACTTTAATAGGAATATTAGGATAGGTTTCTTTATCTTCCGAGCAATCGGCCATTCATCATTAACTAACATAACATCTATTCAAATTATTTTAATCTCGTCAGTTACAGTAAATGCAGATGTTAACCTACTGTTTTATTAGTGTTTATGGCTCGGGTTGTCTGTAGTAAAAAACAAAATCTTGTAACAGTTTATAAAGAAAGGGAATAGAGAAACCTGTTATTTAAACCAATCAGATATTTAAAACCTTTAATTTGACATCAATATTTATAAAACAATTAGTTAAAACTACCGATTATGATTTAAAGTAATGTACATTAGTTATAGCCTTAGTGTTAGAATGGCAACACTAAAGTTAAGTAGAATCAGCTGACAGATGACATTCGCTTTTCAATGAACAAAAATAATTTTATATATTGTTATAATTTTGACAAGGAAATTGTGGATTGTTGTATAGTATTGGAAATACAAAGCATTCCTAAGACTGGATGTGGAGTATCTGAAGTGTAAATTGCTAAAAGAAAAGCCGGGGACTTATGGATAGCAATAATGAAAGTTATTCGTTCTCGTATTTACATCACAGATCTCAGAACTTAATTAATTAATATCACAAGGGTTGTGATGAATTTCCTTTATCAGAATGAGTCAAGTTCGCGAGTTGAAAGAGACTTCAAATTGACAACAATGAGTTATTATGTTTCAGGGATGAATGACATGTTTTTGAGTATAGTTAAACGAAAACCCAAGTTATACAAATCTATTGTTTGTAATGAATGAAGTGAGAATTCATTTAGTTCACGAGTGAAGAAAATTCGTGTTGTTTAATAACAAATATAGATAGTAAAGATTCATAGATTCTAGATAGATCCGGGAGAGATCTTTACTCTAAAAGAGCCCGAAGGCCAATAAAAGATCAAATCTGGCAATCATACGGCATCCAGAGAACATGGGTTTGGTGATATTTAAAATAACACACCAAACAGATTTAACAGAAATTTGTTTTATTTTCCGAGGAACGATTTTCCCTCAATATGTACACATGAAGTAACCATGTTTTTTACCCGATTGCCCATGTCATTAGACATGATGGTAGCCGACATTTTTTTAAACAAAACTAAATATTTTTGGGAGAATGAGATGATAGCATTACAATATAACACAGTCTAATGATAATATTTTGTATGCGGTCAAAGCATTTCAATAAAACTCAGAATTCTATTCACCAACCAATTACTTCTTGTTTAGACCTAGTCTACTTTAGAATATCATACTGGAACTTACTAAAAGTATGAAATCCATACCATTATTCCATATTAATTTATCATACTAAAATTATTTAATTTGGTCGAACATGAAAACTTAAGATTCATTAAATTTGTAATAAAACCTTATATTTTCAGTAACTTCAATCTATTTATAGATTAATTATGAAGTGTAGTTTCATATTGTACAACATTACTTGTCTACTAAACATTCTTGGAACAGACATGCAATTCCAAGAAAACATTATCTCTCATCTTAGAATTCTAATAATATTTGGTTTTGATTCATATATTTATCTTTATAGTTACATAGAGTAATTTAATATATCTATAGCTTACTTGTGGACTGAATGAGTTTATATTTCATATAGAAATAATATAAATAATATTTCATAAGAGTAGAATATCCCATATTGAATCATGTTATAAGAACTGTAGATATTTTTGAAGGTTAGACTACACAGGAAACAATATATTTATATTTTGAGGATAAATAACATTAAGTTAAGTTAGAATACCATTAGTATAAAGAACTAAGTTAGCAGAAGGATAGAAGCTAGGGTTAAAAAAGAAACAGATTACAATTTTATTAGGTTCAATTAACAAAAATACTTAGTAGCACAGTATATAGGTATGGCGGCACTCAGCAACACATCACGGTTAAATATCCCTTAAAGATACTGAGTTACTACTTCAACGTAGGTTCCTACCATCTAGACGTTCACAACGGTTATACCGATCACTTTTTTTGGCCATTCGTTATAAGAAATGTTCAGCTCAATTGTATAAAGATCCTTTCATAGCTAGGTTTGGTTAGTTGTAGGTTTTGGAAGACTAGGTAGTCGTTGAAGGGTTTCCTTAGGGTTTTGTTGTAGGAGTAGAGTCTGGAGAGGAGGGTGAAGCAGACGAAGGACCTGTACCTTTAGTTAGGGCTTAGCAGACATTTCAGTTGGCGCGCGTTCCCAGGATGTATTTATTTAGCAGATAGTCTTTATAGGTATTACAATTAGTGGTCCCGTGACTCAGGATAGTTCTAGAGTTAAAGTACCTCCGCGTAAATATTACAAGCCTTACAGATCGACCGACCCGAATTGAATCGGACGGATCGAATTCAGGCGGACAAGGTATATGCAGATCTTATGCAGCTATTACTTCTCTAAATTAGTCACTTACGAGAGGGATGCAGCAATACGAAGAAATGAGATGGAGTTATATTCCGACTGTAAACTGTATTTGTTTATCGTCACCCTGACAAATCGACCGCCCCGATTTTAATCGGACGGATCGAATTCAGACGGACAAGACATATGTAGCTATTACACTTTCCTAAGTTAGTCACTTACGAGGGTGCAGCAATACGAAAGAATGAGATGTAGTTATCTCTATACGTACATCCCTCACTTCAGTGACTAATTTAGGAAATAGTACATTACGGCAGAGACCAGTAAGTAAGCCATACTGGCCGAGTAGGAATTAGACGGACCGAGCCGTAGGCGAGGTCCGGATATAATACGAGGCCAGGATGGCACTTACGGTCGAAGCATGTATAGTGCTTTTGTCAAAAATTAAACAAGAAAATTAGATTAAAATTATATTTTGTAGGTGACATTTATATTCGGCCATTTTCCAATGAATATTTTTGTTATATCCCATTTTTATTATTACACATTGTGATATTCGATCTCGCAGGCACCATTAACTCCCACGATAACAACCTATAACAAAAATAATTATGAGTTTATACTTGGATAAAAGATATAGTTATATCGTTATCAAATAGTGGCAGCATTTATTTACCTTCATCGCCAAAATGGTTATCATCTAGTGCTTGATTTAAGAACTTTTCTATATTTTGCTGCTGAATATTTGTGATTTCTTTCCTTTGTAGCCATCCGATTGTCTCAGAAAGATTGTTGAAATATTCTGACCTTATCACACATTATCTGACCAATTATTAACTTTTCTTCCTTCAATTAAATGAATCTCTTGTATTTTTTTATATCTCCTTGGATTTAGCCGGAACTAAATTATTTTAGCTAACTCTGCCTCCGCTTTTAAGTATGGAGGAGTGCCGTCTATTCGAAATCGTCTGAACTCATTTTTGCTGAATTATTGTAATAGATCACATAAACAAATTTGAAATTTTTGTCTTTTAATTTAAATGATTTAAATCCCGCCCTAATTTCTTTTTTTATAAATACTGCGTTTAATTATTTGCACTGTCTTACAAATCTAAGTCTTAAAGATAAAATTTAATTATTGTTATACATTGTTGTATTTTCTAACTAATTTTCATATCATAAAGCTTACCTTCAATTTTAACTCCGAGGTTTTTTCTAAACGACACAAAAAAGGAAGGAATTCCGAAATATCAATGTCATTTTACACAGCACAATTATGAACTAAACGCTGCATACAAACTTCCGCACTAAACCTTGTCGCTACTTTTTTTTTTAAATATGCATCTTGAGTTACGTTTATACTGCCAATAGTGCCAACCTCTTTTTATTTTACATTTGCTCCGTGTAAATTGCAAGTGTATACTGCAATGTCGTCTTTTTCTATTTAATCTATGAAAAAGGGACGCCACTTTTTAATTTCTACAATTTGCTGTCGCACTGTATTTATAATTAAAACAATTTGTGGAATGCATCCTTTTTACATTTATATACGACCTCATCGCCTTCACATCCTTAGTTGTTTTCTTATATGTCGGTGACGATGTTAATCGTGTTTCGATATTCAAATATCTTGATACGTAATAGGAATTACATACTTACTGGACAAATATTGATTCCAAATTTAAAATCTCGCTGTTTACTGGACACTTCTAAAAAGTCTTCGGTATGTTCCACTTACTGTAGTCTATCTAGCGATGGTAAGGCAACATTACATGCAATTTTTGAGAAAATGTAATAGCCACATAAGTAGTGAGTACCTCCTCCATATGAACATGAATGCAAGTTATGAAACGGTATTCCTAGTCAGTGTATGCTTCCAGGAGTTTATAGGTAGTAAAAATTAAAACAAAGTTTCGAATACATGTTTTATTTCAATGTACTCATTACAGTTAGAGGTACTTAAAACACTGCTATATTTTAGCTTCAGGAAGATACCTATCTAACGATTAGCGCGCTCACCCGCCTCGACGTGTCTACCTAACGCCGCAGTGTACGGGCGAACGAACAACATGCATCAACAACTGTTCGCACGGGCGTACCACTAACGAACATACAACACAAGAGGACGGTTCATACGATTTCGTGTTCACAATGTTTCTGTTCGTTCGTGCGTACACGGCTTAACACATAAATAAAATACCCTTAACTGCTACTTACGATTATGTAAAAATAAAATTCATGGAGTCACAGCATAATATAGCTAGATTTACTCGACTTATAGATAAAATATTTAAAATACCGAATAATTACGGTACATTTTGATTGATCACAAACGAAGATCAAGGCAGTACTTTACACACATGGGTAGTAAGAATGCCTCCAATTGCCAGTATTGTCGCTCGAGCCGAAGGCGATGACGCTAAACTTACGATTTGAGGCATTCTGTACTAAATAATTTACTTGTTAGTTATCCCTTGGCTAGGAAGTGCGATGCCAACGCAGTGAACAGTGGATATCGCTAACTGCCCGAAATAGCTCAAAATACAGCTATATATGACATGGGATAACACCACAAGAAATTAATTACAAGAACATTTTAGTCACAGATGTCTCTAATCAGAGATTGATACATCAAAAAATATGGTAAACCCTATTTGATCATAATCTTGTAACCATTAGTTAGATGAAGACTGCAGCTGTCGCTCGGGCCTCGCGTCGCATGCCACACGCGCCGGACACCGCATTCCGTACACTCACGGTACTTTGCACCGTCCGACTCGATTTATAAATAAAATCGACGTCGTATAGAAAAAGTAAAGGATAGTAATTACCACGTCATTGAAACACTTCTCATAACATTTGATGAAAAAATCGAGATTCATACCGCAACTGCAAAGGGTTTGAACTACTAGTCAGGCTATAAGGGCCAATAATAACGCGAACTTGAGATTTAACAAATTTCCTAGCGTTTTTACTACGTTTTGGTACAAGTCGCCAGTAATCAAGAAGGTTAGACAGTGATTTATGTAGATTGATCACATACACAGACTGTGAAACAAAAGAAATCCTTCTATTCCCGAAAGGACACTAGACAGAATAAGAGTAGTCTGAACTAAGTATCCTAACCACAACTATAAAGAGTAGGAAAGGCAAGGAGCCCGCATCTGTGTACGAGCCGATTTGTAAATAAACTGAATAATGGTCCTCTTAGGGTTAGCCAGGAAACTCACACAGTACTACTGAAACTGCGAGAGTAAACAGCCGTCGAATCCAGAAGGTTTGGCTTCGAATTACGCCGATGACGATCATCCGTCTCCAGCTGATACCAGTTCGTAGCTAACGCGAGTATGCTCATCGTTTCTGGAACCGGTTCTTCTGTGACGCGCCACGTGGTGTGTCCGCCTACTGCTGCGGCGCGGGCGGCGGCGCGTCGGGGAACGTGAGGCTGAACAGCGCCGCGCAGGCCGCGCGCGCCGCCGCGCGACGCGCCTCCTTCTTGTTGGACGCTGCGAACACGACGCGACACAACCAATCAATCTCTAAAGATGATTATAGCCCTACATGAGATGTTACGACCTACGTCATATTGCGGATTTTTAGTGGTACTAATTTAGTTTACTGGCAATGGCAAATTTTTGGTAACTGACGTTGAAAGTCAGTGGAAGTCCCTGATGTACACAAATAGGAAACGGGACGAAACGTTCCGAAAATTTTAAGTTATTATTGCATACAAAAGCCAAAATTATCCACAGTGATGAAAGTAAAGTTTTTTTCAATAGGATTCAGTATTTATTTCGCAAAAAGAACGAAGGATTGAGAGCAGCATTTCGGTAAACAATGTTTTGAATTTGTTTAATGACAAATCTTGACAAATAGCAAATTTTTCGTTTAATAAAGCAAATATATGACGTATACACATTATTGCCATATGAAAGCTGTTTGTAGCGCCAATATTGCCTGGGTCGGCCCGACGCTTGATAGATGATAATTAATTCACATTGTATGGTCCGCAGAAGTGGCTAAGCGCCCTGAGGGCTCAAATATTTACACAAAACTTGATTATTGTGTATTATGGATCTAGAAAGTTTAGGTTAATTTTTAAGTTTGCTCGTACGTAATTCCTCAGATGGCGTGCTCGCCCCTGTGAACCTTACAGCTACAGGTTAGAATGAGGACTGACCCTTGCCGATGTAGGTGGCGCCGTCGACGTCGACGCCCATGGTGAACAGCATGGTCTGCGGCTTGTCGCCGCTGACGGCCAGCTCGCGGTACTCCAGGCCCGGCCGCATGTACGTGAGCAGCATGCACGGGTGCAGCGTGGCCGCGTTGGGCGGCAGCTCCTTGCGCTTCATGGGCGGCTTGGGCTTGGGCGGCGCCGCCACCGGCTCCACGCACTCCGACACCTGCGGACGAGGGTAGCATGAGAACGAGACGAGTCGGTATAGCGCAGGGCCCGGGTGCAACCGGCGCGACGAGTCGGTAGAAAGCTCGGTTCTACCGACTTGGATAGAATAGAATAGAATAAAAATTTATTCGTTAACATACACAAAGTGGACAACAAATATTAGAAAAATAAAATACAATAATATCGTTGTTGTGTATGCCACGAAAAGGTCACATCTCAGCATAAATGCTGGCCCGGGAACCAGCGCTGGTCTTCCGGTGAAACCTATCGGTGACGCCACGGTGAACCGTACACACACGGCTGCACTCTTAGACTGAGCGCAGCGTAAGCGCTTGTCAATGCCAAGACAATGACATTGACAAGCGGCAGTGCTGTCAATGTCACTGCAGACCGTAAGCCGAAAAAGAGAAAAGAAAAGAATCGAATGCAATGCCGAAATGTGTAGCTCATTAACATTTGACAGATTACATTTTACAAGTAATAAAAGTGAAAAATAGTAACGTAGTAAGATAGGATGAGAAGCGATGGAAGGGAGCACTCACGCTGGTGTTGGAGTGCGCGGCGTTGGGCTTGAGCTGCGGCACCTTGACGCCCTCGTACTCCCACTCGGAGAACAGCTTGTGCAGCGCGAAGGACGCCAGCTGGATCATCGGCAGCGCCTCCTCGCCCTCCGCGCCCCCGGAGTCTCCGCCCTCTGCACAACCATTGTCTGCATACCAAAGTTACACTTGATAAAAAATATAAAGGTTGTCAATTTCGTTGTTTGCGACGCCGTTACGCGAGTACTCACCCCATCCGCACGATGCTTAGGTTCTGTACAGTATATGATATCTATAACCGCGCCAAAACCAATTTGCGGGTAGAATATTCGCTGAAATATCACCATATATCGGTCCGTCCATTATAATCGTATACTTCCGAATGATAAGGACCGGAAAGCTCAGAAACAACAACCACAAAAATCCAGTCATATCCTGCAAAAAGACTTGTCGATATAATGAAGGGTCCGAAATGATCGACAAGCAAGGTTTGCGTATGTGGACAATATTTACCGGAATTGCTGGCTGCGTCGTTGGCGAACACCTTGGACATGCGCTTGATGATCAGGTCACGGATTGCTTTCTCGGCGGCCGCGTTACGCGCAGACAGCTTGTTCTCGCCTGCACAAACATATTTTATGAGCATACAATCACACCATTGACATTGCATTTTACGATTCTATTTTTATTGTTGTAGTTATGTTATGATGGTGTATTATTATTAAATTTTATGTTTCTATTGACGATCATTATATCAAAATTCATGTAGATTAACTTAGGATAATTTATAATGTAATTTGTTATTATGAAATAAATAAATCTAAATCCATTAGAGCATAATTTCAAGCTTTGTCCCGATCGATGCTAACATACAGAGGATAATACAATCTGAGGCTTATCTTAGTATCAATCGCAGTAATCATCAGAAACCTCGATGTAGACGGAATCCCGCGGGAATAGAACGAGGTTTTTGAGTAATTTTGTGATTTGGTTGGAAACAACTGAAAATGTCACTTTGTCGCGAAGTTGCAGTCATAGGAGAGTTTTAAATTTCTTGTATAAATAAACATTAGCGGTTTGAAACTGAATTTAAGTCTAAGTGTACAAACCGTATCCCTTGTAGATGTTGCCGTCGAGCGTGAGGTCGGCGCAGAAACTGTGCGCGTTGTTGGGCTTGTAGAACTGGTTGCCGGCCGGCTCCACTTTGAATTGCTGTAACAATCATTCCCTTTATAGAAACTACTTTTAATGTGATAATGATAACTGTTTAAACGTATCTATAAATGAATTCATCATCATCCTCCTAGCCTTTGTCCCATTTTTTGAGAATGAATTCTCAATCGGGGTCGGCTACCTAAATCCCAAGATGTGGCGTAGGCACTAGTTTTTACGCAAGCGACTGCCATCTGACCTTCCAACCCAGAGGGGAAACTAGGCCTTATTGGGCTTAGGTGGTTTCCTCACGATGTTTTCCATCGCCGAAAAGCGAGTGGTAAATATCAAATGACATTCCGTACATAAGTTCCGAAAAACTCATTGGTACGGGCCGGGTTCGAACCCGCGACCTCCGGATTGAAAGTCGTATGCCCTAACCACTAGGCTACCACCGCTTCTAAATGAATTCATATTAGTGCTAAATTATTTCAGCCAAGCCAAGTAGTAAATATGCCACGGGAAAATAATATGTGCTTTACAAAAACCAGTCAATTAGAGCTGGGAGAGACCATTTCGTCACCGAATACGACATAGATTTTTCTAAATAAGTAGTTATAAAAAGGGCTTTGCGCTTTAAATGCGTGTTGACGCAAGCTGTACTGCATAAAGTAATGTGAAGCAAAATAAAGTGAGGTAGAGTTCGGCAGCGTCGAGTCCCTAAAGAAAGCGAAATAATCAATCAAGAATGACAAGAGAAAGTAACCAAATACCGTGGCGAGCTGCTCGTTGGGCATCATCTCGTTAAGCACCATGAGCGCGTTCTTGGGCGTCAGCAGCCGCCGCAAGTTCTCGTTCTGGCGCCGCCGCCGCTCCTTGTTCGTGATCTTCTTCACTAATAATAATAATAAATAAATTATCAGACAACCTCGCACAAATCGATCTAGTCCGAAATTGAGCTCGAGAAGGCTTGTGTTATGGGAACTAGACGACGATACACGAAATACTTATATAGATACATATAAACTTAAATACATGGAACAACCTCATGGGCTTGGGTCATCCCATGCCCAAATATTCATGTTCATTACAAAAATATTTGGCCTGGCCGGGATTCGAACCCGGGAGCGCTGGCTCAGTAGGTAGGTGTCTACAAACTGCGCGAACCGCGTCGTCACTGTACACAAATACATTATTACTATGAAATAAAATAGTACAGTGTTATGCAATGTTTATAGCTTGCCGCTTTTAACACCACAGGGAATAAATATTAATTTTTCATACAAAAGACCAAATGAATGCCTAATTGGTGTTAAATGGAACAAACTATTACTATTTACTATAATGTATTCATGTAGTTTCTCAGATATCTAGATTCTAGAAGGCAATTTACATATTTTACGTCACCCCTGACCGTAAGTGGGATTTTCTGCCCGCTATGCGTGGAGGAAATCTCGCTTCCGGCCAGAGAAAGATGTAAAACTTTAGACAAACTACGGACGGAACTGTCTATATGTGTCTGAAACACTGCAATCTTTGCCATCCACTCAGTAAGACCGAAGTGCGAGAAAAGTGTGTGAAGCTGTCGTGCCATAACCAACTCGCGGGCAGTTAGTCAGCCAGTTAGTGTCGTGTGTCGGCCTCACCTCCGGAGAGCTTGTTCTTCATCCAGTGCGGGCGCGCGCCGCCCTCCGCGCCGCCCTCCGCGCCCGGCTCCGGCTTCATCTCCACGTCCTGCCGCACACAACTACACTCTAACACTGCGCATACATTCACATACATTTTGGCAAATTATTTTATAAGGTCGCCTTTGAACTTAGCACAGCAGAAATACAGTGACGCATCACTAGTGCTATGATAATGCGCGTCTGCGTTCCCAAAGGCTTAGAATTTCATATCTAATTCAGTAACTTTAGTTTTTTTTTTTATATACTTTTTACATAGAAAACTATCGTGAGTCTCAGACATATTAAAATGCAAAACGGGTTTGATTTCTACGACGTGAATAAACCCGTTTTGTATTTTATAATAATAATATCTTTATTTCAGAATGCAATATTCCATAGATTGATTAGTAACAATGTTCCTTAGCACTATGTTAGTAAACAATAACTTAAATAATTTAAATAAATAAAGACACATAAAACATAAAAAAAAAAAAAATATTCTATACAACTATGGTTTTCAGTACGGGGAACAGAGTGCAACCCCTTTAATTTGCCCAACCCAGTACATAAAGATGGGGCAATCGTATTTGTCTACAATAGTTTTCAGAATGCTGTTGGGACTGCTT
The DNA here is from genome assembly GCA_947623375.1 of Apotomis capreana. Taxonomy (NCBI): domain Eukaryota; kingdom Metazoa; phylum Arthropoda; class Insecta; order Lepidoptera; family Tortricidae; genus Apotomis; species Apotomis capreana. The sequence goes on along the minus strand of OX392512.1, from coordinate 26,011,374 downwards.
CTAGTTCTGCACAATAGCGACACAATCTTTTTTCGCATGATTGCAGGAAACCCATCCGTACGTGCCTCGCAAAACATGCCTGACGCACTGCACCTACTGGGCAACCCCATCAGCATTCTGAACGCATTATTATACTGCACTCTCAGGGCATTGTAGGCACGCTTTGTATAACTGACCCACAGGCTGCTCGAGTAGAAAGCTTGGCAGTATGATTTGAATAAAGTTATTTTTACTTCTTTAGAGCATCTTGCAAACCTGCGGGCCAGCATGTTTCCACGTACCGCCATTGCCCTACGTTCCCTATCAATATCTTGGTCATCACGTAAATCACTAGTTATAATGTGACCAAGATATTTGAACTTTCCCACGACATTCAGTGTTACACCATTGAGTACAACAGGAGGCACATAGTGAGGCTTTATTTTTCCTGCATTGAACACCATAACCTCGCTCTTCTTCGGGTTATACTCAAGACCATGGGATTTGGCGTACGTCTCACAGACTCCCAAAAGTTTAGTAAGTGCACTGGTAGCCGGCGCCAGCAGCACCATATCATCGGCATAACTGATGTTATTGACTGCGATGCCGTCTATATAACAGCCAGCATGCATGCTGCTAAGGCCGGCCACCAGCTCATTCACATACAAGTTAAAGAGCTTGGGAGACGTTAGCCCCCCCTGCCTCACTCCGCATTCAAGCCTGTACTCACCTGACAACGTATCGGCCCATCTCACCTGATTCAACTGCTTAGAGTACCAATAGCGAAAGAGCCGCACACACTCACTGGGCATGCCTGTTTCCTCTAACTTTTTCCAGAGTATGCTATATTCAACCCGATCAAATGCCTTGGATAAGTCAAGGAAACAGGCATAAATTGGAGTTTTCCTTGCAGTATAGTACCTGACAGTATGCTTCAGACACAGAATCGCACTTTCTGTGGAAAGTCCCGCTCTGAACCCGAACTGGGCGTCATGGATTTTAAGATGCTTTTCCAGAAGTGCATCCATTATACTGTCGAGTACCTTTGCCGCAGTTGTCGCAAGTGAGATCGGCCGATAGTTAGACTTGTCCGAGAGATCCCCCGTTTTATTTTTAACTATTGGGACCACGACGGTCCTCATCAGTGGCTCAGGCAAGTAAGAATGAGCCAGACACAGGTTGAAAAACATGGCGAGAACACGCGGCAAGTGAGCACCCGCATGCTTGAAATGCTCGATGCTAAGACCGTCGTGACCAGGCGACTTGTCTCTGTGCATTTTGTTTATAACTGTGGCAACCTCTCTGGCAGTAAAAACGACACTTCGCCCCGTCACGACACCCCTAGCATCGTACTTAGGCTCGACATTGTTGCCTTTTCCCAGTAGTGACTTGACTGTGAAGTGTTGTCTGAAGAGTTCGGCTATGTTCCTATGCTCCGATTCACCCTCGACACTAGCAGACAGGCCCGGCCCCACACCCAGACTCCGTGTACCCTTCCAGAAATCTTTAAAATTCATATCGTTATGTGCCATAGCGAGACTGTCCATTCGTAACTGATCCTGTCTATCTTGACACCATTTAATTTTAGATTTGAATTCTTTTCGACTTTTTGTCATTAGGTCATATAGAGTACCCTGACGCGGTTCTCCGGCAAGGTTCCACATCTGAAAATGCAGCCGAGCCTCCCTGTGCACCTCCGAGACATATTTGTTCCACCCTGCTATATACCCACGCTTTCTTTGTAATTTACACTTATACGTCTTAATTGACGCATCGGATATTTTAATACATTTTCCATATTATCATATTGTCAGCATTGTCTATGCATAAATGAGCATAAGAGAAAGAGAAAGTGGGCACTATGTCATATCAGGAGACCAAAACACTATCAAGAAATAGGGAAGAGTGGCAATTATTCTACCGACAAGAGCGAAGCTCTTAAATTATGAATGAATGAATGAAATGAGCATATTATGCTCGCTTTATTAAAGCACATACCGGTTGCTGGAGGGGTAAGTTCTGCAGGTTCTGCTGTTGCATGCTGCGCGGGGCTGGCGGCTGCGGCGGGGCGGGGATGGCCGTGAACGGCTGCGACTGGAACGGTTGCTGGTACACGACAGCAATCAATCAATCAACATCCACCAGCGCGCTAACTACTCCAGGGGTTCTTAAATGGCTTACAAGTCTTCGTTTAACTCGGTAACGATTATAAAAAAAATAATTATAAATTGACCTTAATCTCAATAGCAACGCAATATACATTAGAATGACGGTTAAATAACTCTAGTTAATTAAAATTCAACTGTAAATAATCAGGAATTAATTTAAGGTATTTCGTTCAATTAAGAATTAAGTAAAAGTACAAAAGTTCGATAGCCAAATACGATTTCACCGATAAGACTGTAGGAAAATGTAATTTAAATCATTTTGTATAATACCTACTCCATAGATGCTTATCTTTGCAATTTTATTTAGGTTATTATAATCCTCGAGCTCTGAGTTATCAGAAATCATTCTAGATCAAATCTTAATAATTGTTGCCAGATTTAAATTTAACATATCATTGTAAATTGCCCATATTGATAGCTGCAAGATAAGCAAATGAAATCGTAAAAAAACTTGACTATACAATTTTCCAGGTGTCCTTGCACTGTTTACATTATTTTCAGTTCAAGCGCGAATACATTATTGTGGCTGACCACTATAATGGATTTGGCATGCCATCTTTGGCTAAACATGTGGAACTCTACATACTATGCTGCATCACCTAACTACCTTAATTAAGCAAAGTAAATCAATCATGTTATTTCATGTCACACCTTTATTAAAGTTTATAAGCTGATATTATGTGATCTCTTGAGGGCAATTCGCAATTGGAAATTTTTCGACATTTGGATCCATGCTTGACTTATCTAATGTCTTGTAGATGGAATAATGAATGCATGAAAAATACTTACTCCGACGGCGAGGTTAGGGTTGTTGTTGTGCTGCCTCTGCCCGCCCGGCGCCGCGCCTCCGGCCAGCTGGCGGCACACAGCCGTCAGGGTGATGCTAGTCACCTCTCATCACACCATACGTCATACATACATACATGCCAGGCAGGAAGGGAGTATTATCAATATAAATTGCTCATATAATAACTTATTATAATTAGATTCTTTTGGAGTTTCCTATTCCTTTTATTATATTTTTACTCCAGTTGTTGAGTTTTATACCATCTCATTTTCTATTTCGTGCATATGTGGTTTCTAGTGAAAGTGTAATATTAGTATTTTACTTGCTTGTATATAATAATAGTGACACTGAACAATAATTGAAAATGTGTCAAGTGATTATGTGATCAAAAGTGGGAAGAACCAGGAGTGAAAAGATGTTCTTTCATCTTTAGTAAGGATGAGAAGGAAAGGTTGAATCAGGTGAGCTTTTCAGGCATCTCTCAGTTGTACAAGAAGGTGGACTTACATCACCCTAACCATCCGTATTCCTATCATGTCTGTCACCCAGTGAAATTGCACCAGTTCACATTCTCAATGATATTGAAAATTCAACTTGTTTGTTGACGTTTTCATGGTCAGTTATTTTCAGTTACAATTTCAGAGGGCTGTAAGATGCTAGGAATCCGGGGCAGCTTGTCTACTTAAGTCTAGAGAACCCCGTATGTGCACGAAATGTGTCATCTCGTGATCATAATGCATTCTCAACCCCTAGCCACCCTCCCAGAGGCTCTAGCCTACATCTTAAGCGTCTCACCACAGGCTTAGTGACTTTGGAAACCCCTGAGCTTGCCATTGGTGGGGGCCGATCATTGCAAGAGAAAAGAGAGTACACACAGTCCTCATCTCACACAATAATGGCAGACAGATGATCAAGGCTGGAGCTCAGTCAGAGGGTGGCTGTCGACTTTATGAGGCCAGTACCAGGGCTTTGAGGGCTCCACTTTGTGCTGGCAACAGATGCTGTTGTTAGCGATTTTATGAATATCATTATCTAGGTACTAAAAACTTTCCTTTCATATTCAGGTATAGCCAAGTTTACACTTAGTATGTATGCAATGTTATAGATGAGGTGTATATTTAGCTCAACCACATATAGCTGAGGTTATAGATTCATTAGTGTTCTAACTTTTGGCAGTTAAGTGATAATTACCTCTCCAGCAGGCACGAACTGGCCAGGAGCGTTGAATCTTCCAGAGTGGCGGGTATTATCTGGTGACAAAACAGCAATCAGCACAATGTCATATAGTTTGGTTAGGGAAAGGAAGCCGCCATTTTCGCCGCATCGCGCGGAGAAAATCAATATCAAAGCCGGATCATTAGGGACCGGCTAATAACTATGACAAAAGTTTTAGCTTACTAAAATCAGGAATGTTGGTTTGAAACAATAAGGGATCACAAAGCTAGGATTATAAAACTGACTGGTTTTAAAATGGTCTTAGAAAGTAGCAATAACCATGACGCATCCTTTATCTTTAGAATAAACTTACATTTGTTGTAGGCCATTTGTTATATATACCGCACTGGTAAACTATGCGATTAAGAAGTGTCAATCACAATTAAATGTATATGTAGGAAAAATCTGAGAAATTAGAGAAAATCACGGAATCGACCGATAATCCACTCTCCTGTCTGCGTCAGAAAATGGCGAAGCGAAACGAAAGCGAACAAACAATCAGTGTTGCCATGAAACAATGGCATGGCAGACAATGTTGCCAATGCTATAACATTGAAATGCCTTAAACCCATTCCAGACCTTCCGATCCGATCCGATTTATCGGAAGATATCGGATAATGTGTAGATAGGTATACAAAAATATATATATATTTGCATGCTAAGTGTGTGTGTGTGTGTGTGTGTGTGTGTGTGTGTGTGTGTGTGTGTGTGTGTGTGTGTGTGTGTGTGTGTGCGTGCGTGCGTGCGTGCGTGCGTGCGTGCGTGCGTGCGTGCGTGCGTGCGTGCGTGCGTGCGTGCGTGCGTGTGTGTGTGTGTGTGTGTGTGTGTGTGTGTGTGTGTGTGTGTGTGTGTGTGTGTGTGTGTGTGTGTGTGTGTGTGTGTGTGTGTGTGTGCGTGCGTGCGTGCGTGCGTGCGTGCGTGCGTGCGTGCGTGCGTGCGTGCGTGCGTGCGTGCGTGCGTGCGTGCGTGCGTGCGTGCGTGCGTGCGTGCGTGCGTGCGTGCGTGCGTGCGTGCGTGCGTGCGTGCGTGCGTGCGTGCGTGCGTGCGTGCGTGCGTGCGTGCGTGCGTGCGTGCGTGCGTGCGTGCGTGCGTGCGTGCGTGCGTGCGTGCGTGCGTGCGTGCGTGCGTGCGTGCGTGCGTGCGTGCGTGCGTGTGTGTGTGTGTGTGTGTGTGTGTGTGTGTGTGTGTGTGTGTGTGTGTGTGTGTGTGTGTGTGTGGTGTTATCGTATCTATTGTTTAAAGTAGGATAGCTTCAGTTTTATCATAATCTAGCGACATTAACCAATTCTTAAGTTTAGTTTTACATTCATAAGTAGATAGGGGATACATGTTCAAAACTAAATTTATCTTATTATATAAGTATATGGCCATAAATTTCTCTTGTCTTCTGGCAGTTGTCAATTTACATTTAGGAGGTAAACAAATATTAGTTACAACACGTTTATTTGCGTTTTTATTTTTATCATAAGGGGTAGCTTTATGTTTCTTTACTACTAATAAAAATATGTACAATTGTCTAACAGTTAGTACTTGACATTTGTTATACAATGACGTTGTTGGGTATCTATATGGACTAAAAGTCATAACCTTTAGCAGTGATCTTTGTGCTCTTTCCAAATTTATCATGTGTGTTTTACAAGCACCACCCCAGACCACACTACAATAACCAAGAACCGACTGCACCAATGAATAGTATACAGAACGTAGTAACTCAAAATTAGCAGCAGTTCTTAATTTTTTAAACACCCATACTAGTTTCCGAATTCGTGTGGTGATTAGATCTAGGTGAGGTTGCCAACTCAACTTGTCATCAACAATGATACCCAAATATTTAATACTATTAGATTTACCGATTACTGTGCATGTACAACTGGTCTGGATGTTACATGAGTGAACTTTAAGGTCGTAAGTGGGTTTGGTGAATTTGGATAATGAAAATTGCAAGTACGTAGTCTTAGATAGATTTAGGGTAAGGAGATTTACAGATAGCCAGCTGTTAATTTTACAGAGCCCCTCTTCAGCATTTCTATAAACTTCGGTCCAAGTATCTCCATAAAAGATTATGGCTGTGTCATCAGCATAGGTAAATATTTGTCCATTATCTAACGATAGTTGACACAAGTCGTTTATATAAATTAAGAAGAGGAAACACTATACATTATCTGATTTCTTCCAATAAATCGGATCGGATCGGAAGGTCTGGAGCGGGTTATACCCAGGCAACCCCAGCCCTATTGCGGCTATAAATAAAGAAAAGAAAAATTCCACAAGGAAATAAATTGTCAACATTATTTGGCTAGCCCTTTGAGTATACTATATACTATATCCAGACTATATCTATGGGCTAGTCAGGGTCCAGGGGTGCAATTACGAAAAACCAAATTCGTCACTCCAATATATAGTGAAAGAGATGGAAATAAAATAGCATTTGACAGCGAATTTTTCGAATTTCGTTTTTCGAAGTAACGCACTACACGCGAAGTTGACACTTGACTGAAGATGGACCGAAGTTAGGCTAATACGTCAGTGTTACCCGGAGCCATAGATAAGAATGTAATAATCGGAAGCCCGGAGCCACACTACTCGCGAAGTTGACCGCGGCGTAAAGTTAGTATTCGTTATTCATTTCTTATTTATAAGCACCAATAGAAACCAGTCTTATCAATATAGCGGACTCTGGATTGGTTATATTTATAATGCACCCAATGCACCCATCGAAAACTGCATTGTTTATTGAAAAAGAAAAAAAAATGTGACAAAGTTTCTCTACAACTTCCTTTCGTTTCGTTTCGTTAGTTTAGTTTAATTATTTTATTATTGAATGTCTCGTTTTTAGACAAATGCTAAGTATACATAAAGTGGTTTGTAATTGCTGTTAAATGTCCGTTTCGTTGTTTTAGTTTTACGGCAGTAAAGGCGCTGTCGGATTGTGTTGTTTACAGTACGTACGCGTATCATAACCAGTAGCGTGTACCAGTTGAATTTGTTGTAAAAAATGTGATGCATTAGTAATTAAGAGCCCTACAGAGCCAGTGTTTTACCAAAGAATCGAGTATTTACACAAGACGAGTGAGTATTGACATAACTTAGCAAGTTTGGTAAACATTCTTGAATGTATTGAGTTTTGTCGTGGATGTAGGTGTCTTATTATTATTAATCAGGACGTTACACAAGTGGACCATATGAACAGATATCCTGCAGTGATTGTGACTGGGTTTCGATTAAACACTTAAGCAATTGGCTACTTGATAAAATTAATTGGAGTCAAATTAGACTTGTTCATGCCTGTCATACAAGTTCCTGGCTACATATTTTTACTATGTATTTCTTTAATCTTCAGCCTGAGATACATATTTGTGACATGATTACAAGCTTGGACTAGTGCCCTTTAATTTTCCTATTATTTCTTTAATAATTTAAATCAAGCCTAGAGAATGAGCCATTTAATACTTAGTGTTTGTCATTGCGTAGACAATTAATACGCTCTTGTCATATAAGATTAATTCAGCTTGAAAGTTTCCATTTGAAATGAACCTAAACTGCAAGCCCTTTGCATCAAAAGAACATTTCCCTTAATATGTTTAGGAGATGTGGAGATAACAATGTCTTCAGTGCACTGCGTGGTGGTGTGGGAGTGGCAGTGCGATGACCAGTGGCTGCCGCACACGCCCAGTGTGGCCCGCACCTTGGAGCGGGCACATGCCAAAAAGTTGACCCGTGTTGTTCTGGCCGATGCTGATCCCGAACTGAAGGGCCACTATGTCAACTTGAGAACACTCACTCAGTGCTTAGATGCCAGTGGTAAGCGTTGTTTATTGTTAACAATCTAAACTTTAGATAGATAGGCTTTAACCCTAAGTAATTGAATTGACAATGATGCGGTAAAAATTTTGCTGTCTCTGCATTATGAATATTATGTCCTTTTAAGAAAACAATGGGTTCTAGTAGGTATTGTATGATTCATTATATTGTTGATGATGTTAAGTAGGGGCCCGGCCGGAGACAGGTGGGCTGTGGATCGCGTGGTTGCATTCATTCAGCCCTGTGCCCAGACGGAGCTCACTGTTACTGGGATATTATACGGTTGCTGTAATGTAATAGTTTTATTTTGTCATGAATCACTTGTTGTAGTGCCTGCAAATAAATCAATAAAGTGACTTAGATTTATTGCTCAATAATGCTAGATTGTGCCTATTGCTGGTAGTTGATATGAAAGTGGAACAAATGAATTAGTCAGCACTTAATAGTCAATTGAACTTCCCGGACTTATTTAACTAACTGTAATTTGCATGTATTCTATTCTAGTAGTTGTAAAAATTAAAATGACTGTGCATTGAAGATGTTTCACTACAACATGATGATTTTTTTCAGTGCCGGGTGGAATGTTTAATATTGGTTTCATACTTTTTACATATTATGGACAAAGTTGTGTTAAAGTTTAACAAAAAGTTCGCCTTTGTACATGTATTTCTTTTGTTTTAATGTATTTCTGTTTTTGTGTACAATAAAGTGTTTACATACATACATACAAAATCCTGGCTGTACAAGTTTTTTCCGCACTTTTACCCACTCTCTGTAAGCAGTTATATGTAGTTACATAGGCTACGATTGATTCTTAGCCATCTGATTTCTTCCCAGATTCCTCACATTTGTCAGCTCAGATTCTCAGTTTGAAAATCTGATTTACCAATGTTCAACTCTGAAATTTGTAATCCGGCCTGTGTTGAACCGTTTTAATATCAATTACTGCTACACTGCTGCGCCTAACATTGTGCGAATCGTACCTTATCCTGTTATTGGCAGTTTGTAATGGCCTGGTGGTTCGTGTAGAAGGCGAAGGTGACCCCGACGGCGCGGAGGCGACGTGCGCGGTGCGGCGCGCCTGCTACAGCGTGCAGTCGCCCGCCGGCCGCGGCGCGCGCTGGGAGTGGGCCGCCGCGCAGCAGCCCGGCCCGCTCTACAGCCCGCTGCCCATGGAGGTGACGTATCCCCCATCTTAGAAATCCTCTAGTTAAGAAAACCGCCATCCTCAAATACCTTCCACTCTCCACGTGACCGAGCCGGGGGAGCTTTAACGTCTCGGTTTCGAATGATATTATTTGATTTCCACGTTTCTGTTTCCAGATCCAATGTCAACTGGAGGAAGCCTTAACATCGGGCACAGAGTGCGTGTGGTGGCGCGGCTGGGCGGCGCGGCCGCGGCACATGACGGCGCGCGGGCCCGGCGGCGCGCTGCGGCTGCTGCGGAGGGGGCCGCAGCCGCCCTACCCGCTCGCGCGCTCGCAGCCTGCGGGCCGGGCAGGTCGGTACACTCGCACACGGGCCGGGCAGGTCGGTACACTCGCACACGGGCCGGGCAGGTCGGTACACTCGCACACGTGGCGGGCAGGTCGGTACACTCGCACACGGGCCGGGCAGGTCGGTACACTCGCACACGGGCCGGGCAGGTCGGTACACTCGCACACGTGGCGGGCAGGTCGGTACACTCGCACACGGGCCGGCGCGCTGCGGCTGCTGCGGAGGGGGCCGCAGCCGCCCTACCCGCTCGCGCGCTCGCAGCCTGCGGGCCGGGCAGGTCGGTACACTCGCACACGGGCCGGGCAGGTCGGTACACTCGCACACGGGCCGGGCAGGTCGGTACACTCGCACACGGGCCGGGCAGGTCGGTACACTCGCACACGGGCCGGGCAGGTCGGTACACTCGCACACGGGCCGGGCAGGTCGGTACACTCGCACACGGGCCGGGCAGGTCGGTACACTCGCACACGGGCCGGGCAGGTCGGTACACTCGCACACGGGCCGGGCAGGTCGGTACACTCGCACACGGGCCGGGCAGGTCGGTACACTCGCACACGGGCCGGGCAGGTCGGTACACTCGCACACGGGCCGGGCAGGTCGGTACACTCGCACACGGGCCGGGCAGGTCGGTACACTCGCACACGTGGCGGCGCGCTGCGGCTGCTGCGGAGGGGGCCGCAGCCGCCCTACCCGCTCGCGCGCTCGCAGCCTGCGGGCCGGGCAGGTCGGTACACTCGCACACGGGCCGGGCAGGTCGGTACACTCGCACACGGGCCGGGCAGGTCGGTACACTCGCACACGGGCCGGGCAGGTCGGTACACTCGCACACGTGGCGGCGCGCTGCGGCTGCTGCGGAGGGGGCCGCAGCCGCCCTACCCGCTCGCGCGCTCGCAGCCTGCGGGCCGGGCAGGTCGGTACACTCGCACACGGGCCGGGCAGGTCGGTACACTCGCACACGTGGCGGCGCGCTGCGGCTGCTGCGGAGGGGGCCGCAGCCGCCCTACCCGCTCGCGCGCTCCCACTAGCCCGCTAGCTTAAGTCTGGCAACTCTCGAAATCATGTTAATGACTAGTTCTGCTATGGATTTCATTTAATTTTTGAAAAATAATGATTATTTATTATTGTTATTTTATTTTATATTAATGTTGACAGTTCCCGCTCCACGCGCGCACATCCCACAACAGCACACGGGGTCGAGCGTGCAGTCGTCGGCGTCGACGCTGTCGGCGCGGTCGGCGCCGCCGCCCGGCTCCGGCGGCAGCGCGGCGCCGCGGCCCGGCGCCCGCAGCGCGTCGCCGCGCGACAGGGAGCGCAAGCCCGGCCTGGCGCGCCAGATCCTGCACAACCTGAACATATTCAGTGAGTATAGTAAGCTCGGTATGGACGACACGCCTGCAGAAACGTGCGAAAAAAAAAACTTCCCTAAAAAGCAGGCGTGCGTGCATTGAAGGAAGTTAAAGATTCCCGGCCAGCGGTATATCTCTTCAATTGGTAATATCGAATGCGTTTTGTTCGTTGACAGGTCACAACAGCAACAAGCCCGGCGTGGAGAGCCAACACAGCACCGACTCGGAGGAGCCGCGCGCGTCGCTCGAGCACGGCGGCCGGCGACACAGCGTCGACACCGTGTCCACGTACCTCAGCCACGAGAGCAAGGATAGCTTGCAGGTAGGAAGCTGATCGGTACGGATTTCGATTTCAAAGTTTCGCTCACGTCTTCTATTTATAATGTTACCTAGTGTTACTTTTAATCTGAAAAGAACTCAGTTGCCGATGACGAATGACCGTAATTTTTGTTCCTCAGCAAGCGTCAGTGGGCTCTCTCCTCAACTGTAGCGCGGGCAGCGACGACGTGTTCGACGCGCCGCCGCCGCCTCCGCCGCTCGCGCGCGCGCCGCTGCCGCCGCCCGCGCCGCCCGCGGCCAACATGTCTGACGCGCTGCTCGGTGAGTACACGCCGCCCGCGGCCAACATGTCTGACGCGCTGCTCGGTGAGTACACGCCGCCCGCGGCCAACATGTCTGACGCGCTGCTCGGTGAGTACACGCCGCCCGCGGCCAACATGTCTGACGCGCTGCTCGGTGAGTACACGCCGCCCGCGGCCAACATGTCTGACGCGCTGCTCGGTGAGTACACGCCGCCCGCGGCCAACATGTCTGACGCGCTGCTCGGTGAGTACACGCCGCCCGCGGCCAACATGTCTGACGCGCTGCTCGGTGAGTACACGCCGCCCGCGGCCAACATGTCTGACGCGCTGCTCGGTGAGTACACGCCGCCCGCGGCCAACATGTCTGACGCGCTGCTCGGTGAGTACACGCCGCCCGCGGCCAACATGTCTGACGCGCTGCTCGGTGAGTACACGCCGCCCGCGGCCAACATGTCTGACGCGCTGCTCGGTGAGTACACGCCGCCCGCGGCCAACATGTCTGACGCGCTGCTCGGTGAGTACACGCCGCCCGCGGCCAACATGTCTGACGCGCTGCTCGGTGAGTACACGCCGCCCGCGGCCAACATGTCTGACGCGCTGCTCGGTGAGTACACGCCGCCTGCACGAGCGGCGGCGCGCTTCCCGCTGAACTGTAGCGCGGGCAGCGACGACGTGTCCGCGCTCGTCGGTGAGTTTATAATCGTTTGTTGCTGAATAACAGCCTTCTAAAATTTCTATGTAATTGTCAGGCATGGAAGGCGAGGGCGGCGCGCTGTGCGTGTGGGTGGGCGCGGTGTCGGCGCCGCACTGGCGCTCGCCGTGCCCGCGCTGCGGCCGCGCGCTGGGCGGCGCGGGCGCCGGCGCCGCGGCGCTGCTCGCCTGCCAGCACATGATGCATCTGCACTGCCTCGACACGCAGCTGCGGCGGCCGCACGTGAGTGTACCGACTCCCGCACACTATTCCGTTCTTAGCGAGTGCAATCGGACGACCCGACAGACGTGATAGATTATCGCGACGATCCGGGCTCCAGACTTCCAGAGCGACCGAGTCTAGACGGGCGATTCGAGCTCATATCCTCTGATGAGCCTGCCGGGCTTTATTTTCGATTAAACTTATATCTACTCCTCAGGAACCGCTGTATGTGGAGTGCCTAGTGTGCGGACGCGTGTACGGCGGCCGGGGACGAGCCAGCGCGGAGGGCGAGCAGCCCCCGGGCAGCATGGCGTGGCGGCTGGAGCCCGCCTCGCTGCCCGGCGTCGACGGCGCCGGCTCCATCCTCGTCACCTACAAGTGAGTGGGCCGGCCGGGAGCGGCACGCGCGACCGTCAGCTCGGACGACACTGACCGGCACAACGTTTCCGTCCGCAGCTTCCAGTCGGGGCGGCAGGGCGCGCGGCACCCGGCGCCGGGCGCGCCGTACTACGCCGTGGGCTTCCCGCGACACTCGCTGCTGCCCGACACGCCGCTCGGCCGACAGGTATGAGGCAGACTTGTCGCGCGACACGCCGCCGCGGCCCGTACTGTAGCCGCCGTGTGTTGCAGGTGCTGGCGGCGCTGCGGCTGGCGTGGGAGCGGCGCGCGCTGTTCACGGTGGCCACGAGCCAGACCACGGGGCGCGAGCACGTGGTGGCGTGGCGCGCGCCGCCGCCGCCGCAGGACCGGGAGCCCTACGCGCACGCGGACGCCGGCCGGCTGCTGACGCAGGCGCTCGCCCGCCTCGCCGCGCTCGTCCACACCGACTGACGGGGGCCGGCGCCGCAGGACCGGGAGCCCTACGCGCACGCGGACGCCGGCCGGCTGCTGACGCAGGCGCTCGCCCGCCTCGCCGCGCTCGTCCACACCGACTGACGGGGGCCGGCGCCGCAGGACCGGGAGCCCTACGCGCACGCGGACGCCGGCCGGCTGCTGACGCAGGCGCTCGCCCGCCTCGCCGCGCTCGTCCACACCGACTGACGGGGGCCGGCGCCGCAGGACCGGGAGCCCTACGCGCACGCGGACGCCGGCCGGCTGCTGACGCAGGCGCTCGCCCGCCTCGCCGCGCTCGTCCACACCGACTGACGGGGGCCGGCGCCGCAGGACCGGGAGCCCTACGCGCACGCGGACGCCGGCCGGCTGCTGACGCAGGCGCTCGCCCGCCTCGCCGCGCTCGTCCACACCGACTGACGGGGGCCGGCGCCGCAGGACCGGGAGCCCTACGCGCACGCGGACGCCGGCCGGCTGCTGACGCAGGCGCTCGCCCGCCTCGCCGCGCTCGTCCACACCGACTGACGGGGGCCGGCGCCGCAGGACCGGGAGCCCTACGCGCACGCGGACGCCGGCCGGCTGCTGACGCAGGCGCTCGCCCGCCTCGCCGCGCTCGTCCACACCGACTGACGGGGGCCGGCGCCGCAGGACCGGGAGCCCTACGCGCACGCGGACGCCGGCCGGCTGCTGACGCAGGCGCTCGCCCGCCTCGCCGCGCTCGTCCACACCGACTGACGGGGGCCGGCGCCGCAGGACCGGGAGCCCTACGCGCACGCGGACGCCGGCCGGCTGCTGACGCAGGCGCTCGCCCGCCTCGCCGCGCTCGTCCACACCGACTGACGGGGGCCGGCGCCGCAGGACCGGGAGCCCTACGCGCACGCGGACGCCGGCCGGCTGCTGACGCAGGCGCTCGCCCGCCTCGCCGCGCTCGTCCACACCGACTGACGGGGGCCGGCGCCGCAGGACCGGGAGCCCTACGCGCACGCGGACGCCGGCCGGCTGCTGACGCAGGCGCTCGCCCGCCTCGCCGCGCTCGTCCACACCGACTGACGGGGGCCGGCGCCGCAGGACCGGGAGCCCTACGCGCACGCGGACGCCGGCCGGCTGCTGACGCAGGCGCTCGCCCGCCTCGCCGCGCTCGTCCACACCGACTGACGGGGGCCGGCGCCGCAGGACCGGGAGCCCTACGCGCACGCGGACGCCGGCCGGCTGCTGACGCAGGCGCTCGCCCGCCTCGCCGCGCTCGTCCACACCGACTGACGGGGGCCGGCGCCGCAGGACCGGGAGCCCTACGCGCACGCGGACGCCGGCCGGCTGCTGACGCAGGCGCTCGCCCGCCTCGCCGCGCTCGTCCACACCGACTGACGGGGGCCGGCGCCGCAGGACCGGGAGCCCTACGCGCACGCGGACGCCGGCCGGCTGCTGACGCAGGCGCTCGCCCGCCTCGCCGCGCTCGTCCACACCGACTGACGGGGGCCGGCGCCGCAGGACCGGGAGCCCTACGCGCACGCGGACGCCGGCCGGCTGCTGACGCAGGCGCTCGCCCGCCTCGCCGCGCTCGTCCACACCGACTGACGGGGGCCGGCGCCGCAGGACCGGGAGCCCTACGCGCACGCGGACGCCGGCCGGCTGCTGACGCAGGCGCTCGCCCGCCTCGCCGCGCTCGTCCACACCGACTGACGGGGGCCGGCGCCGCAGGACCGGGAGCCCTACGCGCACGCGGACGCCGGCCGGCTGCTGACGCAGGCGCTCGCCCGCCTCGCCGCGCTCGTCCACACCGACTGACGGGGGCCGGCGCCGCAGGACCGGGAGCCCTACGCGCACGCGGACGCCGGCCGGCTGCTGACGCAGGCGCTCGCCCGCCTCGCCGCGCTCGTCCACACCGACTGACGGGGGCCGGCGCCGCAGGACCGGGAGCCCTACGCGCACGCGGACGCCGGCCGGCTGCTGACGCAGGCGCTCGCCCGCCTCGCCGCGCTCGTCCACACCGACTGACGGAGGCGCCACCACGCGAGCCAGACCGCGACTAAAGGATCCGTAGCGATCGAATGCTATCCCCTGCGGCACACACGTAGATGCGCCCGGACCGTTGGATGAGCCGCTATACGATCAAACGAGGTTTTTTCCTGTGACGAGTTCTCGCTTACTAAAATTTAGCCCTTCTACCTTCCGGCCTTGACAAGGTGGTGTTCGATTCCCAAACACCCCGAGAGTGAGCTAGCTTCGACCCGACCATTAAAAGTGATGCATTCCGAACAAACTAAATTATCTCACTTTGTTAAAAGAACCTTAAAATTGATGTCCTGATACAAACTCATAAATTCAATTCACATTATATTGCATTTGACATATGTTTTACAGTTCGATCTCATTAAGTTCTTCTAAATTGGAAATATTTTTACTATAAAATTGAATAGATAATTTTCAAACGACAGTATTCTTTAAGTATTAACATCATCCATTGCATTTATTGATTAAAACGAACGTAGCCATTAAATTCACAATAACGTTAACAGATTTGTTATATTCGGCAGTAGTTAATGAATACCACAATATTTGTACAGACACTTTATTACAGTTTTATAAAATCAATATCTGATATTGACACACTTAACACCTTAGGCTATGTTTCCATAGATATGACATGATTATTTCGTTGAAAGATATTCGCCAGTCAGAAAATAGATGTAAAATATGCATGTAAAAAAAGGCTACAATAATTACATTCAACCAATATTAAGTAACTATCAGTTGACGCTAAATGTTAGTATAATTAGTAAGGATTTACCCCTAAAGAATGTAAATTTGCGCAGGAAGTACTATCCCAACGAGCTACTAACGTATGCAGTAAACGTTTAGTCTAGCGATCAACCGACTACAACATTGAGGTTTTCGATTCGACTGCTTGTTTAACCTGTTAGTTCAAAGCCGTCATAATATGAAGACGGCGCTCGATGTGCCTGTCACTCCAACAACCGCATATTATGACCACTAAACATCCGCGTTTTAGTTTAACTTCAATAAGTGTGTTGGAACTCCCTAACCTAGGGGGTCAAAATTAGGTAACAAGCTGAAAAGCTTTGGCACTCTTTAGATTATAGCGCCGTTGGCGAATCAGTTTTAATTTTACCACGTTCAGTGCTGGTTTTCTATTGTATACAAGATAAAACGCCAGGCGTCGCCGGCAGTGGACGTGCTTAATGGATGAATCATGAAAATGAGCAAAGTCGGTTTTATATAATTTTAGTTTAGTAGTAATTATTATTGTCTTCCCGTTATCGAATATTGTGATGTTCGTCTTCCTCGTCTCTAACCAGAATAATATAAATTTTGGTAGCTATGTTATAAAGAGACTGATAGTATATGTAATGTATGTATATTTTTATCGCAAGTTGGCGATTCACTGCCGTAATAGTTATTGTTTAGATATTTATGGTGTTTCAACCAAGCTTGCTAATTCTATTAGTATTGTATTATTTGATAGCCAATTTTATCATAACTAGCAAGACATTGATTTAACAGTGCTTTAGCACGTATATTTTGTACAAGATTATATTTATAGTTCCAATAGGAATCTTGCCAGTAAGTGCCTCTATGTTAATTTAAGTTAGATGTAAGTTAAGATGTACACAAGGTCGTGTCTAGGCCCGGTGGCTTTTCATGACATGCATATTTTTACCCGGGGCTTTGCCTCCGCAGCAAGCACTTTTTGATTATCCGTCCGCTATATGGTTGACAATTGAAATTAGACTTTTCTTTGACTTACATTCCAAGTGCTATTAGTGTTGTCATACAAGTTGCAGTTAGAATGCAGTCTGTCTGGTTAACCCCACCACTTTAGTGCAAAGTAATCATATCTATCCGTCCGGATCGTTTCAGCATTAAACAAACCAATGAAGCATTGCATTGCATTTATTATAAGAGTAAGGGTAGTCTAAACTCTCAACCCTGAGTAAGAAATAGTGTAGCTTCGTAACAATCGCGAGAGCTGGAGCCAAGTTGAAAATAATCCCAACACTTCCCACTGGTAATTCAGGCGGGCCGCATGCTTGTTTGCCACCGTCGTAGTATAAAAAAAAAAAAAAAAAATCCCCAAAATAATGTTTACTTAGCAGTAGCGCGACGAATTGGCTGTTTTAACAAGTTAATTGATAGACCAAAAGGCACGTCGAAATCAATGTAGTACTTGTTCATTTTTGATTAAAAGAAGCGCCAGTGAATGATTCTTTCGACCACCTTTATCGGGCCTGGGCACGACCCGTCTGTAAGCGTATGCCATAGAAGTCTTCCAGAGGCCACGGCTCTGTTTTCCATTAGCTTTACATAATGATATTGTATTAGATAATTCGCATTTATCTTACGGCAATGTAAAACAAAACACTTCTTTAAAGAAGTGCTGCAGATTGTTTTATAATGCAATATTCTTATATTGCCACTTATATAACCAGTGCAATAATCTATATTGCCACTTTTATAACCAGTGCAAAAATAAACAAAAACGTGTCACTTCTGAGAAAACTACTGACCATGTGATCAAACAAATGTGACGCTTGTCTAAGCAATTTATCTTGTTTAATGTTAATAAACACAAAAACGCCACTTAGGAAATCAGGAATAAATATTTGGTCTAATTATTGATTGTTTATTGATTGATCCAGGCAAGATTTCCTGTTTGAGTATTGAAAAGCTATGTAATTTAAAATTATTTTGGTAACCGATAACAAGCCAGTTGTTAGGCAAAAAATAAATAAATCTCATAAATATTTGTGTAAAATTGTTAATTTAAGATATTAAATGTTTATTATTATTCACTTCACAGCTCGCATTTTCTTTTAAATTCCCTTAACTGCATGATGCGGATGGAAAATAACAAAGGAGAAATTAAAAACCTATTATACATAGATGTAATTCCGCGAAAATGTTGATACTGTTTTCATCGCCCAAATTTGCTTTATACCTACCTTTCCGCTATCTGTGGAACCAGAAATCTTCGTTTGCGAACTCGGCAGGTTCGAATATGTGAACCGTTTGCGGACAATGCAGTTCCCATACTCGTTGCAGTTGGAATGCTGTCCATCTGAGAAAATATAAGAAAGTGTTAGATAGTTCCATCGTCTTTAATTAAATATAACTACTTACATTTGCTGAATAAATCGCTACTTAATTCAGTGAATAAAGGATTTTGACCTTACAAACGGTCCGGTAGTTTTGAATTTTTGATATGTTGTCTAGGATGGTTAGTCAGTGCTTAAAATGCAAAATGCACACGGTGTCGCGGAACATCGCGAGTCCGTAGCAATCGGTGAGTTGCACCAATTTAATTGAATGAATTATAAATTATGTCTTTTTACTAACTGGCAACACAATAACCTATATTTTAGTCTATAGGTTAATAAAAGAAAAAAGTGGGTAATAATGGCGGCAAAGAGGAGTGAGTGAATTGACGTGGGATGGAAAAAAAAGGAGAACGTGGGTGCTGGTGAGTGCTTACTATTTTCTACCTTTGATTCTCAATAGTGGTCGGTTGCGGGACACAGCTTCGGTTTTATCAAAGTCCACAAACAATCATAGTACCTACGGTGTATGAGTCAGTCACAAGTCTACAACCGCCGATTGTGAGACAATTCAGTTATAACTCGTCCAAGAGTTACGTTCAATACAATACAAGTAAGAGACTCGTACGGAACCAAGGTGAGGCAAGGGTAAGACTATAGGGGGTTGGCAATGGAGGTCTTACGGGGAGCCTATAGGGCTCCCCCACAATGTCTCGAGCAGGAGATTGTATACAGGCAGTTTGCATGTAGTAGTTGCTACTCGTCTCTACAACCACATAGGTTGTGGCGATCTCCGTGATGTCATTTGCTCGTTACGACGAGGCAAGACCGTAGCCGCGCAGAAGCCACGGGTCACTCGAGACGAATAACAATAAACGGGTCCGTAGTTTCTCACACAAGATTTCTGTAAGAAAGATACTTTGAATACAAAGCTGAGTCCCGAAACCGAATCATAATTGTAGATACTCAAGCTATAATAATTATTATTGTCGTGTATTACATCCTTATTTATTAACGCCGCGACACACGGTGTATATAAGAAAAAGACGGCAAATGTGTTTCTAAATCTAACCCTTGCAAGTGTGTACATATTGCATATTTTAGTCTATGCTGTAATTATTCGTTTTCTGCATAGATTAGAGTGTATTGCTTGGCGATGTGTGAATGTTTTACTGTTTGAATAGCAGCGGCAAGTTCAATTTTGTTTTAATAATGTTGAAGAAATGCTATAATTTTTACTTTTTCGATACAATTTTAGTGAATGTGAATAATGTCGAGGTTTTCAATATGTCCAATGTCGAAATAAATTTTTCTTTATTCAGGAAATATTTTAGGAAGGTTTCACTGGTTGAAAAGTAAAATTGCAATTTACTACTAATGATTAACATTGTTTTATGTTGCATAGTGTGATATATAGACATTTATAGATTATAAATGTACCCTCGATCCGCCAGCTACCGGTCATTACAGTGACAGACGTCACCGGTGGCGGACGCACTGCAGGTTTACTGAAAGCCTGATTAATGTGTTTATTGAAGCATCCCAATAGGAAACCCTAGTGAACACTACAATGGCGACGAGTATAAAGCAACGGAATAAAAGCGTGAGTTAAATTTGACTTAAAAATCATTGACGTAATTACCGACGTCCTTGACAGTATTTTCTTGGAAAATAAAAAGGGACGACAAGGGCATTGGAAAAGTAGATGCGGTTTCTTTGGGGGTGATAAGACTATTAACACAAGTTTTCGGTTGCTAAATGTAGGATAATTTTATTTTGGATAGTGTATATTAGTCACGGAATTCGTGCTGAGGCCTACCCACGACATGAGGCTGAGGCCTACCCACAAAGCACCACCTTGTGGAAAGTTGCTTAAATAAATAGGAACACAGGCGAAGTGTATTATTTTGAATATTAATTTGTAGTTGTGCACTCGAGGAATATAAATATTTAGCAGTTTAGCGTAATTCTCGAGTTGGTCGTGTTACTAATCTTCGACTGCGCAGTGGCGCAGTGGATGACGAATCACAATATAATAACTATGAACAGATTGGGAAAACGATTGGACTGCTCGGCGTCTATTTAATTTATACGACTGTTAATTTGTGCGTGCGTACTTAATTGAATACGCTACTTAATACTTTCCTATGGAGTGGGCTTAATTGTTCTGAAGTCCAAAATATATCGACGGGTTAAATATTATAGTGTGATAAGCTTACTTGTCTTATGTTGAAAATATTTTCTGGAATAATTATCCAGAGTATTTGTATAGTTGATAAACCGTATGAACATCCAGCTCAAGGGTCATGTATTAGTACACATGACACACATAGGTGCATGTGTCACATGTAATCAATTTGGTATAACAAAATCAGTAATTACATACCAGCAGATACTTTTATAGAATTACAGACCAGCGTCTTGTAAGGTATAGAACAACGAAATATAAAGAAGCATGAGAGCCATACATCTGTGGGAATTTCGTTGTAATTATAAGCTATTTGAGAGTGTTGAGCGGTCATTATCATTATATACCAAGACGGATTAAAATAAAAGTTATATGGAAGACTTTTATTTGGAAAATCATTTTAAGTTAAATTATAAATGTATTTGTCCAGTAACACCGTAATCCATTATACAAACAGTTTAGTATCTCTTAAGTGTTGTGATAAGAGGCAGCACTCTTCTACTTACATGGTAAAGTTATTTGTATTATTGAGGAGTTTATTACTTTTAATTAAAATGTTACTGACTTAGTATACAGTGGAAGTCAATATGATAGGCTATGACTGGATTGTTATAGAAAATAGGTGTATCTATAAGGAAGGCCAATATGATAGACCAAGTTGAATTTAAAAGTGATATGGAAGACTTTTAAGTTGAAGGTCAATATGATAGGCTATGACTGTATGGTTACGGAAAACGGAAGGCTTTATGAGAGGTCAATTTGATAGACCATGCTGGATTGCCAATATGATAGGCTAAGGCCGTATGAGAGGTCAATTTGATAGACCATGCTGGATGGCCAATATGATAGGCTGAGGCCGTATGAGAGGTCAATTTGATAGACCATGCTGGATGGCCAATATGATAGGCTAAGGCCGTATGAGAGGTCAATTTGATAGACCATGCTGGATGGCCAATATGATAGGCTAAGGCCGTATGAGAGGTCAATTTGATAGACCATGCTGGATGGCCAATATGATAGGCTAAGACTGTATGAGAGGTCAATTTGATAGACCACGCTGATTTGCCAATATGATAGGCTAAGAGGATTGTTAAAGTAAGCGAAATGCATTTTGAAACGTCTATTTAATAGACCACGGGAGCCAAAGTATTCGTAAGAAAGATATAGTAAGGCTTAAAGGCGAAGCAAATATAATTGCATGGAAGGTAAATTTGATAGACCATAGAAATATTATAAGCGGTATGTAAAGTGCCGCGTTCGTGCTGGAAGCTCAATTTCAAATACCATATTATTAAACTTGAATACTATATGTATTAAAGCTTCTTTTGAATTGGGAAATATAATAGTAGTTTTGAGACTTGAAATTCGAATTTGTTATGAATCTGAATCTAAGGTATCAAAGCGTTCATAAACTGGAGTATGTGTTTTTGAGACTTCCATTAAAATTTGAATATCGATGGCTTCGACGCGTCGATTAAATTGAAATATGCTGTGCTTTAAAACTTTCATTCAATTGAAAACGGCTGTTGTTTTAAGACTTTCATTAAATTGGAATATCTGAGGTATCAGAGGGTCCGTAACATGGGAATATGACTTGGTTTTGACTCCCATTCAATTGGGATACTAGAGATCTGAAAGCCTCCAGTGAATTGGAATTGATTGACAACCTTCATTGAATTAACAATAGTTTGGTACTTCAAATGAATGCCTGGATAAAACTATAATTGTTTAAGAACAATTTTAAATTGACAAAAGTTTGGCATTTAAAATGAATGCCTATATTAGGTTGGGATTGTTTAACAACCTACATTATATTGACAAAAGTTAGTATTTAGAATAAGAGCTTACATTAAGTTCGAATCGTTTGACAACGTTAATTAAATTGACAATAGTCCGGTATTTCAAACGAATGCCTATACCTATTACGTTGGAATTGTTTAACAACCTCCATTATAATGACAATAGTTTAGTATTTAGAATAAGAGCTTCCATTAAGTTCGAATCGTCTGAAAACATAAATTAAATTGACAATAGTCCGGTATTTCAAACGAATGCCTCCATTAAATAGGAATTGTTTATCAACCTTCAATTGAGAATGGTCTGGTATTACAGATGAATGCCGGAATTAAATTGGAATTGGCATACCACTGTGATTTAAAACCTCGATCCAATTAGAAATGTTGCGGTTTCAAGATCTCAATCCAATTGGACTATAATTGCAATTTAGTTTAATATTTCAAATAAGTGCCTTCATTAAATAGGAATCGTTAGACAACATTTATTAAATGGTCAATAGTCCTATATTTCAAATTAATGGCTCCATTCCATTAAATTGGAATCGGTTATCAACCTTACATTGAGAATGGTTGTAGTTAAATGAATTGTTTCTTTTGATATCTGAAATAACATGCCATACGAATAATAATAATTGAGAATGGTCTGGTATTCTAAATGAGTACCGCAATTAAATTGGAATTTGTTTATCTGTGATTTAAAATCTAGATCAAATACGGAAAGACGCGGTTTCAACATCTCAATTCAATTGGACTTTAGTTGCAATTTCGAAAATTTATTTGGATTCTCATATTCTTTTGAATGGTAAGTATATCGGAATTTCAGATGACAAATTATAAAAGATGGCCTTAATGAGAATATTGAACGAGAGTACACGATGACGTGTCAAGCAAGTTAGCTACTTTCAGTTTCAGTTTCATTTAAAATAATTGAAGATGGTAAAAGGGGGAAAAGAGCATCAAGCAATAGTCCTTAAGCGCTTGACAATATGGTTGTTGTGAAATAATTATACAGATAAGGCTACACCTATGTCACAATTCAATTTAAAATTTCTGGAATCAAGTGTATACCTTTGTTTTTATAATGCATTTATTTTTCAAATAAGTTACACAATATTACAGTAATAAAACCTACATGCTTTGAAACTACAAAACTACATGCAGACCAAACTTAAAACTAGTTTAATTTAATTAAATAAGCGCCTTAATGGCTTAAGCGACGTAACGGCGTGGCTCCGTTGTGTTGTTTGACATTATATGCCATGTCATATTCATATGCGACTATTTCTCGCGCGATATATTTGCCTGTCTCTTGCTGTGCAGTAATGTGAGGGAGTGACGGTTAACGCTATGTCGCGCGACAAGAGTCGCGAAGCATAGTTGTGCTAGACAGGCTGGCGTAGGATTAGACAATAGTAGCAGCCTGTTGCGGCTGGGACACGCGTAGCTCAAACTAGCTGAATTGCACGTAGTGACAGGTCTGAAATGGTACACCTTCATGTCCTTGTTGGACACGGTGCAATCCCAAGAACTGAAATAACCGGCTCACCTATGCCACATAGTCTTGCGGGGCACCATGCGCGCCTTGCCCTTCCTTTCCGCCAGTGTGACTCCATCCCTATCCACGTTGGTATGGGAGAACTCTTCCTAATCGCGAACCCGTACGGGGACCGCCGGACCAGTTAGCTGCGACAGACTGACCGGCGACTACACAGCATATTGCACGCAGACGCGACTTCGATACAGTATCCTCTATACCGTTATGTATGAAACAAGGTTCAGGGCAAGTTTATATTGCAGAACTAGTTCTAAAGGGTATGTATGTATGTATGTAAACGCTTTATTGTACACAACAACTGGTTATAAATACATTGATAACAAATGAAATATGTACAAAGGCGAACTTATCCCTATTAGGGATCTCTTCCAGTTAACCTTTGAGCAATTGAAGGAATGGGTATACGAAGAAAATAGGCAAACTACACTGCGTACAACCAAGATATCTATATTATACTTAATAAAACTATAATAAGTACATAAACTAAGTAAGTAATAATACACATATATTTGTACTATTTATAAGATATATATTATATATACATATATATATATCTACATATAATACATATAAATGCGTAAATAAATATAGTATTCAATGAATTCACACGTCATCGGACAGCCACAATTTCTTCAAGTTAGTCTTAAGTGATGCAACAGATGGAGACTTCCTAAGGGACAAAGGCAACTCATTCCACAACTTCACTGCGCTTACCGTGAAAGACTTGCTATAGGTACGCGTCTTATTAGACGGTACAGCCAGAGTGAGATTGGCGCTAGACCGCAAGCGGTGACCACTGCCATCAGCCATATACGAAAATCTCTCACTAAGGTAAGGAGGAGAAGTAGGATTAAACAGGACATTAAAGAGCAATGAAAGGACATGCACGTCTCTACGCCGACGAATCGGTAGCCAACCCAGCTGCGCTCGAAAGGAAGAGATATGGTCATATTTTCGCAATCCAAATATATACCTGATACACACATTTTGTAGGCGTTCAAGCTTGTCAAGCAGTTCCTCCTTAAGATCCAGTAGAGCAATATCACCATAGTCTAGTAGTGGGAGCAAGAGAGATCTGGCAAGAGTGATCTTGGTGGAAATTGGCAGAAAGTTCTGCAGGCGCCTTAAAGAGTGGAGAGATGCAAAGAGCTTCTTGCTAACTTGCGCTATGTGCGGTGCCCACGAAAGCGTCTGGTCCATGGTGATACCCAAATTTCTAACTGTAGAGGAAAGGGGGATAGGAATCCCACCAAAAAGAATATCAGGTACCACCATTTCAGATACTTTATTTACAAAATGAGGACTACCAATAACAATTGCTTGCGACTTTTTTGCGTTTATGTTTAACCCGAAGTTATTTGCCCAGCTGTAAATAGACTCCAAATCCGCATTGATCATATTAATAAGCGACGGCATATCCTCGATACTAGCCGCTGCATAGATCTGCAGGTCATCTGCATAAAGATGGAACGAGGATCTTAAACACTCGGTGATCCCACCAATAAATATTGAGAAGAGAAGTGGAGAGAGGACGCCCCCCTGAGGGACACCAGCGGAAATTTCACGCCAAGAAGAAGGGTTGTGAGTAAAACGAATTAAATTTTAAATTTGACTTGATTTCAGAATATTATTTTCAAGTATGTTCTCAGGAATGTTGTTTCAAGTCACTAATGTCGAGAACTACCACTGGTTTAGAAGTGTAGATACTAACGGCACTTTACGATAAGGAAAGTAAGCTCGGAAAAACATTCATTAAAATCTTTTAACTAATATATCTTTTGCTGACAGGCTTGATAGAAATATTAAAAAGGCAATCTGTGAGTTTTATTGAGGCGCTTCTTTCTCACAGGAAGCCTTGTTTAGAAGCGCTGGTACATATTGTAAATTTTCAAATATAAATAGCTTTCTAGCTAGCACATGAGTAAAATACTTAATAAATATCTTAGAAACATTTTGTTTGAGATGGGAAAAATGTAAATTAACTAAACAGTAAATAAAAGTAACAAAAAATTTGAAATAAATATTAAAAATAAACGCAAAAAAAAAGTTGTCAACGGGATATGGATGGCGGCATAGAAGTTTCCATTGGATATAGGAAAATAGTGGGTATGATTAAAATAAATAAGTATAGAAGACCAAATTGTTCATGTTGACTACTTGAGGAAAACTAAGTAAATAGAGAGTAATAGATTATAAAATCATAATACAAAACAGCTTTGGTTGTTATTGAGACGTCGTAATCGACATAGTGTAAAGAGCGTTGTGTTGTTGGTCATCGAGATCTTTGAGCGAGCATTTGGTGCTTGTCATAGCTGTCTGGTGTAGGGCGCCTGGAAGTGGTCCCTAAACAGAATTAGTTGGCACTTGGGCGAGGCAGGGAGTAAGTCTACTTGTAAGGCTTGTCATGCTTGTAACTTCCTAATTCCAAGCAATTCCTAATTGGTAAAAAAGGGAGAGATGTGATATATAGACATTTATAGATTATAAATGTACCCTCGATCCGCCAGCTACCGGTCATTACAGTGACAGACGTCACCGGTGGCGGACGCACTGCAGGTTTACTGAAAGCCCGATTAATGTGTTTATTGAAGCATCCCAATAGGAAACCCTAGTGAACACTACACATAGAACCGTGGAGGTATATATTTTTGTGTGCGTCAGAATGTTTGGTTGACTATTGAATTCAGCATTGATTGCTTACTTAAAAATTGCTACCTATTTGCTAGTATTTGCTACCATTTACCAAATAATTGCTACCTCAGTATAATAAAAGATATCACATATTTATTTTGACCAGTCATTCTGACGTCAGGATGTTTGGACATAGTTCATATTTCGCGAAGGACGCACAATTTTCATGTTATTTACTAACCAAAATTTGCTACCTAATTGCTACCTACATTTAGCTTAAAATCAATTCTGTAGCGTTACAGATCAAAAAGTTTCGCGTATAATTATTTTTTGGACTACTTACAACATGAACGCCTGTGCGTATCAGCAGAGCAATCCAAATCTGTGGTGTATTGTATTTTTGTTTATGTCAGGCGCTCCTTTTTCTATAGAGTTTTGTGGATCCGTGTCGTAGTTAATTAATAAAAATATAAAACGGAATCAATATATTAATGATTTATAGAATGAAGTACGGGCTTTTATTAATATAGGTAAAATATGAGCTAGTCTCCAGTAGATATGAGCGCCGATGGTTAATTCCGCGGCGGCGGCGGCGTGATGGGCAAAATTGCGCAGCGGCGGCGGCGTCACAGCGGCGTGACCGTGAGTATCTTTTTTTCACGTTAACGTAGAAGTTTGATTTTTGCGCAGCTTCAAGGTACCGTAGACTTTAGTATATGGTTTAAATTTCATGCCTCTTTACCTATCCTAAAATAATATAAATAACAAATGTTTTTTTATTAATAATTTAAGTTAATAAGTCGGCAACGTATAATATTTAAGAAATAATAATTGCATTAATTGCACTTTGCCAGTTAAATTTATAAGCAGTTAGAAATCATTTGTTCGGTAAAATAATTATGAGTGGTGTTTCGTGGAAAGATTTTTCATTGGCATTATGTAAATGCCTTTTATTCAGCTTTTATTTTCGTTTTGTAAACATCAATAGCAATCGAACTTGACGCCATTATTTACAACGCGGGTCAAAAAAAATAACACAAGTTCACAACTTCACACGGCAAAATACTTGTGTGCGTGTGGATTGAGTGAGCACCCTTCAAAAATGAAAAAAAAAATGTGCTGATCATGGGTCTATATCTGTTGGTCTAAAATTTTTTGCCCGATATTTTTTTGGGCACATATTTTTTGGCCTTATAATCTTTGGTCGATTGTTTTCTATGTCGAAAATTGTTTGGTCGAAATTGTTATGTATATATTGTTTTGGCCGTAAATTGTTAAGTATAACATTTGTATGGAATAACATTGTTTGGTCGAATGTATTTTAGGCATAAAATTGGTATTCCGAATATTGGTGTCACTAATAATCCCTATGTTTGTCAGGAACGCAGTTCTAACCTAACCTACTGTTCTGGGAGCGCCTTATTTTTATTAGGGACGCAGTTCTAACCTAACCTAACCTACTGTTATGGATGAGCCTTATTTTTGTTGAGGACGCAGTTCTAACCTAACCTACTGTTCTGGGAGCGCCTTATTTTTGTTGGGGACGCAGTTCTAACCTAACCTAACCTCGCTTTAGCATATGGGTTTTAGGAGGTTTTATGTTAGGCTAAAGAATAATTATAGCTTACAATATTATACTTTTAGTCATAAAAAAAATATACTTAATAATTTTAGGTCAAACATGTTTTAGGACACAAAATATGTATGCAAAAAAATCTCACTGAAGTTTACTTGCTTAATAAATCAATTCGTTTTCTTCAAATTCATAATTGATTTCATTTTTAGTGGAATTAAACCCCTAGGTCAAACTCACACCGACTATGGTAGCACTATTATGGCTATAGCCACACATGTACCTAATACATTATGCTCCTTGCTAAGATTTTTAGGGTTCCGTACCCAAAGGGTAAAAACGGGACCCTATTACTGAGACTTCGCTGTCCGTCCGTCCGTCCGTCCGTCTGTCACCAGGCTGTATCTCAAGAACGGTGATAGCTAGACAGATGAAATATTCACAGATGATGTAATTCTGTTGCCGCTATAACAACAAATACTAAAAATAACATAAAATAAATATTGTATGGAGCGCTATACATACCAGGTGCAAACTTAACCACTTAAGGATGGAGTGTTTGTACGGAATCCTCGGTGCGCGAGTCCGACTCGCACTTGACCGGTTTTTTTGGTTGGTTATCTATTTAAGAGTTAGTAGTGATGTTGTATTGTTTGAATTATTTATTATTTTATACACCACAGATTTTGATTGCTCTGCTGATACGCACAGGCGTTCATGTTGTAAGTAGTCCAAAAAATAATTATACGCGAAACTTTTTGATCTGTAACGCTGCAGAGTTGATTTTAAGTAAAATGTAGGTAGCAATTAGGTAGCAAATTTTGGTTAGTAAATAACATGAAAATTGTGCGTCCTTCGCGAAATATGAACTTTGTCCAAACATCCTGACGTCAGAATGACTGGTCAAAAAAAAATGTGATATCTTTTATTATACTGAGGTAGCAATTATTTGGTAAATGGTAGCAAATACTAGCAAATAGGTAGCAATTTTTAGGTAAGCAATCAATGCTGAATTCAACAGTCAACCAAACATTCTGACGCACACTATATTTTTTGTTTTAAATTTGTAAAATTATCAATGGCAGTGAAAAAAAGATTATAAGAGTTCCATGAATATTTAAGTAATTTAAGTATAAACAGAGTTTTTACGAAGTTTACTCGTCTCGTCGGTGTTTTATGACTGTGCCATTGCCATATGGTATGGAGTCAGCTGTATTTAGTAAGGGTTATACTATTTATTAGACAAAAAAAATTAAGAAGTACCTATATGGGACTCATATTGGGGGTCATTCGCTGCACCTATTTATAATAAATGCAACGTAGGATGAACGTAGGCTTGTGTAGGTATCGTATCGAAAAATTATTAATGACATACAGCGTCCCAGCATTTGTTGCATCGTTGCATCCTGTGGTTGCATCTATATATGTTTGTTTGTATTGTATTGTAGGTGTGTGTACTGTAATGTTTATTAATTTACTAGACGTGCCCGCGGCTTCGCTCGCGTAAATCAAATGTACTTCCTATTTGTAACACTTGAATATGTAATTTTGGGGTAGGGGTCGGGTTGCACCATACTCATCATTACGCATAACTGTAAATAGTCATACATTTATGCGTATAATAACGTTTTTAATCATAATGTTTAAGAACATACTGTGTAATGGGCATACAGTTGATGCGCATGAAATGATTTAAGCATACTTTGTCATGGTCATACATTGATTACTCATAAAACAATGCAACCATACTTTATAAACGCATACATTGCAAAACGCATAGTCAAGTCGGTTCTGACCAAGTCGGGTTTCAGGTCATAAAAAAAAACCTAAACCTAACCCACCCAAGTTGGATCTAGCCAAGTCGGATTTCAGGTCATAAAAAAAAATAGCCTAAACCTAACCCAACCAAGTTGGATCTAGCAAGTCGGGTTTCAGGTCATAAAAAAAATAACCTAAACATAACCCAACAAAGTTTGATCTAGCCAAGTCGGGTTTCAGGTCATAAAAAAAAAACCTAAACCTAACCCAACCAAGTCGGATCTAGCCAAGTCGAGTTTCAGGTCATAAAAAAAAAATAACCTAAACCTAACCCAAGCAAGTCGGATCTAGCCAAGTCGGGTTTTGGGTCTTAAAAAAAATAACTTAATCCTAACCTAACCAAGTCGGATGCGACCAAGTCCGATTTCAGGTCATAAAAAAAAAACTTAAAGCTAACCCAACCAAGTCGGATCTGACCAATATAATATTGATAATTGTAATTATCAATATTATGGCTTGAAAAGTGTATGACATTTACAATTATCTTCTTCTTCTTTATTTCCTATTACCCTCTGCTGGGGTGTAGGGCTCGAATCAAATTCCTCCATTTGCAGCGGTCTTGGGCAGTCTGTTCTACTCTACCTCCTCCCACGTCATGTCCAAGACGCCCAGTTCCTGCTCTACTGAGCGACGCCAAGTTGTTCTGGGACTAAAAATAATACTAAAAATAATTGTAATTCTCAGACTAAATAAATGTATGACATACGATGTTCCTTACTTTTATTCTAGCACAAAACACAACGTGTTTCTTTAGTATTTTTAATTATGCAATTAAAATAAACTTGCCTTCGATGTTAGAATTATCAATGGAACGCACCCGTTATGTAAAACGGAACGCAGCCTTTGCGACAGTGCTGCCAGTGCCATCTACACAACTAATTCGATCGTTGAACCTAATCGTCGTCGCCACACAACGGGCGCATACAAATTTCCAAAATCCGCGTCGGCTCGCATCCCCTTTGCTGGAGCCTCGCTCGCGAACAAAACCCTGCACAAAACACTCTTTCGCCTGTGACGGAACCCAGGATAATAGCACCTCTGGAGAAGATCTGGGGCCCCAGTCGGTGTCGCCGTGTCTTCACAATTCAGTCCAAGTAAGTTCTAGCTATCGAAGGTATTTTACTCAACATAAATAGGTTTCGAACCGGATATACCGAATTATATCTGGTTATTTCATAATAAATTCGCGATTCGCTGTTGTTTTGTGCTAGCGTAATACAATTTCTTTGTCAGAGTAGCTCGGGTTCTACCGACCTCGACCGATCTATATATCGAGTTTCTAAGCATCTAGCGTATTATTTTACGATAATACCGGTGTATACGGTGAGATCTTAACAAAAGCTTGCTAATTGTATATAGTTTCATAGGGTTTTAAGCGATATTTGTGAAATTACATTTCACTTTCGTTTTCGCGAGTAGCGCGGGTACACCTAGAACTCACGTACGCCGCGCGCTGTACGCCATCTCGGCGCTTCTAGAAACTTCATAAGATAGTCGCACACTATATTTACAATTTTAAGTACAACGTACAAAATCATTTGCACTTAGTATTTTCGTACTTAGTGTATATAAGCGGTATAGGTATAACGTACCGAACCCAATTACAGCGGTCATTGTATTTACGTACATTACCCATTCTTTATTGGTCACGTATTTTCGTACGGAACAAATTTCGACTTATATTTAACATTGCGTGTTGGATATAATTTTACAATTAGTTTGCTACTAGCCTAATATTACAATCTAACATTTACCTGTATCTTAACTAAATCTAAACTACATTTTTTACTACACGTAACTATCTACATACAATAAATATTTTAAGCAATTTTATTCTATAAATAGGTTCAAACAATACTACTACGTAAACAATCGTTTTATTCAGTAACAATGGAAATCGACCAATTAACATTCGAACGTGATCTAGCCTTAAATAGTGCCCAACGTATCGTTGACTGTTCTCAGAACATTTCAGAATTTAGAGTTCGTGTTAAGGAATTAAATTCAATTAAAAAATCATTTCTTCAAGTTCAAGGAAAAATTGAAAAATTATCGGCAAAACACGAGTGTTTTTCTAAAGAGGAACATTTAGCTGTGCGTAATCAATTTGATTCATTGTATTTTCAAATACAAGTTACGTTGGATAATTTAAAAGAAGAACGTAAACAAAGCCTGTCGGCTGGTTGCGGCGGGCTACCTACTACTCATAATACGGGATGTTGCGCGTCCCAACAAAATAACTTTCACTCGAATGTTCGGCTACCTCAATTAACTTTGCAAACATTTTCTGGAATATTGACAGAATGGAATGCCTTCTATGATTTATATAAATCACTTGTACACGACAACCAATCATTAACAAACGTAGAACGTTTTCGTTATTTGTTGTTATTTTTAAAAGATGAGCCATATAATCTTATCAAATCGATCCCAGTTACTGAATCTAATTACGAGAACGCCTTGCAGGTGTTAATCAATCGATATGAAAATAAGCGAATTATTTCAACGAAACATTTTGACAACGTTGTAGCGATTCACATGTTCTCGTCATGTGTACGCCATCATGTAGATATATATCGCCATCGTAAGACTCACATCATCATTATCATCATCAGGTTCCCAACACATTAGCATCATATTTCGCCAGCTAATACTAAAATCATCACTTAATAACTATAATACAATACAAATGCCTAATAGAAGTAACAGTATGAATGTTTACGAAAGCAAGTAAAAATATTCTAATAACTAAGCATCCTACCTTTTTAAAAATAGCAAATTACTATTCACAAAATTTTCCAACGGAAGAATTGAGCTTTATTCATACTGCATAAGGATCAAAGTTATGGGCGTGGGCGTGTCTGTGGGCGTGGCCAGAGTGTCCAGAGTTTTCAGCGAGTCCAGCGCGTCTATTCGTCTAGCGCGTCTATTTGTCTAGGGCGTCTATTCGTCTAGGGCGTCTATCCGTCTAGCGGGTCTAGCGTGTCGGGGGATATTGGTATAAATAGGGACGGATTTTATAGAGTTCATTCATTTCTTACTTGCGACTTCGACTGGGTAACATTATTGTCTGGCACTAAGGTATTAAATTTAATTTTAAGGGGAATTTCTGTTGGAATTTAGATTGTTTTTCGGGATTATAATTATTCATTGAAATTTATTGGGATTTTGTTGTTTGAAAGCTATTAAGCTTAATTACATGCCAGAAATAGTGTTTTGGTACATGGTTGCCAGATGAAAGATATTTAACCTTGCGGCTGTTAAACGAATATCTTTCAGACTCTTCTAGTTTTATCCGGGTTAGACGTCCCGGACACTTGCCATTTACAAGTGCAGTGATCAGTCTACAGATCTAGAGTAATCTATCTGGTGAACGCAAGGTCCACAGGTTGGGCAAGTGGGATTTCCACACTTGTTGAAATCAGATGGACCTCCAGGTTTGGTCTCATATACATATATATTTATATATTTGCATTATCTACACATATTAGGGCGGGTTACTCTGCGCTTCCGGCGTTTCTTCAGCCGCGTAAGGGGGGACCCAATTACACGGATTCTAGTCCAACCTCGGGTTAATCTCCCGAATTTATAGTTTAGCTTACTTAGGTTCCATACACGTTTAAATGTAAATATGAGGTTTAGGCCTCTAGTGTTTGTACTAGCTAGGGAACAGGGTATAGTGATAGGTACACTTTAATAGGAATATTAGGATAGGGTTCTTTATCTTCCGAGCAATCGGCCATTCATCATTAACTAACATAACATCTATTCAAATTATTTTAATCTCGTCAGATACAGTAAATGCAGATGTTAACCTACTGTTTTATTAGTGTTTATGGCACGGGTTGCCTGTAGTAGAAAACAAAATCTTGTGACAGTTTATAAGGAGTGGAATAGAGAAATCTGTTATTTATACCTTTCAGATATTTAAAACCTTTAATTTTACATAGATATTTGTAGAAACAATCAGATATTTTTTACCGATTATGATTTAAAATTTGGTAAAGTAATGTACTTATAACAGACATCGGTAGTGTAAGTTGGCAACATTAAAGTTAGGTCGAATCAGCTGACAGATGACATTCGCCCTTTCAATGAACAGAAATAATATTAAACTATGTTATGATAATTTTGATAAGGAAATTGTGTATAGTATTGTGTATAGTATGGAAAACAAAGCATTCCTATGGCTGGATTTGGAGTATCTGAAGTGTAAATTGCTAAAAGAAGCCGGGGACTTATGAATGACAATAATGAAAGTTATTCGTTCCCGTATTTACATCACAGACCTCAGAACTGAATTAATTTATATCACAGAGACGTAGAAGAATTCCTTTATCAGAATGAGTCAATCGAGAGTTGAAAGAGACTTCAATTTGACAACAATGAGTTATTATGTTCCAGGGATGAATGACATGTTTTTGAGTATAGTTAAACGAAAACCCAAGTTATACAAATCTATTGTTTGTAATGAATGAAGTGAGAATTCATTTAGTACACGAGTGAAGAAAATTCGTGTTGTTTAATAACAAATATAGATAGTAAAGATTCATAGATTCTAGATAGATCCGGGAGAGATCCTTACTCTAAAAGAGCCCTAAGGCCAATAAAAGATCAAATCTGGCAATCATACGGCATCCAGAGAACATGGGTTTGGTGATATTTAAAATAACACACCAAACAGATTTAACAGAAATTTGTTTTATTTTCCGAGGAACGATTTTCCCTCAATATGTACACATGAAGTAACCATGTTTTTTACCCGATTGCCCATGTCATTAGACATGATGGTAGCCGCCATTATTTAACAAAACTAAATATTTTTGGGAGAATGAGATGATAGCATTACAATATAACACAGTCTAATGATAATATTTTGTATGCGGTCGAAGCATTTCAATAAAACTCAGAATTCTATTGACCAACCAATTACTTCTTGTTTAGACCTAGTCTACTTTAGAATATCATACTGGAACTTACTAAAAGTATGAAATCCATACCATTATTCCATATTAATTTATCATACTAAAATTATTTAATTTGGTCAAACATGAAAACTTAAGATTCATTAAATTTGTAATAAAACCTTATATTTTCAGTAACTTCAATTTATTCATAGATTAGTTATGTAGTGTAGTTTCATAAAGTACAAAATTACTTGTCTACTAAACATTCCTGGAACAGACATGCAATTCCAAGAAAACAGTCTAAATTATATTTCATCTCAGAAATCTAATAATATTTGGTTTTGATTCATATATTTTCTAATATATCTATAACTTACTTGTGGACTGAATGAGTTTTATATTTCATTTAGAAATGATATAACTAATATTTAATAAAAGTAGAATACCCCATACTGAATCATGTTATAAGAGCTGTAGATATTTTTGAAGGCTGGACTACATAGGAAGTAACAGTTTATATTTTGAGGATAAATAGCATTATGTTAAGTTAGAAATTTAATTTAGTACAAAGAACCAAGGTAGCAGTAGGATAGGAGAAGCTTGCATT
This sequence comes from Apotomis capreana, assembly GCA_947623375.1. Classification (NCBI taxonomy): domain Eukaryota; kingdom Metazoa; phylum Arthropoda; class Insecta; order Lepidoptera; family Tortricidae; genus Apotomis; species Apotomis capreana. Next base: position 25,976,127 of record OX392512.1, on the reverse strand, counting down.
AAATAAGTAAGAGAATACACATTTATTTGGTAATACATGGTAGCATAGCACAGTATATGGGTACGGAAGCACTTGGCGACACATCACGGTTAGATTTCTCTTAAAAGAGCTTGAGTTACTACTTCAACGTGGGTTCCTGTCATCTAGACGTTCACAACGGTTAAACCGATCACTTTTTTTGGCCATTAGTTATAAGAAATGTTCAGCTCAACTGTATAAAGATCCTTTCATATCTAGGTTTGGTTAGTTGTAGGTTCTGGAAGGCTAGGTAGTCGTTGAAGGGTTTCCTTAGGGCTTCGTTGTAGGAGTGGAGTTTAGTGAGGAGGGTGAAGCAGACGAAGGACCTGTACCTTTAGTCAGGGCTTAGCATACATTACGTTTGGTGGTCCCGTGACTCAGGATATCTCGAGTTGAAGTACGTTAGCTAGTAGGTATTACAATTGGTGCCGTGACCAGGATTATTCCAATTGCTGCCATGAGCACGCGTATTACAATGGGTGCAGTGACCGTGGATCTGTGTAATTGCTGGCGTAACCAGAATATTCGTTGCATCGTTGTTCGTCGTGTGGGTCCATGTTTTGCTGTTTTCTTGCGTTTTGTAGATCGACAATTGTTATTCGTTTTGGAATTTTAGTGGAGTTGTTACTGACGGTTTTACTGAAGGGATCTTTGAACACTTGAGCCTTGAACTAGCTGCCCTTACAGGCACAATTGCTGACGTGAGAGTGGAAAGGAGAATTTAGCCGTGATGGGTGTTGTGCACGTCGTCAAGAGACACTTTTTGTTGCATTTATACACAAATTATAGTGAATAGAGTAGCTTCTTGTTATAACACACGATATTTTTCTTATTCCACATAGTAATAGTACCTGAAACAAAAGACTTCTATTAGAACAACGTGATTATTTTATCAATCAATATTTTGCAAACAGTAATCAATTGACAGTTCATTCATTGAGGCATTTTATTATTTTATCTGTGGTTCTATACTGGATTATTTGAGATATGATTAAATTCGTTGCGATTGGTTTTATGGTTCACAAAGCTAATTTTAATATTGATTAATAATTAAATAGGTGTATTATTTAAGTTTTAGATAATAATTTACGTTACATAAAATAATAATATCAAGTAATAATTTACTTACTTTAGTTTCAATCAGATACGTAGACAACTTTACTCAATATGTTCGTATTATTAATATAACATAAGATTTAGATATTTAGGGATACATTTAATATTATTTATGCATTATTTACATAATTGAGAAAAATAATAATAGGTAATTCATTTTTAAAGTAAAAACATAATCAAGGCTGAGTGAACAAAACGCTTTCTGAGCAGGTTGATTTGACAAGTGACAGGGTGTTATCTGTTATCACTTATATCTATGCTTATTAGTAATTAATATGATATCGAGATGGAATGATTATTTAAATAAATTTAATTTTAATATAGATATAAAGTCGGATTGTTGCAGGAAATTAGTTAAGTCAGGTAGAATAGAGATGTCATTGTTCTTGACTACAGGAAATATGAGTTTGTGAAGATTTATTTTTACATCAGTTATTAGTTCAAGTTGTGTTGAAAATTAATTATGAAACTAAAGTCAAGTCATGAGAGTATTAAGGATTTATTATTTGGGGGGGCGAGGGTTTATTTATAGACTTTAGTTCAGTGTAGGAAATGTTTCACAATGAGATCTGATAAATATGATCCTAGCTACAATGTTAACCTTTGTATAAGGCTTCTAACTACAATATTAAGTTATTAATCTTTTAGCTTATTATAAGGCTTATTAGAAACATTAAATGTAATCTTTATAAGGGAAAATAGGAGTGTTAGTGATTACATAACTCGGGGGGCGATCTCCTTTGAGTTTTCATTTAACACCTAATGAAACAAATGAAATGAAAGTAATTTTATTACAATAATTTTGGTACATTTATGGCTTATAGTTTATCATTACAATGACTTACATATATGTTCACATGTAGTATAAGAGTATAATCATAGAATCAGACAAGAAAACCAATTGACTTAAATTTAATTTATTTTTGAAGCAAAGTAAGTATGTCTGTATTGTTACCATTAGATTTCTTAAGGTATTCAGTTCTGTTAAGTATTCTTATAAATAAGTAGATACATCTTCAATCAAGTTTATTATGCATTAGTCATGATACTCAGGTTTTATTTTAGATTTATAATAGATTTTGTGTGGAGGTTGCCGTTGAAATCCAAAAAATCTGGAACATAAAAAAAAAAAAAATATTATTGAATCAAGTTAGATTAAATGTTATTTGTTAATAAACAAAGGTACAGCTATTATACAGTACATCTACATACTTTACTTTGAAATATAAACATTTATAACAGTAGTTCAGGAAAATAAATTTAGTTCATAAATAAGCTGCTCGTCTTCAAATGAAATGAAAATTGTAATCAGGTGATGGAAACAGACTTGAGAAAATGATAGGATGAAGACAAGAAGAGAATTAGCAGTAATAACCGGAAGAAATAAATTAAACTTATATCCAAACAAGAACTGTTTTTGAGCGAAGTCATTTCCATGAAAATTTGCATGAAGATATTTTTAAACAACTAAGTTCTTTTTTAAGTTGAAACAATAGTACAGTAAGATAAATGAAATAACCTTGTAAAGAAGTTCCAATAAGTTGCAGCAGCAGAAGTAGAGAGTTCATGCCATCCTTCATAACTTTTGCAACAATCAAGATTAATTTGTACTGAAGAAGTTGTCAAGATTTACGAGTAGAGTCTGGAAATAGAACACAGAAGATATTAGAATCAAGAAAAGAGCAAAAATTGACGTACAGAAGATTCAAGACTTATTTTATAAACAAACGCAGTTAAAACTCTTGTTAACTTACATTCTGTTAGTCTGTTTCAGGTGGCGCAGAGTTCGACTTCATTGCTTGTTTAATTATCCGTAATTGCATGAATTTTGAGATACTGTTTTGATTCTGTAACAAAAACAAATTTTGATTGTAAACATACAACACGAATTTTCTTTACTCAATATTTTAGTCAGATCATAGTAACAAGCGTAGAAAATAGTTACCTTATTATCATAGAACCATTTTATCACAGTTTTCTTCATAACAATTCATTTTCTTGTTCATTATTCATCAGTTAGTAATTTAATTTCCAGTGCGTAGAATACATTAAGGTTATGAATTTTTTTTTTTTTGACATTTGACATGTCATAAGACAGTGTTGCCAGGTTAAAGGGATACGATGACATAAATAGCAGACTATCATTAAGGTGTAGATTCACTTACCTAGTTCGTAAGATTTACGTAGCATATATAAAGAATAGTTAAATATATATTTACCTATATGTTATTTAATTAGACAACGTACAAGTATTTCCGTAATTTATTTATCAAAATCTAATATTCAATAGGGATATTAAGATAAGATCGATTAAGGTATCGATTACAGTCGATTTGTTTTAAAAGGCAATAGTGATGTCATAGTATAAGTCGTACCGCAGTATAAGTATTGTAAGTTAAGGTTCGAATATGGTTGTACGCAAATTTCACTAGAGGTCGTTAGTAGTATATTTCATCGAATGATTTGCGTAATGGTTCGATTCCATTAATACGTATTCTGAGGTTCTTTAATAAGTCGAAATTTGATAAGTTACATGGATGATTACGTAATGGTTCGATTCCATTAATACGTATTTTGAGTTTCTTTAATAAATTGAAATTCGATAATTTTCAAAAGGGTAGTTAGAGGTAAATTGAACTGAATGGATAAAGTAATTACGAGGTTTATTAAAGTATATAAAAAAAAAAAAAAACGAAATGTGTGAAGTGGATAGACGATTTTATTATTTGTATTAGAGAAAGTCTTTATTTTGATTTTAATGAAAGAAGTAAAGGGGAACTTGGGATATTTTAGAAAGATAAAGTAGTATGGATTTTGAATACATAATGGGTGATGTTCTTCTGACTAAGTCGATGCGGAAAAACGAATGTAGGAGCCTGTAGTGCGATGTATGAGAGGATGAATGAGTGGACTTTTTGAGTTGAATGTTGTTTGTATGTATTCAAGCTAAGTTCGAAAGTATTCGGATCCGAAAACGGGGGGTCTACTATCTTTAGAGGTACGAACGGGAGTATTTTCTAAAGACATCAATTGGGTTGCACATACTTAGAAGTTAGGCTTAGTAAATCGAAGGTTCGATTTAAGACCGATGTGCGGTAGTTTGTGCGAAACAATACTCTACAGTGCCTACGGGCTAACCTTCTTCGAGCGCGGGCAGGAACGTGCAGGTTTCACACACACCCATGTCAACGATTAGATTGGCCAACTGTATATTTTTTCTAAGGAAAAGGAATTGTGAGTAGTTTTGTCCGTAAGGACAGGATAAAACTAAATTGGTATATTTGTAAGAGTTTCTGGTATAATGTTGTTTTAGCATAATTTTGAAATGAAACATTTTTACACAATTCGACTAGTAAGTCTATAGTCTTACAAGAAAAAAAAAAAGAACACAATTGTATGATTATAGAGCTGAAATTGGCTTGTTTATTCTTGATGTGATACACGCACCAATAAGGAGAGTCACATGTGATTTTGGAGAAGAATTTGAAATCGGAATCAGTTATTGTATTGAAGTGAGGATGAATATTCAGTATCTATACCAAAGATCTTGCTATGTTGTCTGAGGAGAGTTTTGTCAATTCATCGAAAAATTCGTACAATGTGAATTCGCAAATGAGGCTGAGCAATGGGCAGGTCAAGTTTGAGGTGTTTAGGCAAAATCGAGCTAATAGGGCTTGTTTGACTCACAACCAAACACTTCTTACGATGTGGTCGAGATTTGGAGAAATATATTCACGATTCAATGATATTATTCTATGTTTTGAATTCTGATTTAATACACAAGTGGCTTTCCAAGTATTGGTTTAAATACACACACATTTAAGGGTTCGAATACTGACGGATTTAGAATATCCAACATTATCACAAAATGTTATTTGCTTAACGAATAATTTGTCTTATATATAATTTTTTTTAGTTCGTTTTGCATTTTAGTAGGGGAATGCGAAGTTCTACGTTATTTGACAATGTCAATCCACTTCAAACTTTCGCAGGGGGGCGGTTGTAGCGATTCACATGTTCTCGTCATGTGTACGCCATCATGTAGATATATATCGCCATCGTAAGACTCACATCATCATTATCATCATCAGGTTCCCAACACATTAGCATCATATTTCGCCAGCTAATACTAAAATCATCACTTAATAACTATAATACAATACAAATGCCTAATAGAAGTAACAGTATGAATGTTTACGAAAGCAAGTAAAAATATTCTAATAACTAAGCATCCTACCTTTTTAAAAATAGCAAATTACTATTCACAAAATTTTCCAACGGAAGAATTGAGCTTTATTCATACTGCATAAGGATCAAAGTTATGGGCGTGGGCGTGTCTGTGGGCGTGGCCAGAGTGTCCAGAGTTTTCAGCGAGTCCAGCGCGTCTATTCGTCTAGCGCGTCTATTTGTCTAGGGCGTCTATTCGTCTAGGGCGTCTATCCGTCTAGCGGGTCTAGCGTGTCGGGGGATATTGGTATAAATAGGGACGGATTTTATAGAGTTCATTCATTTCTTACTTGCGACTTCGACTGGGTAACATTATTGTCTGGCACTAAGGTATTAAATTTAATTTTAAGGGGAATTTCTGTTGGAATTTAGATTGTTTTTCGGGATTATAATTATTCATTGAAATTTATTGGGATTTTGTTGTTTGAAAGCTATTAAGCTTAATTACATGCCAGAAATAGTGTTTTGGTACATGGTTGCCAGATGAAAGATATTTAACCTTGCGGCTGTTAAACGAATATCTTTCAGACTCTTCTAGTTTTATCCGGGTTAGACGTCCCGGACACTTGCCATTTACAAGTGCAGTGATCAGTCTACAGATCTAGAGTAATCTATCTGGTGAACGCAAGGTCCACAGGTTGGGCAAGTGGGATTTCCACACTTGTTGAAATCAGATGGACCTCCAGGTTTGGTCTCATATACATATATATTTATATATTTGCATTATCTACACATATTAGGGCGGGTTACTCTGCGCTTCCGGCGTTTCTTCAGCCGCGTAAGGGGGGACCCAATTACACGGATTCTAGTCCAACCTCGGGTTAATCTCCCGAATTTATAGTTTAGCTTACTTAGGTTCCATACACGTTTAAATGTAAATATGAGGTTTAGGCCTCTAGTGTTTGTACTAGCTAGGGAACAGGGTATAGTGATAGGTACACTTTAATAGGAATATTAGGATAGGGTTCTTTATCTTCCGAGCAATCGGCCATTCATCATTAACTAACATAACATCTATTCAAATTATTTTAATCTCGTCAGATACAGTAAATGCAGATGTTAACCTACTGTTTTATTAGTGTTTATGGCACGGGTTGCCTGTAGTAGAAAACAAAATCTTGTGACAGTTTATAAGGAGTGGAATAGAGAAATCTGTTATTTATACCTTTCAGATATTTAAAACCTTTAATTTTACATAGATATTTGTAGAAACAATCAGATATTTTTTACCGATTATGATTTAAAATTTGGTAAAGTAATGTACTTATAACAGACATCGGTAGTGTAAGTTGGCAACATTAAAGTTAGGTCGAATCAGCTGACAGATGACATTCGCCCTTTCAATGAACAGAAATAATATTAAACTATGTTATGATAATTTTGATAAGGAAATTGTGTATAGTATTGTGTATAGTATGGAAAACAAAGCATTCCTATGGCTGGATTTGGAGTATCTGAAGTGTAAATTGCTAAAAGAAGCCGGGGACTTATGAATGACAATAATGAAAGTTATTCGTTCCCGTATTTACATCACAGACCTCAGAACTGAATTAATTTATATCACAGAGACGTAGAAGAATTCCTTTATCAGAATGAGTCAATCGAGAGTTGAAAGAGACTTCAATTTGACAACAATGAGTTATTATGTTCCAGGGATGAATGACATGTTTTTGAGTATAGTTAAACGAAAACCCAAGTTATACAAATCTATTGTTTGTAATGAATGAAGTGAGAATTCATTTAGTACACGAGTGAAGAAAATTCGTGTTGTTTAATAACAAATATAGATAGTAAAGATTCATAGATTCTAGATAGATCCGGGAGAGATCCTTACTCTAAAAGAGCCCTAAGGCCAATAAAAGATCAAATCTGGCAATCATACGGCATCCAGAGAACATGGGTTTGGTGATATTTAAAATAACACACCAAACAGATTTAACAGAAATTTGTTTTATTTTCCGAGGAACGATTTTCCCTCAATATGTACACATGAAGTAACCATGTTTTTTACCCGATTGCCCATGTCATTAGACATGATGGTAGCCGCCATTATTTAACAAAACTAAATATTTTTGGGAGAATGAGATGATAGCATTACAATATAACACAGTCTAATGATAATATTTTGTATGCGGTCGAAGCATTTCAATAAAACTCAGAATTCTATTGACCAACCAATTACTTCTTGTTTAGACCTAGTCTACTTTAGAATATCATACTGGAACTTACTAAAAGTATGAAATCCATACCATTATTCCATATTAATTTATCATACTAAAATTATTTAATTTGGTCAAACATGAAAACTTAAGATTCATTAAATTTGTAATAAAACCTTATATTTTCAGTAACTTCAATTTATTCATAGATTAGTTATGTAGTGTAGTTTCATAAAGTACAAAATTACTTGTCTACTAAACATTCCTGGAACAGACATGCAATTCCAAGAAAACAGTCTAAATTATATTTCATCTCAGAAATCTAATAATATTTGGTTTTGATTCATATATTTTCTAATATATCTATAACTTACTTGTGGACTGAATGAGTTTTATATTTCATTTAGAAATGATATAACTAATATTTAATAAAAGTAGAATACCCCATACTGAATCATGTTATAAGAGCTGTAGATATTTTTGAAGGCTGGACTACATAGGAAGTAACAGTTTATATTTTGAGGATAAATAGCATTATGTTAAGTTAGAAATTTAATTTAGTACAAAGAACCAAGGTAGCAGTAGGATAGGAGAAGCTTGCATTAAATAAGTAAGAGAATACACATTTATTTGGTAATACATGGTAGCATAGCACAGTATATGGGTACGGAAGCACTTGGCGACACATCACGGTTAGATTTCTCTTAAAAGAGCTTGAGTTACTACTTCAACGTGGGTTCCTGTCATCTAGACGTTCACAACGGTTAAACCGATCACTTTTTTTGGCCATTAGTTATAAGAAATGTTCAGCTCAACTGTATAAAGATCCTTTCATATCTAGGTTTGGTTAGTTGTAGGTTCTGGAAGGCTAGGTAGTCGTTGAAGGGTTTCCTTAGGGCTTCGTTGTAGGAGTGGAGTTTAGTGAGGAGGGTGAAGCAGACGAAGGACCTGTACCTTTAGTCAGGGCTTAGCATACATTACGTTTGGTGGTCCCGTGACTCAGGATATCTCGAGTTGAAGTACGTTAGCTAGTAGGTATTACAACATTTTCGATGTTGAACCGGTCAACGAAAAAAACATCGAAAGTAGTTTGCGTAATTTAGTGAATTGTTATCACGAGAACATAACGGCGTTAAATTCATTAGGTTTTCCGGTTGACGAATGGAGTTTCGTCTTATTAAATATTTTGCTGCGCAAAATTACACCGAATATACGTAGACGTTTTGAATTATCCTTGAGAACGTCGAATGATATTCCAAGTGTGACCGAATTACTGGATTTCTTGGATAAAGAATTATCTGCTACGGAGATAATGAGCGCTTCGCGTTCAAACGCTGCGATCGCGCCGCAGCGCCCCCGCGCGGCGGGCGCCGGCCGCGCGGCCGCCTCCAACTGCGGCGTGACGTCATCGCGTCACGCGCAGGCTGGACGGCATGCGATATCGTTAACTCGCGCGCATTCAGATGCAAACTATAACGCGCCGCCAGGCGGGGCGCACTCCGCGATTAACATTTCCCGCTACAAGTACATGCCGGTCGCCGCATGCATGCGGACTATTCAGTGGCTGACACGCTCTGTCTCGGAACGCACGTACCTACACGATTTTCGCGCGCGTCTCGCTCACGATTTACGTCGCAAGTTAACGTTCCGCATTCATCTGTTGATACCAGTGTTATATTATAATAGTGTTTAAATGAGTAAAAAGACGCGTTTTTCGCTCTCCCAACATGTCCGAAGGATGCCGAAAAGTAAGAAAATGAACATAATATATAATAATTAGTTACTGAATAATAATAAAAAACATATTGCAGGTGTATCTACTTCTATATTTAACACTGGTAATACTCAGAATAATTTTAATTGTTAAGTACTTATGTAATTTTGAATTGATTATTTGCTGCTATTTGTCAATTTAAATTCTAGTAAAATAAATATGTCTACTACTAAATCAACAATCATAAAGGTTTTTATAATAATATTTGATATCACGTTTGTAAAATTACTAGTAATGAATAAACGATTGAGTGATAGTTTGATAGGTAAGTATATAAAATATATAAATAATGAGTTAAAAGAAATGTATTGGAAGGGATCCTTAATAGGGATAATTTCGCCTTTGTACATGTTTTATTTGTTACTAGCGACCCGCCCCGGCATCGCACGGTGCGTCCGTGCGTATTTTTAAAGATCTAAGCATACATAGGGGCAGACAGACAGACAGGCAGGAAACGACTTTGTTTTATACTAGGTACCTATGTAGTAATTAATATATATATATGAATAAATAAATAAATATCGGACAACTAAGCAAAAACAAAATGAAGCTCAAGAATTTAATTGCATGTTAAGGTAACGCATTCGTTACATTATTTTATTATATTATACGTATTAAAATGTTTAAAAGTAAAGCTAAAATGTTTTGCGGCCTGGTGGTGGATTCAATTCGTCCAAATTCTGAGATTGTTAATTTTATAGTTAAATAATCTATATATATAAAAGAAGAAGTCCTTAATGACTCATCAACGCACAGCCAAAACTACTAATGTAAGAGAGTTGATTTTTGCACAGTAGGTTACTTTTATAACGTGGGCTAGAGATAAGAAGCGATTTTGAAAAATTCAATCCCTAAGGGTGTTAAAAAGGGGTGCAAAGTTTGTATGGGGGAACTTTTTTTTTTGAGCTAGAGACTTGAAACTTTGTAAAAAGATTACTTATTAAAAAACACAAAAAGTGATTTCAGCGTTTTTAAAAATTTCACCCCTAAGGGGGTTAAATAGGGGTGCAATGTTTATATGGGAGAAACTTTATTTTTCGAACTAGACACTTGAAACTTTGTAGAAAGCTTACTTAATTCAATACAAAAAAAATAATTTCAGCGTTTTGGAAAATTTCACCTTTAAGGGGGTTAAAAAGGGGTGCAAAGTTTGTATGGGGTAAACTCTTTTTTTTTGAGCTAGAGACTTGAAACTTTCTTTCAGTTTCAGTTTCATTTATTAACCATACTGTAATATGTTCATTACATGGTAAGTCAGTATACATTTATAATTAACGATAACATTTTGTAATAATATTTAAAAAACATTAAATACCAAAAATAAAAACAGTCATTACTTGTAAATCGGTCATTAATATCATTTTCACTTCTCTCGCTCTAAAAGTTCGACTTTATGCTGTGCGTAGGCGACATAAAGTAGCTTTTTATGCTCTAGAGCATAAAGTAAAATCGTCGTCGAAGACCAAGGCGATCGGTCCAACAGCCACACGAAAAAGGTTCTTAATAAACAGTTAAAAAAAAAAAACATAAAACTTCATACATTAAAACCCGTTCCAGACCTTCCGATCCGATCCGATTTATCCGAGAAATCGGATAATGTGTAGTGTATAAGATCCTAACAATTGCACTACACATTATCCGATTTCTTCCGATAAATCGGATCGGATCGGAAGGTCTGGAACGGGTTTTAACTCTTTATTTTATTTCGTTTTGTTAGTATTCTAAGACCAAGGCAAATATACCAACAGCCAAAGTACACAATAAAACTTCTTGAAATAAACTTGTAACTTTTATGTACTATCATTTATTACTTTTTAAACTATTACTTTAAATATTTATTAAATTTGTTTTTAAGTAGGTGGTATACATGGTATGTGTATATATGTTATTTACATGATACAGTTTCATTTCCTCGCAATCGAAGTGAAAAGTAGAGTGTGCAACTCGTCCATAAAACGCATTTTACACTCGACTTTATATTCATCCTCGCTCGCAAGCTCGCTCGGATGGATAAACGTCTCGTGTAAAATGATGCGTTTTATGCACTTGTCGTACAATCTACTATTTTTAATACACAGTGTCATGTCCTTGAACGATAGATATTCAGTAATAGAGTAGAAGGCATGATTTTGAAAGAACGCTTTTACTACGCGTTTAAAGGAGCAATGAGCCAAATCACAAATGTCTACCGGCAATTTATTAAAAAGTAAAATTTTTAGGAATATCCCCTGCTTTTGACATTTGTAGAATGATTACTTATTCAGAAACACAAAAAGTACTTTCAGCGTTTTAGAAAATTTCACCCCTAAGGGGGTTAAAAAGGGGTGCAATGTTTATATGGGAGAAACTTTATTTTTGAACTAGAGACTTGAAACTTTGTAGATAGCTTACTTAATCAAATACAAAAAAAGTAATTTCAGCGTTTTGGAAAATTTCACCTCTAAGGGGGTTAAAAAGGGGTGCAAAGTTTGTATAGGGAACACCGCTAATGTTGTTTATAAAGAAGTGTTACGCTAAGGTTATCAGTTTATATTTTTTTTATTTCCTGTCTTCTACCCAGTGGCTTCTACCCTTTTCTATGGTTGACTGTCAACAATATTTTCTTAGTGATGTCTCTTATTAAGTAATTGTGTTCCAAACTTTATGTGTTCCTATATTTAGTGAGTTGTCTATCAGCACATAAATAATCTATACTTTATATACCTATTCTTACTTTATTTAGCTTCTTCAGAAATATAGAGAACTGTAGCACCAGAACATATTGAATCACTCTTCAAACAATACTACTTAGACTGGTAGAAAAATCCAAATATCGGCTTCCTTTACCGTCCTAACGGCATTTTGTGAGCCATTTTGGCAACATGACTTTTTCGAAGTAAAAAAGCCTGCTGAATTCGATTCTGGATGTTGCCAAGCCGAATTTTGCCCCCCTCACCCCATTTCCCCCCTTTTAACCTCAAAATATGTCCCTAATCACGGTTTTTACGGTTTTATAGAAAAAGTATTACAGCTAGAAAAAAAGTGTCAAAGACAAGAATGATCTCTATAAAATTTCCTATAACATGGTGTATAAACTTTTTTAGTAGGGTTTATGGTTTGTGAGAAATATCTTCCCGAACTTCATAGACTGGTAAAAAATTCTAAATATCGGCTTCCTTTACCGTCCTCACGGGTGTGAAATACACTTATTTTGGGATAATTGGTATCGCACAGAATCCAGCCGCTCTGCAGCTCTTGACGCTGACATCCAGTTGGCGTGCTGCTTATTATCTGTCAAGACTCACGAGGCTTTCAGTCATAAGCAGTCGTCAGATTTACACGCAGAACTGTATCCAAGTCGGGCTAAAAGGGACGTAGAAAATAAAAATGCTTTGCTTCTGACCATGAAGTCATTCAAAATGCTCAGTTCTACGCCAGATTTTCCAGAAATGTGCCTTACAAATGCAGTTACCCAGGATCTTGCAACAGAAAAAAATAAAGTGTCAATTCTCACTGCTAAGCAGCTTGGCTCACTCTGAAAAACATAGTTTGTTTTCGAAAGGCTCACCAACAGCAGGTCAGCAACTGCGCTAAGGTTAAAATAAACAAAGGCCCGACCTTCAACTACAAGGCAGGTCGTTCAAAATCTGCCATTGCTAAAACTAAAAATAAGAAAAACCGTAGCGTCCAACAACGATTGTTCCCTTTTAGCCCGACTTGGATACAGTTCTGCGTGTAAATCTGACGACTGCTTATGACTGAAAGCCACGTGAGTCTTGACAGATATTAAGCAGCACGCCAACTGGATGTCAGCGTCAAGAGCTGCAGAGCGGCTGGATCCTGTGCGATACCAATTATCCCAAAATAAGTGTATTTCACTGCCTCGACCATGATAATCATTTTTTTAGAAAAATAATGAAGTTCGGGAAGATATTGCTCACAAACCATAAGGCCTACTAAAAAAATTTATACACCATGTTATAGGAAATTTTATAGAGATAATTATTGTTTTTGTCACTTTTTTTCTAGCTGTAATACTTTTTGTATAAAACCGTAAAAACCGTGATTAGGGACATATTTTGAGGTTAAAAGGGGGAAAATGGGGGGAGGGGGGCAAAATTCGGCTTGGCAACATCCAGAATCGAATTCAGCAGGCTTTTTTACATCGGAAAAGTCATGTTGCCAAAATGGCTCACAAAATGCCATTAGACTTGATTTTTTTTATTTGAACCCTTTGAAGTCTAACTAGCCTGTAGACCAAAATAGTAATCGCATCATTAAATTCGCTTATGTGCATTAAGTTTTTAATGGTCACATTTCAGCATTTTCTTTAAACACTAGCCTTTTTAATAAGTGGGGTACCTGCTAGACCATTTAGAAACATATTGGCCAGCCTCGGGAACTTCGCCACACCACTCTTTTCGTTTAATAGCCAGGCCGGCGTGTACAAATACCAGTGCTGCCTTCTTATGAAAAGAGGTCATTATTTATTATTGTTTTGAAATAAAGTTTATTATTTATTATTATTAAAAGAGATACTCTTCATTAAACTGCCTCCATCTTAATTCAGTGAATAAAGGATTTTGACCTTACAAACGGTCTGGTAGTTTTGAATTTTTGATATGTTGTCTAGGATGGTTAGTCAGTGTTTAAAATGCAAAATGCACAATTCCCCCCCCTCCGCGCCCGCCGCCATATTGAAAAAACCGGCACTCTCTTCATATTTTTGCTCATATCTTCCTTTTGGAGCATTTTAGCTAGAAGAAAGCTTCGACAATGTTATAGAGAGATAAATTTACTACATTTTCCATTTTATATTTTGTTTCTAGAACAGATAGTTACGGAGATATGCACATTTAAATAAACTTAAGAAATTGCAATTTCCAACTCAAAAACAAACTTCTGGATTATATCTTCGTTTAGGAGCATTTTAGCTAGAACAGTGCTTGGGCAATTTTGTAGAAAATTAAATTTACTATAATTTACTTTTCAAATTTTGTTTCTAGGACAGATAATTACGGAGATATGTAAAAAATAAAGTCACATTTTCCGAAAATGTATGTAAAAATGGACATGAGTTTTATAAGCAATTATATTTCCTACATGTTTTAATATGTCCTAGACTAGTCCGTCACTGAATGACAGCGTTCTAATCCAAGAATTTTGAAAAAAATTCGGAAAATTCGACTTTTCCTGTTTCTTAAATGTGCATATCTCCGTAACTAACCGTCCTTGAAACAAAATTTGGAGTGTAAATTATAGTAAATTTAATCCTCTACAACATTGCCCAAGCTTTGTTGTAGCTAAAATGCTCCTAAACGAAGATATAATCCAGAAGTTTGTTTTTCAGTAGGAAATTGCGATTTTTTACGTTTTTAGGGTTCCGTAGCCAAATGGCAAAAAACGGAACCCTTATAGATTCATCATGTCTGTCTGTCTGTCTGTCTGTCTGTCTGTCCGTCTGTCCGTCTGTCCGTCCGTATGTCACAGCCATTTTTTTCCGAAACTATAAGAGCTATACTGTTGAAACTTGGTAGGTAGATGTATTCTGTGAACTGCATTAAGATTTTGATGCAAAAATAAAAAAATAATAATAAATATTGGGGGCTCCCCATACTTAGAACTGAAACTCAAAATTTTTTTTTTCATCAAAAACATGCGTATGGGGTATCTATGGATAGGTCTTCAAAAATGATATCGAGGTTTCTAAAATATTTTTTTTCTAAACCGAATAGTTTGCGTGACAGACGCTTCCAAAGTGGAAAAAAGTTGGTCCCCCCCCCTCTAACTTCTAAAATAAGAAAATGAAAAATCTAAAAAAAACATATGATGTACATTACTATAAAAACTACCAACGAAAATTGTTTTGAACGAGATCTAGTAAGTAGTTTTTTTTTAATACCTAACTTTGCAAGTTTGCACCTAATTTATATGGGGCGCTATACATACCAGGTGCAAACTTAACTTAAACACTTAGGGATGGAAAGTGTTTGTACGGAACCCTCGGTGCGCGAGTCCGACTCGCACTTGGCCGGTTTTTTTAAATGTGGATATCTCCGTAACTATCTGTCCTAGAAAAAAAAATAAAAAACAGAGAATGTAGTAAATTTAACTCTGTATAACATTGTCGAAGCTTTCTTCTAGCTAAAATGCTCCTATAGGAAGATATGAGCAAAATTATGAAGAGAGTGCCGGTTTTTTCAATATGGCGGCGGGCGCGGAGGGGGAGGAATTGTGCATTTTGCATTTTAAACACTGACTAACCATTCTAGACAACATATCAAAAATTCATAACTACCGGACCGTTTGTAAGGTCACACATAGTACTTTAGTCTCTATTCACCGTATTATCTCTCGATTTCCAGTGCTGAGTTTAAGATTGTTTTAACAGCCTTACGATATTTAACTTTTTTTTAATCTCACTCATAATAACTAAGATCCCCATTTTCTAACTCCAAATCTATGCGTCGCTCTATATCATGCAGAGTCATTTTTGCCAAAGATTAAAAGCATCAGGTAACTGACGGAATAAATACTAAGCATCCTGCAAACAATTCACGAATCTAATTGGAAAATCTTCTAAAATTCTTTAACAATTGCATATCAGTGTCTGTCACTGTTTGAAATGTAATATGTCTCGACCATTTTAATTAAGAATAAAATTCACTTACCTATTTTAATATCTTTGTCATCATCAAAAATCTACGCGGACGAGGTCGCGGGCGGCCGCTAGTGAAATTATAAATATTAAGTATGAAGAAAATATATTGCTCTCTATATTGAATGCAAGAAATAAATGGGAAATACATTTTTATTTTTAGTCGTTGACAGCCCTCGCTCTCGGCGACGCGGCAAGCGAGCCAATTCATTTTCACCGTTGGTACGCAGCTTTAACGTTCCGTTTGGCTTGCGCTGGGGACGACGATTTTAGAAGGGCCATAAATCATATTTTTTCGGCTAAAAAAAGCGGCTTTTGTAAAGATCAAAGTAGTGTGCCTTCTGTACTTGTACTATTATCTATTCTGTGGCGCCGCGTAATCCGAATACTTCTTTCGCGCGCTCTTCTCGTTCAATGAGTGTTCATGCAGCAACTGCAGTGCAATACTTAAATAAAATAAAATGCGCATACTGCAAAGATAATTCTCATCCATTGTATAAATGTGACAAATTTCAAAATCTTACTTTAAATGAACGTAACGTAAGTATTTTATCCAAGAAAATAAATTATGTAACAATTGCTTGTTTATCGGTCACGAAACAAAAGACTGCAAATCGCGCCACAGCTGCCGCATCTGCACTCAACGTCATCACTCTTCATTACATGAAGATGTGCCACCTTCGAACGTCACACTGACGACGGAGTATTCTTCTTCCCCTGAGTTACACTCGGTAGCGGAAACTTCTACGCCCACTCCATTACATGGAGCTACGGGGCCTTCTCAGAGTAAAAACTGTACGGTTTTACTTACGACTGCGCTTGTCAACGTGCGTCCCATGAACCATGGGCCCTACGCACCTCGCCCAGTCCGAGCTTTGGTTGACCAAGGCTCACAAGCCACGCTCATTACTGAGTCGTGTGTCCAGCGCCTCGGCCTGCCGCGGTACCCCGCGCGGACGAGCACAACCGTCACCGGCATTGGTGACAACAGCGAGCAACCACGTGGTTACGTGTTGTGCGAGGTTACGCCCCACAACAAACCACAGCCGAAGCTTTACATCGAAGCTCTTATTTTACCGAAAATAACGAGCTACTTACCGAATATTCCGAACTCCTTCGAGAATATCTTGCACCTCAAAGGTCTCAATCTAGCGGACCCAGAATTGCGTTCTGCGCGTCCCGTCGAGCTCCTGCTGGGGTCTGACTACAGTGACAGCATACTGCTTCACGATAACATTAAGGGTCCTCACGGGACACCTGTGGCCATAAATAGCATTTTTGGCTATCTACTAAATGGTAGAATTTCTCACGGAAATATGGCGAAGATTTCAACAAATCTGAGCACGTGTCAACTGGACATGAAACTTCAAAAATTCTGGGAACTAGAGTCAATACCAGAACATCCTCATCTTACCAGGGATGAACATCGTTGTGAGTCGATTTTTGTCGACACTCACACAAGGGACGCAAACGGGAAATACACGGTTTCTCTTCCCTTTAAGGAGAACGCACCTCCATTAGGCGAATCTCGCGCCATTGCGCTCTCGCGTTTAAATAAGTTAGAAGTTCGACTGTCACGTGACTCTGCCTTACGCGAGAACTACAACAAGTGTCTCCAGGAATACTTGGACTTGGGACACATGGAACCCGTCTCTGATTCTGCGAACAGTGACGTACGTCCCTATTACATACCCCATCACTGCGTGGTGAAGAAATCGGCTGCGACTTCCAAATACAGAGTCGTATTTGACGCGTCATGTCGTACGACAACTGGTCGTTCTCTCAATGATAACCTTCTTACAGGGCAGAAACTGCATCAAGATATATCTGAGGTTCTACTCAAATATCGATTGCACAAGATTGTTTTCACATCAGACATTAAAATGATGTATCGTTATATCGGCCTTTGTAAAGAACATCGGGACTTTCATCGGATTCTTTGGAGATTCTCTCCCCATGATCCTGTACAAGAATACCGCTTATGCTGTGTAACTTTCGGTGTCTCTTCGGCACCCTTCTTAGTCTTGCGCACACTTCGTCAATTAGCGATTGATGAAGCTGCTGCATTCCCACTTGCCTCGCAGGTACTTCTCAACGAAGTATTTGTTGATGATGTTGTAACTGGAGCTGACACAGTCGAAGATGCTATAATTCTTCAACGCCAGCTTACGGCCATTTGTAAAGCGGGTACGTTCGAACTCCGCAAATGGACCAGTAATAGTTCTGAGTTCTTATCTCATTTAAACAACAACGAGTCTAACGAGGACGCACTCATTCTTTCAGCGCTTGACTTGTCAAGGTCTTAGGGCTCAAGTGGAACCCTAAATCTGACACTTTTACCTATCAGACGGAAACTGCTTCGCGCAAATGTACTAAGCGCATAATGCTTGCGGAAATCGCCAGAATTTACGATCCTCTCGGGTTCTTATCACCCGTGTGTCTGTTCGCTAAGCATTTAATCCAACTCTTGTGGGTATCAGGCACAGGTTGGGACGAAGCTCCTCCTCAGGGTATTTGTGATTTGTGGTATCGGTTCATCGACGAACTGCCGTTACTGCAAGATGTGTCTTTGCCTCGTCACGTGCTTCCGAGCGCTCATCAAGTTCAGCTTCACGGATTTTCAGATGCCTCTGAAAAGGCCTTTGCTGCCTGTGTATATATTCGCGTCGTTGACTCAGACGGTGCCATCAGCGTCCTCCTCATGGGCAAGACTAAGGTCGCGCCTCTTAAACGGCTCACAATTCCTCGTCTAGAGCTATGTGGAGCTCATCTCTTATCGAAATTGATAAAAAAGGTACTGACTGCTTACAGCAGCGCAGTATCGTTTGACCAAGTTTTCGCTTGGTGTGATTCAACCATTACTCTTGCCTGGTTACGTTCATCCCCAGACAAGTGGCGTACGTATGTGTCTAACCGTATCGCGGAGACCACAAGCAACGTGCCTGCCTCACAGTGGCATCACGTTCAATCAGCAGAGAATCCCGCGGATCCAGCGAGTCGCGGGGTTCTCCCTTCTCAGTTGAACCATACGCTGTGGTTCAATGGACCTTCATGGCTCATGCAGCCAGAGTCTGAATGGCCCATCTCTAACGTTAATTGTCATACTGACGAAGAACGTCGTAAGCATGTTCATCTGACACAAAAGGATGAACCAAAAACCGATTTCATGGAGCGATTTTCGTCGCTACCCAAGATGTTACGCATCGTATCTCTCATGTTTAGATTCATAAACAAATGTCGTAAAACAAACGTTTTATCGACAAGTTATGTCACAGTTCCTGAGACCAAACAGGCTCTCAGCCGAATCATTTCTATTGTTCAACGTGAACATTTCTCAGAAGACATTTCACGTCTCAAGGACAACGACAGATGCACTAAGCGTCTTCAAAAATTAAAACCATTTATTGACGACGCCGGACGCCTCAGGGTCGGCGGTAGGATAAATCGAGCTAACGTACCGTACGATGCCAAGCATCAAATTCTTCTACCTAAAAAACATCATTTTACGAATCTACTCATAGATTTTTATCATTATACACATTTACATGTAGGGCCGCAAACTTTACAGTTCGCTCTCGCCCAGAAATACTGGATTCTAAGTGCTCGTGACGCTATCCGTATGCGCACACTGCGCTGCGTACCGTGTGTCCGCGCTCGCCCAGTTGCGCCACAGCCTTCAATGGCCCAGCTTCCAACAGCTAGAGTTCAAGCTCTCCGTCCATTCTTACAGACATCTGTAGATTTTGCAGGACATTTCTTTCTTAAATCGAGCAAGTTTCGTAACGCGAAACTTTTCAAATCCTACGTGTGTGTTTTCGTGTGCATGTCAACGAAGGCAATTCATTTAGAGTTGGTTCCAGATCTTACCACGGAATCATTTCTGAACGCGTTGCGTAGATTCATATCTCGACGCGGTTACTGTAAAACAATTTTCTCAGACTGTGGTCGTAATTTCGTGGGTTGTGATCGTTATCTCACAGAACTCTTCTCGTTTCTACGAAACGAGTCAAATCAATCTGCCATAAACAGTCACCTTGCAAACATACAAGTCACTTGGCATTTCAACCCTCCGTATGCGTCACACTTTGCTGGTCTCGTCGAGCGAGCCCACAGATCACCTCCACTAGATAGCTAATGTTGATAGTAATATTCGCGACTCAGTTCACCGCGCGGCGAGGAACGACGGGGAGAGCGGGTGGGCGTTACCTGCGTCATGATTGGCCGATTCCTAAAGCGCACGTGATCATAGTGATGCGACACATTCATTAGAAGTGTCTAAACCGGTATTAAATATTATTGCTTGTACACAGTTGTACTAAATAGGAGATATTAATTATAAAAAATATTTAAGGTAAACAAACAAAGTTATAGCAGATTACGGATATATATGTAACTAAAGGCATTAAATAATTTCATATAATATAAAGTTGATAATATTCAAATACAAATACTCTTTATTGCACACCTCAAGGAATACCTATACAACACAACATGAGATACATTAAAATAACAGGCAGAGGTAAACAACAGGTGGCCTTATCGCTAAATAGCGATCTCTTCCAGACCACCTTTAGGTAGCGGAGTGGTTGAAAATATACTTCTAGAAATTACCTGGTAATTTATTATTATAATTATTTTGAGGGTTAATTAATAAAAATGCTTTTCGTTTCGACCAACTTCAAAAAAAGGAGGACCTGAAAGTATGTATGTATGTTTGTCCGCGATTATCTGGCGTTTGGCTGAACCGATTTTCAGAAGAGTAATTATTACACTTACGAGAAGGTTTTGGAATTTAAACCGACTTAATAAAAGAGAGGTTCTTATACGTATGTTTTTCCGAGACTGTAAAATTATAATAATTATATAAATTATTATAATTATATAAAAAAGTAGAAAAATGCAAAATACCATACTTAACACATTCTCTGCTGTTAACGCACTCCACATTAGTACAATTTCATTCGTTGGTACATGATTCTACAGTAAATGGTTTAAGAAATATAATAATACAATACAATACAACAATACTTTATTACATACCGATAAAAGTTTACAAAAGGAAACAAGACACATAGAATTAAAAAATGTATCTGCTAAGATTATTCGAGTCTTCGACAAAAATATCTAGAAAGCCCCAAGCTACTTATGCTACTCAGTACAAACGACTTTTTTTTAACAAGGAGGTTAGACTACTTTTATGGCTTTGTAATGGTCAGGTCTCACCGGAAGATCAGCACTGGCTTTCGAGCTAGTATTATGCTGAGGTTTGAGTCCCACCCCACTTCCTCCAAGTCCATCATCAGGTCCATATTGTGATACTGGATTGAATTGCTCGCTAAGAGGAATCGAGAAACCGAAACAGCATAACTCTTTGTCAAACCAACTCCGAGATCCGTCGCACTTCCTCCAACTCCATGATCAGCTCCATCTTGTGACACTGGTTCTAATTGCTCGCGAAGAGGAATCGAAAAACTGAAGCAGCATAACTCTATGTCAAACCAACTCCGAGATTCGTCGCACTTTCTCCAAGTCCATCATCAGGTCCATATTGTGATACTGGATCTAATTGCTCGCTAAGAGGAATCGAAAAACCCAAACAGCAAAAGTCTTTGTCAAACCAACTCCGAGATCCGTCGCACTTCCTTCAAGTCCATCATCAGGTCCATCTTGTGATACTGGATCTAATTGATCGCTAAAAGGAATAAAAAAACCGAAACAGCATAACTCTATGTCAAACCAACTCCGAGATCCGTCGCACTTCCTCCAACTCCATCATCAGGTCCATCTTGTGACACTGGTTCTAATTGCTCGCTAAGAGGAATCGAAAAACTGAAGCAGCAAAAGTCTATGTCAAACCAACTCCGAGATCCGTCGCACTTCCTCCAAGTCCATCATCAGGTCCATCTTGTGTCACCGGTTCTAACGTCTTGCTGCTAAAAGGACTTGAAATCCAAACAACATGATATCTCTACAAAAACAAAATAATATGTAAGTACGTGCATTTACCGATTTAATTACAAATTTTAAGAAATAAATCAATACATAATATTTACTCAAACTAAAAACATCTACAAACTAAATAAAACTACCGAATTACTACTCTAAATTACTATAATACAACAATAAAAATAAATATTAATACTTTATTAATAAAATACGCTTCAGCCAAAAGTCGATTTGGTATTGTCTGCAGTACATCACTAACGATACACGTGCTTTCGTAAGAACCGGTAGAAAAGGATAGCTCAATTGCATTTTTTACTTGATCAAAAGGGACAGATATGCTTCACTACTTCCGAGCGACGTTCGTTAGTTCCAAGTGACCAGTATAAAGAGAGCTCCGGTCTCCGTGGCTAGGAAACAAAAATTTTGTTTTATACAGTAAAATTTACTCACCTATGGAATGTTATACCATCTTTATCATAGCTTGAAGTCCTAGAAGTCTTCCCACACCACTTAACGCTACAATTTACCATTTTTCGTTGATATTTGATATTATTTTTCGTTGCCGTACGCACGGGTCGAAAACATGGACGCAACTAAACGGTGGCGCCCGTGTTGATACTTTTATAAGATCGCAGTACCATACCGTTGGTGCGCGCGGGTCGCCTTACATGCTCCGTCTAGTGGGGGTTGTCTGTGAGCGAGCCGTAGGTAGTCTTAAGCGACACTTACACCGCGTCATAGGTACACTTAAACTCACCAATGACGAATTCAATACTCTTTTATGCCAAATCGAGGCTGTTCTCAATTCGAGACCCCTCTGTCCACTCAGTAATGATCCCGCAGATCCATTACCACTCACACCCGGACACTTCCTCATCGGGGAACCATTAACATCTCTACCGGAATTCGATTTGTCTAACGACAACCCAAACCGCTTAGAACGATGGCAAGTTATCCAACAAGCTGTACAACACTTTTGGAAACGCTGGAGCTAAAATAAACTTGCCTTCGATGTTAGAATTATCAATGGAACGCACCCGTTATGTAAAACGGAACGCAGCCTTTGCGACAGTGCTGCCAGTGCCATCTACACAACTAATTCGATCGTTGAACCTAATCGTCGCCGCCACACAACGGGCGCATACTAATTTCCAAAATCCGCGTCGGCTCGCATCCCCTTTGCTGGAGCCTCGCTCGCGAACAAAACACTCTTTCGCCTGTGACGGAACCCAGGATAATAGCACCTCTGGAGAAGATCTGGGGCCCCAGTCGGTGTCGCCGTGTCTTCACAATTCAGTCCAAGTAAGTTCTAGCTATCGAAGGTATTTTACTCAACATACGACATTATGGCTAAACAATTATGACGTACAGAAATTATGACAGCGAACAATTATGACATCGTACAATTTATGCCAAAAAAAATGTATGCGTAGCAACTTTATGCGTAAACTGTTATGACAATCGATATTATGAAAATTGTCATGCGACCAGAGGGTCCCCCGTAATTTAGTTTTCTCAATATATATAATGAAAAAAAGAAACTGAATTTAGTTACGTTGCAAGTTAAATAAAAGCTTTTTTAAAAAGGAAACTGCATTACTCAGTGCAAATAAAATTAATTATAATCAAAAGGGATTCAACAAAATCTATATTTGTATACATGGGCTCCAGAATAATACGTAGGTACATGTACAAATGTTACTCAAAGCATAGCAAAGCCTAGCAAACAAAAGTAAAAATATTAACCATTAATGGGCAGTGCCGTTTCAGTAACAGACAAATCCGTGATAAAAGAATCCGCAGAAAATAGGGTTAAAGGGTGTTTGTTTCGTCAAAATGGACTAAAAACTTAATGCTACGTTGTGTGTGTCTTGGAAAATAGTGGTGGACGTTAGCCTTTATCGGTAAAAGGGCCTCTTAATCTTTCAATAAAAAGTAATATGTTAAAATACAATACCGATTTAACTAACATAGTTTCTGTGTTTATTTTACGCTTGTTTTCTCTCACAAACACGTTCCTACCCGTTATAGGTAAATATATCGGGTTAAAGAATTTTATTACTCTGAAAAGAAATTTACATTTCACTTATTTGAGATTAAACGATTTCATTAAATTACAAATTACGCCCGTGAGCGTCTACGATTTTACTTACATGCTAAAAGAACACACAAATAAAAAACGATAACAAACATTAAAGTGGGTAATTGTTTCACGAATAACAAATAAATATCGGGTAAGATGCAGCTAAGCAATCCTCTATACTCGCACCACGCATCCAGCGATAATCTGCCAGGGCCGGATTACGATTCATACGGCGGGGACATTATTGATGACATGGACCTTAAGTTTATTTTTAAAAATTTTAATTGAATCGGACATTTTAATGTGTTTAGGTAGGTTATTATATAACTTTGCTCCCTCAAAAGTAATGTTTTTATGACCGTAAGTTTTCGTTCGGGAGAAAGGTATGTATAAGTTGTCCGCACTACGAAGAACCCGGCGCCCCTTTTGCCTATTAGTAACGAATGTTGTTTCACTATGAATTTGTTTTTTTGTGATTTTTCTTATTAATATACATGTGTTATAGTTATATAGTTGTTGAAGACTCATGAGTTTAGTTTCCGCATATATTTTTTTAGTTGAAGTAAGAAAGTCATAGTGAAACAAAACCTTGATTAATTTATTTTGAGTTACTTGAATGTCCTTCAAATTCGTTTTCGATGCACTACCCCATATCTCAATGAGATAGTCTAGGTGAGATTTAACTAGGGAATTGTAGATGTTTAGGCGAACTTTGCGCGGAAGACATTTTACCACTCCTCGTAGTGATCCCAGCAGGGATGATAATTTTGTTTTAATTTTATTAATATGTGGTTTCCACGTCAGGCCGCTATCCAATAGTAAACCTAAGTACTTTTCCTCGCTGGACTGTTTTAATTGTACATTATCAATACATAATGCGGTGTGGTGATATATGCTAGGCGTATACGGAGTATAACCACAGATTAATATAATAGTTCTTCGAACAGATACCCATGTCTGAATAAAAAGGCAAATACCTACCGCTTTTCATGCCTACTCAATTTAACAATGGAGCGACCTTGAACGCGTGGGTCGTTGGCCGCACGTGCCGGCAAAACGAGGCTAGGGTTGACACCGCTTAGAAATGATTTTATAAAAAGTCAATATAAATGAAAATACGATAGATTTATTTAAATTTATTAGTCAAATTTAATTATCATTAGGTACCTACTAGAAATAGGTATTCACATGCACTGCGGCACACCATCAAAATCGTTTAAATTTCCGAGTAGCTATATCGGAATCTTACCTACCTATTCTATCTGAACATACCAGAAACCTGAAACAAAAACAACTCTGTGTAGGTACCTAAGTAACCTAAATATATCCCGATGACAGTAGGTACTTACTTAATAAAGTTTGGTAGGTGCCTATATATAATGTGTTACATATTGTATAATACTAGCATTACAGGCTTCGAAACAGTCACTAGGTACAAGTTGTTTTATAATAATCAGATCACGCGTTTCATCTTTGCGAATGCATTCCTTGCAAAAGGTCTTAAGTGTCAAGAACAACGCCGACTTTTACGCCCTTTTAAGGCCGTGCAATGCACTCTCCCGCCACACGCACTAAACTGATTTGGTAAATCTTAGTGAGTAAATTATTGTCACTTGTTGATATAGGTAGTGGATTTTTTCTATGAATTTAAGTATATTAAGTAGGTAGGTTTATTTATTCAACATTACATGTATCTATTATAACAGTGTATGCAATGCGTTTAGGTATAGGTGCTTATTAAGTTCTAAGAATTTTTAGTAACATTTCATCGTCTGTCGGCAAAGAAAAAAAGGATAAATGTCTGTTGATTTAATGTTTTTACACCCCGCAACACTGCAGCGCGTTGGTCTGATTCGCGACGAAGCCATTTTTTTGGTGATTTTATAGCGCGACCGGCGGCGTCCGGCCGTGAGCGCGTGTGGCAACCGACTGGCTGAGCGCGTCGACCGCGATGCGCGATGTGTAGGTATCTTTCTCGGTTCCCACGGTACACATGGGGAGCACTGGTATAACGTTTTGGCAACAATATAGTTGATCTTTTTTCACTAATTCCATTCAAAACATTAATACACATCACAGAGTTGAGGTTATGTCATGTCGGCGTTTGACATTTCAATTGACTGAGACTGACGTTACATGTCGCCTCACTATCGTATAAGCAAAGTGCGTAGTCATTACATTTCGAGCAAAAAACTTCGATATAACGGCGTACCAACATGACGCCAAAAATGTTTGGCTACTTAAACTTGTCATATGGCGAAAAGAAACTTTAGGCTACTTGAACCTAACCCGTAATAGCGAGAATAACCGAGGGATCGCCGAAAATGGCCGACGGTCGCGAAATGAAGAATTTTATGAAATTTCTTTAGCCGATTGTGAAGGAAATACGTAGCGAAAACGGTATTTTTTACGCTCTTATTCTATTCTCATATTTAGACAATAGATTTGAATCGTTGTTTCTGCGGTAACGTGCATCGTATTGGAGAAACGTGATCTAAAAGGACGTCGAGTTTTGTAAGGCGCCATCTCGCTTCCTCCCTAGTGCGTTATCCCGTTCTGGCATTTTCAATTTTATTATATAGATTATTACTTTAGGCATTGGCAGATATAGTATGTTTCCATGTAATTTCATCGACAATTTTTATGACATCCGAGAGGTTGGCAGTTGGTAACACAAAAAGGCGGGAAAACGGGCGGTGAGAACCTGACACCTGACTGACACTTGATTATTTGGAGCTGGTTATTCTAGTATTTGAACTGTTTATACTGTTAAAGTTAAAGCAATTGAAAATATACGTACTGCGTTATTATTTCGGAGGTTACGTTACTGGATTGAGGAAAATTGAACTGCCATTCAAGAAGCAGGAGATGGTTCAGCAGTGGAATGCCTCACTCAGCTGCTGCCGTGTGACGGGTGCCAGTGCGAGCCTCGAGTCTCGTATCCAGGTGACAGACGCCAGAGCCAGCCATAACACAGATGCCAGGGCCAGCCGCAAGCCACGCAGTTAGGTGATGAATGCTAGAGACAGCAGGCAGAGGCGTGACAGAGCCGCTAGTTAACAAAGAATTGCAGCGATGACAAAGTTTGACTCTGCAGCAAAGATCATGTATGTATCGGTTTCCAGTGGCAAGTTTTACAGGCGCACTGGCCTGCCCTTATCTCTCAATATCTCTCTCCTTTGCATTTTCACTCAATTGCTCAAAGGTTTAGGTACTGAAAGAGATTCATAATGGGGAAAAGTTCGCCTGAGATGTATTTCTAATTTGTGATTGTATACTATAAAGTAGTTACACTAATGTCTACTCAGTTGAATTACCGAGGTTAGATGCATTTAGAATGCTGTCTATTAGATAGCATCTTGGATCCACAATTCCATATAGCCATGTTAGAAAATAGATGATCAGAGTGAAAGTTACCTATACATATATGGAAAGAGGAGTATTCAGAAGTTAATAGAAGATACCAAACAAAAATTATGTATAATAGTATAATGATATATATTTTATAGTCTGGCTGAAATATCTTTTTCCTTCTTCTTATAACATGGGTCAAACGAAGCGTGAAGAAGCATCTCTCGGGCCAGCATGGCAGTGTCAACTGACATGGCACCGTTGGTTTCTCGTCAGTTGCCATTGTGACTTCGGCTCCCCTTTTGCCTACCATCAGGCGAAGTGGAGCCACTATGTTGTGCCATTATAAAAAAAAATACACTGATGATAGGGCATTAATTAGTCTTGATACTTGTGAATTTTTCTTAATTTTTAAACTAGTATTCAATTTTAGCAAATTTAATATAAATAATAAAATATATCTTGGTAAGTTATGCTTTAATCAGTGTTGTACTTATAAAAATATTTATAGATTTATAAAAGATATTTCGGAGGACTTTTGCATTTTATTTAATGAGTTTACATACTGTAATTCAAAACATTCAGGGTTTATTGACATTCCCAATGTAAGTGCCCTTACTAAGGGGATTAAAACAAGACAAAAGTTTGTATGGCTAAATTTGAAATAAAAAAATTCAAGTATAGTCTTTCCGATCTCTAAAATCAAAAGGAGTCACTTTGGCACAAGGTACAAAATAACCATTTTCATCTCAATTTGAAGTTGTTTTTCACTTGTGACAGTTTGACGTAATTTGATCTCAGAATTCCAGATAGACTATAGGTACTTAAGATTGTTGGTTAATGTTGCCATAGGTACTTAGTTTTTATGTGTTTGAAAGGATTTCAACCGTTTTTCGTGCACAGCGAATGAAGCGTGTCCATTTCAGCTTAGCCTAACATTTTTTCGTATGTGGGATGTTTGGTTGCCCAGATATCCAGCCGTTCTCGCCTACAGGTCGCATTTATCAACCGATTATCTTGAAATGTTGCGAGTAGGTTAGATAGATATATAGGATTTATTGGATTTTGGAGTTTATTTAAAGTTTCAAAATGTGCAATTTAATCTATTATAATCCGGATAAATATCCAAATTACCGAGATTAGTATAAATAGGTAACATTTACATACTGTGCACAGATGTTTTCTACAATGTGAATAAGAAATTTCTTTTTAATGTCCTTATAAATCAATTTTAATTTTCCAATGTGTTATTTTAGGCGCAACTACTTATAGATTAGTGATATCGAGTAAAAACGAGGAAAATGGATCACAAGGCTTATATCAAGTAAGTCACGTATAGTTCAACAAGTAAGGAAAAGGTCATGGATATTTACTAAAAGTCAGTAACTCAAACTGATTTGTTTGTTGTACAATGACTTGTTTGACGAGACTGGTAGTCAAACTGTGACCTGCGACAACATCTCAAGTATCTCAACCAGCGATCATATATACGTCGATTAGTCGTCTCGCCGCTTCCTGAAACCTCGCCGCGGTCAGATCATTGTTCATGTTTGATAGATACGTGGGATGGGGACAAGTGAAACCACTGCTTACTATTAGCGTACTGACGTGTATTTATAAAATAACAAGGCGGGTGTGTGAGTGCACGCACACATATCCAACATTCCTCCCCTTAGTTTAGATACACGTCAAATTGAGAACATAACATAATACACAATTGTCTTAACCTAAAAGTATTGTTTATAATTAACCTTAGGCCGGTTGCGTTTAAACCGAGGAGTGGTTGCCAGGGAACTACTATTACTGGGCTCTTGCGCAGGCTCTGCTGACTGTAAGGTTGGGTCAAGGTCAGGCAAAGCCTCCTGGAATTCGTCATCTTCCGACCGGTCCGGTTCTTGCGTTATCGATGGTTCATGTGCATCTCCACCTGGCAGAGCCTGGCTATGACTGCCTTGAAGCTCAATCGCTGCCTCGTTTCTCCTTTCCTCCTCCACGCAAGGCTGCGCGTGCTCCCTCGGCGCTCGTGCGACGTCGGGCGATGAGTCATCGCTCCGGATCTCCATGTCTAAATCCGCATAGTCATAACGCGCGCTATCGTAGCCCTTGTATGCAACTATTTGATTTTTATGTTTCTTTAAAGTCATTGACGTAATATTGTCTCTTACTATGTACACGACTTTACCAACTTTTTTTACAATTATACCCCTGCACCATGTAAATTTACCGTTTGTTGTATATTTTTTAAATAATACGTGGTCTCCATGAGAGAAACACTGTTTATTATGGCCTCCTGATGCCTTATTCTGTGAACACTGATTTTGAGATACAACGTTAGCAAGCGACGGAGATGAGGGCGTCGGCAGATGAGGGTTAATCAAGTCCAACCGGGACCTGAGTTTGCGGCCATAAACTAGCTCGGCAGGCGAAACCCCAGTTGTAGTATGTACAGAATTCCTATAATCAAACAAGTATTTCAAAAGATTTTTATGCGAATTCTGTACTCCTTTGACGCTAAGTAAACTAGCTTTAATGCCCTTCTTAATTATCTTAACATAAGATTCCGCCTGCCCATTGCTAGCCGGATTGTACGGCGGTGACGTCACATGCGAAATACCGTTCAGTGTACAAAAAGCCTCAAATTCGCGCGAGATAAATGCTGTGCCATTGTCAGTAACCAATGTATATGGAATCCCGAACCTCGACATAAAATCGCAAAATTTCTCAATTGTTGCCGTAGATGTCGACGTGCTTTTCATATTATATACTTCCGCCCACTTCGTATATGCGTCTACTATAACTAAAAAGGTGTTCCCGTTAATAGGACCTAGGAAATCACAATGTACTCTATGAAACGGGTACGGCGGGTAGGGCCACTGCGCTAGCGGCGCGCGCGCCGGTGTCGGGCGCAGTCGTAGGCACACATCACACGAATTTATAATACATACTTTCTAGGGCCGCATCAACACCGGGGAACCAGAATCTAGACCGAACCTCCGCCTTTGTTTTTACAATACCCAGATGCGATCGGTGAAGTTCCGTTAAAACGCTATTTTGAAGGGTTCCAGGGATAACTACTTTGTGGCCCCTCATCACACAGCCGTTTTCATAAGAAAGTTGTAATCTACATAAATGAAACGGTTTCATGGTTACATCTACCATTTTCGTAGGCCAACCATTTAAAATAAAATGTATCACTTTTTGTAAAGTTGCATCTTTACAAGTTTGCTCGCGCAACTGGTTTAGTGTTACCGGCAAATTACCTTCTACGACGAAATTAATGTACGAGGCGCGATCAGGTATGTCTTGTGCGGCGTCAGCGCCGAGCGCGCCCTCCGGCGTGCGCCCCCCCACTCGCTCGGGCAGGCTGGCTCGCGATAAAAAGTCTGCACTGTTGTCAGCGCTTCGAACGTATTCAATGTTATAATTGTAACCGCTTAAAAACATTGCATATCGTTGAAGTCTGTTCGCGGACACTTCCGGTATGCCACGATACGGCCCGAAAATCGACAAGAGGGGTTTGTGGTCTGTCCTAAGAGTGAACGGAACGGCTCGCCCGTACAAATATTGGTGGTACCTCCGTACCCCAAAAATTATCGCGGTCGCTTCTTTCTGGATTTGCGAATATCGTTTCTCGGCAGCGTTTAAAGATCTAGACGCGAAAGATATCGGACGCTCGCTATCACCGTCGATCTGGGATAAAATGGCCCCTAATCCCGCTGGCCCAGCATCTACCGTGAGCACTAGATTCGCGGCTGGGTTGAAATGAGCTAGCACCTGCTCCGAGGCCAGACATTCCTTAATGGCAACAAACGCTTTATTATGCTCATCAGTCCACATCCATTTTACTCCTTTTTTTAGTAAATCGTACAACGGATTTAATATGCTAGATGCGTTGGGGACAAAATTTCTATAGTAATTTACTAACCCCAAAAAAGATTGCAGCTGACTTACGTTTGTAGGTACCGGCGCTTCTACCATAGCTTTGACTTTAAGCGGAGATTTGTTTAAACCATTTTTATTAATTACGTAACCCAGATAATCGACCTCATTTTTAAAAAATTCACACTTCTCCTTTTGTAGTGTAAGGCCTGCGTCCTGTAATCTTTTCAGCACCTCATTGAGCCTAAGCAAGTGTTGTTCAGTGTCTTCCCCCGTGACGAGCACGTCGTCTAGCAGACACAGCGTGCCTGGCACCCCCGCCAGCACGCTCTCCATGGCCCGCTGAAATAAACTCGGAGCCGAACAAATTCCAAAAACCATTCGTGTATATCTGAAAATTCCACGGTGCGTATTAATACAAGTCAATTCCTGTGATTTCTCATCTAACTCGAACTGGTTGTACGCATTCGACAGGTCTAATTTTGTAAATTGTGGACCGCCGTGTAATTTTGCAAATAACTCAGTTATAGTAGGCAATGGATAGTGATCGACAACCAACTGTTTATTAAGACCCGTCGAATAATCGGCGCAAATCCTAATCGACCCCGTTTTTTTTAAAACTGGTACGATTGGTGCTGCGTACTGCGCATGAGTCACCGGTACTAAAACGCCTAATGCCAGCAACCGATCTATTTCCTTATCTACTTTATCCCGCAACGCAAATGCTATCGGCCTAGCGCGTATGAAAACCGGTTTCGGGTTTTCTTTTAATTGTAGACTAACTTTATACTTTTTGAACCGTCCTAAATTGTCAGAAAAGACCGATGAATATTGTTTTTGTAGCCTAGAAACTATTTCGCTACTTTCGCTAGTTTGTTTACAATATCGAACCGGCAAGAGTTCTAATTTGAACAGCGAAATAAAATCACGGCCTAATATCTCCGCAGCTGCATTCCGTACGACATAAACACTAAGCGAATGCGTCTGCTGCGCGTAATTAACGGGTAAGACTACTACCCCCAAGCACGGAATCTTATCACCGGTATACGATAATAACCGTTTTTTTGTTAATGACAATGGCACATTCGAAAATTATTTTTTTAAGTGATCTCGGACATCGCTGTAACGGCAGAACCGCTATCCACTTCAAATCTAAGTTGAACCCCCGAAATGGAAATAGTTTCGACCATAGGCTCACCTTTCACTGAACGAATATTAAAACACTCACCGTCATCGCTGTCGCCCTCATCTACGTTACTCGTTTCCATGAAATTAACATATTTACACATCCTACGTAAATGACCAACCGACTTGCACTTTTTACATTTGGATTTCGCGAAACGACACTCAGATGTTTTGTGATTATAATAACCACACACTTGACACTGCACTTTACCACCCGCGGAGCTGCGCTCGGCGGCGTTCACCCGCTGCCGCGCTTGAGTAACTCTGAACAGCTGTTCGTGATGTACCTGTGCTGGCTGCGCGGCCGCCGAGCCGGCGCGCGCGCAATGTACACTCTCCGCCAACTCCACCGCCTTAGCCAGAGTCAAGTCCTTAAGGTCCTGTGCGAAGAGCTTATCCTTCTCCGGGCCAGATACCATCCCCATGACGAATCTGTCTCGGAGAGCTTCTCCCACGTTAGTGAACTCGCAATGCGCCGATAAACCGCGCAAGCGCGCTGCCCACTGACTAAACGTCTCTTCCGACTGCTGCATAGCCGCGTAAAACTTGAACCGCTCACTAAATCCACAGCGCTTCGGAGTGAAGTGTTCGTCTAGCAGCTGGAAGATATCTTCGTATGGCACGTCCTGTAGCTTCTTTGGCAGGGCGAGGTCAGCCGCCAATTTGTACGTGCCATCACTGAGTGTGCTGAGCAGTATCGCTCGTCGCTTTGTTCCCGCAGTATCTGTAGTCGGGTTTATGTCATTCGCGATGAACCACTGTGAAATCCGGGCCTTGTAAGTTTCCCAAGACTGGATATTATGGTCAAACGATGATAAAATCCCGAATATTGCACCGGACATTTTCCGTTATTTTTTTTTTTTTAAAACGTAGGTAGTCGTCGCCACTGATAGATACGTGGGATGGGGACAAGTGAAACCACTGCTTACTATTAGCGTACTGACGTGTATTTATAAAATAACAAGGCGGGTGTGTGAGTGCACGCACACATATCCAACAATGTTCATTGCTCAAGCACATTGTTCATGGACTGTAATTTCAAGTCCAACAGTAATGTACTAATTTTATTGTAATATTTTCAAAAGACTTCAAAAAAGGAGGAGGTTCTCAATTCGCCATGTTTCTTGTTTTTAGCGTGCCGTAGGCAACTAGGAACCCTTATAATTACGCCATGTCTGTCTGTCCGTCCGCGGCTTAGCTCCGTGATCATTAGTACCAACTCACAGACAACCCCCACTAGACGGAGCATGTAAGGCGACCCGCGCGCACCAACGGTATGGTACTGCGATCTTATAAAAGTATCAACACGGGCGCCACCGTTTAGTTGCGTCCATGTTTTCGACCCGTGCGTACGGCAACGAAAAATAATATCAAATATCAACGAAAAATGGTAAATTGTAGCGTTAAGTGGTGTGGGAAGACTTCTAGGACTTCAAGCTATGATAAAGATGGTATAACATTCCATAGGTGAGTAAATTTTACTGTATAAAACAAAATTTTTGTTTCCTAGCCACGGAGACCGGAGCTCTCTTTATACTGGTCACTTGGAACTAACGAACGTCGCTCGGAAGTAGTGAAGCATATCTGTCCCTTTTGATCAAGTAAAAAATGCAATTGAGCTATCCTTTTCTACCGGTTCTTACGAAAGCACGTGTATCGTTAGTGATGTACTGCAGACAATACCAAATCGACTTTTGGCTGAAGCGTATTTTATTAATAAAGTATTAATATTTATTTTTATTGTTGTATTATAGTAATTTAGAGTAGTAATTCGGTAGTTTTATTTAGTTTGTAGATGTTTTTAGTTTGAGTAAATATTATGTATTGATTTATTTCTTAAAATTTGTAATTAAATCGGTAAATGCACGTACTTACATATTATTTTGTTTTTGTAGAGATATCATGTTGTTTGGATTTCAAGTCCTTTTAGCAGCAAGACGTTAGAACCGGTGACACAAGATGGACCTGATGATGGACTTGGAGGAAGTGCGACGGATCTCGGAGTTGGTTTGACATAGACTTTTGCTGCTTCAGTTTTTCGATTCCTCTTAGCGAGCAATTAGAACCAGTGTCACAAGATGGACCTGATGATGGAGTTGGAGGAAGTGCGACGGATCTCGGAGTTGGTTTGACATAGAGTTATGCTGTTTCGGTTTTTTTATTCCTTTTAGCGATCAATTAGATCCAGTATCACAAGATGGACCTGATGATGGACTTGAAGGAAGTGCGACGGATCTCGGAGTTGGTTTGACAAAGACTTTTGCTGTTTGGGTTTTTCGATTCCTCTTAGCGAGCAATTAGATCCAGTATCACAATATGGACCTGATGATGGACTTGGAGAAAGTGCGACGAATCTCGGAGTTGGTTTGACATAGAGTTATGCTGCTTCAGTTTTTCGATTCCTCTTCGCGAGCAATTAGAACCAGTGTCACAAGATGGAGCTGATCATGGAGTTGGAGGAAGTGCGACGGATCTCGGAGTTGGTTTGACAAAGAGTTATGCTGTTTCGGTTTCTCGATTCCTCTTAGCGAGCAATTCAATCCAGTATCACAATATGGACCTGATGATGGACTTGGAGGAAGTGGGGTGGGACTCAAACCTCAGCATAATACTAGCTCGAAAGCCAGTGCTGATCTTCCGGTGAGACCTGACCATTACAAAGCCATAAAAGTAGTCTAACCTCCTTGTTAAAAAAAAGTCGTTTGTACTGAGTAGCATAAGTAGCTTGGGGCTTTCTAGATATTTTTGTCGAAGACTCGAATAATCTTAGCAGATACATTTTTTAATTCTATGTGTCTTGTTTCCTTTTGTAAACTTTTATCGGTATGTAATAAAGTATTGTTGTATTGTATTGTATTATTATATTTCTTAAACCATTTACTGTAGAATCATGTACCAACGAATGAAATTGTACTAATGTGGAGTGCGTTAACAGCAGAGAATGTGTTAAGTATGGTATTTTGCATTTTTCTACTTTTTTATATAATTATAATAATTTATATAATTATTATAATTTTACAGTCTCGGAAAAACATACGTATAAGAACCTCTCTTTTATTAAGTCGGTTTAAATTCCAAAACCTTCTCGTAAGTGTAATAATTACTCTTCTGAAAATCGGTTCAGCCAAACGCCAGATAATCGCGGACAAACATACATACATACTTTCAGGTCCTCCTTTTTTTGAAGTTGGTCGAAACGAAAAGCATTTTTATTAATTAACCCTCAAAATAATTATAATAATAAATTACCAGGTAATTTCTAGAAGTATATTTTCAACCACTCCGCTACCTAAAGGTGGTCTGGAAGAGATCGCTATTTAGCGATAAGGCCACCTGTTGTTTACCTCTGCCTGTTATTTTAATGTATCTCATGTTGTGTTGTATAGGTATTCCTTGAGGTGTGCAATAAAGAGTATTTGTATTTGAATATTATCAACTTTATATTATATGAAATTATTTAATGCCTTTAGTTACATATATATCCGTAATCTGCTATAACTTTGTTTGTTTACCTTAAATATTTTTTATAATTAATATCTCCTATTTAGTACAACTGTGTACAAGCAATAATATTTAATACCGGTTTAGACACTTCTAATGAATGTGTCGCATCACTATGATCACGTGCGCTTTAGGAATCGGCCAATCATGACGCAGGTAACGCCCACCCGCTCTCCCCGTCGTTCCTCGCCGCGCGGTGAACTGAGTCGCGAATATTACTATCAACATTAGCTATCTAGTGGAGGTGATCTGTGTACCAACTAGAAAGCTGAAATTTGGTATCAGTATGTGTATGTATCACGCCGACAAAACGGTAAAAAATAACTTTCGGGTACCTCTCGTACACCTAAAGTGGGGGTGAATATTTTTTCGATCCAACACTAGTGTGTGGGGTGTCGTTCAATAGGTCTTTTAAAACAATAGGGGTCTCCTCTCCAAACATTATTTTTTGATAAAGTCAGCAATTTTGTAAATACTCGCTCCGGAAATTCAAAATAATGGCGCGATGTCCTTATACTTTGAGCGTTACACATAATATTAGGTAGTTAAGTGCCATACTGCATAAAACAGTCCGCTCAATCTGGCGCGTATAATCGATAACTTAGTAATTACAGTTTCTTTGACCTTTACGACCTTTTTATAGAGCTTGAAATCTTTCTCGTAATTAATTTAAACCTTGGGCTCAAAACCTACACTGAGCGTGCGTGGCCCGTTGTGCATTCGGCCAATTGTGGACCGATCCTCAAAATTCTTTTTTTATTTGATACAGTATATTAGCAGTGCTCCCCATGTGTACCGTGGGAACCGAGAAAGATACCTACACATCGCGCATCGCGGTCGACGCGCTCAGCCAGTCGGTTGCCACACGCGCTCACGGCCGGACGCCGCCGGTCGCGCTATAAAATCACCAAAAAAATGGCTTCGTCGCGAATCAGACCAACGCGCTGCAGTGTTGCGGGGTGTAAAAACATTAAAGCAACAGACATTTATCCTTTTTTTCTTTGCCGACAGACGATGAAATGTTACTAAAAATTCTTAGAACTTAATAAGCACCTATACCTAAACGCATTGCATACACTGTTATAATAGATACATGTAATGTTGAATAAATAAACCTACCTACTTAATATACTTAAATTCATAGAAAAAATCCACTACCTATATCAACAAGTGACAATAATTTACTCACTAAGATTTACCAAATCAGTTTAGTGCGTGTGGCGGGAGAGTGCATTGCACGGCCTTAAAAGGGCGTAAAAGTCGGCGTTGTTCTTGACACTTAAGACCTTTTGCAAGGAATGCATTCGCAAAGATGATCCCGTGATCTGATTATTATAAAACAACTTGTACCTAGTGACTGTTTCGAAGCCTGTAATGCTAGTATTATACAATATGTAACACATTATATATAGGCACCTACCAAACTTTATTAAGTAAGTACCTACTGTCATCGGGATATATTTAGGTTACTTAGGTACCTACACAGAGTTGTTTTTGTTTCAGGTTTCTGGTATGTTCAGATAGAATAGGTAGGTAAGATTCCGATATAGCTACTCGGAAATTTAAACGATTTTGATGGTGTGCCGCAGTGCATGTGAATACCTATTTCTAGTAGGTACCTAATGATAATTAAATTTGACTAATAAATTTAAATAAATCTATCGTATTTTCATTTATATTGACTTTTTATAAAATCATTTCTAAGCGGTGTCAACCCTAGCCTCGTTTTGCCGGCACGTGCGGCCAACGACCCACGCGTTCAAGGTCGCTCCATTGTTAAATTGAGTAGGCATGAAAAGCGGTAGGTATTTGCCTTTTTATTCAGACATGGGTATCTGTTCGAAGAACTATTATATTAATCTGTGATATTAGTCCTGAGGTGGTCGCATTGTTATCATGTTGAGATTGACGATAGGATCCCAGGGAAATCAAGGGCAACCCTCAAATATTATAAGCACTAACAATGTTTTTCATGTAAAGTTATTCGTGTATTTGCGTCTGGTAGCCATCATCTCATTATGCTGAGCTGGTGATGGAACTGGATTAGGAGTTAGTGGATAATTCTTGAAATTTTATAGGTAGGTTAAGACCGTTACTTGTATTAATACAGTGACTCGTTCTCGGAAATACAATTTCTTCTCGTTCAAGTCGATATTTTTTTGTAAAATTTTCGGTACCGACAACGTTTTTAATCAAATATCGATGTTACAGGTTACAGATTCTTTCTTCTTTCGACTGTCCCGGTTTGCCTGTGGTGGTGTCGGCGGCAGGGGCGTGTATAATAAGTACGTCATAAAATTTAAGTTTAATTTGATTGTCTTGCTTCATTCCATACGTTAATTGGATGACAATTATAGTTTTGCCTGTAACCTTAATTTAATTTGATGCAAAGTTATGATAAGGTGTATCATGAAGTTTGACGACCCAGAGAATTGTTTCATTGTTGAACCTGTTCACTCTGATCACAGAAGCGGAAGGTACCCATGGTACTGAGTTACTAAACGATGTAACCCCATTAAGTTTTATCAGTACGTCTGTCTGTCCGTCCTTCCTTCTGTTCTTCCGTCTATCTCTCTGTCCGTCTGTCTCTTCGTATGAAATGAAATGAAATATATCCGCCAGTTTATCCGTTCATCCGTCGTCCGTCTGTCCGCTCATCGTTTGCGTCTGGCCATGGCCTAAGAGATGAAGCCATGAATTTCTATCGGTAACCCAAAATCCTGGGGTGGGCACTAGACCATACTGGGGTGGGCACGGCCCACCCGGCCATTCCCCTAAATACGCCTATGCATATTAACTAGAAGCAAAAGATCATAATCATAACGCTATTGTGAAACTTAAACTCCTTAACCTAGGTGAAAATGACCTAAGATACCCTTTTTTACTAGGGCCACAGAATTATCCGTGACAGTTAATTCGACGAATAAAGAATTCGCGATAACATATTCGACGAATTATTTATTCGAATGATGAATAATTCGTCATTCGTCATTCGCGAATGATTTTATTGGGTCTCCTTCGCAATCCATAATATCGTATGTCCTAAAGTCAAATGCCATACCACATTTACTCTAAACACTTTTGACATATCAATCATTTGTCATAATGATTATTTGCCATAATGATCTTACATCCTAATGATCATAAACCATAATATTACATTACCTAATGCTCTAAATACCTAATATGTTTTGTACTAATCTATTAACACATAAAACTTACGAGTCATAATATACAAAACCATAAATCACATGTCCTAAAATCAAATGCCATGATGATTACTTGCCATAATGATCATAAGCTATAATAACATTACCTAATATCCTACTTTAAGGCAGGTCAGACTTGGGTTAGGTTAGGTACGACGACGAGCGAAGCGAGGAGGAGTGTTAGGTTGCACTATGACCCTAACGAGCGAGCGAAGCGAGCGAGCCGCGCGGGTCCGACTTGGCTTACGATTCCTTACATTACCTATTTCACCTTAAGGCAGGTCCGACTTGGACAAATATCGAATTGGCTAAACTCCGAAAACTGTAGGTTGGGTTATTGGCTGAACCCCGAAAACTGTAGGTTAGGTTAGGTTTGTATTGTGACCACGTACAGCGGATCGTCAGACTTGCTGAACCCCGAAAACTATAGGTTAGGTTAGGTTTGTATTGTGACCACGTATAGCGGAGCGAGCGAAGCGAGCGGAGCGTCAGACTTACTTGCTGAACCCCGAAAACTATAGGTTAGGTTATAAAAATCGGAAAAATGAAAAATCGACATACTTATATTCGGAGTTTTAAAACATTCGGAATTATAATAATCGGTATTATGAAATTCGTGATTCCGATAATCGGAATTTAGTTTTTCGTATTTATGTAGTGTACCCGAGGAGGAGTGTTAGGTTGAATTGCGACCCTAACGAGCGAGCGAAGCGAGTGAGGCGGGGAGGCCTATAAACTATAATTGACTTAATTTTTACTTTGTAAAAAAAAAAACATACATGTTTTTACAGGGTGTGTAATGTTTTGCATAACAACAATTTGCGAATTTTCATTTTGCATAAAACGAATTGCATAATTTCAACCTGCATAAGTGATCATATAGCATAAAAACAAAATGCATGCAAACGAATTGCATAATTTCGAAAATTATAATAGTTTAATTGCATAATAATGTATTTGCATAATAGACAAATAGCATAATAGTCACTTTGTATACTACACCATTGTCATATCATACTTTTTTCATAAAAACTTAAAGCATAAATGTTGTCCGAATATATATACAAAAATATAATATTTTTTTCTTATTCATTCTTCCCCATTGCCGAGCCAAATTAGGAGCAGTTACCTTTTAAGGGTCATAAAAAAAAACCCAAACCTACCTATCTCTGGGAGCAGTTTCGTTTTTAGGGTCATAAAAAAAAATAACCCTAACCTACCTATCTCTGGGAGCAGTATCGTTTTTAGGGTCATAAAAAAAACCCTAACCTACCTATCTCTGGGAGCAGTTTCGTTTTCAGGGTAAAAAAAACCCTAACCTACCTATCTCTGGGAGCAGATACATTTTTAGGCTCATAAAAAAACTAACCCTAACCTACCTGTCTCTTGGAGCAGTTTCGTTTTTAAGGTCATAAAAAAAATAACCCTAACCTACCTATCTTTTGGAGCAGTTTCGTTTTTAGGGTAAAAAAAAACATAACAATATTTCAGTAGGTAGGTACTCAACAACTTTTTATCCTTTTTTTTTTTAGGACTTATTTGATATGATATTTATGCAACTTGATAATTATTTTAGGTGTTTTTATGAGTTTTAATAAATATTCTGAATGTACGTTATACCAAGTGACATTATGACTTATGAACATTATAACTAATGTTATTATGATTATTAATGGTTATGATGTTTAAATATTATGGTTGACAAAATTATGAATTTTGTTTTTATGCAATGTGTTTATTATTCATTTTGAAAGTAGTTAAATGAAAATATGCTAAAAGTTTTTATGCAACTTGAACCGCACCCGTTTTTACACTATTGTAAATATTATATAATCTGTAACTATTTGATACTAATCAACAATCCAATACTTATAGTGTTCTGTTACACTAGTTTTAAATTTACTGCAATTGCTGTCAAAAACTCGACCTATACCTATGTACCTATTAGGACACGTGATAATAATTAGGATAAGTAACTATTAAGACATATGATGATTATGGCAACTAGTATTAGGATATGTAACTGATAGGACACTTGATCATTAGTACTTAAGATAATAGTGCAAATAATCATTAGGATGATCAATATTATGGCATTTACATTAGGATAAACGTTATTATGGCAAAAGATCATTATGACCACAGTTATTATGGAATTTACAAATAGGACAAAGGAAATTATGGATTCCAATATAGACCCGATTTTATTCGTTGTTAGTCATTCGAATAAATGTTGCTCATCTCTGATATGATGAAGCTTGATGACCCAAATAATACCTGTTCATGTTCATTCGATTACAGAAGCGGACGGTACCCATGGCACTATATTACGAAACGCCCCAACTCCATCAAGTATTATCAGTACGTCCGTCCGTCTGTCTGTCTGTATGTCGGTCCATGTCCGTCCTTCCTTCTATCCGTCTCTCCGTCCGTCCAACTGTCTGTCCGTCCGTCCGTCTCTCCGTATTTACGTTCAACCGTCTATTAGTTTATTCAACCGTCTGTCCGTTCATCCGTCCGCCAATCCTTTCATCCGTCCGCCTGTCCGTCCTTCCATCTGTCAGTCCGTCCGTCCAACTGTCTGTCCGGGTCTGTCTAGGTGGCCGTTCGTCCCACTGTCCATCCGTCTGTCCGTTCATCCGTCCGTCTATCAGTCCGTCTGTCCATCCGTACACCGTAGACTACACAGAGTTCACCCCTTAGTCTATTGGTCGGTGTTGACGCTATGACACCTGTGATCCGCAACGTCGTGCGGGATATTGCCCTCAATGGAACCCATCAAAATAGGGAAAGTTTGCGGGAGATGACAAAACAACGAGTGTCTGAACGTTTACGTCGAAACCGGGAGCTGCAAGACGCATCGGTCAATAAACGCAGGTGTGCGCCTCGTGGATTCGAAGTGAATTCCATGGTTTTTG
Organism: Apotomis capreana; assembly: GCA_947623375.1. Lineage (NCBI taxonomy): Eukaryota > Metazoa > Arthropoda > Insecta > Lepidoptera > Tortricidae > Apotomis > Apotomis capreana. The sequence continues at coordinate 25,934,124 of OX392512.1, read as the reverse complement.
TTATAAAACAAGCTCAATCCACAGGAAAGCTGGACTCCGGAAGGCGCGGTCCCTACCGCGTAGTTAAAGCGCTGCCACATGGGCGGTACGAGCTGCGGCTGCTTGCTGGTTCTTACGGGAAAACTACCCAGGCCGCAGCCGAGTACATGGTGCCTTGGAAGGGCGAGTGGACTCCGGACACATGTGCTGCTTTCTTTGAGGGTGAGCTGTTGAGTTTTCTTTTCCTAGCTGTTGTTGCTAAGCGAGCAGACCTCGCGTAGAAGTTGAGTGCGAGCAGACCTCATAATATGACTCTACTTTTCTATTTATGTAGACGGCGCACCTCGCTAGTGAGCAGACCTCACAGTATTTGCAAGCGGATCTTGCACTTTTGCTGTCTTTTATCTAGTGAGCAGACCTCAGTGTTTGCAAGCAGACCTTGCACTTTTGTTGTCCTTTTATCTTGTGAGCAGACCTCACAATATTTTCGAGCAGACCTTGCACGCTTGCTTTCTTTTATTTCATGAGCAGACCTCACCATTTTGGCAAGCAGACCTTGCGTGATTGTTATTTAAGCTCGTCAGCAGACCTCATGACGTTTGTAAGCAGACCTTGCGTGATTGTTATTTAACCTCGTGAGCAGACCTCATGACGTTTGTGAGCAGACCTTGCATTGTTCCTACTTTGTATAGATGTGAGCCCATCTCACATTATCACGAGCAGACCTCGTGGATAACGTTATAAGCGTAATTTTAACAAATTTCTTTTGTTATTGTCATGCAGATGCAGACCAAGCTGAACCGGAGTCCGCTGCGCCAGGCCCAGTACCTTCCGGATCCAGCATGGTGGATAATAGAGCTGCTACACTCACGACGGCCGAGTTAGAAACCTTAGATCCTACTTTTCCGGGTCAAGACTCGTCTACTTCGGAACACTAAGATTTGTGACCGTCATAATGGATCGACGAAAATAAAATTAACAGACTTGATGAAGAGACCGGGACGTTCTCCTGTCAGGAAAGGCCGTATTAGGATGGAGCCTTAACAGATGGCGCTGATGACCTAAGGTCAATTATTTCGCATCAGGCCCATTAACTTCGTCTAACGTTTATGACGTCTACCTACTAACGCGTTCGTGTGCGCTCGGTAAATAAAACGAAAATCCTCAAAAAAAAATGGCAAAATCCACTATAGATGCCATCGAAAAAGTGTTAACAAAGTTCCTAACTCCAATTGAAAATAAAATAGATCGTGCACTAGCCGAAATTAAAAAGTTAAACGATAAAATATATAAGTCAGAAAACTCCAAAACTGTGTGTCAAAAGTGCAATTTACAATCATCAAGCAATTGTAGCCCGAATGAACCGGAGGCGGCCAAGCCATACGCAAAAAATCCCTCGGCAACGGCAGCGAGCAAGAAACTACCGACGGCAAACCAACAACGGACGCTACCGCCGAAGGTAACCCGTAACGATACGAGGCGCAATTCGATGCCCGCTACCACCAGCAACACTGGACAAAACCCCAGGCAACAGTTGGAACCCACCGAAAGACTAGCCCCCGCACTTCAGGTAGAAACACCAACACCAGCAGCACACACTAACACTCCCATTGACGACATCACAGACATCTCAAACAACACTACCGATGACCCCCGCACTAAGTGGCAAACGGCAGTATACAAAAGAGGCCGTATGCAATTACGTCCGAGGCGAACTGCCGTCACTGGAACCGGCCCAGCTGATACCGAACTACACACGACAGAACGCGTAAAAAAAATCCATGCCTGCTTCTTCAAACACGATACCACCCCAGAGGCCATCCAAGCATACATCACAAAGAAAATAAACAACATGATATGCACCGTAGAAAAATTACGACTAAAACATCAATATTACGCATCTTTCGCTATAACAGTCCCGCACAGCAAGTTCGAGTCTGTTATGTCCGCCGACATCTGGCCGTTGGGTACGGAGGTGAGCGAGTGGTTTCGCGTTAGCACCGACTCCCTCCCACCGCCGCTCCGTCGGATCAACCGCTGACGCAGAACCGGCCGCTCCAGCAGCGGCGGGACACACGGCACCACTAACCGAAACCATCACAGTGTGCCACCAAAATATTAGAGGTCTACACGGCAAGACGACAAAACTCGAACTCCTACTCACGGACGACCTCAAATGTGATGTTTTAATTTTAACAGAACATTTTTTGCGTAGTTACGAAATTCAGTCTGTTACGCTAACAAACTTTGACCTGTTGTCATATTATTGTAGACCTAATATAGAACGTGGTGGTAGTTGCATTTACGAAACCTCACATTAAAGCCGTAAACAGGCCCGACTATTGTGAGTTATCTTGCGAGCAATTATTTGACGTATGTGCAATACATAATACTAGACGATAATCTACTAATAGTAGGAATTTACCACTCAAATTTAACTAGTCATACCGAATACCTAAGAGCATTCGATATGTTACTAACAAAAATAGACGATGAAAAACTAAATGCAATCGTAATGGGAGACATAAACATTGATTTACACTGCAACACCCCTATTACAAGAAAGCTCCTAGATATACTATCCGCTCATCGGTATTGTCAGTGCGTAGAAGAGGCCACTAGAATAGAAGGGGAAAGCGCCACATTACTGGATCACGCTTACTCTAACATCCGGGACGACCGTGTGTACGCGACGTGCGCAAACACCAACCTCAGCGATCACGCAGCGCAGCGCCAGTCGCGCCGCGCTCGGCGCCCCCCGCGCCCGCACTGACAACAAAGCGCATTTATAGCCAGAAAAATAAATCTTCCTTTGTTACCGCGCTCGAATCCGTAGATTGGCAGGTAGTAGTGGATAGACACCGCGGGGAATGTGAGCACTTCGCAAGCAAGGTCATCAATATCCTGACCTCATTTCTCGACATCCACATTCCATTTAAAAACATCACCATCCACCCCAAAAATAATCCATGGGTCGACTCTGAACTAATCGACCTAAAATTGCTAGTGTTCGACATCATAAATTTCTCTAAAAACAACCCCCAAAACAGCGACCTCACATCCATCACATCCAAAATTATAAACTTATACGACTATAAACTACAGACCAAACGGACCGACTATTTCAATTCTTTAATAGAAAACAATCCCAACAAAAGTAAAGCAATGTGGAGAGCGATCAACACAGAGTTGGCCAGAAAGGCCCACGAACGCGCCGATTACACCGACCTGCTGGTGGACACCGACGGAAACCCGTTTCCTTCCAAGCAGCAGCTGGTGGACGCGCTGATCGCTGAGTTCGTAACCGCGGCCGCCGCGTGTGGCGCGCCTCCCGCGGACCGCCTCCGCTGCCTCGCACTCCTGTCTGACCGCTCTTCACAAAGCGCCTGCTCCATCAGGTTGGGCCAGTTTACACCGGACGAAGTACACAATATTTTATCAAATATTATAGCCCCCAAAAACAGTACGGATGCCTATGGCCTGTCCGCTAACCTACTCAAACACGCCAGCCCAGCAATCTGTTTCGTCTTAGCCCACCTATTCAACAACTGTATGAGGTTAGGAACATACCCAAGTTGTTTGAAAAAGGTTAAAATCTGCCCCCTATACAAAGGAAAAGGCAAAAAATCAGACCTCAAATCGTACCGCCCTATCGCAATGGTCCCCGCCCCCAGTAAATGTTTCGAGGTAGGGTTAAATAAAAGATTGCTAGCGTTTTGGACGCCGAGAAACATACTATCGGACAGCCAGTATGCTTATCGGCAAGGCCGGTCGACAACCGACCTTGTGCGAGAGGTGGTGCACTGCGTGTTGCTTGCACGCGAGGCGAAACGTCACGTAGCCGTCATCTGCTGCGACCTGTCACGTGCTTTCGACACCGCCGACCACGGTCTTGTCGCTGACAAACTCGCTCACTACGGCATCCGCGGTCCTGCATTAAGCCTAGCGATATCTTTTATGACTGGCAGAGCACAGGTAGTGGTCGGCGGTGGTGGAAACGTCGTGTCCTCGGAACGCCAAAATCTAATGGGCGTCCCTCAAGGATCCTGCCTCTCCAATACATTATTCACCATACTCCTGAACGACCTACCGCAGGCAATAAACGGCGCTAACATATTTATGTACGCCGATGACGTCACGGCTATAGTTAGCACGCCCTCCAAACAGGAATTAGAAAGCGCCTTAAACAGTGTAATCAACCAACTGCACAATTGGTTCAAGTCGAACGGCCTAGCACTAAATAAAAATAAAACCTGCTTCATAACTTTTAAATTAAATGGACACGCCGGTGAGACCCTGCAATACTGTATCTTTGAACTCTGAACTGTAATAAGTAGAGACTTCAAATTTCGTATAATGTGTAATTACTATACTATATAGTCGCTATAGCAATACTGAAAATAAAAAAGTTAAATCCTGAAGGGAGTCCCAAAAAACGTGTTTTAATGGTTTTCTATGCTATTGTTCTAAAGCTCGTTGTTAAAAGGTATGTATAACAATGGCCACTATAACAACAAATATTTTTCATTTTTTGATTTGATGTGAGCATACCTTGTATTTAGCCGGTTTTTAGTTAATCATTTGGCTTAAAGGCAGCAGATGTGTTTACTATCTGATTATTCACAATTGCATTTTGTTTTGGTTAAGTAATACATACTTTAAGAGATATCTTTATGTTGGACTAAAGAATCATCAGGAGTATCAAGTATGCATAGCAGCTGTTGTATTAACTGGATATATCTGTAGAGCTCTGAAAAATAAGATCAGTTAAAAACTTATTGCAATGAACATATTTATTTGTTTAGTCAGATGACTAAGTTTTGTATGTGATTGCAGGCACTTCCCTATTGTGATGAAATCATCCGTCCGTCATCAGGACGATTTCATCGCAATAGGGAAGTGCCTGCAATCATCCTGCTTCTGCTGGAGAACCTCGGCGACCCCTCCATTCATCGCTCGGTGAAGCCGGAAATCTTGTCGGTGTTTGGAGACATTTCTCGTTGTAACGCTCATTCTTACTTCAGAGCAATGTTTCCGAACACTGATAAGATGACGACAACAACGCGTTGGACCCGATTTCGCCAAATACTTCGATGTCGTGATGCAAATGTTGCTGCAGGTAATTATTACAGTGGTACTGTTTTCACACAAATTAACATAGCATGTTTAAAAGGCAAACTTGATTAAAGGTTTTATAAAATTCAGGTAAAAACTTAGTCTGGCACCCAGGATATGTTACGATTTCATGCCTTAACTTGCTAACAGTCTCAGAAATTATATCTTTATATTTTGTTTATTTTTTCAGGCTAGCAACGCCCAAGTGGACCGTAACGACTTCGCCATGGTAGAGTACTTGGGCGAGCTGCGCGAGAGCGTACTGGAAGCGTACACGGGGATCATTCACGTCCAGACCCTGTACGCTTCCAGTACGCTGTGCGGGTGCAGGCGGAGCGACGTGGCCCTGGTGGAGCCGCACGTGCCGGCGATCGTGAACTTCATGATGACGGTGGCAATGGGTCCGGAGCGCACGGGTCGCCCGCAAGCCCCGCGATCAGCCGTGTGCCCGTCACGGCGCTGATCGCGGGGCTGGCGGGCGACCTGTGCGCGGTGTTCGGCGCGCGCGTGCTGCCGCTGCTCGAGCCACCTGCAAGAACAGGCTGCGCGGTCCAGCAAGCTTTCGGCGCGCTGCGCGGCCCGGCGAGGCAGGACTGATCAGACAACAGCGGCGGCTCGGACTGAGTGGCCGACTGCGTCCAACTAGGAAAGTGCCGTGAGCCCATCCCATCCCCTATCTGTGTGCCTATTCCAATTTGCCGTGTTATAACAACCCATCCCCTATCTGCACCTATTCTAATTTGCCGTATAATTATAATATAACCTAGAACTTTCAACAATCCTAACTACCTACATACCTTTCCAGTTTATAGTATTTAAACCTAACCTCAAGAAGTGGCCTAGCTTAAAGTGTTTCCATCAGTTTCTATTATTGTGTGCCGTGTGCCTCAAATATTCATTTTTCCAGAATTAGAATTCGACGCGTCGTGTTATTTAATTACGTAACCTCTTACTTAAGTGCTGCATAATTCTGCCACGCAAGTCATCCAGTGTTTAATTTATCAGTTTCTTATAATTTTCTTGCATAAAGTACTCACTTCTTTAATAACTAACTGCAGTCTCACATCATTTGCGTTCTTTTTCCATTTACGCTTTGTCTTTGCGCACTGACATACTGTTTCATTTGAAGCCTAAAGTTACCTAAGCAATCTGTGTGCCGAGTTTCGCATTTTTGATTCTAGTTTTGCCTTCCCGCACCCGCTGCATCTTTTATTTTGGGTCGCATATGCACATTTTCTCGCTTTGCCATTCCAGCTGCCCGCACGGGTCAACGGCCGCACTAGCCACGTCCCATCCGCCATTTGCTTCACGTCAGCTGCGCGAGAGCGTACCTACTGGAAGCGTACACGGGGATCATTCACGTCCAGACCCTGAATGATCCCCGTGTACGCTTCCAGTACGCTGTGCGGGTGCAGGCGGAGCGACGTGGCCCTGGTGGAGCCGCACGTGCCGGCGATCGTGAACTTCATGATGACGGTGGCGATGGATCCGGAGCGCACGGGTCGCCGAAATTCTTGTGATGAAATAAAAGTACGCATGCAAGCTGTTTACAATGATCATACTCCTTCTATGACAACCATTAAATATTGGTACAATGAATTTAAACGAGGCAGAACGTCCATCTTTGATGAAGATCGCCCAGGACGTCCTGTTGAGGTGACCACAGGTGATATGGTAAAAAAAATGAGAATGTTGTATTAAGCGATCGCCGAATAAAACTTAGAGAAATTGTCGACATTGTAAATGTTTCGATTGAACGCGTGCAGCACATTTTAGAACACAAATTAGGCATGAAGAAGGTTTCGGCGAGGTGGGTGCCGCGTTTGCTCACCGAGGAACAAAAGCTCACCCGGAAGCAAATTTCAAGGCACTGTTTAGATAAGTACGAAAGTAGTCCGGGTGAGTTACTTCGGCGTTTTGTGACTGTTGATGAAACGTGGATACACCACTATACCCCAGAGAGTAAAGAACAGTCTAAACAGTGGATTTTGCCGGGGGAATCAGCTCCAAAGAAGGCGAAGACCGTTCCATCGGCCGGAAAGGTCATGGCGACTGTTTTTTGGGACTCGCAGGGAATCATCCATACTGATTATTTACAAAAAGGAAGAACAATAACCGGGCAATATTACGCTAATTTATTGCAAGAATTTGATACCATTTTTAAAAAAAGAGACCACATCTAAATAAGAAAAAAGTTCTCTTTCATCATGATAATGCACCAGCTCACTCCTCAAGAATCGCAAACTCCAAATTAAAGCAATTACATTATGAATTGCTGCCTCATCCGCCCTATTCCCCAGACCTGGCTCCCTGTGACTTCTTCCTATTCCCAAATTTAAAAAAATGGTTCGGTGGAAAGAAATTTTCGTCCAATGAAGAGGCCATTGCCGCCACGGAGGCCTATTTTCACGACTTTCCGAAATCTTATTTTTTAGACGGCTTATTAAAGCTAGAACACCGTTGGAACAAGTGTATAGAGTTGGAAGGTGACTATGTAGAAAAATAAATAAACACGTATACAAACCTTTGTTGGTTTTTTCTAAGCACGGGTATTTATCAAACAACCCTCGTATACTTAGTAACCGTTAGTACAGTAATAAAAAGTATTGCGTAGTCTTGCATGGGTAAAACAGAGTTATACAGGTAGTTCATAAAATAACGGTATACTTACAGTTTTTCCTCCCTAATTAATTTATGGTACCCTACAAATAACCACTTTTTTATATCCTCATAAATGAGTTCATGTCCACGTACATCAGAATATGTTTTTTGTTTGTTTTGTTTTTAAGTATGACTTAACGAAGTTTGTCATTTATCAAATCAAATTAACAGTTACGGGATTGCTGCGTTCTGTTAAAGTTAAAATAACAGGAGCCAAAAGTGTGTTATTGCTGGCATAGTAGCCAGGGCCTGATTTACCCACAGGCTAATAAGGCTAGAGCCTAGGGCGCAAGGGCCAAGGGGGCGGCGGGCGCGGCACTGAGCTGACTAGCTATGACTTACCTACTTACATATTAATCCTCGAATGACGAGGACACATCGTGATCTGACATAGTCTGACCGTCTGACCACTTAACAGTATCACTGGTCATTTCAAGTAAATTAACGTTAAAGTGTCCACAAACTATAACATGTCTTTTACTGTTGGCGCAGCCACTGCTTCAACCAGTTCTAGCGGGGAGAGGGCTGCGGAGAGCTGATGACGTAACAGCGGTCACCGCCGCGCACCGACACACGGCCATCAACCACCGCGCCGTACTAACTTACATACATTACTATTGTAAATCGTTGGCATTAAACATAGTATCTTGAAGCAGGAGTTTACTTTATAAATAACCCCTCAGCTGAGCTGTACCTGAACATCATCGGCTCCGACAATTGGCGACCGTGACAGGACTGAAGTCGCTTACGCAACCACATAACGGAACTTCCATCGGCGGTCGAAGTTACTGCGAGCTAGCTGGAATTTGCGATAAGGAATGCGCATAACAACAAGAAGCTGGATAGTGCATCGCATCACAGTTACAAAGGGAAGTGCCCATCCTTATTTATCCTTCACTTGATAATTTTCGCCCCTGATTTGTGTGTAACAGTGCTTAGCCCTCAGCAGTCTAGACTGGAAGTGTTCATAATCCGTTATAGCGTAATTGCATCGTCCGTTTTTCATATATATTTAAATCGCAGCTTATTTGCTATTGTGCATTAAAAGAGAAGCCTACTTGTATTCATTAATTACGTAAACTGCAAGCATCATTAGGTGTATCTACTCATAGCGATAAGCGAGCGGCAATTTGCATTACATTGCAGCTTCTCAAATTTTATCTGCCTAACGATTTATATTATTAAAAGATCATAAAACATAATTTAAACTATCATTTCTGTGCAAATTACATAAACATTTTTCGCTTGAAGGCAATTTCTAGTACTTAATTATAAGATTATAAATATTAAAATTCTTACTCGTGCATAGTAGGTACTTTATCTGCTACATTCTTCTGCTTAAAAATAGCATACAACGACCTATATACACAAATACTTCTTCACATAGGATGCAAATAGGTAATCATCAGCTAATTGTTTACATTAGGGTCTTATAACTTCAGATCTTTAAAACGCTAAATTTATTTCAATACATTAATACGTTGCTAACCGTGCATTCCAGTGACAACGAGTTGCTTTGTCGGCGGAACCTCGTGCAGGGACTCGAGCTAGCGCTTGTTTGCCGTGCCTGACCTGAGCCGCGCGTTATACCTAAAGCCTGCCGTGTCTTCCAGTCAACAAGCGGTGGACCTCGTCAAATTGGTTTGAGTGCACAAGTTAATTTATCTAACTTATTCCTTATTTGCCCTAACGTTGATTATAATTAAATTGTGTATAAAAGTATATTACTATTACTATTGCATATAACTAAACATGTCTGAAGAATCATTAAAGGACCTTATAAGACAACGAGGTACTTATAAGGGTCGCGTAACGAAATATAAGGAATATTTATCTACTATTCAACAAATTAATCCTACAAACATTAATGCATTACAAGTGAAAAGAATTGAATATCAGGTTGGCTAGATTACAAACGTTATTTTCGGAATTTGACACCATTCAAACACGCATAGAAATGGCTTGCGCAAATTTAGACGAGCAGATGGAAGAGAGGGACTCTGTTGAATCTCAGTTCATCTCTCTCATCTCAGCAACGCAAGAGATCATTGATACTCACTCCAGCAGAGAGGATCAAGGATCTGAAGGTGCTCGAACGGCCTGTACGAATTTGGAAAGTTGTCATTTAAATAACATAAAATTACCAACGATAAATCTGCCATCTTTCGACGGAAATTACCTAAAATGGTTAGAGTTTCGTGACACCTTCGAAGCCATGATTCATTCGAACGATGCCATTCCTGATATAAATAAATATCATTAGTTACGTTCCTCGCTAGAGGGCAGTGCCAGTGTTGTAATAAAATCGATCGCATTTACATCTGCAAACTACAAAACGGCGTGGAATTTATTATGTGACCGTTTTGATAACAAAAACATTCTTATATATAATCACATGAAGGCGTTATTTAACATAGACATGTTGACACGGGAATCCCATTGATCAATTCGCTTTCTTATCGATCAAGTGACGAAGAATTTAAGAGCCCTTAATACATTAGGCCGCCCGACTGATTCATGGGATGACCTAGTCATTTATTTAGTAGCTAGTAAGCTAGATCCCACCACTAGTAGGAAGTGGGAGGAATACAAGGTCGATTTGCCTGATTTGCCCTATCTGACCGATTTCATGAAATTTTTACGTAATCGTGCCGACGTGCTGGAAACGATGCAGGCTTGCAGGAGCGACAAACAAACGGAGCATAAATATTCCCAACCTAAACCTATTACAAAGGCGTTTGTCGCTGCTGCACCGCGCAAGCATACGAGTAATGTCCCGACGTGCCCCGTGTGTCACGCCGCGCATAGGATCTCGGAGTGTGGTAAGTTCAAGGACATGAACGTTGAAAGTAGGTCGAGTGAAGTCTTTAAGTTACATCTTTGCTCGAACTGCTTGAGGCGGGGTCATAACGCTGAGCAATGTCGTCTCGGCCCCTGCCAAATCTGCAAAGCAAGACACAACACGTTATTACATAAAAATAGTCAATCATTATTACCTACAGAGTCGGACGTAAACAACGCAGCCGGCGCGTCGTCGGTCACTAGCGCAGTAAGCGCGTGCGCCGCGACGTTAGGTAAACAAGTCTTGCTATGCACTGCGTTAGTGAGATTAACAAACTCGCATAATAATAAAACACACATTGTACGAGCTTTATTAGATGGGGGGTCTCAGTCCTCATTCTTAACCGAAAACATGAAGAAAAAGTTAGGTTTTCCTGATAATAGCCATAACAAACCGGTTACAGTGGCAGGTATAAACAATATTCACATTAATATAACGGATCGCTGTGAACTCACCTTAAACTCATTAACGAGCTCATACACAGCGAAAATTAATTGTTTAGTTGTGCCTCAAATAACGGGCAGCTTACCGAATAGTTATATTAATGCTTCAGAATTGAACTTACCTGCGGATATACAACTGGCGGATCCCGGGTTTTATCGTCCCTCCGAAGTCGATCTTCTCCTTGGCGCTGATGTGTTTTTCGATATTTTGACGTCGAATAAAATATCCTTGGGTGCTAATAAACCGATTCTTCAAGGCTCAAGGGTAGGCTTTTTAGTTGCAGGGCCCATAGGTATAGCCCAACCAGCAAAAATGTCATATAAGCTAGGCCTTATATGTCTATTTAGTCGGGAAAAGGTAATGTTACAGTAGTCGTCGTGACGACATGTCGTATAGAAGCTGATTATATTACAATATGGCTTATACAGCAATTTAGTCAAGTAGTCATGTCAAATAAACGTTTACACGACCTCGTAATGCGATAATTATGATACTGCACTGTAGTAATCACGAGATTGCTTTTATACAGCTAATTAATGCTGTAGCTGTTTATTATATGTTTCCTTCGCAACTAGAAGTAGTGTAAACGTTTTTGATAATGCCATTATACGACTAGTCATATTGTCAGCGCAATTACAATTATTATACAAAATACTCTGGTATAAAAGGGACTTAAATGACTTTTACACTACAAAAAGTTGTGTAAATGCACTTTATCTTACGATTATTAGAATATCGAGTAATGAATGTAATAATGATCTCTATAGAACAAATAATGATGTAGAAGTTGCTTATACGACGCCAAAACAGTAAATATTCAGCGAAGCCAGTTTTAGCGATAACTATGCGACTCATTATTTATTATGTCGTGTAAAAGTAGTTTATAGCTCTTGTATTAAACTATACGCTTTATTAAAATGTTAACTTATTACTTTTACTTGACTATAACTCTTAAAATAATATTATTGTGACTTTTAGACAGCAGTCTTGGCGGTCATCATAGACCTACTTAAATTAATAAACATTGACTTATGAAATAATGATATGCACATCTACAATCCTACATACTTAACACAAAACAAATTAGAGTGCTTTTGTCTTTTTTGCTAAGAACCCTAAAACTTGCATCATGGCGGTAACTAGTCGAGTAATATAAGTAAGTTGTTATCCGAACAAGACTGTATGTCGCATACTGGTTGTGTAAGTGAAACGAGGGTGCTTAATGGCGCTTGTTGATCAATTTATTTGGTCGGAAAAAAAAAAAATACATAAATTATCATTTAAAACTCAAAATCACGAAGGGGCATTAAAAATGTATATACCAATTAGTATATGATTTGTCACTAAAATAAAGGGCCATGCGTCAAAATGGGCCTGAAACCAACAGCATTGAGAGTTATGTCAATAAATAGGTCTTAAAATCTACTTTATTTCATTATATGGGCACAAAGTCAAATTCCATTGCAGAACAAAGATATTTGTATTTTAGTCACGTTGAGTACGAGCTACGATTATTTATCGTATTCAGAGAATATTCATATTCTGGAGGGTAGGTTGAGCAAACCTAATTAAAAAAATGAAGGTAGGGATATCGACCGCTCCATTAATTATGTTCGTTCGGTGTCATTTCTTGTTGAATATCGTGTGTCTTGATCAATAGTACCTAATATTATTTCGAGGCATTTAAAACCTCTTTTACCTAAATAGGTATCTTGATATAGCAACGTTTAAGTGTTCAATTGTTATTGCTAATAATGTGTAAACATGGCAGTAGAAGGACGCCGTTGTGTATTATGTCCTCGTTCGATTTTGCGACAGCGGCGACATATTTTAGAAGAAAACTTACCTGAATTACAACCACTGATTGCACAGCGTCTTCGAATATCCCCTTCAATTAAGATGCATATGCTTAGTGAGTACAGATTATATATACCTAAAAATGCAAGAGTTTGCCGAGAACATTTAGAGGGCAACCACTGGAACTTATTAATTGATAACTGCAACGTGACGCATAGTTTTACTGCAACTCTCATTAATGATATGATGCAATTACTGATAACATCTCGATGTGCGAGATTTGATTTTGAAATAGAAAACGCGTTAACCAATACCGACTTATATTTTTGGACTGGACTTTACGCAGATCAGTTTAATTTAATTTTAGAAGAAACTCCCTCTTTGGCACAGCGAAGTAAATATCCACGCACTGTACTAGGAATATATTTATCTAAATTAAGAACAGGAGAATCAAACGAAAGACTGACGACATTGTTCAACATTTCACGCCGGTCACTTGAGCGAAAACTATCATTAGCTAGAGAATGTCTGATGTTACATTTCGTAAATAGACATCTAGGTATTGATCATTTATCAAGAGAAGATATTATCCAATGAAACCTTTTTTTACCGAAAGCATTATTTGGGAATGAGGAAAACACCATAGCAATCATTATATGTGACGGCACCTATGCATATATAGAGAAAAGTTCGAATTTTTTGTTTCAGCGAAACACATACAGCTTGCATAAGTATCAAAACCTCCTGAAACCGTTTTTGATGGTATGCAGTGATGGTTACATAATTGATGTATATGGTCCATATGCTGCGACGAGTTCAGACGCAACTATTATGAACGATATGCTAAACGATGAAGAAAATTCGTTTCACTGGATGTTCCACGAAAATGATGCTTTGATTTTAGATAGGGGTTTTAGAGACAGTGTAGTAAACCTGCAATCATTAGGTTATACTCCTCATATCCCACCGACAAAACAGCGACATGAAAATCAACTGACAACAGAGGAAGCAAATAAGTCACGATTGATTACATTGTGTCGATGGGTAGTCGAGGCTGTTAATGGCAAGTTTAAGAACAGATTCAAGCTTTTGCGACAAGATTATTTTAATAGAGCCTTACCACACTTGTTTGTAGATTTCAAGATTGCGGCTGCCCTAATAAATGCATTTTATCGTGTAGCCGTTGATAATATAGATGCAAATAATATTTTAGATAAAATCAATGAACGACTTCATGAACCAAATATGTTATATGACTACGGAGGAATCTTAACAGACAAAGAGTCGCATTTATTTCAATGGATGCTAACCAGTTGGAAGATTTTCCACGATTAACATATCATGACATTTTTATGATATCACTTGGATCATATCAAATCGATCTCGCAAAATCATATTGTAGCGAGCATTTACGGGATGGGTTATATAGAATAGAATTGTACCGTGAAAATGATATACATGACTTAGCAGGACGGGGTATCCATGCTGAAAATGTTTGGTTGATTAGAGGCCGTGTGCAATCTAGACATGTTCGAGCACGTAAGTACTACGTCTACATTCTGGTTGATAGAAATCAAATTGGCACCGATGCCATCCCACACTATTACTGTTCATGTTTGACTGGCAGACGAACAATAGGATCTTGTGCACACACCATTTCTATTATATGGTATTTAGGGTTAGGCAGGCACATACCATTTAATCATCCTGCAGGTCATTTAAATGACTTAATTATTGATGTAATGAGGTAACAACTTGCTGTATATATATATATTAATAAAACCATCAATTGCTACAAAACGTATGTTTATTTCACTCACTAACCTACCCTAATAATTCTGAATTTGTATTCTTAAAGAGAACCTGTTTTGTAATAGATCCTATTTACTCTGACTTAAATATGAATATCTCAGTTCTGCAATGGAATTCGGCTTTGTGCCCATATAATGAAATAAGGTAGATGTAAAGACCTATTTAATGACTTAAGTTTTAGCTCTGTTGGTTTCAGAACCAGGCTCCATACAAAGTTGCCCATGGTCCTTTTTGCAGTACTATTTCTATACACACACCATGGCACAAATGTCGAATATTTAACAAGTCTTAGGAAAACTACACTTTAGTTTCCTCGACATTATATTTTTTTGATAAATTCTTTAAGCTTTCTTCTTTATGAGTTCAAGAAATTGAAAAAGTCGTATAAATGCTGCCCCAACTCCGCTATAGAACCAAATAATCGCTTAGTGATATATTCTAATAACAGTAAGCCGGCTATTAAGTCGAGTAATCGTCGTGAAAGAGACCACGATGATGCAATATCAGAAATAGCGCGACTGTTATACCACTTCTACACAACATACCTGTTCTATAAGCCCTGTTTCGATTGACTTTTACTCGACTTAATTGCACTATAATTGTGCCCAAACCCCGTCGTATAAACTAGGACTCGACTGTTATACGACTATATGCCACGACTAACAGGTCACGCAGATACGTTGTCATGATGTTTATACGACCTGATTTTGCTGGTTGGGAGGTAGCTTCGAACATAATGAGGGCACGATTTTGCATTGCAACTTTACGAAACAGATTTCGAAAGATCTCGCACGATTTTGGGAGCTTGAAGAAATTCCATCATCAAATATTCCGTACCGCGAAGATGACAATGTTTGTGAAAAACACTTTATAGAAACTACACGACGTTTAGATAACGGTAGATTTCTCGTAAAAATGCCATTATGTGAAATTCCGGAACAATCACTTGGCGATTCATTTAATATGGCTAAAAAACGGTTCCTTAATCTTGAAAACAAATTAGCTAAAAATCCAGTCCTTATAAAACAATACTGTGATTTTATAAGGGAGTACGATGAACTAGGTCACTTGAATAAGGTTAATAAACCGGACTTTGGTTACTACGCCCCGCACCACGCAGTTCTTCGCGACAGCAGTGAAAGTACTAAATTAAGGGTAGTTTTTGATTGTAGTGCTAAAACTACCACCCAAAAATCTTTAAATGATATCCAGCATATTGGGCCGGTTATACAGGATGATTTGTTTGATATATTAATTCGGTTCAGGCAACATAATTACGTTTTGTCCGGAGATATTCGTAAAATGTACAGGCAAATCATGCTGGACGAATCGCAGCGCCATCTACAATTGATCCTTTGGTGGGATGATGAAAATAAACCGCTGGATGTACTTGAATTGGCCACTTTGACGTACGGAACGTGCTCAGCGCCATTTCTGAGCACAAGGTGCCTTGTACAGTTGGCCAATGAATGCGCTGATAGGGTTGGGTCAGACGTAATACGCCATGATTTTTACTATGATGATTTCTTGAGTGGTGCAGCGAGCGAAAACGAGTTGAAGCATATCTATCAATCGGTTACAGAGACACTTACTTCAGCTTGTTTTCCCATTCATAAATTCCGCACAAACTGCCCACAAATATTTGGCGAGGACTGTATAACTATATTATACTTCGACACAGTCACTAGACTTAAACAAACAATCCAGTGTTTTAGGGTTATTATGGTTTCCCGATCATGATAGTTTGCAGTTTTCTGTAAAATTGGACGAAAATACCAGTAAAATAACAAAACGGGTAATCTTGTCAAATACATGCAAGATTTTTGATCCGCTCGGGGTCCTCAGCGCGTCCACCATAAAACTTAAAATACTACTTCAAAAATTGTGGATTTTGAAATTGAGCTGGGACGAGGAGGTTCCGGTAGAAATTAAAAAGATTTGGAACAAATTTCTTTCCAATGTTCACGTACTGGTAGATTTAAAGGTACCTCGACACGTTTTGTGGCACAACCCGGTCTTGATTGAGCTGCATTGTTTCGTGGACGCGTCTCAAGCTGCTTACGCGGCTTGTACATACTTGCGATCCACAGACAGCGCAGGTAACATAACGATAAACCTTTTGTGTGCAAAGACGCGCGTATCGCCGCTTAAAACATTAACGATTCCAAGGCTTGAACTTTCAGGAGCGTTATTGGGCGCACGGCTAACGGCCAAGGTCGCAAACGCGCTTCGCTGCACTGTGGATCGCAAGGTGTTCTGGACGGACTCATCCGTAGCTCTGGGCTGGATAAGAAGTCAACCTAATACGCTTAAGGCTTTCGTATGCAACCGTGTAAATGAAATACATGAATTAACAACTAGAGATTCTTGGCGACATGTACCCACTTCTTTAAATCCCGCAGATCTGGCCTCCCGGGGCGTCGACCCTGGTCAGCTACCGAGCTTGAGTCTTTGGTGGCACGGGCCATCATTTCTATTGCATGATGAGAGTACTTGGCCGCAAAACTTAGGTTCTATAGACGGAAACTTACCTGAAAGAAAAACACAGAGTGATTGCTCGACCTTAACAATGGTTAACGTTGAGCAATCACCCCTCATTATATTTGAAAATTATTCCAAGGTCAATAAATTAAAACGAACTGTGGCATATATATTACTACGATTTATTCATAATTGTAAAAATCCTAAAACTAAAACAAATGGTTGCTTAAAGATAAATGAAATAAAAAATGCATTAACCTACTTGGTAAAATTATGTCAAAACCAAACTTATGCTACAGAACTATCTACACTTATACAAGGGAAAAGGCTTAAAACTAAATCCTACCTTTTACAGCTGTTGTATCTTGAATAAAACTTCTGCTATTTATATGATATTAATTTATTGGACACCATGTTATGCGTACACAAATCACTGAGGTAGAAGGGCGATCCGTTCTACGCAAGAGTATACTACATTCTCCGGGACTTATAATAAAACTAATCTAGTTTTATTTCATATTACAAGTAGATACGAATATACATCCACAAAGATATCTGTGAACTTACGAGCTTATAACTAACATTTAGAAGCTTAATACTAAGTTAGCTAAACTTGTTAAGTGGATATCTTGGCATCATTTAATATAAATACAAGTAATACTTGGCCTACGATATAATACTTAACTTACTCTAATTGCTATTAACATCATCGTTACAATACACCATTTGATCAATATGGCGTTTCCAAGTCGTGCCTTGTACCTCAATTAGGTAAGTTAAATTTGGTACAGATTCGGATACAATTTTGCCCACTATCCACGGTTTATATCCCTTCCGGTAATCCCTAACCATAACTTTTTGCCCTATTACAAATTTAACTTTTCTATTGGGTGTCTCTTCCCCCTGACTATCTGGCTGACACTCTACCAAAAGTGGGGGTTTTAAACTACTAAATCTATTCCTCAGTTCCCTCCCCAGCAACAATCGAGCCGGTGTAATACCTGTGGTTCTCTGAGGTGTAGTTCTGTAATCAAACAGAAATAGATTGATTGCTGAGTGAATATTATATCCACTTTCTCTAATTTTGGTAACGGTAGATTTAAAAGTTTGTACAAATCTTTCTGCAGCTCCGTTTGTCGCTGGGTGGTAAGGAGGTGAGAATGTTTGTTTAATATCACATTCTTTACAATAATTTGCAAATTCAGCACTAGTAAATGTAGTTTGATTATCCGTAACTAATTGTTTCGGATATCCAAACCTACTAAATAACTTATCCAGTACTTCGATTGTTTTGGTAGCTGTCATGCTTGACATTTCAAATGCTTCAGGCCATTTACTATAACTGTCTATTATTATTAAATACATTTTATTATAAAATGGGCCCAGAAAATCTGCATGTAATCTATGCCATGGAGCTGACGGAGTCGGCCATGGTTGCGGAGACTTAATGGGGTTTCTATAATTTGTTAAACAAACTATACAAGATTGTCCTATCTTTTCAATTTCTGAATTCAAATCCGGCCACCAAAAGTAGGAACGTGCTATTTCCTTCATACGAACAATTCCAAAATGTGTTTTATGTAAGCTTTTTAAAACTGCTTTTTGATTTTTCCCTGGAATTATTACTCTGTGTCCCCATAATAAGCACCCCTGATCTAAGCTAATTTCTGTTTTCCTATTATAAAATGGTAACAATTCTGACTCAATTAATTTCTTTTCAGGCCAACCCTTTCTACAATATTCTGTTACTTTATTTAATTGTTGATCCTTTAATGTATTTTCTTGAATTGTTTTGTAATTTAAGTAATCCATTTCGGAATTGTTTGTATAAATGACTTGTTCAAAATTTTCCAACTTACATATTTCATGGTAACTACCCGTGTCAGTATTTTTGTTTTCAGGATTTCGAGACAAAAAATCTGCTGGATTAAGACTTGTTTTTATATGTTTTATCTTATAGCTGAAAGCCGACAAAAATATCGCATAGTGCTGCAGTCGCTTCGCTGCCATCTTGGGAATACCTTTTGTTGGTCCAAAAATCCTGACTAATGCTGAACTATCTGTTTCTAATTCAAATTTTCGACCATAGATATAGGTGTAGAATTTGGTGACCCCAAATACAATTGCCATGGCCTCCTTGTCTATAGCCGCATACTTTTGTTCAGTTGAGTTCAATTTTTTACTGACATATGCTATGGGCTTGACAACTCCATCAATATCCCGGTTTGATAATATAGCCGCTAATCCACAATCTGAAGCATCACAAGTCACTATAATTGGAAGGTCTGGATTAAAATGTTTTAAATTATCTGCTGAAGCTAATCTCTGTTTTATCATATTAAATGACTTTTGACATTCCTCTGTCCAGTTAAATTTATTGACTTTGGTACAATCATATAGTGGAGTTAAGATCTCTGCCATGTCTTTTAAGAATCGAGAATAGTAATTAACTTTGCCTAGAAATGATTTTAACATTGTTAAGTTAGTTGGAGCTGGGGCATTCAACAAAGGTTCAATATTTGATTTGATGATACTTATACTGTTTTTATCTATACGGAACCCAAATACGTCTATGTGTCTCGTAAAAAACCTACACTTTTCTGGTTTTAATTTGAAATTACTTTCCTGTAACTTATTAAGTACTTTGGCTAGATTTTCGTAAGTTTCCTGTAAGCTTTTACCCGACACATAGATGTTATCAATGAAAACAATAGTATTTGGTATCCCTATTAATTTTTTACACATTAATCTTTGAAAGGAGCCAGGACCGGTATTAACTCCGTATGGTAAAAATTTATATTTATATGTACCAAATTCTGTAACAATTGTGGTAATATCTTGACTTTCTTCTGTCAAGGCAGCCTGTAAGTAAGCCTCTTTCAGGTCAAGCTCGCAGTAGTATTCACCATGTTTCAAGGTTTCAAAGATATCCTCAATGTGTGGGAGTGGATAATGATCAATTTCTAAACTTGGGTTAAGAGTAACTTTGTAGTCACCGCATAGCCTCACCGAGCCATCAGGTTTTAAAATGGGCACTACAGGTGTACCCCATTGGCTTTGCTTTATTGGGACTATACGGCCATTTTCCTGTAATCTCTCAATTTCA
Source organism: Apotomis capreana (assembly GCA_947623375.1). Taxonomy (NCBI): domain Eukaryota; kingdom Metazoa; phylum Arthropoda; class Insecta; order Lepidoptera; family Tortricidae; genus Apotomis; species Apotomis capreana. Next base: position 25,913,887 of record OX392512.1, on the reverse strand, counting down.
AGTTTTACCTTATCTCGGAGGGCATAAGGAACACGCCGAACTGGTAGGAACTTAGGTGTAGCATCTTTTTTTAATTTCAAGGAAATTGCTTCACCCTTAAATTCACCCCAACCAGGACTGAATACTGCTGCGAACTCCTGATCAATTAGTTGTTTGGCATCTGAAACATTTTTTACCAATATGTTAGAGTTATAAAGAGCCATCTCCTTGAAAGCGGGGGGCCACATGTTTAACTCATTTAACCAATCCCGACCCATCAAACAAGGAGTGGTCCCTTTTGAGATATATATGCTTAACTTTTTATGAATATTATTATGTTTTACAGGTATATTGTGAATAATACCTAATGGCTGAGACAATGTTTGATCAAAATTACGAAACGTCACTTTGCACTTCTCTATATTAAATTCTTTTAAATATTTATCTTTGAAAGCGAGAGGCATCACAGACACTTCAGCACCCGTGTCCACCTCAAATTGTACTTTTTGTTCATTTCCTATTTGGAGCTCGACTACATATGGTGGTATTTTACTTACTCTATCAAACCTATAAGTTTCATATTCTTCAAGTACGTCTTTTTTGTGTATGTCTTGGTTTTCTGATATATCTTCACACGTCATATCCAAAACATTTGTCTGCTTATACTTGTTTTTTGAGCACATTTTATATATATGTCCTTGTTGGCCACACTCCGAACAAAATTTATTTTTCAGCGTACAGTCTTTTTTTATATGATTATCTTTCCCACAGCAGAAACACCCATTCTTGATATTTTTATTGTTAGTTGTTTTTGAAACTGTAATCTTCGACTTCACTTTAGTCTTCGGCTTGATGTAGGAAATGCTGCTGGTGTCCCCTTCACCATTTGAGTGCTTGAAGGCTATTTCCACAGTTCTAGCTAGTTGTACCATGTTTTCTAATTTTATGTCATGCGCTTGTTTCATTAGTTCAAATTTTATTAATTTTGAATGTACCCCTTCAATTAATTTTTCTTTTACTTGATCCTCCTCATCCTTAAACCGGCATTTTCTTGCGAGCTTCTTCAATACGAACACATAATCTTCGATAGACTCTGAAGGTAATTGATTTCTGCTTCTAAACTCAGCTCTGTCCAACAATGGCGTCTGGGTTTGTGTATATTTTAGCCGTAACTTCTCACATATTGTTTTGAAACTTAAGGTACTGGGTTTTACCGAATCACATAAGAATTGCAAGGTTTCGAACACTTTAGGTGTTAGTTTGGTTATAAGTAACGGAACCTTTTTTTCTTCAGGTATATCGTTTAACAGGATCAAAGATTCCAACTGTTGTTCGAAAACGTCCCAAGTTTCGCCTTCAAACTGCTTAATTTCAAAACTGGAACTCATTGTTTTCTTTTTTTCCACACCCGATGAGTCTATTTTAGGTTGCTTTACTTCTTTATTTTGGTAATAATCACTAAGTATTTTTCTTAAGCCGTCCACTGTCGGATTGAGCGGACACTGCAAACCTTCGTCTTGAATTATTTTTATTAAACTTTCTTTTGCACACCGGTAAATAAAAGTTCTTTTTCCTTGTTTGATTAAAGAAATTATTTCCGCTTCTGTCAATTCTTTTTCCAAGTTGCCTGCACCGTTATCTGTCATGCTAACGTTTCATTTCACGTTTGGCAAATGTCTTGGAACACTATTCCGCGGGTAACCTCAAACTTCAACTGTCACCGCCATTGAATGCCATTGTTACCCCGGTGTCCTTCGTATTAAAAGTAATTAATTTCTTACTTTTAAGAAGTATTTTGCTCCTCCTGATTAATATATCGGTGCACGGTGTTGTCCGAATGTCCTCGTCGCCAATGTTGTATCTTGAATAAAACTTCTGCTATTTATATGATATTAATTTATTGGACACCATGTTATGCGTACACAAATCACTGAGGTAGAAGGGCGATCCGTTCTACGCAAGAGTATACTACAACAGCTATCTCCGTTTGTTGACGGCAATGGCGTGATCAGAGTAGGTGGCCGCCTTCAGAATGCCGACTGTGATTATGATAAAAAGCACCCGATCCTTCTGGACGGCAAGCATTACTTCACACGGCTCTTGATGGAAAGCGAGCACCTACGCCTGTTGCACGCTGGCCCTCAGTTGCTCCTCAGCTCATTACGCGAGCAATTTTGGCCGGTAGGCGGCAGAACGCTAGCTCGCGGTGTCGTTCGTAAATGCGTTACATGCACGCGACTCCGTCATAGTCATAGTCATAGTCATAGTATTTATTCATTAACAATACATGATTGTGTTTGAAATACATTTGTGCTGGATATGATAATAAATAATAATGTTAACAATTAATATTTTGTGGATGTCAACGAATTACATTACAATATTTTTCATTGATGACAATATATAGCAAATAAATTATAATTATAAAAAAAAATTACAGACTTAAAAAATCGCAAATTCAATAATATAAATACTCGATAAAATCAAAATTGACAAATAAAATACAACGTCAAGAATACAAATCAGATTTTTCATCAAATATTTCTTCCACACTGTACGAACACAACCGTGGCAAAGCTTTGGAGCCACTGATGGGCAATCTGCCTGCAGATAGGGTTACACCATTTTATCCCTTCCTGGTGTGCGGCCTTGATTTTGCAGGACCCTTCATGATCTCCAGCAAAAAAGGAAAGGGTAACCGCATCACAAAATGTTACCTAAATATATTCGTTTGTTTCGCATCCAAGGCCGTACATTTGGAAGCAGTCAGCGATCTTAGCACAAATGCCTTCATTTTGAGCTTACGTCGTTTCGTAGGGCGCAGATGTAGACTACATACAATCTATTGTGACAATGGCACTAATTTTGTTGGGGCAAATAACGAGTTGGGTAGATTGCTAAGATCCGCTCAGAATTCAATTTACGCGTTTGGCAATGATGAGCATATAAAATTTGTCTTTTCTCCTCCCTATTCCCCAACTTTCGGCGGAATTTGGGAAGCTGCCGTAAAATCGACCCAGCGCCGCTCACCCCGCGCCCCGCCGATCACCCGCCTGCTATAGAAGTGAAGGCGGGTACGTCACGTGTAAGCACTATGACCCCTCAACGTGCTGAAATCGCCGCAAAAAGTCCCGCTGTTTCAAGATCTAAGCAGCGGTCATCAAAAGGGGTGCAGAACCGGTGTGAACCCGTTCACAAGGATCTGCCTAAACCGGCTCCTCGGGAGTCAAAATGTGACAAGGGTGGCTTCATCAAGGTGGAAAGGAGGAAGAAGCCGGCTTGCCGAAATCAGTGCGGTACCGCACCGACTGGGCCCAAACACCTGCTGCGTCCCGCCCTGCCGACGACGCAATTGTATGTGTCCCGTCTACATTACTCTACGAAGGCCGAGGAGATCGTAGAGTATGTACGTGTGAAGACCGGAATTATCCTGAGGGTCGTGAAGTTGGAGTCTCACCACAAAGTGAATTTTAATTCTTACGTGTTGGGGGTTCCGACTGACCAGCTAGCGACCTTCATGAAGGAAGAATTTTGGCCGAAAGGTGTTTTATTCCGGCGTTTCCGCGGTCGGCTACCCAACACCACGGACTTACGAAAGACATTGTGACCTAGTGTTTAGTATTTTAATATTTAATATGTATGTTAGATTGTAAGGTATTTATCTATGGGCCTTTGATGCCTGAAATAAACGAATTATTATTATTATTATTATAAAATCGGCCAAGTTCCACTTAAAACGGATTATGGGTAATGCTAGTCTGACATTTGAGGAGTTGAGCACTTTATTTACACAAATTGAGGCAATCCTCAATTCCCGACCCCTCACTCCTTACTCGTCAGACCCTAATGATCTTTCCCCTCTGACTCCAGGGCACTTTCTGGTGGGGCGGCCCATGACCTCACTGCCGTCACCCCCTATTGTTCTTAAAAACCCTGACAGATATCAGAGGATCGAGCAGCTGAGACAGCATTTCTGGCAGAGATGGCGTAACGAATACCTGGCAGAGTTACAACAACGCGCCAAGTGGCGCCAGAGGCAGAAGGAGCTGAAGATTGGAGACTTGGTGGTGTTGAAAGAGGAGAACACACCACCACTTAAATGGAGGCTTGGGAGAGTCCTTCAACTACATCCTGGGGCTGATGGAGTCTGCAGGGTGGCGGATTTTTCCACGCAGAGAGGTGCAGTCAGAAGAGCACTCAACCGAGTGTGTCCTCTACCCTGCACAGAGGAGCTTGAAAGCAGGAGCTTTCAAGGGGGGCAGGATGTTGGCGCAGCCACTGCTTCAACCAGTTCTAGCGGGGAGAGGGCTGCGGAGAGCTGATGACGTAACAGCGGTCACCGCCGCGCACCGACACACGGCCATCAACCACCGCGCCGTACTAACTTACATACATTACTATTGTAAATCGTTGGCATTAAACATAGTATCTTGAAGCAGGAGTTTACTTTATAAATAACCCCTCAGCTGAGCTGTACCTGAACATCATCGGCTCCAACATTTACCTTTACATGGTATTTTTAAAACATTTTCCATACTACCTTCAAATGAATGAAAATCAGTAGCTGGTGGTCGGTAAACACATACAGGGTGTTTTGTACATCGTTTGCCAAATTAAAATGCGGGGTAGAAGGGGTCATTTGCCACCTTCTATGGCCCCTAAAAAAACTTAGGCCCACGGATTTTTTTATGGGATTTTTGTTTTTTTTGGAAAATCCCAGAAAACGACTTGTTTAAACTTAAATTACAAAAAGTTTCAGTACCTAGACCCGAAATTTTCGGGAAAAACGTTTTTCAATATGTGAAAATTCAGTGAAACTAAAACTTTGATTAGGTAGGTACCATTTAAAAAAACTTACAAAAACCATACTCTGCAAATTGTTTGAAAAACATCTGTTGTTTGTCCTCTTTCTAATGATGTACGATAATGCCATACAAACCAGAAACAATTTCATGAATTCGTCAATTTTGTGGAATAGCGATGTGCGGGATAAAACGTTGTTTTTGGTAAACACCACGCGCACACCAGGAGCCAAGTGGGTATGCCCGACTCGCACGGACTAAAACTCCTAGGGCGTTCCTGTGCTCGCCTGTAGTCTGGGTTCCGAGAACGCTGTTGGTTTTTTGTAGTTTTGTTTTTTAATGATAGTCAAAGTTTTAGTTTCATTGAATTTTCACGTCTTGAAAAACGTTTCTGGGTCAATAAAAAAATAACTAGACCCGACTTGCTGGTGTTTTTTATTTTGATAGAACCGCACAATATTACATCTTGTTGCAATAAAATAAATTTTTTTGGTCTAGGCACTGAAACTTTTTTGTAATTTAAGTTTAAACGAATCGTTCTCTCGGATTTTCCAAAAAAAAATGCCATAAGAAACTCCGTGGGCCTAAGATTTTTTTAGGGGCCGTAGAAGGTATCAAATGACCCCTTCTATCCCCCATTTTAATTTGGCAAACGATGTACCAAACAGCCTGTATTAATTACATAAGTCTCTGATTCTACACAAGCAATTTCTATGACTCGTTCTATTGAAAAATTAACAATATCTTCTCGTTCTTTGGATTTTAAGAAACTTTTAACAATAATAAGAGAACCACCATGAATGGATTTCTTTTTTCTAGTAAAACAGCTCACTAATTTAAAATTAACAAAATCAAAAATCAAACTGTTCTTGCCTCAGAAAATGCTCTGTAATACACATAACTTGAATATTATTATTAATATTATATATTATTATATTAGCCGCATCCATTTGTTTGAATATTATTAATAATAATATTCAAGTTATGTGTATTACAGAGCATTTTCTGAGGCAAGAACAGTTTGATTTTTGATTTTGTTAATTTTATCTAAAAATAAACCTATTTCTAATTCCATGCTGGTAAAACCCTAAATATTTTGGTGAACAATGTTAATATTCAGAGATGTATATGGTAGTCATCATCTTCCTATGCTGAGCTGATGATGGAAGGTACAACTCCTTAACGGTTAGGGTTAGTTAGGGGATAATTAAAACGGGATGCATGCCAACAAGACCTCCCCGATCACCCCACCATAAGTATTTTATTTGAATCACTAAAAAGCAAAAAAATAACATAAAAGAACCGACTGCAAAAAAACTGAAAAGCCAAGGACGTGACAGGCTGGGGGGCGCATATTCATGGTTAGCCTATGGCGGTCAAAACTCTAAATCAGGCTCTGATAGTAGCTAACATTCACTATATTTATTTATGAGTTTCCATAGGTATATATAAAATAAATTCTAGCTACAGTGCCAGCCAATATACATTTTTAGACTTTAATTGTTTTCATTTTTTTTTATAAATATCGGACAACCTCACACAAATCAATCTAGTCCCAAATTAAGCTCAAGAAGGCTTGTGTTATACTAGACGACGATATACGTACTTATATAGATAAATATATACTTAAATACATAGAACAACCATCACCCAAGCACAAATATTCGAGTTCATCATACAAATATTTGCCCCGGCCGGGAGTCGAACCCGGGACCGCCGGCTCAGTAGGCAGGTGTCTACAAACCGAGCCAAACTTGTAATAAAATGGAGTAAGGATGAGTCCCTCTTTATTGCTAAATATTTGGTTACCCCAGCAGAGTGGGACAAACTGCCCCCTTGGCGGCTTTCTTACTTGGCTCGTTCGAACGAAGCAATGAGCAGTCCAGGTATACTATAGTATTTACTAGGTCCATGGTGGCAACCCCGCGCGACAAAACGTCAGTGGGCTGCCACGCCTTGCGGCGAGCGGACGGCGTACAGTTAACGTTTCCCGCGCAACCTGTGCTGTACGATGTAGAAAAATAAAAGTCGGGCATATTGTTTTTGTGGCAACAAAGACGATTGAAGATGATTTCATTTGTTCCAGAACACATTAAACTCTCCGGAATAAAAGATATTGTTTAAGAATTAACGTTTACTGGGGCACTATTGACGCGTAACTATTAATGTCTGGGTATTTCTCTAAAAATCTTTATGGGGGCGCCTAGCTTTTTTTCGAATTAATTGTGTTGGTTTGATTCCATGCTGTGTTGTTATTACTGAATGTTTAGTTATACAATCAATAAGTAAAATATTTAAAGATTCACTCTATTATTCCTTATGTTTTAGAAACACGATTACTTGTAGTTTCCTCGATAGTTTTTTTTTAAAGTTACCTCAAAAAAGCAACATAAACCCTTAGTATGTCATAAATACTGCAGGGAAAGTTATCAGTTTTTTTTAATAATAACATAACGAGATGTTAACTATAATGTATAACATCTTACATTTTCAAAATCTAACAAAGGAGAAACCTATGCTAGAGTCGTCAGTGCTCACGTATTTTCAAGCTTCATACGAGACCAAATTGTCAGAGCCAGACTTACCCTTGGACACAGGAAACGTCAAGGTCTTGTGGGACTTGGAATCCATCGGGATCACTGACTCTCCAAAGGCTAACCGAGAAGAAGAAGCCATCAAACATTTTAACGAAAATACCGAGCTAATTGAAGGAAGATACTACGTTAGCTGGCCTTGGAAAACATATCCGCCAGAATTACCAACCAATTTTGGGCTAGCATACGGTCGTTTAGTAGGACTGCTGAAACGACTAGATACAGACGCTTTGAACTCTTACAACAAAACATTAGAAGACCAATTAAAAAGAGGAATTATAGAGATAGTACCGGATAACAACCAGGAGGATGGACCTGTTCATTACTTACCTCATCATGGTGTCATCGTAACAGGGAAACCTCTTCGTATAGTGTACGATGCTTCTGCAAGAACCAAAGATACAAAGAGTCTCAATGAATGTTTGTACTGCGGTCCAATGATGCTTGAGGATCTAACAGGATTGCTGTAGAGGTTTAGATGTTATTCTGTGGGTCTAACAGCTGATGTGGAAAAGGCTTTCCTGCAAATAGGACTGAAAGATAAAGATAGAGACGTTACCAGATTCCTATGGTTAAAGGACATCAATAAACCTATCAATGAGGAGAATCTTCTACATTATAGATTTAAACGTGTTCCTTTTGGAATTATTTCAAGCCCGTTTTTACTAAATGCTACAATAAAACATCATCTACAACATACAAATGGAAAATATAGTAAACAATTAGCAAATGATATATATGTAGATAATGTGCTTACTGGATCGGATACTGCATCAGAAGCTATAAATCTTTACAAAGAAGGCAAGGAAATGTTCTCACAAATTTCGATGAATCTGCGCGAATGGAGTTCCAATTCTTCAGAATTCATGAAACAAGTACCTGACGCAGCAGAAGAAACAACGGTAAAGACATTGGGCTTAAATTGGATTTTAAGCAACGATACGCTTCATTTAAGGGCTAAAGTCAATAGAGATAATGAACACACAAAAAGAGGGATCTTGAGAACCATAGCATCCGTGTACGACCCATGTGGATTTAGTGCCCCAACTTTGCTATCAGCTAAGTTGCTGCTCCAACAGCTGTGGAAGATTAAAGCTAAGTGGGACACTGTACTGTCAGAGGACTTACTCCAAAATTGGAAAACTATTCTAGACGAAATGAAGCAAATTGAAAGTATATGTTTACCTAGAAACATCACTATACCTGATAAGAAAATTGCTCAATTGCATTGCTTCACGGATTCTTCATCGATAGCTTATGCTGCGGTAATTTATTTAGTACAAAAGGACAAAGTCAATTTTATAATAGGTAAATCACGATTAGTACCTATTAAAGACCAAGAAAATCTGAAAATTCCACGCTTAGAACTATTGGGAGTACTTATCGGAAGCCGACTTATCAAATATGTTCTCAAATTCCTACCCTTGAATATAACACACATAACTTTATGGACAGATAGTAAAATAGTCATAGACTGGTATAACTCAGATAAATTACTTGAACCATTCGTGTCCAGAAGAATAGAAGAAATAAAACAGAATAAAGATTTAAACATTAAATACGTTCCATCTCAATTGAATCCAGCAGACGTTGCTACACGTCCTGCCGCGTCAGAGGACGAGAAGAACACATGGTTGTATGGTCCTGAATTTCTCCGGAAAGACCAAAGCAAATGGCCTTCAGACTTACCTAGTTCTGTTTCTTTTCTGTCGCGGGAGGGTCTGTTGGACACAGAAGAACAATCACAAATAGAGACACCAAGTAGAACATTCGAACCAAATATCTCAGATTCACACATGAAAGAAATAAAAGAACTACAAAAGATATCATTTCCAGAAGAATGTAAAGGAAAATTAACTTCGTTATCTCGGAACTTAGGATTATTCATGGACAACGAAGGAATACTGAGATGTGATGGGCGAATCACACATTCAGATTTATCATACGACGCGAAACATCCAATATTAATTCCAAAAAACAGTGAATTCACCGACAAAGTAATTAAAGATATTCATGAGAAAAATCTTCACGTAGGAGTGCCTCATACTCTGAGCCTCATACGCCAAAAGTATTGGATTCCTCAAGGGAGGACGCGAGTTCAAAAAATATTAAGCAAATGTGCAAAATGTGTAAAACATGGAGGAGGTCCTTACACATTACCAAAGACACCAGCATTGCCAGCTGAAAGAGTAAATTATACAACATCATTCAACTATGTAGGAGTCGATTATTTCGGCCCAATGTACGTTAAATCGGAAAACGGATCGAAGAAACGTTGGATTTGTTTGTTCACATGCCTGGTGATCAGAGCAATACATTTGGAAGTGGTTGAAGACTTAACCACAGACAAATGCTTAATGGCATTCAGACGCTTTATAGCCACAAGAGGAAAACCCACACTTATATTATCTGATAATGCTCCTCAATTCAGACTGTTAGCTGAAGTTATGACAGGAGAAGGAGCATTAACAGAGAAGATAAAATGGAAATTCATTCCTCAGCTCGCTCCGTGGCACGGGGGAGCATATGAAAGACTTGTAGCGGTCGTGAAGCACTGCTTAAAGAGAACACTTGAAAAACACATGCTTGAAGATAATCAACTGTCAACAATTATCAAAGAAGTAGAAGCGGTAGTAAATACAAGACCACTTACATGCGTGGGATCCGGCGTTGACCATATTTTAAAACCTGCCGATTTTCTTACTCCAGGAAGATGTTTGAACGTTCAAGTGCTCACTGAACAACTACCGATCTCAGGATCTATCATTAAACAACAACTCATCGAAGGATGGAAACGTGGAAACACGATTATGGAAGAATATAGGGATATGTTCATCCATCGGTATCTACTGAGCCTGAGAGAAAGGTATGGAAACTCGCCTAAGCAAGTTAGGGTGAGAGCCCATAGTACTCCTCAGATTGGAGATATAGTACAAATAAAAGGAGAATCGAGGAATCGAGAAGGCTGGAAAGCTGGAAAGATTGTTGAAGTAATAAAAGGTACAGACGGTTTATGTAGAGTGGCTCGTGTGAAAGTAGGTGACAATATCTTCACACGATCTATTGCTCATTTGTACCCGCTGGAAGCGGAGGATGATGCATTTCAGGATGACATGACAGAAATGCATGAGCGAAACATGCAAGAAAACACACACATAGAAAACGAACATCTACCTCGTGTACCATTGATGGAATTAAGCGGTATGGATGTCGATCCAGAACCAAGAAACATAGAAATTAACAACCAAGACATACATGCCTCAGCCAACATCACGAGAGAGAAGCTAAAGAATACAAGTATGATTGATGAATCAGAAATGACACAAGAACAGAATACTGAGGGTTCTGATAACGAAATGCCAAGTATCAATGATATAAATAATACAACAACACAAGAGAGACAACTTAGAGCTGCTGCAGTCCAGGCATTGGAAAAAATCCAGAAGTGGACTAGAGACCTGATGACTACCATAAATTAAAACTTTCGCGAGGCGGGAGTGTCGCGAAATGTCGCGATATTTGCGTGTTTCGGAACGCACCTAAAAAATACATATTGTCTATGGTAAGAATCCAGTTGTTGCTTGCTCAAATTTTCTTTCACTAAGTTTCTTGTGTTTTCAAAAGTAATTTGTGATAAATAAAGTGCTTGGACTCAGTGCGAGAAATTCTATTGTGCAACAGCCGGAGAGATCTGCGAAAGCTAAGTGTTTTAGCCTAAGCCTTTACAATCTTGATTTATTTATTTTCTTCCTATTTATATAGCAATGTGAAGGTACTTTAAGGGAGCGCTGGCCAGACTTTTTAGCGTATCCTAGGAATCTCATGATTCTTATATTGGTCTGAATATAATATTACAGAGACCATTATGAACATAACTTTGATTTCTTTATGTAATTATATGCCAGTGTATTGATGATTACAACTTTATGATATTAATTGTAATTTATGATGATATGCATCTTGAAGGACATGCACACTTTGTGATGTCCAGGCTTGACTATTTCTCCTTGAGTAGACCAATGTTCCGGCCTGCAGGCGGAACGAGGCAGCGATATGGATGCTGCCTCCATGATATGCTGGCGGGGCATGCGCTGGGTTGCTGAACCCTAGTATTTTGATTACTGATGGATAGCGCATGAGCCCAGCCGCCTGTAAAGCCTGGGGAGTTGGTTAACTCCTGCGGGGCTGGCGGAAAAGCCTGTAAGCCCTGGGGAGTCGTTTGACTTCTGCAGGATTGGCATGAGTTGTTTAACTCTTTGTACTGAATAATGTCGAGTCATCGATTCGTGGCAGTTGTTTAACTCTCGACGCTCATAGGCTAGTAAGCCTCCCAATACTTCAATGCTGTGTAGCAGCTTGTACTAACCATAAGTCGTGCACGCATACACGAGAGTCGTGTTGATAGCCAGCGGGTGGCCTGGTAAACACAGGCACCCAGAAAGGGGGATTTGCGTGTAGTGATATAATTCGCTCTTAAGTCGATCCCCCGGTCTACTCGTCGTTTTGGTACCTTGCGACGGGCTGACGTCGGTTGATGTCAGCCCATGTATGATGATTATGAATATCTAGAAATAAGAGAATAGTGCCAGAACTGATAACCTTGGGTGGATTAATTGACCCAGGATCATCAGACGTTCCTGGATCAGGAACCAAATCAATTAGTTTACATAACACTCATGGTATAACTTTAATTGTAATTTTCTATCATGAGTAATCTTATTATGGTTCGTGTAATGAGCAAACTAATAACAATTTATACTTGCTGTCACGAAGCCAACTGTAAGATATTTAACACTAACGATTAAACTGGGCATATAGTTTCATTTATAGACTAACAGTATGATAATTGAGTTAACTTGTCAGTAAAGATCACATCATTGAAATATATATATAACAGTTCCAATTTAGTAATCTTTATTATGTATCATTAACAGTACAGTACCTATCACAGGTGACAGGCTTGGGCACTTAGAGGTTCGACCGTGAGAATCAATGATTTATTTAACCACAGGCGGGGAAGTCGTGGGCGACCGCCATGGTGAAGAGGAGGGACTCGGTGCGCACCCTCGTCGGGCGCGGCGAGTCCGGCATTAGGACAACAACTTTGAAGGTATGGTGAATAGCTATTGTAGACCTTGTCGTCGCACTGTGGTTGTACAGTGCTAGAAGAGTTAACAATGTCTTAACATTCATATAAAAGCGAAGCAGATAGAATAGCCTGAGTTACAACTGAACCAGGCCCGGGATACAGTCAGTTCCGCGTTGGCAAGTAGCCTCATTTAAGATGAGGATGAGAAAGCCAAAGCGTATCCGACTGTGCGTTTAAATTTCTGTAAGTAAAGGGTCGTTCTCAAAATATTTGCACCGCCACCTGTCAACAGGTTTGTCTCAGAAGAAGTTTTTTACACTGCATTATTTTAAATATCCAATTATCAACACACATCGATAGACACTTTTTACATAGAGGCCAAATGCTTTTAATTGAAACTAAAGTATATTAATAGACAAAAAATCGATTTAAAACTAGGTTTTGTCGGTCACTTGCCGTGTCCCAACGCGAGGTACTCATGTTTCGTTGTAATAAAAACATATACATTACCGACTTACCTTAAGTTCAGTACTCCATTTTATTTTCATATATGATGAGGATTGAATACTACCATATCGAATAATAATACTATGCTTATGTTGCGAATTATTTGCAATTTAAGTTTGTCCACGCCATTTTTTGTCGTTCACTTGTCGTGAGACAAACATTACAATTGTGCGACTACTATTTCGTTTCCCCTGCCTCACCCCGCATAAATAGAGACCTTAGTTGCCACCTATCACTGTCCCGAGTGACACGTCGTCAGTGTGCTCCACTAAAAAAATATGATACATACACTTACGCAAGCGGGAGTTTGTAATGGGTATGTAGTCTATATTCTGCCTTCCATATTTTGGTTGACTTGTGTACTATTGCATTCATTTTAATTTATAACGCGTAAAGTATGGTCTACTTTTATGTGTATAAATATGCAGTTCATCAACGAAATACTTTATTTGTTTTGATGACATAACTGTCATTTTGTCCATCTCCTGTATGTCGTTCACTTGTCTATAAAAAAACAGGTGAACGACACACACGGCAGGCGAATGACAATTATTTAAACACTTATACAAAATTATTTAAAAACCAGGTTTTATCGGTCACTCGCCATGTCTCAACTCATGTTTCGTTGTTATAAAAACATATATATTACCGAAATAGCTTAGTTTGAGTATTCCATTTTACTTTCAAGCTGTCTTAGGAGGAATCGTTAGATGGCGGCGCCCGCACCAGATTTCGAAAGCATCAATCCTCTGCCTGTCAGCGGCTTTGAGCGTCCAGGTCTCAGCCCCATAAAGATATATGGAGAAGACAAGTGCACAGACGAGGTGCATGTTAGTCCGGTTAGGGATGTTTCTATTTTTCTATATTTTGGCCGAGTTGGGTCATCGCTGTTTTGGCCATTCCGATTCATCTGCGAATCTCTGATTTACATGTGCCTCTATTTGTGACAATGGAGCCAAGGTACTGGAAGTGATCAACAGTTTCAAACTCTTGAAGCAGGTTAGTACTTTGTCGACTAGTAAATGGTCGACTATGATCAGCTCGGTCTTTTTTTTATTAGTATCGAGACTCATTCTGAGGCTGGTTGTTTTGACTCATTCCAAAAGTTGGGTCACTTCTGCTTCGGGTGATGCAAAATAGGCGATGTCTACCACGTACCTTCAAGGGCTCCATATCTGTTAAATAGTATTGGGGATATTATGCATCCCTGTCGTACACCTTTCCGGAACTTAAAGTTCTTGTATGTGACATCTCCTACCGTCACCATTCCGTATCCAGGCTCGTAAAGGCTTTATAAAGTGTTACCAGATGTGCTGGCAGCTTCAGACAATACCTCCCATAGCTAATCCCACCTAACGCAGCCGAAGGCTTTCTGGTAATGAGATGTGAAGGAATTCCTCGAAGATGACGAAAACAGCAGTAGGTAACTCAGCGGGTAAGAAACAATATCTCAAAAGAAGCAGCATTAGGATGCAGAAACGTTATTTAAATGATTCGCTGTTGAACCTTCATAAGAAATTTATAAAATCACGTGGGTATGCTTGAGTTTTCCATCTTTTTGCCGGTTATGACCTTTCTGGATTGTACAGGCTTCAAAAAACCTCCTAAGAAATTACCTATGAGATGAGAATTAAATGCTTGTTTTCTTTATGCAAATTGCTAACATAAGGAAAAAATAAAAATAAAAACAATAAAAAAAGCACTAATTGACAGTTCAACGTAGGTTTTATTTAAAATGTCATTTACCTGCAACCGTCGTCGTTAACCTGCTAACAAATTCAGTAAAATTGGAACATATTTGTCGTAAACCTGCACGCATTGTCGATAACTTGGTAACAAATGTCGTTTACCTGACATCGATGTCTTTCACCTGTCGACCTAAAATTTCAAACACCTATATCTTCAAAGATATTCAATTTAACTACTTCCCTCGACGTGATATTAATTGTCTGAATATATTTCTAGCGATCCTATGAAAAATAAAATAAGAAATCGCAACTTTAAAAAAAAATGCAAAATTACCGCAGCGGTGCAAATATTTTGAGAACGACCCTAAAGTAAATGCAGAACTAATTCTTGTGCGATGATGAACCCCCACTATACATCAAATCAAGCACACCATTTATCCGGGTGCATACGACAGACGTGGCCTGCCCAATCCCACTTGAGCCTGGCTGTTTTGTTACCGACGTCAGCTATGCGTGTTTTGGAGCGCAGCGTGGTGTTCCGGACGTGATCCGTCCTTTTCACCCCTAAAATGCTGCGCTCCATGGCCCGTTGGCAAACCTTCAATTTGGATTGTTGGCCCTCAGTAAGCGACCATGTTTGGGCACCGTAGGTTAGGACAGGCAGAATACACATATCGATGAGTTTTCGTTTCAGCGACAGTGGAAGGTTTCCCTTCATGGACCAGTAGCTCTTCCAGGCATTTTCGATGCGGCGGTCGACTTCTTTGTCTTGCCTGTTGCTGAAAGAGACTATCTGGCCCAAGTAAATGTACTCATCGACGTATTGTATGGTCTGCCCGTCTACCTCAACCCTACATTTCGTGCTATTGGTCATTAGGTACTTGAGTCTTCGACCGATTCATTTGTAGTCCAACTTGAAGGCTTGCGGTGCTCAGATCTTTGAGCATTAGCTGAAGTTCCTCTGCAGAAGAAGCAAAGAGAACAATGTCGTCGGCGAAGCGGAGGTTTGAAAGCCTTCTGTCGCCAACTCTCCTCTTGCCTCCCAGGAGACCGCCCAGGCTCCTAAACACTACTTCAAGTGTATCTACTTATGAATAATTTTGGAGACAGCGGGTCACCCTGTTTAACGCCTCGCTGTATATGGAACGACTGGCCGGAGTATTGAAGCTTAACGTCTGCTGTACTATTGTTGTAGGTATATATGGTTTTTATGAGATTGATGTAAATCGGTTCGATATCCTGATTTTCGAGCGCGGTTATTATGGCGGAATGTGCGATACTGTCGAAGAATTCGGGATGTTGTTAAAAATGCACACTTCAATCAACTGTTTATAATTAAATTCGACATTTTCTTATACATAAAAATAATAATTTGAAATGGAACAAAAATTAACCTATTAATAGGATATCAAGAACTTTCAGAGGTTGCAAACGAGTAGTTAGGCACTTAATTCGGTTTTACTGAATAGACATTCTGTTGCGTTTATTCTTTATGTCAATTGATTTTGTCCCCGCGATAATGATGTAACATGTTATAGTAGGAGAGCCGAAGAGGGGATTTCGGGAGTACCTAAAACGCGGCAGATTAATATATAGGGGGATACCTTATACCCAGTTAAGTACTTCCACCAAATATGAGCCTCATATTATATGGCCGCCCGTCAAGGATAAAAGATCAGATTAGTAAAAAAAAATTGTTCATCTGAAATTCTCGAGCGCGTCAGATTAAGGTAGGGTGAGTTAGTACAGATAAATGGCAGATTTGCGCATGTACCTACATTTGTACGTAAATCGGCTACTGCGCAGTCAAGATTATGCTCTAAAAGTTTGCCGGCAGCTGTACTATGAGTGATATTAATATAAAGTGTGTATTTTGTGGTAAAACTACTTTACAAAAAACAATTAAGTAAATTTACATTAGAAACATAACAAAAATGTGTAAATATTTTAGAATATACTCGGAGCAAACCGGTTCTCCGAAAATCCCGAACAACATACGATAATCTTGAACTTTCGAGAGAATCTTCATTAAATGAAGTAAATCACGCACAGTGCTATAAATTATATATAGCAATAAAAATACCGCGAGTCTTTCAGTATTTACAACAGCGGCAACGTATAATGGAATATGACAGTGCATCGGAAGTTTCTGGGAATAGCCCCGAATCACATGCCCCTGCTTCTGGGGAGTGCTCCGAGTCACATTTTCCTGTTTCAGGAGAGTGCTCTGAGTCACAAGTTCCTGTTAATTTTTTTAATTGTCAGATTATGCGAATCCCGCCAGATAATCGTCAGATTATGAGACAGCACGTCTAGGGCATAAAGATCAACCATATATATCTTAATCTGACGCGCTTGAGTATTTCAAAATGGCGAATTTTTCTTGCACATTCTAATAATAACTGCGAGTTTGCGTCACATCCAAATCGTCAGATTATTATATGAGAGCTTTTTCTTAGGTTCACTTAACATCCCCTTAGAAAATCTGACGCGCCCGATGAAAAAAATTTTTTTTTCATTTTCAACCCTTAAGTACCACCACCCCCATCATGGAAACAATCAGTTTAACATGCGTACATCTTTAAAAATGTGTAGGACATGGATGCTATCAATATCTGACGCGCTCGAGTATGTCCATGCAACAGTTTTTTTTTACATTTTTGAAAATCTGTAGCCGCTCCCCCCACCGATGAAAAGGTATATCTTATATGACATTTTTTTCTTTTTATCATCTAAGCTTCGCAACCCAATAGGTCTCTATGACGCTCGAGTGAATCCCGAGTTAGCATCGTGGCGTACCCTACTATTAATAATAGGTTCGAGATATTTCTGGTGTGTGCGAACTTTGACCTTTATTCTAGCCTAAAACTCGGACCAGCAAACAAGTTATTAACTATTATTAGCTGAAGTCGAGACCTTGGAGATTAATTATATACCACTACACTTTGCACACTGCTCAGGCGCAGAACGTGTCCTGGCGATGATGGCCAAGAAAGTACATTAAGTACTCAGAGAACATTATATTGTGTCAACTGGCGGTGATTACTTACGTGTTTAACGTCCATATGTACCTATTCCTGATCTGAAAGTAGGAATTCGTGGCGCCGCGAAGGACTTTTATACGTAAGAGCAGAAGAAGGATCACACATCACACCTACTTTAGGAAAATGGATGATCGTAGTCAGTCCACTAAGGTGCGGGTGGAGGATGTACTGACCCACAGTCAAATGTGTCACATTGTCAAGAAGTATTTCGGTGATTCTCATTGGGAGCTGGTAGACTGCGTGATGAGACCCGCTAGCAAAGGCCTCGCCGGCTTTGGAGGAGACCACTTCCGGCTGAGCCTGAGGGTCAGGGTGGGTCACCGGTTCACGACCATCCCGCTGTTCATTAAATCGGTGCCGCTGGACAACGTTGCCAGAATGAAATTCGTCGCGGAAAACCGTTTATTTGCAAGGGAAATGACGATATTCAAATTGATTGAAGAAATGGAAACAGGTCAGTTAAAATAATATAACCTACATTATTTAGACGCACTATTTTTGATTTATGACGGAGACAAAAGAGGAAGTCATAGATATTTTTTTATCCACGGCGAAACCCAAATGTTGGTTTTAGTGGTTATTTGTGTGTAGGTTAGTATACTGAAAAACTACTGAACCGATTTCAATGTAGTGTTTTGCGTTAAACTTATAATTTTGTAAATTAAAATATAAAAGGTACTTATAAAAAATAGTAGGTAGGTAAAGTATATAGTATACCTGCATATATACATCCCAATTAACTTTCCAAACAAGTTTTACAAGAAACAACTGGAACCGCCTTTCGTGATTTAAGATTTAAATATGACCTGTGTAGATATTTGCGTGGCTGTTCTCATGACTTATATTCGCCACGCTGGAAAAATCGTGTCACGTATAAGTTCATATTTATCTTGATCTTTCATTAAATATTAAGACAGAAATATTAAAACGCATATCGATGCCACATGATAACTATACATTTGTAAACTGATACTTATAGGTACCTAATCCTTAGTACAACGTGTTAAGGTCTATGCATGTATTATAGTTAATTGTGTCTTCGAATGAACTTCTTACTTATTTATTACGTCAATTCAATATGTAACGAGTTAGGACAATACTGACTTTTTAATTTAATTTCCAGGCCCAAGTCCGTATGTTCCAAAAGCGTTGTTCAGCACCGAGCGAGTGTTGGTGATGCCTGACTTAGCTACCGAGGGCTACTCCACCCACAACCAGTTGAAGACCTTGGATCTGCCCCATATTCTGGTAGCCCTAGCCTCTGTTGCACGTTTCCACGCTGCTGTCGCCAACCTGGAGACTAAGCGAGGGCTCGTCCTCCAACGACCCTACTCCCTCATGGAGGATCATGGCCGTATCATTTACGAGAGCAATTTCGTCGACTCACCTTGGATCCACACTGCTGCCAAACTTACTGCCAACATCATCCAATATTTAACAGACAAGTATAAAGACGCCATTCCTGATTTGGAGACGAATATCTTGAGCAAATTCTTGGCGGGATGTGAAGACTTGAAAGAGAGTAAGAGCAGCTTGAACGTAGTGCTTCACAGGGACCTCTGGGTGAATAATATCATGTTTAAATATGAAGCCGACAAGCCGACTAATGCGATCGTGGTGGATTTTCAATGCGTGTTCTACGGACCACCGGCCTTCGACGTCATGATGTTATTATACTTGACCACTTCTCGAAGCTTTCGCGCCCAACACCAGGCGGAGATCCTTCGGCACTACTTCGCGATTTTCACGGAATCATTGAACATAGACACTAAGCTCCGATTAAAAGGGTTGGGGTACGACTATGAAGAGTTCTTGCGCTGGGTGGGTGTGGCTCGGAGGTTTAGCATGGTCACCACACTTGTTATGTTGCCGTCTGTGCTGATGGATCCGGAGACGGCAAGAGCAGTATTGGACGATCCGGCGACCTTCGAGCGCTTGTTGTACGAGGATCGGACGGAGGTGGTGCTGGCGCATGCGCGGCGCTGCCCTGAGTACGGAGACCGGCAGCTCGAAGTAACTGAAGAATTCGTCGAGAGGTATCTACTGTGCTAGTAAAAGCCTATCCATCTGCTGCTGTGTCTGCTTTAGGAACAGTTGCGCTCCTGGACGCGGATAGGTCATAAATGTTCAGTCTATACATCGTGTATATGTGATATAACCGCAAACTTTACGGGGTCTTAGTATAGGCACTTATGAATATATATTGAACCGTAAATTATAAAAAAAAACGATTTTTTTTTCATATAAAATAATTCAGCACGCAATGTATTTGTTTGTTGTTGTCTGTTGGCACTTAACATCGTGGTGTCACAAGTGTCACTAGCAGTAACTTTAAATAAGTGTACGCCATACATTGCTGGTCTGGAAATGTTCAAAAAATAATTACGCTATGTCACTTAACGCTAAATTAATAATTGTTATAAATATGTGATTATAGCACTAAAATCTACGTCTGGCTTAAATTTCGGTTATATTAAATACAGGTACACGCTGTATACGTACCTACACTTTGTAGTTGCAATTGTAGTACGTTCGATTAAACTCTTACAATGTGTGAAAAGTGAACGCAGGTATTTGATGAGTGATGACTATAATTTGAAGAAGCTTGAAATTAATTATAACAATTGTTATAGATCATAAAAAATATAATATTATAATACTTAATTAGTTATTAATAATCATGTTAGCAATATATACATATATTGCTTTTTCCGTAGTTTTTAGTTTTTTTTTCCTTAGTATGGTAGATAACTAGATAATCACAATTAATTAAACATATTTGCTGCATAGTATAACGTCTCTATTTCTGTCAATTGAGATATTTCCATGAGTCGTATCGAAATCATACCTAATATCCACTCCTCGATGCGGCCTGTGACTTCTTAGTTTTCCCGAGACCTTTCGAGATCCAGTCATACTTGTCCGACCTCACTTCCTTGAAGCTATACACTACCTTTATCTTGTTGCACTCGTCCTTGCGTCCCACACATTCATGTTGAATAATGGCCTCCAGAGATTTATTGCAGTATAAGTTCATTGTTGCCTAAAATAGCACAAGTAGGATTTCCTTATTGTCCCTATCCTGATTGGTGCTTGGGGATCAAATTACACCTACTACATTCTTTGCACGCCACTCGGGCGCACACTCCTGACGGCCAGGGAAATATTATTTAGTGCATTTTATTGTATCAAATAGCTGTGATTACGTGCGTGTGTTAATCATCCTTTATGTATCCTCGATAGAGTAAGAATTCAAGGTGCAAGAAAGGGTTCAATATAAAATCAGCAATTTTAGGAAAAATGGATGATCGCAGGAAGTCTACCAAGGTAGACGACGTGCTGAACGATAGTCAAATGCGTCATATCGTGAAGAAGTGTGTCGGTGACTCCCGTTGGGAGCTGGTAGACTCCGAAATGAGACCCGCCGTTGATGGCCTCGCCGGCTTCGTGGGAGACCACTTCCGGCTCACGCTGAGGGTCAAAGTGGAAAATCAGCTCAGGACTTTCCCGCTCTTTGTAAAATCGGTGCCGCTACAAAATGCTTCTAAAATATAATTCAATGCCCATAATGGTTTCTTTGCTAGGGAAATGACGGTATTGAAGTTGATTCAAGAAATGGATACAGGTGAGTTGACATAATTGTTTGATTCAAATCTTACAAGTCAAATTAACAAACTCCACTGGAGTTCTATCACTGGAGAGTCACCAATGATTAAATTTTCAACCGATTGTTTGAACATTTTAATTTCTAATTATATTTACTTTCTTGGGTGTTAGGCTTATTAATGTTTGTCATTAATGCACAGGCCAAAATAATCTGTATTAAAATTTATTTACAAAAACCGAGGTTGACTTTGGAAAAGTTGCTGATTTTTTACTGGAATTTTCAGGTCCAAATCCATACGTCACAAAACCGTTATTTAACAGCGAAAAAGTTCTAGTGATGCCTGACCTGGCCGTCGAGGGCTACTCCACCTACAACCTGCTGAAGACGCTAGACCTGCCCCACGTCCTGTTGGCCTTGACGTCTGTAGCGCGCTTCCACGCCGCCGTCGCCAACCTGGAGACCAAGAGAGGACTCGCTCTCAAACGCCCTTACTCCCTCATGGAGGAGCATCGTCATATCATCGATGAGAGAAATTTCTGTGACTCGCCCTGGATTCGCACCGCCGCGAAACTCACTGCCAACATCATCCAACGATTATCTGAAAAGTACAAAGACGCTATACCCGATCCGGAGCGCGAGCGCAGTGTTTTGAGCCAGTTCTTAGCGGGCTGCGAAGATGTGACGGAGAGCACAGACAGCTTAAACGTGGTGCTTCACAGGGATTTGTGGGTTAATAATATCATGTTTAAGTACGAAGGCGACGCACCCACCAACGCAATACTCGTGGATTTTCAATGTGTGCGCTACGGGCCACCTGCTTTCGATGTCATGCTGCTGTTATACATGACCACCTCTCGAAGTTTCCGCCAGGAGCACGAAACGGCGGTTTTTCGCCACTACCTTGCGATCTTCACAGAATCTTTAAGTTCGGAAACGATGCTAAGGCTAAAAGGTATGGGGTACGACCATGAGGAGTTCCTGCGATGGGTGGAAGTTGCTCGGAGGTTCGGTATGGTCGGGGCTTTGGTTATATTCCCTCACGTGCTCATAGACCCGACTACGGCGAGCGCGGTGTTCGACGACCCGGCGACGTACGACCGGCTGATGTACGAGGATCGGACGGAGGTGGTACTGGAGTATGCGCAGCGCTGCCCCGAGTACGCCGAGCGGCAGCTTGAGATCACTGAGGAGTTCATCGAGAGGTGCCTACTGTTCTAATTAAGGGCATAGTTCAGATCCTTGTCTCTGCCTCTCTGAGCACCTTTCCTAGCGAACACTTATTTTTTTTAGGAGTATTGTTCTTCTGCTGAGAAAGTAACCACTAACAAGTACTATATGTTAAACCACGGAATTTAGCAAATGAAAATTATAGTTCACAATAGGAGCCGGGCTGAAACTTGACATGGCGATGGCGTCCCTGTGACTATGCCACTCGGGCCATATACGTGAGAGACAGAGCATTGTAAGTGCACGTGGAGCAAGGTTGCCTGGGTGAAGTTCAGAACAACAGATGCATGTGTGTAGCAGGTCGAAATCAGACGATAAATAAATATTTGATAACTATTTTTATCCTCATGATATGAGATAACCTACAAGATAGCTAATACGTCATATATAATTATCAAGCATTAAATATTATAACGCTATTTGTTTTAAAATAAATAACCCATACTAATTATATGTGTTGATGGGTATGTTATTTATTAATTTAATGGGAAATGAGCTAGGTAAAAGAAATAAATAGTCAATATAGACAGGCACCGTACTATACAGGGTGTTCAATCGAGTCAGTGGGGAGAAAACGAAAACTATAAGAGGTAGGGAAATCTATTCTTAGGAACCATGGCTTCGATTTTAGATTTATTAAAAACTGCATTTAATTTTTTTTCGTATCTCCTGCATAACCGGGAATCGAACCCGGTTAAAATTGGAGACGAGAAATAAATAAAATGTCAAGCGATCCTATTTTTTAACCGACTTCAAAAAAGGAGGAGGTTCTCAATTCGAACTATTTTTTTTTGTATGTATGTTACTCGATATCCGAGAACCGTCAACCGATTTTTTTTTTTTTTTTTTATGGAATGGGTATAACTCCATCTTGGAGAAATCGAGAGAACTCTTCAAATGTTATAGGGACATGTACGGCGCTTTCGGTAATTTATTGATAAAGTCAAGAATTTAAATTCAGTAAATAGGATTTGGTGTAAGGAAACTGATGATGAACACCACAGATGGCCACTAGAACTTTTATATGAATCACTAAAAAGCAAAAAAAAAAAATTTAACAAAAAAAGAACCGACTTCAATAAAACTAAAAAGCCAAAAATAACCCGTTCAAGTACAGATTACATTTGACTCACCCTTCGAAGTCGGTGCCAAACCTCGCGTAAAATATAATATATAAATATAAGAACTGAGTGGTTTGGGATCGACTTCGAAGGGTGAGTCAAATGTAATCTGTACTTGAACGGGTTATTTTTGGCTTTTTAGTTTTATTGAAGTCGGTTCTTTTTTTTGTTAAAATTTTTTTTATTGGCATCAAATGTCTGTACCTATAATAAAATGAATAAAACATCAATTTCTGATTCTTAGAGCACTCTAAATGTATGTAGTCCTATGCATACATTTTTTCTCAATAAAAAATGTAGGATCGATTGACATCTTAATTTTTTTTTCTCTACTCAATTTTCACCGGGTTCGATTCCGGGTTATGTATGAGATATACGAAAAAAATTGAATTCAGTTCTTAAGAAATCTAAAATCGAAGCCATGGTTCCTAAGAACAGATTTCCCAATCTCTTATAGTTTTCATTTTCTCCCTACTGACCCATTTGGATTGATCACCCGGTATAATATATTATGCGCTTTCTTAACTGAACACACACAGGACGTAATAGGTACTTAGGTAAGTAATTTGCGCTATTGTCGTGCAGCAGATACACTATCATATCATCGGTCTCAGAGAAAAGTAAGCTTTTTGACATACTAACCTTTGAAGCAGGATGCATATAATACTCTCTGAGGTACATAACAGGGCATGTGGTTGACCTTCATCAGAAATTGTTAAATTGCCAAAATAAGTAGCACTAACACCTACCGTCTTCATTTCTAGAACGTACCATGAACCAAAGCTGCAATAATAGAATATCCTGATTGTCAACCATAATTCCATAATAGAATATCCTGATTCTCCATTTAGATCAAATTACAGTTGAAGTCGTTCGGCACTCCCGCGCAGGCCGCTTCCCGGCGCACACGTCGGGCAATACCTACACGTTACGTCAGCGGGAGGCAAACAGTATCAATAGCTCTGAATGCCTGTCTGTCTGAATCCCTCAGACAATATTGACTACAAAGCACAAACCGACTTATCGCAGACGAAACTAAGAGACGTGTCTATTTACATGCAGCCTATGCGTCACTGCAAAATCGCCTCTACACCTCGCTCATACGGTTCAACCCCTTCGCGTCTAGTTTTTAATCGATGACTGACAGGACAAAGAAGGGTTGAGAAAACAAAGGTCTTCACGATAGTGCAAGTATAAAATGGTGTCTAGAACTTGCGACGGAACAGTCTGGGATCATAGTTTTGGCAACATGGTGAGAGATAAGAGATCCGTGCGGCTCGAGGACGTGTTGGACGACAGCCAGGTGTGCCACATCGTTAAGAAGTTGGTGGGGGAGTCGGCGAGCTGGCAGCTCGTGGGCTCGGAGATGCGGCCGGCGACGGCGGAGGGCATCGCGGGCTTCCTCGGGGACCACTTCAGATTGGCCCTCCGGCTCTCGCTGGAGGGCCGGCCGGTGACCGTGCCCTTGTTCGTCAAAAGCCTGCCGCTCGATAACGCGCCAAAAGCGGAGTTCATTGACGATAATAACTTCTATAGAAAGGAGACGGCGATATTCAAATTGATAGAAGAAATGGATACAGAAGGTAATAGTTACTTCATACATTTATTACCCGATATCTGACATTTATGTGTGCGAGTAATAACTTTATTTATTTTTGTTTGTTATTGACCATCTTACAGTACAATACAATACAAAATGCGTTGTTGCACACCAAAAAAGTTTACAACTCCCAGATACAATAATTTGAATAACGGTAGACAACAGGCGGTCTTATTACTAAAGAGCGATTTCTTCCAGACAACCTTTGGGTAGTGCAGTTGTTCATATCTTCATGGTTTATTATTAGAAATTAAGTGTATCACTATCAACGCTGGCATAATTATAGCTTCACATTTATCTCCAGGTCCCAACCCGTTTGTTGCAAAAGCGCTTCTGTACAACGACTCTGTACTGGTGATGCGCGACCTGACTCCAGAGGGCTACACCATCCGCAACCAGTTGAAGACGTTCGACCTTCCCCACGTACTGGTCACGCTCGCGTCTGTAGCGCGCTTCCACGCCGCCATCGCTAACTACGAGACCAGAAGGGGCCTGGCGCTCCATCGCCCCTATTCCATTATGGAAGAGTACGGCGGTATAATCGTCGAGAACAACTTTAAAGACACACCTTGGCTACGCTCCGGTGCCAAACTTGCGGCCAACATCATCCAAAATTTCTCAGACAAATATAGAGACGCCATTCCAGACCTAGAGGCTAAACTTTTGGAGCAGTTCCTAGCGGCATGCGACGACCTAACGGAGAGCAAGGATAGCCTAAATGTGGTGCTTCACAAAGATCTGTGGGTGAACAATATCATGTTTAAGCATGACAACGGCGTGCCGACAAATTCAATCTTGCTGGACTTTCAATGCGTGCGCTACGGGCCGCCCGCATTCGACGTCACTTTTTTCTTACACAATACTACGTCAAGCGCTTTCCGCGAGCAAAACGAAGCGGCTGTCATTCGGCACTATTACAATATCTTTATGGAGTCTCTAGACGAGCACACGATGCTTAGGGTTAAAGGTTTGGGGTACGATTACGAAGAGTTCGTTCGCTGGATCGAGTTCAGTCGGAAGTTCGGAGCACTGGGGGCGATCATGCTGTTCCCTTACGTGCTGATGGACCCGGAGACGGCGCGGGTGACCTTCGACAACCCCGCCACGTTCGAGACGTACACGAACGAGGACCGGTCGGGGCCGGTGCTGGCGCACGCGCGCCGCTGCGCCGAGTACGGCCGCCGGCAGCTGGAGGCGGCCGAGGAGTTCGTGGAGAGGTACCTGCTGCCCCCACAAGTTTTGTTATAACTGTCCGCATTGTGACAATACTAATACTGTTGTACGGGATTCTGACGGGGGCCGGAAAAAGCTCGCGGCACACGGAACGGCTTACCAAATATAGCGATATAATTTTGTGATATTTCTTGCATCTCCTAGTTTGTTTTTTATTGTTTATGCTCTTAGGTGCATCTTTTGTAAACTATTAGATAAGAATTGGAAAAACATTCGTACTAGGCTCATATTATTTATAATGTATAGATAACTCAGACACACTCAGGTGACTTGGTTAAGATAAGATAATATTGGTAACTAGTAACTAAGTACATTAGATTAGGTATTTTCAATTATGTAGATAAGCTTGTTATTAATTAAAGATTTTGTTATATTTCAATGTAATTATTAGATATCCCTATTTTATCGGCAAACGCTGGTCTTGTGGAAGTGTCTTCTCTACGGCATATCGCTAGTCACTATAGTGGCTACTCCGCCTGTCCTCCTAAATACGCGAGCTGATAGTTTTAGTCGTGGCGATTAAATATGGGACAGCAAGTTCGGATTGCCTTAAAAATTCAAAATAAAACTATAGAAGATATAGTTTTCAGTATCATGAAGATTATATAGCATAGTAAAATTATACGTTAGTAATTCATATTCCTTAGTCGAATTTCGTTTTACAATATCCCTCCAAACTTTAAAGAAAATAGTCAATCATTGAGCGCCTGTGATATTAAATCTTCGAGATTGCTATTACCTAAAAATAAACGGGCGCCTACATGTAATAAACACCTCTTTCTCCAACTACTCTCTAATCGATTGTTCGTCACGGTGCTAAGAATATGCACATTACGCAAAAAAAAAACACTTAGGAATTATCTAAATTTGTCGACGCTATTACATGATCCTCGGACTGGTCTAGACTAGAATGCTAATTTACATCAGATTAGGTCATTATTGCAAAAAAAAACGCTAATAATAACTTTTAAATGTTTCTAGTGTGTGTGAACCTTGACTTTTATCCTAGCCTAAAACTTGTTGACGACGTAGGTATTATTGGCTGCAGTCGAGACCTTGGAGATCAAATTATACCACTACACATCTTTGCACACTGCTCCTGAGCAGAACGTGTCCTGGCGATGACGGCCAGGAGAATATTACTAAGTGGACGTTATTGTGTTTACTAGCTGTAATTACGCGTTAAACGTCCTTATGTACTTATTCCTGAAACCATAGGAATTCGTGGTGTAGTGTTTTTGAAATACATAGAAAGGGTACTATTATAAAATTAAAGCCAGAATAACAGACATTTTAAGGAAAATGGATGACCGTAGGAAAGCAACCAAGGTAGAGGACGTGTTTACCGACGATCAAGTGCGCCAAATCGTGGAGCAGTGTGTCGATGTCGGGGGGTCCGGCTGGGAACTGGTGGACTGTGAGCTGAGGCCTGCCGCCGACGGCCTCGGCGGCTTCCTGGGAGACCACTTCCGACTGATCCTGAGGGTGAAGGTGGGAGACCAGCTCAAGACGTTCCCGCTTTTTGTGAAATCGGTGCCGCTAGACAACGCTTCTAAAATTGAATTTATTGCCCATAATCGTTTCTTTACAAGGGAAATAACGATATTGAAGCTAATCGAAGAAATGGAGACAGGTTAGTCGTGACATTTTTATTCATATTAGGTATTCTATTCCATTAATACATCACATCATTTTGTTAGCTTCAAGCCTTAATAAGTTAATTTCTGGTAAGTTCAATAGGGTTAGTAAAGTTTTTTGAAAACAATTAAATTATATTTTACTAGTTGCGCCGTGCGATGATCATCCCACGGGAACACTACAATTTTTCGGGATAAAAAGTAGCCTACGTGTTAATTTATCAAAATTGGTCTAGTCGTCACACTCACAAACTTTCACCTTTATAACATTGTTTTGTTTGTTTTTAAAATGTCTTTATTGAAAAACAATGTTACAATAGGTTATTTACATAGGTATTTAGTGTTCATATTAATCCTTAATAGTAAAATCATGCACATCACTTAGTTTGCTGAGTTAATTACCCACTTTAAACTTTATAAATAGGCTAAAACAAGGCCTATTTTTTTATACACATATGTAACATAAGGTACGATGAGGTTTACACTCCAGGTAATAAATAACAACTAATAACAAATTAGATATATGCTCTCTTTGCGAAGCTCACATTGGTTACATGTAGGTATTAGTTATAACTTTAGTGTGATTTCCGATAGGCCTAATTTAAAAAACCGACCAAAAGCATGTCGGGCCAAGCTCAGTGTAGGGTTCCGTAGTTGCCCATCCTCCACAATAGACAGCGGTTTAGGGTTTAAATTACGAGAAAGATTTCAAGCTCTATAAAAAGGTCGTAAACGCCAAAGTAACTAATTACTTATTACCTTCTGGAAGTCAACTTACGTCCTTTTAAGAAAATTATGAAATTTTGCGATAACTCAAAAACGGCTCGACCGATTTTGTTCAATATAGTTTTAATTGAAAGTACTTGTAAGGCCTCATGTTCATGAATCTTTCTATAATTTTTTGACCCGTGGTTGAAAAGTTAGAGGGGGGACGCTATTTTTTTTACTTTCGGAGCGAATATTTATAAAACTGCTGACTTTATCAAAAAATAACGTTTGGAGACCCCTATTATTTTCAAAAGACCTATTCAACGACACCCCACACACTAGTGTTGAAACGAAAAAAAAAATCACCCCCACTTTAGGTGTTCGAGAGGTACCCGAAAAAAACTTTTTTTTTTAGTTTTTATTTTACCGTTTGGTCGGCGTAATAATACATACCTACCTATACTCATGCCTCAGCTTTCTAGTACTAATGATCACGGAGCTAAGCCGCGGACGGACAGACGGACATGGCGAAACTATAAGGGTTCATAGTTGACTACGGAACCCTAAAAAACTTGTTGATGGTAGGCATATAATATATGTCAATGTCAAACCATTTAAAGTTTCACACATCTCAGTGTCAAACCGTGAAAATGTTGACACTGACAACTGTCGACGATCGACCAGTTTTTAGGGTTCCGTAGCCAAATGGCAAAAAACGGAACCCTTATAGATTCGTCATGTCTGTCTGTCCGTCTGTCCGTCTGTCCGTCTGTCCGTCTGTCTGTCCGTCCGTATGTCACAGCCATTTTTTTCCGAAACTATAAAAGCTATACTGTTGAAACTTGGTAGGTAGATGTATTCTGTAAACCGCATTAAGATTTTGGTGCAAAAATAAAAAAATAATAATAAATATTGGGGGCTCCCCATACTTCGAACTGAAACTCAAAAAATTTTTTTTCATCAAACACATACGTGTGGGGTATGTATGGATAGGTCTTCAAAAATGATATCGAGGTTTCAAAAATATTTTTTTTCTAAACCGAATAGTTTGCGTGACAGACGCTTCTAAAGTGAAAAAAAGTTGGTCCCCCCCCCTCTAACTTCTAAAATAAGAAAATGAAAAATCTAAAAAAAACATATGATGTACATTACTATAAAAACTACCAACGAAAATTGTTTTGAACGAGATCTAGTAAGTAGTTTTTTTTAATACCTATTAATACCTAACTTTGCACCTAATTTATATGGGGCGCCATACATACCAGGTGCAAACTTAACTTAACCACTTAGGGATGGAAAGTGTTTGTACGGAACCCTCGGTGCGCGAGTCCGCCTCGCACTTGGCCGGTTTTTTTATTAGGTTTTAAAGACAGATAGCCCTTCACCTTCAGCCAAAAAAACAGCAAACTGTCATGACGAAAATTTAACAAGGAAATGATTTGAATTTGAATTTGATTTTGGGGAAACCATGGTTAAAATGGAAATGAATGGAAATGGAAAAAAATCAAGAACTGCGGCTTGTAGATAGTTTTTTTAAGGACTATCGTAATAAATAAAATATAATTGTCTTCAAAAAAACTTTACCTACCCTACATGGTACAAATGTTAAAATGTGATAAGTGATAATAACATACCGTCGACAAAATTGATTGTTGCAATAGTTATTTGTGCAACAAGAGAGCAAAGTTGTTTTTTGTAATGAGTGCTGATTTTGAGTCCCGAGCAAGCGAAGGATTCTACGTTTGAATCACGAGCGTAGCGAGTGATTCTATGTTAGAATCCTGAGTGTAGCGAGGGCCTCAACAGCACGAGATGCAAAAAACTTTGCTCTCGTGTAGCACACACAACTTTTCACCTCATCAGCGAGAACATATTCGACATTTTGTGTTTTTTCTTCCAACATAATGTTTATAGTCTTTGTTGCTGATTTCAATAATATTATTAATCAGAAAATAGATAAGTGCTGCTTAAAAAGGAATAAAAATATAATTTTCATTGAAATTATAATCAACCAACCAACACGGTTATTGTCATTATTTGATCAAATTGGAAGATTTAGCAGATACATGACGTGTTTATTTATAAATACATTATTATATTACGAGCTTTTGTTTATACATTGATTAATATTTTTACTCCTAAAACACCAAACAAAATATATGCAAAAGAAAATAACAATTACAATATGAACTCGATATTTTTTAAGGTACGTTTCGAATGTGCATCTATGATAAATGGCGAAATTATAAATTACATATATTTAACAGAAAGTAAATATAATTTACAATAAGTAATAAGGTGAAAAATCTTATTATATTTGAGCAATGATCAATTGTTTTATGTAAAAGGCACAATCATTTTAATATTCGGTCGTTAAATAAAAATATAATAAAGAAAAAAAAAATACGTTGCAATTAAAACTTTTTCGGGTGTTTTTAATGAATTTTTTGGTATAACGCGTATCCGAACTGTTCTCAATCGAGGTCGGATTCGAAAATCGAATTTCAAATTGATAAGTTTCTATCCCTCTCTTTTATATACATAATTATGAAAGAAACAGAGTGCATCGAGATTCAAATGATTAGAATTTTAAAATTAACCTGTGGCTGAAGAATGACAATTCGTGGTCAGATATTGAAAAAATTAAAAAGCTACTTTCTACTCACGCTCGAAACAAAATCGCATTTTGTTCACTGTTATCTGACAGCAAAATCGCCATGTTTGAGCTGGTGAGGTGAAAATGTATAATGTAGTCTCTAGCCTAGCTGCCTCTACTTCTTTAGATATTTATATTTTTCATTAATATACCGGGTGATCAATCCAAATGGGTCAGTAGGAAAAAGTCACCGAATATAAGAGATAGGGAAATCTGTTCTTACGAACCATGGCATCGATTTTAGATTTAATAAAAACTGCATTATTATATTTTTTATAAATGGCATACCTACCTAGTTTAATACATAACCCAGTCAAAACCTCTGTAAAGAATATTACAATACGTCATGCGATTACTTACAGAATTTTAACCAGGTTCAATTCTCGGTTATACATGAGGTTTAAAAAAAAATGTAGTTTGTATTAAATCTAAAATCGACTCCATGGTTCCTAAGAACAGATTTCCCTATCGCTTATTGTTTTCGTTTTCTCCGAACTAGACCATTTGGATTGATCATCCTGTAGAGGCCACAAGATTCTGTCACGTGGATTGATGCATGCAATCCGTAAAATTGGTTTACAAAAACCGAGGTCATAGCTGAATGGAATAGATGTCTAAGGCTGTACAATTACATAAACGTTAAAGGTATTTTTTTTAATTTTCACACTAAACTCATTTATTTAATGTATCAATACGAATTATCAAACGTTTGCTGACTTTTTACTGGTATTTTCAGGTCCAAATCCGTTCGCCACAAAACTGTTATTCAGCAACGAGAAATTTCTAGTGATGCCTGACCTGGCCCTCGAGGGCTACTCCACCCACGAACTGCTGAAGACGCTGAACCTGCCCCACATCCTGGTGACCCTGACTTCGGTTGCGCGCTTCCACGCCGCCATCGCCAATCTGGAGACCAAGAGAGGACTCGCTCTCCAACGCCCTTACTCCCTCATGGAGGAGCATGGTCATATCATCGACGAGAGAAATTTCCGTGACTCGCCCTGGATTCGCGCCGCCGCGAAACTCACTGCCAACATCATTCAACGTTTATCTAAAAAGTATAAAGACGCTATACCCGATCCGGAGCGCGAGCGGAGTGTTTTGGGCCAGTTCTTAGCGGGATGCGAAGACGTGACGGAGAGCTCAGACAGCCTAAACGTTGTGCTTCACAGGGATCTGTGGGTAAATAATATCATGTTTAAGTACGAAGACGACGCACCGACCAACGCAATACTCGTGGATTTTCAATTAGTGCGCTACGGACCACCCGCCTTTGACGTCATGATGTTATTATACATGACTACCTCTCGAAGTTTTCGGAAGCAGCACGAAGCAGAGGTCTTTCAGCACTACTTCACGATCTTCACAGAAGCTTTGACCTCCGAAACGAAACTCAGGCTAAAAGGATTGGGATACGACTACAAAGAGTTCCTGCGATGGGTGGAAGTGGGTCGGAGGTTCGGCATGGTCGGGACGCTGGTGTTATTCCCGCTCGTGCTCATGGACCCGGTGACGGCGAGCGCGGTGTTCGACAACCCGGCGACGTTTCACCGGGTGATGTACGAGGACCGGACGGATGTGGTACTAGGATATGCGCAACGCTGCCCCGAGTATGGAGAGCGGCAGCTTGAGATCACTGAGGAATTCGTCGAGAGGTGCCTATTACTGTCCTAATTAAACGCTTACTCGGAATAAGTTACCCCAGACTGACAACCTACTTGGCGTAGGCGTGCGTTTTAACGGAACGGACTCTTGGAACTGTATTGTTTGTATAAAGGATAATACTTAGATTTATTTTTCACTGACCAATTTGATACTATCTTTAGTTTCTAACTTATCGTGTTAAAGGTAAGCCACACCGGCTGCGTGTGCACGTTTGTATGCACACACGCGTTACGCGTACGTCATGCAGGCGGGCGGTACGGCGCGGTGGGCACAACGAATAAGGAACACGCTTCGTTCTGCACATGCATCCGGTGTGGCTTGGCCTTTATCTACAAAACGCTGGTTCGTATTAATGAACTATGTTGTTGTTGTGTGTTCGTAATGAATGTGTCTAGCCATTATAGTAGGATAAATAATCGAGCTGATACTTTCAGTCGTAGGAAAACATAAAAAAAAATAGTTATATAAATTCATAGTGATTTATTTTTTATATACACAATTTAAATACACAATCATCAAGCGCCTACAATAATATAATACGAGTACAATCTTCAATAGCATTGCTATTAAAAACGAACGGAAAGACTCCTTTATATAAAAATACTCCATGTTGGTTAGCCGCGAAAAGTAAGCTTAAACTTGCATTAGGAAGATAGGAAGGCACCTAGCTTAAAATTTCACGCACAATTAAATACTTTATTAATTTACTACATTAACCAAGAATTTCCTAATATTTATCTGAATAGTGCAAATCATACAAATATTACAAAGGTGAAAATTAGTGAGTGTGTTTGTAAGTTTGTTACTTCTTTACGCTCAAATGGCTGGTCAAATTTTCGGTCAAAATTCGGTATGGAGGTAGCTGACACCCTGGATTAACGTACCTATAGGCTACTTTTTAGGGTTCCGTAGCCAAGTCCGTCTGTCCGTCCGTATGTCACAGCCATTTTTTCCGAAACTATAAGAGCTATACTGTTGAAACTTGGTAGGTAGATGTATTCTGTGAACCGCATTAAGATTTTGATGCAAAAATAAAAAAATAATAATAAATATTGGGGGCTCCCCATACTTAGAACTGAAACTCTAAAATTTTTTTTCATCAAACACATACTTGTGGGGATAGATACCCCACAAGTACGAGTATGTGTTTGATGAAAAAAAAAATTATAGGATAGGTCTTTATTATGTATTCATTTTTAATAAAAGATTGTAACGTAGTCAGTGTAAAATATATTCTTTGACAAGACAAATCAATGACAGGAGTGACATTCAAAATCTGTTGAAGCATAGACAACATAACACCTCCGCCCTAAATGGTTACAGTGCCGAAGAGTCTTCAATTCATTTGTGGTATTATGGTGCCTAACATCTGATCTACGTGTCTCTTCCAGACCTCTCCAGAATCCATCTTGATTTCATAATGTACTCTGCCCAATACCTTGGCAACCGAACCAAACTCCCATTTTGTCTGTTTATTGGTGTAACTCCGTGCTTGAACTCTCTGACCTACGGTGAAATGCCGAGTTAGGGGCCTTTCATTTGCCGCCTGCGTATTTTCCCTCACATCTTCAGGGATCACTTTGAATTGTACGTGTAAAGCATTCCTTATCGGTCGGCCAAACATGAGTTCATACGGGCTTTTTGACGTGCTGGTGCTCGGTGTCCTCAGCAAGCGTTCTTTAATATCCAGGACTTTATCCTGTAGTTTGCCTGGCTTATCGGCCATGCTGTGGGGGGCTCTCTTGATAGTCTGAACATATCCCATCCTCGTCGCCAATATTATGTATTAATTTTTAATAAAAGATTGTAACGTAGTTAGTGTAAAATATACCATCAAAAACATAAATGTTAAATTAGAGCCAAGTTCTCGCATGCAACGTTGTCGACTTCGCCGACAAAAGAATTGAGATCTATATGGGCGCCAAGTTCTTTGCCCTAAATTTTTTAAATACATGGACATGCGACATACTCAATGCATTTATTTTACTTGGGGTGTAATTCAATATCAAGACTGGACTTGGCTAGTTTTTACATATAAATTTATATTATATTTGTCTAATCATTAACCTATTTTCGTAAAGGTATGTACGCAAGTTAGTGTACGTCCCTGTTACTTATACTGTTAGCTTGATAATAATACTATGTTACTTTGATAAAATTAAGTCAGTTTGTGAAAACTAGCCAAGTCAAATCTTGATATTGAATTACACCCCAAGTAAAATAAATGCATTGAGTATGTCGCATGTCCATGTATTTAAAAAATTTAGGGCAAAGAACTTGGCGCCCATATAGATCTCAATTCTTTTGTCGGCGAAGTCGACAACGTTGCATGCGAGAACTTGGCTCTAATTTAACATTTATGTTTTTGATGGGATCTCATTACTTTTTGTACAGAAATTATTATGATGTGTAAATTATTTAATAATTAATTGTTAATTACTTGTGTGTGTGCTATTCTAGTACATCTTTTAAACAAACAAAGAATTTTCCAAATCGGTTAGTACGTGTTGGATTCTTGTGTGTGTGTGTGTGTGTAAGAGAGAGAGAGAGAAAGAGTGTGAGCTATGCTAATACATCTTTAAAACAAAGAAAGAATTTTCCAAATCGGTTAATAAATGACGGAGTTCTGAGGCAAGAAGCATAAATAATAATAATAATTAAAAAAGTAAAAAAATCACTGTTTTCGATTTTTTTATGTGTACACACACAATTACCAAGCTGAATGCCAAATTTCACCTTTCTAGGTCACCTGGAAGTGGGTTAGGTTTTTGATTACTAGTCAGTCAGTCAGTCAGTCAGTCAGTCAGTCAGTCAGTGATAAAAATACCGTTTTTTGGACTTTAATATCTCAATACCTATTTCACCTATATTTATGAAATTTGGGGTTCTAGTTGTTCTAAAGGATCTTAATACATAAGCCAAATTTCATGTTTTTATGTTAAATAGATTTGGAGTTATTGAGGGGTCAAAAGTGGCTCCAAACGGTTCGTGTAATATAACACACGGCTGCTGCTCGCCAGTTCTTGGGGTGAACTTGGCTGGACACGCTGCCGCGTGTCTAGATTCTTTGACAAGACAAATCAATGACAGGAGTGACATTCAAAATCAGTTGAAGCATAGACAACTCGGTGCGCGAGTCCGACTCACACTTGGCCGGTTTTTAATGTAATAAATCGCGGGGCGCAGCTAGTATTAATTTAAGCCAAAGTGAATGAACAAAGTTAAAACCTAATACAACTGAATGCAGGTAGTTAAAACCAGCTTCATCGCAAACGGAGATATATAATTACCATGCGAAAGTCAACGTCTGATAATTTATTTGTAAACTAACTTTATGTACCTAGCACTGTGTTGTGTTTCGTGATAGGGATAAGGCGTTCAAATATTTGAGACGTAATGCATACTTTTTTTAAACTAAACACACAGACTAAATATTACAATAAAATAAAATATATAATGTGCCGGCCTTTGCATTTTAAGATAGCACAGCAAGTTAAGATCGATTTACAACTTAATTTTCAAGTGTTTACAATGAAGCGAAAAATTGAAAAGTTTCATGGTTCAGACAGACTTCGAACCTGCGTTTCCAAAGGCTTTCCGAACCAGTCCACTTGGTAGGACGCCCGTGTTGGCCTGGAAAGCCGTTTTCCGGGCCAACACGGGCGCGATTTTTCGCTTCATTGTAAACATTTGGTTTACGTTAGCAGACGTTACTGCTTTAACAAAAATAATTAATTTTCAAGCTTGGGAGTGGAGCCTCTGGAGCGTTGCGTCACGCTACAGTCTTACCGGGAGCGCACATGGAGCATGGCGCATGCTGCATTACTTATCCGATCAGAATTGTCACTTACATGCATATGGTCGTAAGTAAACCAACAGCCCACAAATAGGTTGTCCTGGACCGTTGATCCTTGCGTCACACAGCCTCGGCCGCGCATATGGCGCACACAGATCTGTGTCAATGCGCAGTTAAGAAGTATAGTTGCCAAGTGTTTCAGATATCATATTGTTGTTGTCATTACTGCCTCGTATTATGCAAATGGTAGCTTGATCGGGCAGATGCTAAACCCTGTCTTGGTTAGATAACCCCCGTCAGCTGTCCTGGAACGTTTCGTCACACAGCCTTCTCTGGCGCAGCCACACATATGGCGCACGCAGATCTGTGTCAACCGTAGGGCTGCCACTAAGGTTCTAGCTCGCTCAGAAACAAGGGCATTAATTGGTTATAGGGTGTGGTGACACGGCCGACCGACGCGTGAGTGCCACTACGACTGGCTACAAACTTGCGCCGAGCGCACTAGTGCCTAAGCTACTAAAGCAGTTCGCATCGCGTAGCGAGCGCACATCCGTCTTGTTGATATTATAGTATAGGTACACGGCGCGTAGAATTAAATTACCACTGTGGTCTATAATAAATTAACGCAATTTAAGACATATATGCTTTTTGTTTAGTAGTAGCTGTCGCAAGTGGCAACCCTGGTCAGATGGTCACGACAGCAACTAGCCATATCGGGAGAAAAATGTGGAATGGGCAACATGCGCGAGCACCACGCTCGGTTTTGCAACAGAGCTACAATGTGCGAGGAAAGACTAGGTTTGAGCCGCGATATCACCTGCTTGGTGAAGGTATTTAATATATTCTGCTAAGGGTCATTCTTGAGAATCGAATTCTTCATGTGATTCCCTTGGCGATTTTTATTTTTATCTTTTTTTACCTATTTGCTAGAAAATATGAAATTGTATTTAATTTTACGCAGATTTATCAAATAGGCACCACCTTTGCTCAATTTGATACAGAAATATACCACTTTATGTTTTCGCCGCCAGGGGAATAAGAAAAGATGACATGGGAATAAGAAAAACGCCAAAGGAATCATAAAAAAAAGTACAGGGGAATAATATTCAGATCAGTTTTTCTTAAATGAATAAAAAGTTTTACAAAGTGTAAGGATACAAAAATTCCCAGTGTTTTATTCGCATTAATTGGCAATTTTCTTAATAATCGAACCACCATAGTATAAAAATTGCTGGGGATAAGCATCTTCTCTTGAATGCAGCTCAAAATTATTTGAGACCTGCCGTTAGGTATATGGAATAAAATTCTAAATCAATGATTCAGTTATCTGCAACGCGAATTAAAGGGAAATTTATTTTCTTTTCATGAAAACGCAAGAAAACTGTGATTCCCTTGTTCGAAATTAGAACCAGAGGAATAAGAAAAAAGTATGTTTCTTGTCAATTCTGCCGAAACTAAAATTATTATAAGAACAACTATTAAGTCAACACATGCAGGCATTCATGTAGTTTTCTTTTTACTAAACACTATGTACCTATTGCAGATATAAAATTTTATATAAAAATTCAAGGGAATCAAAATCATAGTGAACCAAAGCCAAGTGAATCATATATTAGCCTTCATAGCTAAGAATTCCAGCAACTAGTCGCGACCATTCCCCGCATATCTGGAAGCGTTACTGACGTTTGCCAATCCCGGCCATTGCAACTGGTCAGATGACGTTTAAGTAGGGATGTGCGCCGTGTTGAATGAGGCACCAGAGGAATCATACCTTAGCTCTGGACAAACCTTTAATATAGATTATTTTTTAAATTACGATACACACAGCAACCATATTTTTTCTTCTAAATAAATAACTTATATTCTAATAATTTAACTCAATTCTATACTTTATTTCAATTCACAACATGTACTTTTTGGGGTAGTTTGTTAAAAAAATGGCGAATGGACGCACCAAGGGAATAAAGTTTCATGTGTTTAATATTTTTTTACAGTTAATTATACTTAACTTAAACAAAAAATAAATCGTGCTCCAGTTAGATTAGGTGCTAATGTAATATATAAAAAATACTATTGTCAATTATTTCAGTTGTGCGGGTACTTTATCCTTCTGGACGCTGTAAATTGAGCCTCTAGTATTTTCGAGGGACGGTTGGTGATGACACCGCCATATTCAATGCAAAAATGACGAATTCACGAATAATGAAGAACGTGATTAATGTGCATATTATGAATATGATTTTACTGTCTATATGGTGAATACGTTTCGGTCACTTTTAGGAGGTAACAGTTAAAGGTGCCTATTTTCAGGGTAGTAGATCCCGTGATCTGGAGCAACCAAAATTGAAGAGCGAGACGTTCTTATTTGTACGTAAGCCTACGCTTTTGTAACTATATGTTAACGTAAAATTTAATTAGATTTTGTGTAAGCCCGACAGCCCGTGCGGATGCTCCGCTGCGCCGGACAGACGTAACGTTGCGCTCGCGCAGATGCAAGGCCGCGCTCCTGCAGGGCTGGTTTTGTATACGCATGAGCGCCCAGGGAACAAAACGTGTGGACTTATGTTTGTGTGTAAGTTTAGGAATTTATGTTTGCTTGAATTTTCCCTATGTTTGTGTGTCAACATTGAGACAATGAACATTCTTACGTGGTGGTACCAAAACAGCTACAATTTACGGAAATGCTACGTAATAACATACACCAGACATGCGAAGAATATTTTCTTCTGAGATAACCCAAATTTTAGCAAGTATTAGCATTCTATGAATGTCACCTGCGGCAATACTGTTGTCATCTTACTTAATCACGATATAACTAGTTAAATGGCAAAGTAACTATCTGCCACTTTCTGAATGGTATATATGTGGATGAAAGAGTGACAAATATTTTCTTTTATCGCGTAACTGTAAGTAACTGGACCATGGTAGGCCTACTCAATAATTATTGCTCCGGGCGCGTCAGTCACGCGCTGGGGCTACATTTCTCATCAAAGTTGATGTTCATTATCATCCGACAACAGCCTGCTCACGCAATATGGCGCCCAGCAGAACTGCCACTGCCCCTCTAAAACATTTACTTTTCACTGAACAGTAATGATAAACACACAGGGGAGGCTGGGGTCACAGCAGTGCTGGAGGTGCTGGAGTGGGCAGCCAGGCCGCCGCGCGCCGCGGGTGCAGGCTGCAGGGTATACCTACGCGATAATACCTCCTCTCGCCGACGACGGGGCTGCGTGTATATGGCATGACGATTCATGCCTGCGCGTAAATTAGGGCTACCATATGTGACTACCTACGTTGCTTTTTACTCTACACATTTTTCTGTGGGTCTGTGGGCCGGTGTGAAAGTTTGACCACCAAAAGTTGGAATAAAACCATTATTGAATATTTTGTGTATTTTCTGCCCGGAGAATATCTCACTTCCTGGCCAACTCAAGACGTAAAACTTTATAGACAAACCACGGGCGGTAATAAGTAAAGCCCCAGATCGCATATTCGTTATAACGTGATGATATTGATAATTCCATCTATATGTTATAATGTGATATGCAATAAATGATTCTATTCTATTCTATTGAAAAGTCGAGGGAGCACTAACCCAAAACTAAAAATCACGATGTGATTAATGACAACAAATGTATAATTACCTACTTGTTAATTTAATAATAATTTAATATAATGTTTATTGTATTACGACAGGACTTGCAAAATGTATATTTTTTATTAATAAAGATCTGAATCTGAACACCTGCGATCTGGCACATTCACTATTTCCCCGCCCTAGGTATGTAATATAATAAATACTATTATTATACTGCGTTTTCTTTAACTTTAAGCACAATGCAGAGAGGCACTTTACAAAGCGAACTCATTTGAAAATGGCAATACTTTTAAATAGTTTTTGGGTACTTAGTACATAATCGTAGATAGATAGTTTCGGTCTCGCCATGAAAACCTGTTAATATGATTATTTCTAAAATCCTTATCGGGAGTTAGATGCGTTTGTAACGCAGGCGCAACTTGTCCCGACTGACCCTTGCCTAGGCCGAGCACAACTTAAAGACGTTCAATGCAATACTCTGTCTAAAAATATGTTCGTAAGAAAATTATATTCACTTGTGATTTTGATACAGATTATTTTATTTCACATTTTTATTGTACATTTTCACTATACCCGGACCGCAGCAGGGGAAACCTATAAGTGGTACGTATAAGGACGAAACCCAGACTACAAGCAGCCGGCAGCCCTGGGCAAGCCGCGCACGCGCATCAGTGGGGCAAGGGCGGCTTGTCGCCCTACACGGCGCGCGGCGCCGGCGCAGGACCCGCGCGCAAGCGGGCTTTACTGCAACTGCCATACATTTTAGATGAGGTGTTCAATAATTAAGATAAGTTCTACCTTCTAATCCAATTTTGCTAAAAACTGTAGGGCGGTGTAGTCGCGCTTACGAATCAGTGTATGGTTTTCCATCTCTTTGGGCTTTCCCTGAGTAACCGAAAACTTGGAATAAATACGCCAAAAACGAGAGTCTTCATACAACAGACTTCCGAAAGATGAAGCCGCTTTTGGTTTCATGTGTGCGTGTCTACGAACCAATCATAGAGAGGTGTTGCTGACGTTGTGACAGATGCGCAATTGCGCACACGGACGGAACTTAGCCCGTGGCTAACCGAAACTGGCTTCACTTTCAAGCGCTTACTAGTTTCTTGGCGTATTCATTCTAAGCCTGAAAATAAACGAATTTACCTACCCTATTACTTAGTTTAAGATGCAATGGTTATAAGCTGCTGAGTGTTGTGACAGCAAGCATATACCATCACTATCCTACCTATATGTTCATATCCAATCCAGTTTCCATAACATTTAGGTATGTCAAAAGCCTTCAACCTTCACGGTGCTTCAAATAAAACAAATTTAGGCCTATCTTTCATCAAATCTCAGCCTCGAGTGTGCCAAAATGGAAGAAAATTAATCCATTGCACGCAGTAAACCCCAAACGAGTTGACGGCGCGGCGCCTGGCGAGGAACGCCGCGCTACAGCTGGCCGGTATAGGCACTTGCTCTTGTACAGGTAGATATAAGCAGTGCCTTAACTAATCCGATTTTGCTAAGAACGATTTTGCTAGTAACTTCACTGGAGAAACCCCTCGTATGAGCTTATAATATACACAGAACAGGGGAGGCTGGCCTATTATTGAAATGTGTAAGTATGCCCGCTGCAGAGTACCTAAGTAATATAGATTTGGTCAAAAACTGAAGCTCATCTTTAATCATTATTTTTTTATCTCATTTCATTATCATCGGCGTCTAATTTAGAAGACACATGCTATATCACAATAAGAATCCAGTACCTAATACAGTTAGCCTACGGTGTGACTCTGCACATCAATTACATTAGGTACGCACAAAAATTGCCCTACCACGTTATGACTTATGAGTTATTTGTCTAGTTTTGAAGAATAATGAGATATGTGTTTTAATCGTTTGCTGTTCAAAGCGGCTACTCCGAAGTTCGAAACTCTATCTCCTACTATCCCTTTCAATCTCCTATCATACAATATTTGAATGAGAACACGATACCAGGCTATCCCCACGCGTTTCGA
This sequence comes from Apotomis capreana, assembly GCA_947623375.1. Classification (NCBI taxonomy): domain Eukaryota; kingdom Metazoa; phylum Arthropoda; class Insecta; order Lepidoptera; family Tortricidae; genus Apotomis; species Apotomis capreana. Next base: position 25,871,330 of record OX392512.1, on the reverse strand, counting down.
CCGCGCGAAACATTCCGATCTCTAAGTGGCTACCCCGCGTGACAAAACTTCAGTGGGCTTGCCACGCCTCGCGGCGAGCGGACGGCGTACAGTTAACGTTTCCCGCGCAACCTGTGCTGTACGATGTAGAAAAATAAAAGTCGGGCATATTGTTTTTGCGGCAACAAAGACGATTGAAAATGATTTCATTTGTTCCAGAACACATTAAACTCTCCGGAATAAAAGATATTGTTTAAGAATTAACGTTTACTGGGGCACTATTAACGCGTAACTATTAAAGTCTGGGTATTTCTCTAAAAATCTTTATGGGGGCGCCTATCTTTTTTTCGAATTAATTGTGTTGGTTTGATTCCATGCTGTGTTGTTATTACTGAATGTTTAGTTATACAATCAATAAGTAAAATATTTAAAGATTCACTCTATTATTCCTTATGTTTTAGAAACACGATTACTTGTAGTTTCCTCGATAGTTTTTTTTTTTAAAGTTACCTCAAAAAAGCAACATAAACCCTTAGTATGTCATAAATACTGCAGGGAAAGTTATCAGTTTTTTTAATAATAACATAACGAGATGTTAACTATAATGTATACATCTTACATTTTCAAAATCTGTATTATTTTAATAATTAAACCGAAATAACATGATTTCCGCGCTCCCAGCAGAGATGGGCAAAAGTTAATCGATTAACGATTAAGATTAACTTTTTTAATCTCGATTATTAAAATTGACGATTAGTTAATCTAATCGTACGAGTTCCGATTGATTTAATCTCGAAAGATTAAGTTAATGGTCGATTAATTTTTAGCGATTAAATTTTTAATCGATTAATTAATTCGATTAACTTTCTCTCGATTAATATTAGGAAAAATAAGATAAGACTTTTTGTAAGTCTAAGTCCCTGCCTAGAACTTCTTAGAGTACCGCACTATAAAAACCATCTCGTATTACTGTAACAAGAGGGAAGAGGGAAGAGCGGAGAGGGAAGAGCGGAGGGCGGAGAGCGGCGATCGGAGAGCGGAGAAAGGCGTGCGGAGAGCGGAGAGTGGTGTGCCGAAAGCGTAGTGCAGCGTGCGGAGAGCGGCGTGCGGAAAGCGGAGAGCGGCGTGCGGAGAGCGTAGTGCAGCGTGCGGAGAGCGGAGAGCGGCGTGCGGGGAGCGGAGAGCGGCGTGCGGAGAGCGACGTGCGGAGCGGAGAGTGGCGTGCGGAGAGCGTAGTGCAGCGTGCGGAGAGCGGCGTGCGGAAAGCGGAGAGCGGCGTGCGGAGAGCGTAGTGCAGCGTGCGGAGAGCGGAGAGTGGCGTGCGGAGAGCGGAGAGTGGCGTGCGGAGAGCGTAGTGCAGCGTGCGGAGAGCGGCGTGCGGAAAGCGGAGAGCGGCGTGCGGAGAGCGTAGTGAGGCGTGCGGAGAGCGGAGAGTGGCGTGCGGAAAGTGGAGAGCGGCGTGCGGAGAGCGGAGGGCGGCGTGCGAAGAGCGGAGAGCGGCGTGCGGAAAACAGAGAATGGCTTGCGGAGAGCGGAGAGCGGCGTGCGGGGAGCGGAGAGCGGCGTGCGGAAAGCGGTGTGCGGAGAGCGGCGTGCGAAGAGCGGCGTGCGGAGAGCGGCGTGCGGAGAACGGAAAGCAGAGAAGCGGAAAGAGGGAACGGTCGGATGCAAAGGTAACCGAACGTAGAGAATGGTGTTCAATCGTCCTGAAGTGGGCAACCCAGTGGGAATCGGGTTGTCTGGACGCCACGCCTCTGCTGACTGGTTGACCAAACGAGCGAAGGCACGAGAAAAAGCTAGCGTTTACATAACGGAGGCAACCCTAGCGCACATTCCAATGACGTTGCGTCATCCGCGGGTGGGGGCATCGATAGCGGTGGCAACGCCTGCCGTCCAAACAAGTGGGGTATCTGTTACGTAGTAACTTGTATATAATCTGTGACGATACGAAGTTCGAACATTGGAGTAACCCTCCTGGACACTTTTTTCAGTACAAAAAGTAGCTTTAAAAGTTATGAAATTGTTTGAGTAAAGGTACTTATTAAAATTTTCACACAAATTCCATACCTATTAACGGAGAGTAACTTAAAGAGCCAAAAGACTAATAGCAAAGAAACGAACACGCGTTCAAATTTTATACGTAAGTACACGTATACAAAGTTGAGATACTGGTAATAATATTTTAATTGTACGTTTGCCATATAGGAGAATAGAATGATCGCTCCAAATATGGCGTTCTCAAGTTAATTAGAACTTAAGTCGCAAACAGGAAAATACATTTCTCGCAGTTTGTCGCCGGGCCCTGACCTCATTGCAATGGCTTAAAAACAAGTATGTTACTGAGGCATTATTACAACTACATTTTTTAACACATTCGCCAAAAACCGTGACTTATTTTGAACTAAGAGGTATCTGTTTTTGGCAGCGTCACCTAACAAGCAATCGAGTTGGTCACGTACTCGTAGTCACTTCCTTAGTTTTCTTCTAATCCATAGTCTCTAGTTTACTGCTGAAAAAGCTAGGATTCGTAAATATAGCAATAACGGAGAACACATGTCCCCATGGAACTGTGGTTACCTTGACACAGGGAAAAAACCGAAAGCAATGATTTTATATGTTACGTGTACTCAAATTCTCGTCATTCTTAAATAGTATTTAGCTTGCTTAGTATAGCTTGCTTTTGATGAATTGGAAAGGAAACCCAATGTAAGTAGGTACATTCTTAATATTGGCGAAATCATCAATTTGGTATAATGAATTTCCCTATCATGATGTATTTGCACTAACATTCGTCACGGATGAAACCAGAAGATAATGCCACCTCAGTGAAGCAGATTAGGTAAAAATCGCGACGCAAATTTGGCAAATGCAGGAAGCCGTCATCCATTAACAGAGTCATTTGTCGCCGTGTCACTCTCGCTCGCTAGAAAGTGATTTATCGCTCCCACTGATACCCTTTTATTCGCAAACAATCATTTATGTAACGGCACTTAGCGAACTTGATACTGCCAGTTTGATTTATAGCGCAATCTCTCTTTTCGAGAAACTGCTTGGTTTTTATATCCTGACGATAAGTGGATTATGATATTTATGGTTAGTTAATGGCTATTAAAAGTTTTGCAGATGATATGTTTTGCCGAAAATCTATCATAACTGATCTGCGACGTCGTTATTTCGATGTGAATAAATATGAGCACTTACAAAATTTAAAAAAATATGTCTAAGTTGTTGTCAGACCATAGAATGCCCAAATATTCTAAATAATATTTTTTTGTTTCATAGAATCCATTAAAGTCTATGAATCGGGACATTCATTCTTCAAGAGAAGAGTTATTATACCTAAATAAATACCCGTGATAAATACCTTAGAATGTAATGAAATGTCAATTTATGTTGCTATATACGTGAGATCCTATAATTCGCTACGTGTTGCTAATTATGTCACTATTGGCAAAAGTTAAGCTGTTGGTTATCCCATGTACGAGTATAAATAAATAAATAAATATGTCTTGACCAAATCTTCCGGGGACTGCGGCTGGCTCGACGCGGCTCGCATTACCGATCCGCTCTTTGGAGTAGGAATAGATACGGCAAGAGGAAAAATAGTCTCACATATTAAGTATAGCTCCGCAGTATGTTTTTTAACCCACGCCATATTGCGGATCTTTAGTGGTACTCATTTATTTTACTGGTAACGACAAATTTTTGGTAACTGACGTTGAAAGTCGGTGAATGTCACTGATGTAAACAAAGCGAAAACGAGACTAAATATTCCGCAAATTTCAAGTATTTTTTGTATAATACAGTCAAAACTATCCACTGTAATGAAATTCAAGTTTTTTTTCAACAGGATTCAGTATTTATTTCGCAAGAAGAACGAAGGATTGACCTTCCGGTAAACAATTTTACGTTTTCAACCCCCATTTTAAAACATTTAGAAAAACAGAATCACAAAAATAATCTATAATTAACAAACCTACTCACAAAATTTCATGAAAATCGGTTGAGAAATGCGATCTCTAGGCGAGAACTGCCGGAAACCCAGACATCCAAACATACGGACGTACAATATTTTTTAAGCCACTCTAAAACCGAGACGCTGCGCTCACTCAGTCAATTATAACAGCGGAACCCAGGGAAAGAGTTCGTTTGTAAAGCTAGGTATTCGAGTTAATTATTTAAAGAATGACTCAGTGCCAACTCTACCCTTCAGCCTCATCGATGAAAACAATAATGTAACACGAGGCGCCGGTGGCGAAACTAGGTGCGCCCTGCGGCTGCGCTTGCGACACGCAGTGCAGTGTCTCACACATGGCTTACCTGCACCCTGTTACCCGTGAGGGCGTGCTACATATATGCAGTTGCTGAATCTATTGCGTACTTGGGAATCCTTGAAAATATATTATATTTTGACGACGCGGTTGGCGCAGTGGTTAAGCAACTGCCTACTGAGCTGACGGTCCCGGGTTCGAATCCCGGCAAGGGCAAATATTTGTGTGATGAACACGAATATTTGTGCCTGGGTCATGGATGTTCTATGTATTTAAGTATTTATTTATCTATATAAGTATGTATATCGTCGCCTAGTACCCATAACACAAGCCTTCTTGAGCTTAATTTGGGACAAGGTTGATTTGTGTGAGGTTGTCTGATATTTATTTATTTATTTTATTTATATTAAGATTCATCTATGGCCGTAGTCATATAACGCGACAAAAGTGTTGAACTGTAAATTCAGCCATCACATCTAAGTGTGGTCTGGGATATCATTGTTCAATCCGTCAGTATAAGGTGATGTGTTTACATATTAGTGACTGAGGATAGTCATCATCATGACATGTATCATGACTGCAAAAAAATATCACTCCAAACCCGTAAGACCGCAAGGCAGTCTGGGTCAAACGCAACCAAATCAGCTTATTACTGAAGGTAGATTTCCTTAGAAGAGAAAAATCCTCCTTGGATTTTGATTTTCCAAAAGAGGCTCTTAGTCCCCGATAACACCTTTTTTGAACAGGAGCAAAAATTTACGCGACCCCTCTCCCCTGCTAGGCGCCTTGTTATATTTTTTGTCGGCAAATATGTATGTGAATTTCAAATCAGGTCATCGCGTGGTGCAACAGATCCGAAGGCCCGAACTCTTTGCGCGCGCGCTGTCAGTGTCACGTACCGATGACTATCGCAGGCGCCGCCGAGAGGAACCGCTCAGCCGTGGCACAACTGATCCTTTATCTGTACGCTGATGTAATAATATGAATGCCGTATCTTTTATAATATCATATTGCGTAGTCTCATTTAATCACACATACGCGTGTCTACATACTTAGTAGTAAAATTGCAGATTATTACTTAAGATACAGGTAGACTTCATTTGATGTTTCCCTAATTATTACTTACATAACGCAAATCTGTTATTTAGTCTACCGTTTATATCGATATTAATCTGTTCAAAATTATTAGCTTTTCTTATATAATACTTGCAATAGACGGTATCATTTTCTAGTTACCAAGAACGTAAACATTGCCATGCCTTAACAATAACACGGAAAAGCACCAGACTGCGTGCACGCAACTAAATATCTTTAGTACATTCAAAATCAACGCTCTCCTTCACACCCTCGTCCTTCAAAAAGAGACAGAATACATACTTTAGTAAATTTTCGACAGGTTGTAGCGAAAGTCCCTGACGCGCACGCGCGCTGCATCACGACGACGACGCGCGCGTCGCTTCCTTACTAGTACATACCAGCTGCGTTGCATACAGAGTGCATGTCTGGTGCAGCAGTGATGACGTCACTTAAATTGGTCTGTTCCGCAGATATAGACAGGCTTTTAGACAGGCTTGTTTTGTGTTTGGTTGAAGACAATCCGGACATGTAACTTTACCCCACAGTAGGTATGATCGAATGTAGGATACTTTGTCTGATAAGTAAATTATATCCTGGATTCCAAACCTCTGAATAAGTTTGCTATAGTCTTTGAATGACTTTCAAAGATAGTGATAGTGATAGTTATTTATTCATAAACAATGTACATTGTGTTTGAAATATAAGTCTTACAATACAATATTTGAGAAAGAACACGATTAAAAATAATACTAAGTACACATACCTAATAAAACATTAACTATTTTTTCAACGCATTATAAATGATACATTAATTCCAACTTATTTACATTCATTACGCAAAAATAAAAAATAAAAACATATACTTACTTCCAATGTCCCATTGCTAAAATTCTGTGCATTATATAATGTCAATAAAAAAACAATTTAAAAAACTACCTACATTTCAATAAAAACTATGTCAAACAAAACTATAATAATCATACATTTGTCCTACCGAAATCTTCTACTGAGTACAAACATTGTGTAAGCAAGATATTTTTTAGTTTGTTGCTAAAGGTATTACTGTTTGTGATTGACTTCAACTCCAAGGGCAGTTTATTAAAAAGATGAATTCCCTGATAACTCTCAGTATGCTTCACTACTTTAAGTTTGGTTGCTATGGTTTGAGGCAAGTCCTTTCTTCTAGTGGCCAGTCTTGCTTCCCTTTCCTCTGATGTTTCCCTTCTATTTAAGTGGGTAACTAGGTCCTTAAGTACTACTAGTATATAAAGGCTGGGGACAGTTAGGATGCCAAATTTTATAAAATACTCTCTACAAGAAGTTGACTGAGGTACTCTTGCCATAATTCTAATGGCTCTTTTTTGAGCAACAAAAGTAGATTGGACGTTATATTGATAGCTAAGAGTCTATATCGATTGATTTTCTCTTGAACAACCGTCAAGTCAATCCTTAATTATTGCAACCACAGTAGTAGGGATTCGCCGATACTACGATACAGGGCGGACGGGCCTGATGGGCGGCATCCAGGGCCGATTTGGCGGACCACCAAACCTAAAAAAAAAAAAAAAAAAAAAAAAAAAAAAAAAAAAAAAAAAAAAAAAACAAATAGCCCCCTACTTAGAGCGTTTGGAATAGGTCCCAGTACGCTCAGACAGCTCTGTCAGGACTTACAGAACGCCCTACGCTAACAATGCAACACCTTCCCCGACCCATCGACCCTTTTCTATTGTCTACCCGAGCTCGGGTTTTATTGCCCTCTCGGACGCCGAGCTCACTTTTATTACGGTCTACTATTGTTTCCCTCTTTTATATTTCTCTTTGGCTTCAACTGCCTACAACTTCCTTTGCAAACGGTATACATCTTTTAAGAACATTCTTTAGGTAAAGCTGGACAAATACCTAAACATCTCATACCTAAACTATCAGACTAGGTCCGCCACCTTGGTTCTTATTGGAATCGCTGTTTCAACCCAGCCTGTCTCACATCGTCTCTTTACTCCAAGGTTTCTTACTACGTGATGTGTGCTACGGTGTACGTATCACTAATCTAAGCTAACCTATGCTAGATCACAATTCTAACCTAACCTAACCTAAGCTACAGGACTACGCCCAGCTAACGCAGGATACGTTACCTGTCTACTTAACTTCAGGTAGCCTTACTTCAAAGTATGTATTTTGTTACTCACTACATATGCTGCATTTCGAACGTTGTTCTATTTATATATTTTATCTTGTTCAACTTAACATTACTTCTAACTTAACTATCACCTAACTTCGAAAACTTAATTTTGAAGAACTGCTTTATTTACTTACCTACTTAAAACTAGCTACGAGCACAGTACAGTTGTTTTGGTCTTAAGAACGCTGTTCTAACCTAACCTAACCTTGCATAAATTTGAGTACGTACTCAATGTTACTTTCATCTCTTTTTTGTAATAACCGACTTCAAAAAGGAGGAAGTTCTATGTAAAAATATTGCCTGTAGCATAAGGATAATACGAATCTAATCTTACAATAGTAATGCGGTATTTTATACAGTAATAACTGCTTCAAAACTATACTAACTTATTTAAGCTGTAAGTTAAAAATACGAGTTCTAGTTTTGCATATTTATTTATTTCGTCAAATATTATGTTCTTGAATAGATGCTTAAGAAAATACCTGAATAAACTTTGTAACTTGTACTAACGTGTATTTGTAGTAGGCTGAACTAAACTCGTTGATTTTTTAATTTGTTTGTTGGGTCCATATTGTTTGTAAAGATTTATGACAGGTTTCTTCTCCGAATCATCAAAAGATTCGAAAGTCTATTATAAATTTTATTACTGTTTGTTGGTGGCTGTTGGGCGCGGTACAAACTAGTCGAAACGTGATTTTAACGGTAATCTATTGTCACATCCTTATAAAAGCCGATGGACAGTGACGATCTATAAGTATTCAGAACCGAGTCGTGCTTGTTACCAGAGCTCTCTCAGTGTACAGTGACATAGTGTTGAATCGTGCTACAGTGCTTATAAAAAATGGCAAATGTAAGTATGTACTATTTTTTATAAAATATGTATGTAGTATTTTTATGTACTATTTGTTTAACAGTGTTTTTTTTTTCTGTAACTTGTGTTCATCGTGTTACTTGTTAAGTGTGTTAATCGGATGTATAACTTATTGTTGAATATTGTTACAGTTCACGGAAAACACTTTCAAGAATTTTTATTACCCTGAACCTGAACATGATGATTCAGGGAGTGATGAAGAAGGCACACTCGGTTTTAAAGTGAAACAAGCCATAGCGAAGAAACGTCCTGCAAATAGTATCGAGAGTTTCTTTGAAAAACCGCAGAAAAAAGTGAAACCAGTGAAGAGATCTTCCAGTGTGTCGCAAAGTTCCCATACCGGTGTTGCTTACCTATCTTCGGGTAAAGACGATGCTGCGTATGCATCACACCTTATTAAGATAGAAATATACGATCTTGAAAAAGTTAGGAACATCGCACCAGAAGAGCACTGGAAGCACGCCGATGTGAGATTAAAATCTTACATCTCAACTGAGCAAGATCCACAGCTTGAGACTGTCCGTGATGTGATATACAACATAACGAAAGACATAGCTTCAAAGGACACTTGCGTGAAATATTTTATAAACAATACGAAAAAGTAAACTAAGTGTTTGTGTAGTTTTAATACTAGGTTAAAACTGTATTTATTATATAAGACATTAGATAATATTTTATAACATACCCTTGTGTACTACTAGTATTATATATTTCTTACTGCTTAAACAACAACTTTTTGTTATTCAAAATTGTTAAGACTCGTTTTATAACCACATGTTGTAATTTGTTTTGTAGCCTAATCATATTGATCTATTTCCCTTTGCAAATGTATAAAAGTCTCCACCCTTTAATATAAAATCACTAAGCTACGTTTGTTATTTTAAGGAAAAAATTTGTTGTAATGTAATCACTATTTTCTTAGACACATCTCACGATGGACTGTTTAAGCTGTGATGTTTACGATTCCGAGCTCGTCAGGCTATGCGAAGAAATTGAAAGTGATCAAGAAATGTATGAGATCGGGGAATTACTAAGCCAGCTGCATAGTCAAGGGTGAGTACTCTTGTTCCAACCTGTTATATTGTTTATTGATATTGTACTTGTATATTTAGACATGCAATTTAAACAGTTTATTCTTGTTCAAACTTGTACAAAACCATTGACCAGTGTCATTGAGTTGTTGCCTTTTTATGGCTCAGTTTCATTGTTCTCTGTTGGGTGGGGATCCTGGAAGGTTCTTTATAAGCGACGTCTCTGGTGTAGAAATCATTCATTATTCCAGTTACTGTGTTTGTGCTAGTACTGTGTCTGTGTATTGTACAAAATACTGTTTTAAAAATGGTGCTTGGATACTTTCATATGGGAACTAGTTTAACCCACGACAAAATTGCAGTTTTAAGCAAAGGATTCATTTTAAAAGTATTTCATAGAAACATAAGATTGTGGTATATTGACAATCAATTACCTCAGGCGCTTTTGGAAGATGAAGATATTATACCCTATTACACACCATGTGATGGGCATATCAATAAGTCGATGCATAACTTGTCATCAGATGTCATTGATGGTGTTTTAACAATGCAGGCATATTGCCAGCAATGTCGAAAAAACTTAAGTTAGTATAATGATAATAATTTAATCATTGTTTTGAAGTTTTAAATCTTGTATTAAATACTAACGTTTCACTTTTTCTATTACAGATCTAACCAAGTAGGACGGGGGAGAAAAAGGACAGCTACAAGTACGGGTGCAGAAGTACCAGTGAAGAGAAACTACCCTTCCAACAGTCGTGATATGTCTACATCCTCAAGCGAAGAACCATTATCCGATGTCAATGTAAGTACAAAAAATAATTCTGAAATTGAATGTTCGGTGTGTAAAAAGTTCGTGTCAAAAAGATATTTTGGTAACCATTTAAATAGTAATATTCACAAAAATAATGTGTTGAGATCCGATAGTGAATATGTTAATGTCCAATTAATTGAAAATGCATTCAAAAACAGAGTCGCTACTTACAGAATATTATTTAATGAAATGGATCACCAACCTCTTGATCCCGAAACTATTTTACAAAAACACAAGGATAAGATCTTTACATTATTAGATCGTTCACTTAACAAACATCACGCTTTAAAAGTAAATTTTATTCTTAATGCAAATTTTACACAAGATACCAAACAATTAAATAATACATTTGATTTCCAATTAAGTAATAGTATTGTTGATATCAGCACTGATAAAGCTGCTGTTTTTACGTCCCTAGTAAATGAAATTGTGATAAGGTTGTCAAACTTTGAAAGAAAAGATAGTGGGTGGAGTTTAGTAACATTTAATCATATCGATCTCAATATTAACAAATATAATCCATTACGCGGCTCTTCTTTTATCGAATTACCTCGTGATATAAAAAATAAAAAAGCGGTTATTAATGTAAAAAACAATGACCATGAGTGTTTTCGATGGGCTGTATTGTCTGGTTTATACGAACCCAAAAGTCATTCAAATATGGTCAGTTCATACATATTACATAAGAATAAATTGAACTTTGAAAATTTAACTTTCCCATTTAAACTGGGAGATATCCATAAATTTGAAAAAAATAATGATATTAGCATTAATGTATTTGGTCTGGAGTACAACTCTCAAAACAAGAAACACGATGTTATAGGCCCACTACATTTAACTAAATTAAAAAAGTCTAATCACTTAAACTTGTTGTACATAACTAAAGATAACCAAGGACATTATTGTTTTATCAAAAATTTATCGAGGTTAGTGTCTAAGCAATTGTCAAATGCACAACATGCTGTTCATATTTGCGATGGTTGCTTAATTAAATTTACATCACACGAGAGACTAAACCAACATCAAAAAAACGACTGCTTCCACGTATGCACAAACTTACCATCCGAAAAAGAAGACACAAGAAATTGGTTTAACGAATATGTTCCATCGAATCAAGTTACTTTTAATAATTATGAACGACAATTAAGAGTACCTTTTGTTGTATACGCTGATTTTGAGGCATTTTTAAATCCAATTCAATCCTGTTCTAACAACCCCAGTACATCTTCTACTACCAATATTCAAAAACATGAAGTTTATAGCTTCGGTTACTATATTAAGTGTTCTTATAATGACAAGTTATCTGTGTACAGAACATATACAGGTGAAGACTGTGCAAAAACATTTATGAAAGTCATAAAAGAAGATTTAGAAACTATTTGTAAAAGTAATGCGTTTGCTAAAACTTCTTTCCCTCTAACAGATGCTAATAAGGTAGACATTATGCAAAGCCATGCTTGTTATATTTGTGATAGAAATTTGAATGATGACTCAACCGTTTCTTATAATTATCATACTGGACTTTACGAAGGCGTTGCACATAAATTTTGTTCTGAAAAATACAAACCACCCAATTTTGTACCTGTATTTTTCCATAATTTGAGCAATTACGATAGTCATTTTATTGTACATGGACTTGGTCTTGAAGATGGTGACATAGAACTAATCCCACAAAATAAAGAAAAGTATATTTCGTTTTCTAAGTCTTTACAAGTGAATAATCGTGTTGTAAAATTGAGATTTGTCGATTCTCTTAAATTTATGTCGAGTAGCTTGGATAAATTAGCTAAAAACTTGACTACTGACCAATTTTACGAATTGAAATTGAACTTTCCTCGTGAAGAAGACTTTAAACGTCTAATACGGAAGGGTGTCTATCCATATGAGTACATGACTTCGTATGATTCACTGAAATTAACTTCGCTTCCTACACAGGATCAATTCTATAGTTCTCTTACTGACAGTCACATTTCCGAAAACGATTTCCTACATGCTCAAGATATTTGGTCTCATTTCCAATGCAAAAATATGGGGGATTATTCCAATCTTTATCTGAAAACAGATGTTTTATTACTAACTGACATATTTGAAAATTTTAGAAATGTGTGTCTTAAGACATATGGTTTAGATCCCGCCCATTATTATACCGCGCCTGGAATTTCCTTTGATTCGATGTTGAGGACTACCAAAATAAGTTTAGAACTTTTAACAGATGTCGACAAAATAGCTTTTATAGCGAAAAACATTCGAGGAGGGATTTCCCAATGTAGCAACAGACATGCAAAAGCAAATAATACATTTATGGAAGACTATGATCCAAATACTCCTTCATCTTTTCTCATGTACTTAGACGCAAATAATCTCTATGGGTGGGCTATGTCACAATGTCTTCCGTCTGGCAAATTTGAATGGGTAAATAAAGATACCGATTTCAATGTTTCAGACGATGCTGAATATGGGTTTATATTAGAAGTTGATCTAGAGTACCCCAAGGAATTACATGACTCTCATTCAGATTTGCCGTTCTGTCCAGAAAATGTATGTCTAGGTGATTCTAAAGAAAAAAAATTGATTCCCAATTTAAACAATAAATATAATTATGTATTACATTACAGAAATCTTAAACAATGTTTAAAAAATGGGTTGCGTTTAGTGAAAATCCATCGTGTGTTGAAGTTCAAACAATCTACTTGGTTAAAAAGTTACATAGATTTGAATACCCGAATGCGTTCGCTGGCGACATCTGATTTTGAAAAAGATTTCTTTAAACTTATGAATAATTCTGTTTTTGGTAAAACAATGGAAAATGTCACGAAACGTGTGAATGTTAAATTATTAAGCCACTGGGAAAATCGCGGAAAATCCCAAGGGGTACAGTCCTTAATATCTAAACCTGAATTTCATAGTTTATCAATATTTTCTGAGAATTTAGCTGCTGTGCAATTGAAAAAAACAAAAATCTTTTATAACAAACCAATTTACCTTGGATTCTGCATTTTAGATCTATCGAAAACTTTAATGTACGAATTCCACTACAATTATATGAAATACAAATATACGGAAAATCTCAAGCTCCTTTACACGGATACTGATAGCTTAATATATGAAATAAACACTGCTAACTTTTATGAGGACATTAAATCTGACCTGAACTTGTATTATGATACATCTGATTACCCACCCAACAATGCATATGGTTTACCATTACTAAATAAAAAGAGGTTAGGTTTTTTTAAAGACGAAAATAATGGCAAAATTTTGAAAGAGTTTGTTGGTCTTAGATCAAAAATGTATGCCTTAGATGTTCAAAATAGTGGTATTATATCCAAAGCTAAAGGAATAAACAAGTGTGTTACCAAAAAATTAACCCTTAACGACTATAAAAGTTGTTTATTTGATAGAAATATACAACATGCTCAAATGTTACGATTCCGATCAATAAAGCATGTTTTATTTACGCAAAATGTCAATAAAATATCATTATCTTACAACGACACAAAACGATATTTATTGAAAAACACTTCGGATACTCTTGCGTGGGGTCATTATAAAATACCTCATAATTCTTAAAAAAAACAAAAAAACAAATACACGGAACATTCAATTTTCATATTTATTTTTTGTACATAATATTGTATTTTAGGATGTTTTTTTTTTATTTTTTAAGTTTTGGCAATAAAATTATTGGCAAAAAATATGTTTTTGTAAATTTTTATGTGATTTATCTAGAATAATATAAATATTAAAAAATATTTAGCAAAATTTTTGTTTTTTTTTTTTTTATTTGTTACCCCATTTTTTTTTTATTTAAAATTTATTTAAAAAGTCTAGAAATTTTCTCATTTGAAGTCAATCCGTTAACATATGAACACACATATTTAAAAATTTATAATGATTCATTTTAACCACCCTTTCACTACAATAGTAGCGGGTCCAAGTGGGTGTGGTAAAACTCAGTTTGTTACCAATTTTTTAAACAATGCAAAAGAAGTATGTAATGTTGAATTTGATGAAATTATTTGGTGTTATGATGAAATGCAACCTTTGTACAATCTGGAAAATGTAAATTATAGCCAAGGAATACCAGATTTTTCTTTATTTGATGGAAAAAAGCCCAAGCTTCTCATAATTGATGACTTGATGAGAGAATCGGATGGACGAATCGTTGATATTTTTACAAAAGGAAGTCACCATAGAAACTTAAGTGTTTTTTATATTACTCAAAACATATTTCATCAAGGCAAAGGACAACGTGATATTTCATTGAATACCAGCTATATTGTATACTTCAAAAACCCGAGGGATAAAACACAAATTCGCTACTTGTCACGACAAGTTTATCCGGAGAACCCAAAATTTGTAGATGAAGCCTACAAAGATGCCACTAAAGATGCTCATGGTTACCTTATGATTGATCTGAAGCAAAATACCGATGACATATGTCGTTTTAAAACTAAAATATTTCCTTTTGATGGGCATTGTACCGTATATGTTCCCAAGAAAGGGTTTAAATACGACAAGAATCAACACGTTTTAATCAGTTCCAAATAATGCATCCAAGAGTACACACATATAAACATTTACTTGAAGCACTGCAGTTACTTAAACCAAAGTATCGCACAGCGTTGCTAAAATCTTGTGAAGATGAAGAAATTAATATTATTTGTGAGTGTATTTATAACGTTTTAAAAGGGAAAATACCACTGGAATCAAAAGATAAATCAAAACTAAACAAATATAAAGACACATTACGAAAACTAGTTTCGAAAGGGAAACACAAATTGAGGAAAACTGTTATTATTCAAAAAGGAGGTGCATTTCTACCTATTATATTAGGTGCAGTTTTAAGTGCCTTAGTAAGCTCCGTAACATAAAATAAAATGGAAAACACAAAAAAAATGTTGTTAGTTGAACCAGACTTTATTGAAAGACTCAAACGAAATGATAGCCAACCCGAAAATGTATCATCTCGCCTAGACGGAGAGATGCAAAAAATCCTGAAGAGTAAAATTAATGATCGTGAAAAGTGGGCATTATATTCTCAAGCACTACAACGATTTTTGCACTTTATTGAATCAGATCGAAAACCATTTAAAATACCAATAGTGATGGAGGGGTTTGATCAACTCAACGATGAAAGTAAGGATTTAAACTTAAAAGTAAACAAAAAGGAGGAGGATGAAAATTATGAATCAGTTGCAAATAAAACACTACCAGATGGTGATGTTTCTGCAGTTACTGCAGCTACACCGTCTGGTACAAAAAATCCAGAAACTGTACTATTCAGTCCATCTCGTATTATAGATAATTTACCAAAATCATATGAGAAAAAAACCAGAACATTATTGACTTGTATTGTGTCAAGCAGACCAAAAATATGGTGGAAAACAAATGGTGAAGTTGTAATAAACAATCGAACTATTCCAAACAGCAATATTCTCGATCTGGTAAGCGATACGGTTAGATCTCTTAAACGCCCTAAGCCAACAGGATGGGAAGAGTTTGCTTTATTTTTAAGAGATATAAAAGTTCCTACGTCTTGTATAGGTAATCCTACTAATCTAGAATTTATAAATAAACCTCAATCGAGTGAACCTCACGCATCATCTGCTCCATCAAGTGCTCGATCGTCATCGTCATTTAAAGACACAAGCGCCAGTACACCTCTTTCAAGTGTACTGCTCAAGGCAAACAAAAAGAAACTAGATTGGGAAAGATGGAGCCCTTATTAGACATTCATGCAATATACTACGATGTATCTAATCCAGCAGGCTACAGTAGTTTAAATAAATTAAGTAAACAAATGAAAGGACGAATGAACAAAGACGAAGTAAAGAACTGGTTACAATCTCAAGAAACGTACACACTGCATAAACCGGTTCAAAGGCGATTCACAAGAAATAGATACGTCTTATCTAACTTTAATGAACTCTGGCAAGCTGATCTGAGTGATATGGGTACTTACAGTCAATATAATGATGGATACAAATATATTCTGTGTGTTATTGATGTGTTCAGTAAATATGCTTTTGCGAGAGCTATGAAAAAGAAAGATGCCACAACCGTTATAAATTGTTTTGAAAGCATATTTACTGAAGCCAATTCTACTCCTCGTCACATCCAATCTGATAAAGGCACCGAATTTGTTTCAAAGGCAGCAAGGGATTACTTTAGGAGCAAAAACATTAACTACTATACTACTAACAATCCTGACATTAAAGCAAGTATAGTAGAAAGGTTTCAAAGAACTCTTAAAATGAAAATGTGGCGTTACTTTACTCATAAGAATACATACAAATATATAGATATTTTGCAAGAACTTCTTTATTCTTATAATCACAGTTATCATTCTAGTATTAAAATGCGCCCTATCAATGTAAATTTTGATAATATCATGACTGTTTGGTGTAATTTGTATAACAGAAAAAAGGATAGACAACTTACTTTGGAAATCACAAAACTAAATGTTGGTGATCATGTTAGAATTACTAAATATAAACATATATTTCAAAAGGGTTACGAAACTAATTGGAGTGACGAAATATTTAGAATTGATTCAATAATAAACCGCTTTCCACGAGTTGTGTATACGTTAAGAGATTTAGAAGGTGAGCCTATCGTTGGTACATTTTATTCTAAGGAATTACAAAAAGTGACTTATCTCCCCTCCATTGATTATAAAATTGATAAAATAATACGCTCACGTGGGGTTGGTGCCAGAAAAGAAGTACTAGTGAAGTGGCGAGGTTATCCTAACAAATTTAATTCTTGGATACTCGCTTCAAGCTTAAAAAAAATATGAGTGAAAACAGCTTTTATATTACATTGTTAAGTAACAGTTCCTCGGACTACTATACCGATAATACGACTGCACACTTCTTAACCAAATTACCCAGGAGTATAAAGTTGGAAGGAGAATGGGTAGTTGGCTTAGTAGAATTTCAATACCCTTGTTCAATGTACAATGTTCAAGATCATGAAAATATGATTTATTTAAAAAAGAAAGTAGTGTCACCCACTGACAAGATAGCCAAAATTGTAGATATAAAAACTCATATACCAGCAACTACATATGACAACGTTGACCATTTTATTCAAGCTTTTAATGACAACCCACAACTGAAAAATAATGTAAAGTTTAGATATGATAATCTAACCAAAATGGTTGGGGTAGCAACAATTAATAACGA
The DNA here is from genome assembly GCA_947623375.1 of Apotomis capreana. Taxonomy (NCBI): domain Eukaryota; kingdom Metazoa; phylum Arthropoda; class Insecta; order Lepidoptera; family Tortricidae; genus Apotomis; species Apotomis capreana. Next base: position 25,853,918 of record OX392512.1, on the reverse strand, counting down.
TATAACTTCTCTTATAACAACCCCAATACTAAGTCTACAGTTAGGTTTTAAACCGAAAACAAATTTACGGCAAGTTTCATTTGGTAAAAATCCTGTTAATTTGTATTTGGGCTTACCATCACAATTATTTGTTTATACAGACATCATACAACCACAGGTAGTTGGTGATGTTATAACTACGTTGCTTAGAATAATACCATTAGATCCAACAGAATTCCATTATGGAGCATATAAAACACACATTTTCTCACCCGCTCATTATGTACCTGTTTTACGTAGAGAATTTGATACTATGGAAATAGATATAAGAACAACTACCGGTGCAAGAGTGCCATTTCAATTCGGAATTTCCTGTGTGAAACTACACTTTCAACGGCTAAGATGAATTATAAAAGATCATCTCACTCTTGTCCCTACGATCATTATTATACCCATCAAGCTGGTTCTGGTATAGGAATTGTCTATAAAGGTGTTCCGTTTCAGCGAGGGCATGGGATTGGAAGTTTTTTGGGGGGACTGTTTAGGTCAGTAATTCCTTTGTTGTCTAGTGGTTTTAAAACTGTTGGAAAAGAAGCGTTAGATGCGGGGGTTGGTTTGTTATCTGATATGGTAAATTCACGCCCTATAGATAGTTCAGTTAGGTCTCGATTTAAAGAAGCTAGTGCTAACTTAAAAAGAAAAGCTGATGAAAAGATCGATTCTCTGATGTCGGGATCTGGGTATAAAATGTCAACTAAGAGACGGGAACCTCTCATTACCTTGAAAGCATCGCGCCGAAGAGGAGCTAAGAGAAATAAATATAGTGACGATATATTTTCAAAGTAAATCATGTCATTCCTACACAATCATTCGTGTGAATGTGCAAAATCTGAGTTAGATATATTTGCCCTGCCTTCGACACAGACAAGTATTGAGAGTGGACAGTGGGTTCATTATAAACCAATCTCATCTTTAAGTGATGATGGTCCTATTGAGTTTCAAGTCCCCGGTTCAGGTGATGACTACATTGACTTATCACATACATTATTACATATAAACGCCAAAATATTAAACCAGGATGGTACAAAGTTAAAGCCTGATACTCAAGTTGCCCCCGTTAATAATTGGTTGCACTCCCTTTTTAATCAACTTGACGTATATTTAAATCAAAAACTAATCTCGCCACCAAACAACACATATGCTTACCGTGCTTACATGGAAAATCTACTTAACTATGGACCAGCCGCTAAAAAAACTCACCTTACTTGTGGGTTATGGTATGAAGATACAGCACATTATATGGACACCGTTGACGCAAATAACAAAGGATTTCACAAAAGGATGGAATTTGTTACAGATAGTAAACAAGTTGAAATGATTGGACATTTACATGGTGATATGTTTAACCAAGAGAAGTTTCTAGTGAATGGTGTAGAAATGCGTGTTAAGTTAGTGCGATCAAAAGAATCGTTTAATCTTATTTGTCACCAAGATAAGAAATTTAAGGTACAAATAATGGACGCTAGTCTCATAATAAGAAGAGCTAGAATCAGTCCAAGTGTTTTGTTAGCTCATCAGAAAGTGCTAGCATCAACAACTGCAAAATACCCTATCACAAGAGCAGAAGTAAAGGTACTTACAATACCGTCAGGAATACAGGGTAAAACTTTAGATAACATATTTCTTGGACAAGTACCTAAAAGATGTATAATTGGTTTTGTATCAAATTCATCGTTTAATGGTAATTTTGCATTGAACCCTTTCAATTTTCAAAATTATAATATGAACTCTTTTAGTTTATTTGTAGATGGTCATGAAATTCCTTCTAGAACATTACAACCATCATTTAGTTCTGGTTTAATAGCATCAACATATCATACTCTATTTTCTGGGACTGGTATTCACTTCCACAATGAAGGTAATGCAATAAGCAGAACCGATTACGGGGAAGGTTACTGTTTGTTATGTTTCGATTTGACGCCTGACCTGTCAGCCAGTTCTACCTCACACTGGAACCTTGTAAGACACGGAAGTGTTCGGATAGAAGTTCGTTTTGATAATGCCTTGAGCACTACTATTAACTGTATTGTGTACGCTGAATTTGATAATGTTATTGAAATAAACAAAAATCGTGATGTATCTGTAGATTACAACAGTTAAAATAAATATAAATACAGTGAAATTAACAATTAATCTCATTTCTTCTTAATCTGTGTTTGTAACATCATCGATGAATGTATACATATTTTATTTATTATGGATACTAATGAAATTCAATATTGTATGAAAAAAATTAACCCTAGATTTAAATCAAATGTTTTTGCTGCTAACCGAATCCCTATTTGGGTTGCTCGTCCAGTTTTTATTGTAAGCAATTTGGACCCTGATTCGAAACCAGGTTCCCATTGGGTTGCAATGCATATTGATGCTAAAGGTGTAGGGGAATACTTTGACTCATTTGGTCGGAAACCTACTGGTTATCATAAGTTATTTTTGAATAGAAATGCAAAACGGTGGTTTTATAACCAAAGACCACTTCAAAATCATTTTACTTCAGTTTGTGGCGAATATTGTTTAGTTTATTTATATTTTAAGTATCAAGGAAAAACTATGAGCGATTTATTGAGTTTGTTTTCTGAGAATTCTCTTTGTAACGATTTAATTTTAAGAAATATGTTTAAGTCAATTTTTGTGAAATAAAACAATATATATATATACTAAACTGATTTTTTTTATTTATAAATAATACCTTAATTATACCTTATTTACCTAAAAATAGTGATTACATTACAACAAATTTTTTCCTTAAAATAACAAACGTAGCTTAGTGATTTTATATTAAAGGGTGGAGACTTTTATACATTTGCAAAGGGAAATAGATCAATATGATTAGGCTACAAAACAAATTACAACATGTGGTTATAAAACGAGTCTTAACAATTTTGAATAACAAAAAGTTGTTGTTTAAGCAGTAAGAAATATATAATACTAGTAGTACACAAGGGTATGTTATAAAATATTATCTAATGTCTTATATAATAAATACAGTTTTAACCTAGTATTAAAACTACACAAACACTTAGTTTACTTTTTCGTATTGTTTATAAAATATTTCACGCAAGTGTCCTTTGAAGCTATGTCTTTCGTTATGTTGTATATCACATCACGGACAGTCTCAAGCTGTGGATCTTGCTCAGTTGAGATGTAAGATTTTAATCTCACATCGGCGTGCTTCCAGTGCTCTTCTGGTGCGATGTTCCTAACTTTTTCAAGATCGTATATTTCTATCTTAATAAGGTGTGATGCATACGCAGCATCGTCTTTACCCGAAGATAGGTAAGCAACACCGGTATGGGAACTTTGCGACACACTGGAAGATCTCTTCACTGGTTTCACTTTTTTCTGCGGTTTTTCAAAGAAACTCTCGATACTATTTGCAGGACGTTTCTTCGCTATGGCTTGTTTCACTTTAAAACCGAGTGTGCCTTCTTCATCACTCCCTGAATCATCATGTTCAGGTTCAGGGTAATAAAAATTCTTGAAAGTGTTTTCCGTGAACTGTAACAATATTCAACAATAAGTTATACATCCGATTAACACACTTAACAAGTAACACGATGAACACAAGTTACAGAAAAAAAAAACACTGTTAAACAAATAGTACATAAAAATACTACATACATATTTTATAAAAAATAGTACATACTTACATTTGCCATTTTTTATAAGCACTGTAGCACGATTCAACACTATGTCACTGTACACTGAGAGAGCTCTGGTAACAAGCACGACTCGGTTCTGAATACTTATAGATCGTCACTGTCCATCGGCTTTTATAAGGATGTGACAATAGATTACCGTTAAAATCACGTTTCGACTAGTTTGTACCGCGCCCAACAGCCACCAACAAACAGTAATAAAATTTATAATAGACTTTCGAATCTTTTGATGATTCGGAGAAGAAACCTGTCATAAATCTTTACAAACAATATGGACCCAACAAACAAATTAAAAAATCAACGAGTTTAGTTCAGCCTACTACAAATACACGTTAGTACAAGTTACAAAGTTTATTCAGGTATTTTCTTAAGCATCTATTCAAGAACATAATATTTGACGAAATAAATAAATATGCAAAACTAGAACTCGTATTTTTAACTTACAGCTTAAATAAGTTAGTATAGTTTTGAAGCAGTTATTACTGTATAAAATACCGCATTACTATTGTAAGATTAGATTCGTATTATCCTTATGCTACAGGCAATATTTTTACATAGAACTTCCTCCTTTTTGAAGTCGGTTATTACAAAAAAGAGATGAAAGTAACATTGAGTACGTACTCAAATTTATGCAAGGTTAGGTTAGGTTAGAACAGCGTTCTTAAGACCAAAACAACTGTACTGTGCTCGTAGCTAGTTTTAAGTAGGTAAGTAAATAAAGCAGTTCTTCAAAATTAAGTTTTCGAAGTTAGGTGATAGTTAAGTTAGAAGTAATGTTAAGTTGAACAAGATAAAATATATAAATAGAACAACGTTCGAAATGCAGCATATGTAGTGAGTAACAAAATACATACTTTGAAGTAAGGCTACCTGAAGTTAAGTAGACAGGTAACGTATCCTGCGTTAGCTGGGCGTAGTCCTGTAGCTTAGGTTAGGTTAGGTTAGAATTGTGATCTAGCATAGGTTAGCTTAGATTAGTGATACGTACACCGTAGCACACATCACGTAGTAAGAAACCTTGGAGTAAAGAGACGATGTGAGACAGGCTGGGTTGAAACAGCGATTCCAATAAGAACCAAGGTGGCGGACCTAGTCTGATAGTTTAGGTATGAGATGTTTAGGTATTTGTCCAGCTTTACCTAAAGAATGTTCTTAAAAGATGTATACCGTTTGCAAAGGAAGTTGTAGGCAGTTGAAGCCAAAGAGAAATATAAAAGAGGGAAACAATAGTAGACCGTAATAAAAGTGAGCTCGGCGTCCGAGAGGGCAATAAAACCCGAGCTCGGGTAGACAATAGAAAAGGGTCGATGGGTCGGGGAAGGTGTTGCATTGTTAGCGTAGGGCGTTCTGTAAGTCCTGACAGAGCTGTCTGAGCGTACTGGGACCTATTCCAAACGCTCTAAGTAGGGGGCTATTTTTTTTTTTTTTTTTTTTTTTTTTTTTTTTTTTTTTTTTTTTTTTTTTTTAGGTTTGGTGGTCCGCCAAATCGGCCCTGGATGCCGCCCATCAGGCCCGTCCGCCCTGTATCGTAGTATCGGCGAATCCCTACTACTAACCACCCACACTGCATATCAAGACGGCTGTCCGATATGTCACCAGTAAATATAACTGATACATAAGCAGTCACATCAGCGACGTGACGAGGAAAAGATAAATAACTTGGGAATGTTAACCACAATAACCATAAAGGCGGTTTGAAATAGAATCTTTTTATCGATTCTGTTTTAATGTGGAAATAAAAAGATTTGGTGTGATTGAAGAAACGATGTGATAGCTCAGTTGGGAGAGCACTACGCCGGCAACATAGGGTCGCAAGTTCGAGTCCTGCTTACAATGCAGTGGTTCACTTTCCTTTTTCCTTTCATAGTTTACCGTTGCGTCAATATTTAACAATATGGGCCATTACTCTTCGCCAACATAATATATGGTGGAAGACGGACTGAATATTAATGTAATGTAATGAAACATTGAAAAGATTAAACGTGCCATTATATGTTGCTGCTTTCGAGAATATATATCACATTTAAATGGGTAACTATGTTGTGGTATCGTTCACACCTCCTGCTCTGCGTGGGCGCAGCTGACGTCATGCGCCGCGCACCCCCTTATACGGCGGCATCCCCGCGCGGCGCGCGTTAATCGCGCAATCATCCTAACTGCCTCCTTTATACGTCTCTAATTGGCGGTATTTGCGATGCCACATACTCGTAATTGATTGAAATTAGAAACGGAAATGCCTATATCACTGGAAATGTTTTGGTTAGAAAAAGTCGAAGCTCTAGATGTTTTATGGATGAAATTACTTTTATTGTTTTACTAAAACTAAATTATCATACTTTTTAAACTATCATACTTTTTTTTAGCTAGCCTATAACAGTGTCCCACTGCTGGACAAAGGCCTCTCCCTTTGATTTCCACAGGTCCCTGCCTGACGCTCCGACCAGTTGCTGAGACGCGTCTATATCATCCCGCCATTACTGTCCGGGCCGGCCCCGTCTACGCCGCCCATTTTGAGGCACCCACTTGGTGGTTATGCTGGCTTATTTCTCCGGGTTCATACGGTAGACGTGGCCTGCCCAATCCCACTTTCTGAGCTTGGCTGTTTTATTACCAACGTCAGCTATGCGTGTTTTGGAGCGCAGCGTGGTTTCGGACAAGATCCGTCCTTTTCATTCCTAAAATTACTGCACTCCATGGCCCCTTCCAAACCTTGATTTGGACTTTGGGTACTTAGCAAGGGACCATGTTTGAGCACCGTAGGTTAGGACCTCAAGCATCGTAATACACTATGTTTCAATTTCAATTTATTTGTGTATACTTTTATTAAAGTATACAACTTAAATATATACGGTTCCCTGCAAAACTATTTGTACAGTTTGTCTACAGGCGTGAGTCTCTAAATAATAATTTCAACAAAGTTTATTTATTGCTAAACACTTGAGTGACACTTTGAATGCACAACTTTATCACTCAAGTGTGTAACAGATGCTTTTTTAAGCATTTTTAAAATATGGACTTATTTGGCTCGTGTCGGATATTCTCGGGCAAACTATTGAGTATGTAGGGAATTCTTTTGCTCAATGTTCTATCTCCATAGTAGTTCCTGACCCTTGGCACCTCAAATTTGCCCGCTGATACCAACCTTGTTCCATGCTTATGTTCCATTAGTATTGGGTTATGCTCTCGATTGCCATGGTTGTTTACTGCTAGAAGATATTTATGTTTTAAACTAACGGGGAGTATATTACAAATTTTAAATAGCTTGAAATAATTTCCATTACATTTATTTTTAGTTTTTTTGTCCACTATTAATTTTAAAAATCTTATTTGTAGTGCTTCTAATTTGTCTATTAAAGATTTAAATGTGAGTCCGTAGCAATTTAAAACCAAACTAAAACAATTCATTAGTGATATGACATATGTTAAATATTATCGATAAGTCAGATGTCATTTTTATGCATATGAACAATGTTATAGTTTAAGCTCATTGTAAGTGAACTTTTGTTCTTAATGAGTAATAAATAAAGATCGTTAAACCTAAACCTAATCCAGAGCATATCCCAATATAGAATCTACTATTGCAAAGTATAGACATTTTAAAATATTATTTGGCACTTTAAAGCTTAGATGGTAAAATTTTCCTAGAAGTATTCTTAGTTTGCCAGATATAATTAATGTGATGGTGCCATGAAAATGTGGTATTTATCTACTTTTACTCCAAGATATGGAGTTTGCATTGACAGTTTTGTAAACTGTATATTCAGATACGATAGATACGTTATCATAAGAAATTGACGCCTCGGAATCAAACACTTAGCTTTGTATTTATTATTTCAAACGTCAACTAGTGATATCAATTACCTAGACTCGATGTTTTGGACCTTCTCGGGAATTTAAATAAAAATACGACCTTTTCTTTTACGGAGGTCGTTTCACCAATCACCAGGTGGCAAGTGAAGATTATGATTGGAGCTTGGATCAAGGATGAACTGCCAAAATAAGGATATCACTTACGATTGTTTACTTATAGTTGACGAGTCTGCGCCCACTGCTGCACAGACGACGCTATCGGGGATCTACGCGCATCCATCATCGCGACGGCGCGTGGGCATCGTTCGCTCTTGGAAAGAATGATCTATGTACCATCTAAGTCATGTGAGTTATGACCTTATAAGTAAGGCTAGTCTACCCAGCATGAACCACGTTACGCGATGCTACACGATCACGAAAAAGGATATTTTGACTGCGGCTTATAAATTATCCGGACCATATGGAGCATTAGGATATCTGAATTTAATAAAAAAAATGCGTTTTATATTTTAATTTACCGCCATTTCATTTAAGCATTAGTGTTTATGGTAATTTAGTTTTCCTGCACATAATAAAATCTATGTATATTCCTAGCTTAATGAAAAATTAAAATCTTTATTTGCTTTAAGTGTAGTTACATTTGGCTGACATAGTAAATGGCTTGTTTTTAGATCATACACTTAGCTTATCACAGCATGCAAAAAATTCAAATATTATTATTATTAATTATTAATTTATTATTGTTACTCATTTTCCATTATTTTACATTGACTTACACTCTAGAAATTCATTTAATGTATAAAAACATTTTTCTTTCAACCATTGACATAACACTCGTCTAAATTTCGTTAAACTTCGCAGTTGTCTAATTGCCAGTGGGATGTGGTTATATATTTTTATGGTCATTGCGTGACAATGTTTTCTCTGCAGCGCGGTTTTATATCGCGGAGCCATTAATTTTGCAGGATCTCTTGGTCGATCTCTTGGTCGGTTAATGACATATTCTGTGGAATCAATGGTACGATTGGTAGTACTGCAAGCTAATATCATCCTGAGTCGTAATAGTAGGTTATTGAATTGAGAAAAACTACGTCCCTCTTATCTTTGTCGAGACGTCTGAGCGTTTTTGCAGCAAGACCGTATATTATTAATGGTGCTATTAAATAGGTACAATACTCACGTCCTTTTTACATTGACTGCCTAAATGTTGGCCCCAAATAGTTAATACAAACTGATCACAAACGTAATAGGTAGGTACACTGTCTAATTATTTAAAGAAGGGAGTCAAGGGACATTATTAACATAAACTGACATAATACCACAGACATATTCTTCAAACTTATAGCACCCCTCTTTTTATATCATATGTAAATATTACCATCAACATCAATTACAGCAGTCTGTCTTTATTTGTAATAAAGACTATGCTGATTTTTTTGTAACAACATTATTACGGACAGAGCAATTAATATTCAATCCTTACCGATGGCGTCTGATCGTCAATTAGAGTGGTCTATTAGCGGTTGTACTCATTTATCATCGGTGCTTATATATCGCCCACGATATATTCGTTCCTAAATTCAAATAAACATCACTGCATCGACAGGGTTAACAATTATATTTAATTAAAAATTTTACGGCTCACGTGAAACTTACTCATTGACGTGTTAAAAATATATATCTTCATTATCCAAAATCGTACCTATTATACATTTTATATAATTCTGATTTAATAGGAATATACTATAAAACTAACTACTATAAAGCTTTTTATCGAGACTTTGTTTATTTGCAATTATTATTTTAACCCTCAACTAATTATAGTATTTCTAATTAGATTTACCATCAGTTAGAAATGATGCATCATTTCTAACTCACACGGCGTTTTTAAACAGTAAGGAAGACATCAAACGCGAAGGTCTTTCCATAGAGATCGTAACGCCCGGTACGGTGTTTTTACTATCCGCCAACGCTTCGCTCACCACAGACAGACATACATACATGTAACCACTCCGTATAGAAAGATGTTGCTGGTGTTAATGAGTAATGCTGCTGACAGCGCCTTTTTTTTCAAATATACTGTGTGAATTTTATTTAAACCGGTTTAGGGACCCACAGTTGCTGAGCAACGGCCGGCCTCCCCTTCTTTTCCACTCTGTGCAGTTGTGCACTGCTCTGTGAGAAATGCGACCAGATCATCCCGACATCTCCTTTTTGGTTTTTTCTGGACCGGCATATCCATTGAATTGTCTTTAATTTAATGAGAATTAGAATACTCGATTTGTATTAAAGTTCTACTACACATACATATATGTAGCACCACCAAATTTAAATCAAGTCTAAGTACGCAGGAACTTAGGAGGCTTAATTTTGTGATATTATAATTTAATCTAATTACCTATATTTTATTAAAGCCATACGATTCAATAAATCACTTATTTTTGCATTTAGTGGTGGTTCCGGATTATAGCGAAATATAATTGTCTGGATTAGATCTAAAATACATTGTAGGAGTTGTCTTATTACTCGTTAATACCGTCTCCTCATAGCATAATGACTGCACTTGTTGCGCCGTCTCAGCTCGTGCGCAGCTGCCCACAGCCCCGAGATGACAATGTGGAGGCCGCGCGGCATTGTGGCACGCTGGCACACAAACACAACACATCGCATTGTGCGGAGCCGGCGCGACGGGTGCCGATGCCGTGCCGCCGGTGTCGGGTAGCGCGTGCGCAGCGGCAACCGAAACACTCTTATACCTATGCCACGTACTGGTGGAGTATCCGTATATATGATCCCATCAAAAACATAAATGTAAAATGAGAGCCAAGTTCAATATCGCGTGCACTTCGCCGACAAAAGAATTGAGATCTGCAAGGGTGCCAAGTTCTTTGCTCTAAAATTTTTAGATACAAGGACATGCGACATACTCAATGCATTTATTTTACTTGGGGAGTAATTCAATATCAAGATTTGACTTGGCTAGTTTTCATAAACTAACTAAATTTTATAAAAGTAACATATTCATAGTCATAGTTCATTATCAAGCTAACAGTATAAGTAACAAGACGTACACTAACTTGCGTACTTACCTTTACGAAAATAGGTTAATGATTTGATTGATTTTGATTTATAATATAAATTTATATTTTAAAACTAGCCAAGTCACGTCTTGATATTGAATTACACCCCAAGTAAAATAAATGCATTGAGTATGTCGCATGTCCTTGTATCTAAAAATTTTAGAGCAAAGAACTTGGCACCCTTGCAGATCTCAATTCTTTTGTCGGCGAAGTGCACGCGATATTGAACTTGGCTCTCATTTTACATTTATGTTTTTGATGGGATATCATTACTTTTTGTACAGAATTTATTATGATGTGTAAATTACTTAATTATTATTTGTTAATTAGTTCTGTGTGCTATTCTAGTACATCTTTTGAAAGTTTTGAACAAACAAAGAATTTTCCAAAACGGTTAGTACGTATTGGATTTTTATGTGCATGTATGTGTAAGTGTGTGCGTGTGAGTGTAAGTATATGCTATTCTAGTATATCTTTCAAACAAAAAAAGAATTTTCCAAATCGGTTTATAAATGACAGAGTTCTGAGGCAACAACCATCAATAATAATAATAATAATAAAAAACATAAAAAAATCACTGTTTTAGATTTTTATATGTATACACACACAATTACTAAGCTGGATGCCAAATTTCACCTTTCTAGGTCACCTGGAAGTGGGTTAGGTTTTTGATTACTAGTCAGTCAGTCAGTCAGTCAGTCAGTCAGTCAGTCAGTGATAAAAATACCGTTTTTTGGACTTTAATATCTCAATAACTATTTAACCTATATTAATGAAATTTGGGGTTCTACTTGTTCTAAAGGATCTTAATACATAAGCCAAATTTCATTTTTTTATGTTAAATAGATTTGGAGTTATTGGGGGGTCAAAAGTGGCTCCAAACGGTTCGTGTAATATAACACACGGCTGCTGCTCGCCAGTTCCTGCGGTGAACTTGGCTGGACACGCTGCCGCGTGTCTAGATTCCCTCCATTCGAATTTGTTTTCTTAAGAGTTAACTTGAAACGTAAAAAAAATGCGCATTTTTTAAAGTTGGATGTAATGACATTGTAACAAGCTTTCAATTTATATTTGTTAGATATGGTGCTTAGAAAATACTATGAATAGGAAGTAGCCAGCTAGTACGTATTGAAAGGATCTTAGGAACTAATAGATTATTAACTACTAAAATATATATTGCAGAACTAGAACGTAGGTATTAAATTGTTGGCCGTCTCGCTATTGTAAAACGACCGATTGACATCCTTATTTATACTTTTTGAGATTAATATTCAAACTCAGATTAAGGAAGTCGATGGGGGGTCTATAATTATTACTGAGACGGACTTCATGAGCAGATTAGGAGAAATGACGATGTTCTAGGCAAGAAACATGATTTCTCTCAGCGTTTGCGTGCACATTTATGTGTCACTCTCCTATACCTAAGTGTAAAAAAGGTGATTGAATGAATGTGATATTCACATGATTTGATACAAAACACACCAGACTTGTAGATCGGAGACGTTTTGATGTGGATGTTGTTAGAACGAACATTTATTACAGAACGAAATGAAAAAAATATATCTTCATCTATTAGACTTCAACGTGCGTCGCAAACATCAACATCTCGAGTTTTCGTTTAATCAGTATGATTGATAAAGTGCTATCACACTAATGTTATAAAGGCGAAAGAAAACTACACACTACATTTCTTCGGAATAAAAAGTAGCATATGTGTTAATCCGGACGATTTAGTGTCAGCCCAATATCTAGTCGATTCTCTTGACAGATTGCGGGCGGTCCGCATCATAGGTGAAGAAAAAAGTACCAGGTTCCTCGAACCCCTTCAATTAGGTACGTAGGGACATTGGGACGCTGAGCGTTTTCTATCGCCTATACCATGGCGAGTGCTCTGAACAGCTATTTTTCCTTCCTTTCCCCTTTCCGTCATATAGACTTTATGTAACACGTGCCGGTTTGCGATATCATCGCTTCGCCGTGGAAAGTGTTCCCACATATGCCAAGAAGATTGGCAATTCCTTCATCTGCCCAACTATTAAAATATGGAACTCAATGACGGCTCATGTGTTTCCTCCTTCTTATAACATGGGACCCTTCAAACGAATCTCTCGGGCCAGCATGGCGTTGTCAACTGACATGGCACCGTTGGTTTCTGGTCAGTTGCCACTGCGACTTAGGCTTCCCTCTTTGCTGACCATCACTTTGGAGCCACTTTGTTGTGTCGTTATAAAAAAAAGCCGTTTGAGCGTGGAGCAGTAAAAACATACAAACACATAAATACACAATCACACTCACAAACTTTCGCATATATAATATTAGCGTGATAAAGCGTGAGACTCTCCGTTGTAGATGATACCTGTTTTAAAAAAGATATCAATTTCATAGGCGGATGTCACGTCAACCGCTCACCGTGCTTTACAATATATTTTGAACGTTTCATCATCAGCCAATAGACGTCTACTGCTGGGCAAAGGCCTCCTCCAAAATTCTCAACAAAGATCGATCTTGCGCCGCCCTCATCCAATTTCTGCCCGCGATCCGTCGTCGGTCCACCTTGTTCGGCCTTCCCATGCTGCGTCTTCCGGTCTGCGGTTACCACTCAAGAATCTTTCTGCCCCAACAGCCATCGATTCTACGAGCAATGTGCCCCACCTACTGCCACGTAAGTTTGGCGACTGTCTGAGCTATATCTACAACCTGGGTTCTCTTGCGTATCTCATCATTTCGGAATCAAGCCCGTAAGGAAACTTCGAGCATAGCTCGCTCCATTGCCCTTTGAGTTACTTTGAGCCTTCTTATGAGGCCCATTGTAAGTAAGCGACCACGTTTCAGTACCGTATGTCATCACTGGCAACACACTTAAGACAAAGGTTTTGAACGTGTAATGTTATTTAATTATTTTATGAAAATTGAACATCGCAGTGACAGAACAAGAGGACATACCTACTTTTTAAATTATCAGATGATACATCCGCGAAGCCCCAAAATACCAATACAATGGCAGCGAACAACCTTCGACCAAGCATCCAAGTGTTATTTTGATAGACTACTCATCTAGACCTAGAGCCGCCCACAAATCGCCTAAACAACCAACATGCCCCGCATGCACCGCGCGCCCACTGCATGACTTCATTCATCGATGGTGACGTTACTCATTTGCATCACAATCGGTTACTCCAAATCTGCCGGGAACCGACGTTTTTAAGTAAAGCATCGTACGCCAACGGCCGACTGCGCCTGAGCATTTAAATGGCGCTATACATATAATTATATATCAGAGATTTTCGGGACACCATGTGTTTGTTGGATTTGTATGGTCATATTTTCGTCATTCACCCGAAACTTTACAACAGTGGGGAGTTTTACATTTAGGTGACCCCATCCTACCTATTGGATTGGTCACGTGATAAAAACAAGACATTCTTGCTGTGTTACTTGCGTTTGGGCAATTAAGAATACGAGTCTTTTATAGGGACTACCTGTTCTTGAACATTTATTTACGCAGTGTTTAATGTTTTAAGCCCCAAACCAAATACGGAAAGTAAACCTTTTAAAAGTCTTTAGGGATATCGCCGCAGACTAATAAACTTAGGTCTTGCCGACGAAACTGGTTTTAAACGGCTCAAAAGATGAATAAAACGAGAGGAGCATATGCGATGACTCATTCCGCAAGTTCTAAAACCTCATCTGTCCATATAAGCACTTAAACGCCAAGGTTGTACACAAGGCACTAAAAGTGGCAGTCATGTGAGTGTCCCTTGCGTTTTGTAGATAAATGCTCGTGATGTGAAATCAGATTTAACTGAAACTAGGTAATCAATTTTCTCGCAATCTCTCGTCGCGACTTGTATGGTCTGAAGGCCACGGGCAGTCACATAAATATAGCACGATATTGTCAATGAAGTAGTAATTACAGCGTTGAGTCAGCGAGCGGTCAGCCTTCTCGATTTAGGTAAACAATCATAAGCGGTGTTTTCCTCGAATGCAAATAACAGCTGGCTATTCAAATAAGAAATGAGCGTAATATTTATTTATAATCCTGGTAAATGTATCAACTATTGAGTTATTTATAAAATGCTGTCGATACCTACTGTCATAGAATTAACTAGAATACTCGAGCATATTTAGGTACAAAGAAGGTGATGCTTTCAAAGAATTCGGTCAAGTGCGGGGCGTGTCAGCGTCAGCGGCGGGTAACTTGTAAACAGTTCTTGGAATGTACCTAAGTGCTCTCGATGACTCCTATTTAGGCATTAGCCACTAAGTATGTAAAATCTGTTAACCTCCAACATTTGCATACTAATGCATAGAATTCCTTCTCTGCAATTTGTTCTCATTTGATTATTAACGTATCTAATCAGGTTTTTATTTATTTATTCACAATTTAAGTTAAAGCTTGATATCGATATCATATTAACACAAGACTACTAGAGCTTACTGTGGGACTAGATACATTTGTGTCAGTTTCTCCGATATGTATTTATTATTTATTATTAATTATGTTATCGAGGTACCAGAAGGTTATTGGTTATTGTAAGCTAAACCCCTGAAACAAAGGCGATTTAATACAATATTATATAGACTTTGTAAAACCAAAACTATTGGCGAGGTGGGGTTATTATTCCCATATTGTTTCGGCTTATTTTTTGTCGCTAAACTAGCTATGAAATATTACTAGGTACTTAGAAAATCACTAACCAAGAACGTTATGTGATTGGCATCCCTCGAAATTTACCCAAAAGAAACTGCTTTATTTCTGCCCCAAAGGATATTTTTTATGAATTCAAGTCTGTAATGCTTCTCTCTAGTTATTTTATTAGTAACAATTAGAAGCCCGGGTGCCAAAGTTACGCACTAAAAGATTCGGCCACAACTTGCGCGGCAAGCGACAGTGATGAGCGGCTACCATAGATGCAAGCAAGCGACGAGCGAGCAACCGCGCTCCGACATTCCACTCTTACCGATGTAGCTCACTGCTGCCGCTTGATGCCGATGTCGTGGCCGGACAGTAAGATCCGGCTGCGGTCCGCGTTCATGGGTGCCGGACAATGCCCGGCCGACATCAGGCATTGTCCGCCAATCCGTCCATTGCAACGCCGATACTTTCGGCAACTATTGTCTTGTGGTCCTACAAATCGACTGATCACTTTTGCAACTTTTATTTAACTTCACCCATAAGACCGTTAGGCTCAATTTGGCTACGTCTAAATTCATGTTTCTGTCAACATAGTAATCTCAATTATTTCTTCTCAAAAGTCTCAAATCCATCATCAATTTATCAAATCAGCTGATAGACGTTGACTGCTGGACAAACGTCTCTTCCAAAGTTCTCCACAACGATCGGCCGTGCGCCGTCCTCATCCAATTGCTTCCCGCGATTCTATCAAAGTTCTCGGTCCACCTTGTTGAGGGTCACTCACACTGCGTCTTCTGGTACGCCGTTGCCACTCAAGAACCTTTCTGTCCCAAGTCCCAACAGCCATCGTTTCTACGATCCAGTAAAATCAGCGGTCAAAATGTTAACAAAATGGGTGTAAGTATGGACATGTAGGTACATTGGGCGATAGAGAGATGAGGACCAGGTATTTGGGAAAAGTGCCAAAGAGGAAAATGGACGAAGTGATCCTTCACTCGTTCTCGCCAGATTTTGATGCCGAAGTTCCTCAGTTATTTCTAGTCTTTGCCACTCCGGCGGTAGGTACCTACAGCGTTCGACTAGACTGCGACTGCACATTGCTGTCTATATTTATCAATTGTCTCCCTTTATCTCCACGGACCTGAGCCAGCGGAATCTGATTTGCACGCTTTGGTCTCTCCGCTGGGCCACGCACTAGCTCCTCGTCTCCTTGGATCGGCACCAGACCAGAATTTTTCATTAGAACTTTCTTTTCTCTACTAAAGTTTAGTCTCCTCAAAGTCCGAGAGACACGTATGTACCCCTCTTTTGTATACAATACCTCTCTTGTATACAATAATAAGATAAGAATAAGTCCATAACAGGTATACTACAAGTATGTACAAACTCGTATCTTTATGTAAGTCTGTCTTTTCAGTACATTATTAAGGCGACTCCGTACGTGGAATGGTGATTTTTAAAGTCCTAAGGCTCGTAATCTAGCCAACGGAAAAATCTGAAAAAAATATGTGTTATTATTGACTATTGCTTCTAAAAAATTATAGTTGGATTTTTTTTAAAGCAATAATTACTATGGAAAAAATAATGTTGAAATAGGGTCGTTTTAAATTTTCAATTCCCTAAGGCTTCTAAACTACAAGTGATATTTACACGGCTCTTTCGCAAGAACATTGACAATTCATTGATCTTTAATCGTATTGTTTAAAAGTTAGTAAAATGGAAATTCGGTCTAATAAAGCATCAAAAAAACTGAATTTCCGCGAGCGCGGCCGTGCCCGGGCTGCGAGCTCAGTGTAAATCTAACCGTCGAAGGGGAAGGCTGTGTCACTTGCTCTCGCGATCCATCTAGTTACGGAAAATTGTTATAGTACCGGATCCCGCGGAGGTTCGATCTGTCTTCGTGCGTTTGAAGTGTATTTTAAGAGAGTGTAGTTCGTTTTTTCACACGACTACGCTATGCGACATAACAAAAAGCACACATTTTCATATAGAATTAAATTCAACTGTTTTTTTCGTATTTAGGTATCTATTAATTTTAAGTACTTATAAAAAAAAATGTTATTGCTTAGCATTCCCAGACACATTTGGATACTTAGATATTCTCAGTCATGGGCCCACACCAGATAGGATTCCCAGAAAATAACACTTTTGGTGTGGGTTTTAGGGCCCTTCTCTGTGTAATATTAGAGTACCTTAGGTATTTCGTTAGTAAAAAAAATCTGATAATACAGATATTTAAGTATGATAACGTCTAATGATCTTTATTAATTCAACCCTAAGAGATTTGAATATCGTAATGTAGAACAAGTATTGTTCGTTTGAATACCATTGTAATATTCAGTAAAACGCTAATTTACGAATACGAATATTTATTGTCAGTATTCACATTCGTTGCGTCACTAGTACAGTACATGACATATGATATAAAAATACATTATCAAAAATTACAATAATTTTTTAGTTCAAGAAGGCAAGTGACAATTTTGGCATGAGGGCTTATTTATGTAAATATAGTCAGAATACATATTTGCATCAATAAATTTCCCACTTCACATTTAAATCTAAATGAGCGTTAGTAATTATTGATATATCCGCCGGGCCTAGCTAGACATACCTAGCCTGGCCATAAGTTCTGTTCCAATTGTTTACCGTTTATAAAATAAAAACCTGATTTTTATTACATATCGTTTAAAAGCCATATATTAATGATCGGATAACAGTTGAATTAATGAAAAAATATATAACTTTATTAAGACTCATCGTAATGCCCAGACTTGATTTTTGACTAATGCTCAGAATTTTTCTCTCTAAGTTTGCCAGAGGGCAATGAAACGATCTTGGATCAAATTAATCGATCGCGGAAGGAACGCCAAAACCCAAATAGCTTACGTAACTCAGACAACCGCTAAACTAAAGTAGGGCTGACACGTTTGCCGCATGTCAACCGATCTGCAGATCATTAAATCTACACCCACCCAATAAAATTCGGAACTTCTAAGTTAACGTAAAAAACGTATCTACGCTGGAAAGGAAAATTATCCAAGAGACACGGAGCTAACTTTACAGGAGATCTAAAAAACTACGAACTTTTTCAAAAAAATAAAAAGTTATTAAATATTCTGTGGACCTACTTTTTAGGGTTCCGTAGCCAAATGGCAAAAAACGGAACCCTTATAGATTCGTCATGTCTGTCTGGCTGTCTGTCTGTCTGTCCGTCTGTCCGTCCGTATGTCACAGCCATTTTATTCCGAAACTATAAGAGCTATACTGTTGAAACTTGGTAGGTAGATGTATTCTGTAAACCGCATTAAGATAATGATGCAAAAATAAAAAAATAATAATAAATATTGGGGGCTCCCCATACTTAGAACTGAAACTCAAAAAATTTTTTTTCATCAAACAAATACGTGTTGGGTATCTATGGATAGGTCTTAAAAAATGATATCGAGGTTTCTAAAATTTTTTTTTTCTAAACCGAATAGTTTGCGTGACAGACGCTTCCAAAGGCGAAAAAAGTTGGTCCCCCCCCTCTAACTTCTAAAATAAGAAAATGAAAAATCTAAAAAAAACATATGATGTACATTACTATAAAAACTACCAACGAAAATTGTTTTGAACGAGATCTAGTAAGTAGTTTTTTTTTTTATAATTTAATACCTAACTTTGCACCTAATTTATATGGGGCGCTATACATACCAGGTGCAAACTTAACTTAACCATTTAGGGATGGAAAGTGTTTGTACTCGCACTTGGCCGGTTTTTAAATGAAGCATTTTATAATGTCGCTTTTGTTATTTTGTCTATTAATGGAATAATTTAAAATTTAGCATCGCTTACGCAAAATGGCTGTCAAAATAGAATTAGGTAAAATTATCTAAACGACACGTTTCCCGAGAAATTAGCCAGGTAAAATAGTATAATCTATTACACAACAATCAACACAGTTAACAATATATATGTGCATGCTCATTTTATAGTCAGGTAAATATATAAATGTGCATAAATCAGCATGAAATAAATCAAGAAAAATTATCTAATCGCCTTTGTAGGAAATATTTCAGACATGAAAATCTATTTATCGTAAAATAAAACCTCACGATTAATGTTTTACTTAGAGGAAAATATTTATTTTCAAACATTTAAATTAATGAAGTGACATTTAAAGTTCTCTAAGACAAAAACTTATGGTCCAATTACGCAAATACAAAAAAAAAACTGCTTTAGAAATGTTCAAAATTTATTCACCAGATATCACGTGAAATTTCAATTTTATCAATTTTTATGTGTGATCTGATGAAAGATTTCCAGTAGTTCTAGACCAATGTATGGTAGCAAACGATAGATGGGTAAGGACCAAATTCTTTGCATCGTTGGACAACGGAAATCACAATGGAATGTGTCACACCGGAAAAAAAGTAGCACAATAAAATTGTAAATGTACGTGTACAAGGTTTGAAGATGAATAATAAATAAACATCGGGACAGGTGAAACTAAATAAAAGCTTGTAAGCACAATTGGTAACGTTGTCTTCGCTTCGACAAATTTCCGTTGTGACACGTAGCACAATGTTGTGTCCCTCGTCGCACAATGGAGGCAAAATACTTCACGACCTAACCAGAAATAACAATATGGCAGCACTATCGAAGTCAAGCTTGCAAGTTCGGAGTCAGTGTTCCATTAAAATAATTGAAGAATCTACTGGAATAGCGTTGTAAGTTCCGTGTAATGTCGTCGCACAACTGGAGGTAGCACAATGGAAGAATATTTGGGACATGCATAAAATAGCCGCAAAATTTAAAATGATGAAGGATATCGAATATTAAACGATACCTGCGTCTTAACAAAACCTAAGACTATACATACAAATAAACTGTATAAGTTAAGGCGTTCGTACTTTAAAACAAAATCAATATATTCTCGAGAAAGCAGAGTACGGACATATTCATTTTGTATGGGAAATATAATAAAGATAAAAAAGTATATTTCTGAATACTTTTTTTATTATCTATTCTGAAAATCAATTCGTTTATTGATGATTGGGTTAATAGGAACTGTTATTTGGCGTGTTTTTCTACTCTACAAATTAACGATAAATGTTCTATTTTTAGTTTGAGATGAGGTGGACATTAATGTATGACAGTATTTGCAAAGAATTTGGTCCTTACCCAGCTATGACTAATGAGAACAGCACAAGAGTTCTCAAGACTGCAGTCACTCGGTACTCATTAAGGAATTTTAAATCAAGAATAACAAAACTACCTACAACTCTGTGTGGTATAAGTGACGTCTCGTAAGACACTGTTTGAGTGAGATGGCGTTTGGGTCCATCAAGCGAGTCCAAAGTAATGCCTTAGCGCCACAGACACAGATTTACACCGCAGATGGCGGCCTAACGGCCTTTATAAATATATTGAATTACTACTAAATGTGTGATATTTTATAAAACAGAACCGGTAAAGTTGCCTAACTACCAATTTAACGAAAATATTTGTTTTTTGTACATTCTATGCGACAAATACGACTGAATTGTCATTCAAGCAATTCAAGATAAGCGACAGTAGTCGATCAAAGTCATATCAAGTAAAAAAGGATAAGCGACAATGGTTTCATAGTATCAAAGCAGGTAAATTTGGATAAACGCCAATAGTTAAGATACGACAATCAGGTAGTTTAATCTAACTATGTTTTTTTTTTATAGAATCTTATATCCATTCTGTTTAATAATGTGGAAATACCACATTTTTACTTTTTGGCTAATGCGCATAAGCAGTTTAAACACACATGACACAGAGGGCGCTCCAGTAGCGAAGAATTATGGAATCAAAGATTTAGTGTGATTGACGTAACGATATGATAGCTCAGTTGGTAGAGCACTACGCCGGAAACTTAGGGTCGCATGTTCGAGTCCTGCTTACATTGCAGTGGATCACATTCAATTTTTCTTTCATAATTTACCTTTATGTTAATTTTATCATAAAGACATAGGTAAAATGCCTCAAACGACATTAAAATATATTTTACGATCAGGTAAAAACAGTTAACCAACAAGTGCAAGGTTAGTTGCAATAAAGAAAGATTATCCAAGTTGTTTGATCTGTTTTGACAAATAAGTAAAAAAGCTCTAACGTTCATTATTATGCAAAAAACTTTTTATGTAATCTCCATTTTACTAAAAAAACCTCAAAAATCAAGTCATTTAGTAGAAAAAAAGTAGAGATTCTCTAAATCACCGACGGGATAAGCGACACAAAAGTCGTCAGACAGATGTATACGAAACCCAACCCATTCGATGCAAAAAAATCTGCCGATTCCAACAGTGTGTATAACTCAATATCACCAAAAATGTCGCTTAGTCATAAAAAACTATCACTGGTTATAAGTAGGTAAAGGACGTAAATCCGTTTTCCAACGGTCAAGTTGAGTTTGTCGCTCTATTATTTATAATTTATCTTTTCATTAGAGCAGCATGACCCGGGGGATAAAGCTGTGCCTCCACTACTATGTTAAAATATCGTTTCATCCGCTGGGTCCCGATATGATTTATTTATTAAAAAAACGATATTTTTTATTTCTGCATGATTTGACACGTATAATCAAGAATCTTGTCGGCATTTTCACTATTTTTGGTAGGTACCTACTAGGGAATGCAATCCCGATCCCGCGGGATCCCGATTTCACGAGATCCCGTGTAATTTTTCGGGATCAATCCCGACGCATAATATGACGGGATCCCGTTCGGGATTGACGGGATTGGGCGGCAGTTAGCAGCGACGCTACACACATCCAATCGGGGCCTTAAAATGTCGACAAATAACCCAGATCAGTTAATAATTTGTCTGCTCAATGCAACTTGTGTAAAGCTGATTCTCAAAACCGCATTCGGGTCTACAAAAGGTTTACACGTCCATATGATGTCAATTCATAAAATTTACACGAAATTGAATGCGGGAGCCGGAAGAACATCAAGTACAACACTTGAGCCGGATGATGTATACCTTCGTCTTCGTCAGGGGCTACTAGAGCGTCGTCGTCTGTTGCGCGGCCACCTATTATTGCGGAGCATCCTTATTGTTTTGATTCTTATTACAGTTATACTTATTGTTTTGTTACGGTTGTTAATTTCCAAGGAAAACTGACGATGATTTAGTTAATAATATTAAAGAATAAAGGTTTTTTGTTTTCGGTCTATTAATATGTTATTTTTATTAACGCAACCATCGCAAACATGCCGTTATTATCGTTTTAATTCAATCGAATTTTACTTTTCTTTTTTTTCTAGTCGGGATCCCGAAAATTCCGGGATCCCGCGGGATTGATATTTCTAATCCCGCGGGATCTCGAATTTGCAATCCCGAGTCGGGATTGCATTCACTAGTACCTACACATACAAAAGAAACTAAAAAGTATTTTTCGATTCGAGACTTCCAAATGGCCAATTTCACTTATTTTTTTGGAAAATAGCTTTAACGCATTTTATTTTTAATATTCTACTGTAGTGGGTAAATAGATATTTAGTAATCCGAAATAATTATATCATTGTTTAAATGATTTATTTTACTTCGAGATTTTTCAATGTCTTTAAATATTATAAGGTTTATTCATCTTCAACTCTCGCTCGGACTATGCGAGTGTATGAAGCTGCTTGGACGCCACGCCACTCAACGAGATTATGAACGAAGTAATGTTCCGGGGCACGGTCGGCGGGGGGAATAACGTTAGGCTCCGCCCAGATCCTCAAGGACGTTGGGATTAGGAGTCGCCTTAAGAAAATAACAATATGGGTCATGTATACGTATAGTACGTTCGGTCCCAAATAAGAATGTTACCTTAAATGGGAGACTGCTCGTAAAACTCGTCTGTGATTACCTATATCATGTTGTCTATTTATGGCGATCGTCTTTACCACGCGGTATGTGACTCTCTCTCTCGAAACTGACGGACGGATATCACGGGCCCTCAGGACCACGGCCGGGACCGTCGCACCATCGGTCCACGTAACAAGGTCCTTAAACCCCGGTGTTTAAGCACCGAGTTATCGTATCAAAATAAATAACGCACTTACACTTATTAGAGAGGCTGCGGCTCGGAATGTGGGGATAAACGGAATGTATCTTACGATTCACATTACGCTCAACGAAACGAGCTATGAAGTCCCGGTCATACGTGTTTTTATCTTTAGAGTTTTAAGCTATAATTTGAAATTAATGTACTCCTTACCTAAATTAACTTAAGGGTGTACAAACCACCAGTAATTTACCTTACTTTAATCGGTTGGTTAAAGTGTAAATCTGTATAAGTATGTTGCGTGGAAGAGCTTATAGCACGATTAACATTGTCGTCTAATAGAACGTAGTGTAAGTCAGGCTGTAGGGCACGAAAGCCTCAGGTCACGGAGGGTTGAGGGAGGCGCGGCGCGCGCGCACTCGCTGGAGTCACCAGTCCGCGCAGTACTCGCTCGGACGCCGCACGCGCCGACCACACACGCGCGAACGAACGAAACGACGCGAACTTTACTAATTAACAACTAAGACTAACAGACTTACGCTTCGCTGTAACACGTGAGCTTACCATTAACCGTTTATTTAATTAACATAAAGGTGAAAACGAAATCAACGAACTGTGCACTGAGGAAAGTCATTTTTGAGGAGCGAATTTTAAATGTTAACGGGCGCATAGCGAGACAGGTGAGTCAACACAATATATTACATTATTATAAGTTGGAGAGTAAATAGTTGACGTTTTCGTCAGCTGAGCTGCGCCGGCGACTCGGAAACGTGTTCGCGCATAAAAATAAGCCCCTGATCCATTCGGCCCGTTGCTCCTGTCCTGGGCCCTTACATTTATATTCAAATTGGTATTATGTTAATTACGGATTGAGATGACCGACGTGTGAGGCGTTATACAGTTGGATTGAAGATGTCCTGATAAAAAGTTTGTAACTATTGTCATATTAGATTGCTTAGAAAAGTTGTCTCGTCCTGGCATGTTGCTGTTGCAGTTCCGTTATGGATACTTCATGTCCAACCAAACGAAAAAGAAATAAAAACAACATATCTTGATGTTTATATACGCTTTTTTTGCTGTAGGAACGCTAGTTACTATTTCAGTATGACTTAAACGTTACTTCGTTTGTACCCATCGCCGAGTAGAGGGTGAAGCTGAAGACTGTTACCTAGTAGTAGTAGTTTACATATGTGTGACGAATTTGGGAGGTATGTAGGCTAAGGTTGCGGCGCGTCGTGAGCTGTTGGCTCGCGATTGTTTACCATTGCACTGGAATGCCGCGGCTTTTGTTCTCGCTGTTGTGATAACTCCCATCCTTGTTTGAACAATTGGCCCTGGCTACCACAGGATCCCAGGTACCCCACACCAGTCTCTTAGTTTAACTCTTCAACTTCAAAGTTCGTCGACTCGGTGACTAATGCTAATGTCTCAAAACAATGCGCATCCTCTTGTTATTCATATTTCCTACAGCATTGACGCTTGACTTAAATTATTGATTCTTCGCGAGCCTTATCTATTCAGCTATCGATTCTGGTGATTCACTTACTGGGTCTCAGCCTAAAAGAGAGCTGGTGACGTCACGGACAATGCGATGGCGATGCAGTGAAATAAAACAATGTGCAGCGAGCCTAAATGCGGAGTTATGTGAATCGGTGCGTCGTCGGAGGAAAATAAAGAATTGCGCAAAACCGTCGCCGCCGGCGGTTACGAGTTTTAGCTAGATCTTTTGCTTGATATCTGGAGATAATTTACGTCTAGGAGATTTAAGTCTGAGGGTCAATTTCCCAAGCAGTATTTTTTGATGGCAAGACTGAAAACACAGGTGCAGAAAGGTTGAATAATAAAGTACCATTTTTTTTAGGATACAGCCCACCATTGTCTACCTCGGGCAACAGCTAAAATTAAAATATCAATATATATAATAATTTAAAAAAATATATTTAGACCAAATTTCTCATCAAGGTGGGTTGTCCCCAAGCCGGTTTTGTTTGTAAAATGCCGGGTAAGTCAAATACTATGCATGACAAAGAAAATCTGTTACCATTATTTTATTACCATATAAATAGGTAACGAAAAAAGCACATTACCCGTTATATATCTCCTTTGTATACCCTTGAATAAGTGCATATACGTTTGTCCCGAGAAAACTTCTCATTACCGCCGACAATGTTTCGAACCGATTTATTTCCCAAATTTGATCAAGTACGCCCCCCGTCTCCCGCGCACTTCAAAGAATTTAGTCAAGCTGCGGCGCTCGACGAGAGCGGTTGTGTATAGTGGCAATACGTTGGCTTGTATAAACGTGAATATTTCATCGCGGTGGACAGGGGACAAAAAAAATTTCATTCCGGAGTTTGTTACAGCTTCTTTCTTTTTTAACTGCGTGGTTTGAAATTTATACATATATATCAGGTAAAGTATACTCGCGATTTCAAGAGTTGAATTAGTTTTAGAATATAGGGCTTACTTTATTTTTAAGAAATAAAAATATGTCGTGTTTCTCATTCCACCATTCTCATTCCGGTGTTTCCGGTGTAGTAAAATGGCTTTAAACCCCACCATAATGAGGAAAACACCGGAATGACAACAAAAGTAGCTTCACTTTTCATAATATTGTTGAAATAATAATATTTTTTTTATTTTGTTTTTAATACCGGACTAAGATATTTGTTTATATTATTATGTAATGCCAATATAATATATATTACGAATATCAAAAGTTAAATTACGTTCATAATATGCCACTTTTCTTTCATTCCGGTGTATGAAATTTCATTGCGGTGCACTTATTTTATCATCCTGGTGTACATTTATCATTCCGTTGTGTGTTTCATATTCGATCTCGAATATCTCGAAAACTATTTCAGATTTCAGGGTCCCTTTTACATATGTTTAATAATATAGTCTAAAGTATCTCTTCACATTTAAAAAACTCAAAAATAATCAAAAATAAAGAATCACACCGAAATGATACAAAAAATGCGTCTTGTTGAAATTGACCCCTGAATCGTAAAGTTATAGAATCTTACTTTTTATTGCACAGCTCAAGAAGAAAAAAATACAAATACAGATAACACTTATCATTACAATATAGAGGTAAACAATAGGCGATATTATCACTAAAAAGCTATCTCTTCCAGAGAACCTTTTGTTATCTAGTTGCTAGAGGAAATACGTTATAATGGGTAAACAGTTGCTCAGTCGCATAATCAAGTCAAAAACTGGGAAGCTCTATGGAAACGAAGAAGAAATTTCTTCGTGGACATCATATGTATTAGGTAATACAATAAAAAATATACATGTATAATTGTATATGTCTGTAAGTTCGCTACCAACAACCTAAATCCAAATCAATGAATCAACACACGTCTGATACGTATCATTATAGCGACACGTCTTGTTTTACCACACACCAGCACACGCACACCATCGACTCCGTCGTGTTGTTTAATGGCCCGTGGAAAACAAGCGTTAAACGATATTTGACGGACGACCGTTGACGTGTGATACTGCGGTGACGTGCGCCGTCACTACGATCTCAATCGGGCGTGTTTATTTACCACCATGCTACGAGGGGCAAACCGAAATGATCGGGAATTTAAAAAACTATGTGCACTATATACATAAATTATATTTTATTGTTTTTCGAAGTATTCTCCGTTACATTCAATGCACTTTTGCATTCTTTTAAACCAGTCATTAAAACAATAATTCCAGTTTGAAGTAGGCATTGCCAAAATGGCCGATTTATAGGCTTCCACAGCGGCTTCTGGGTTCTCAAACCGCTGACCACGCAATAAATCTTTAATTCTAGGGAACGTAAAAAAATCATTTGGACTCAGGTCAGGGCTGTATGGAGGATGGGACATCAACTCAACGTTTTCGTCGTTCAAAAATTTAGTTGTTTTGTGGGCGGTGTGGGAGCTCGCATTGTCGTGGTGTAAGATGACGCGGCGTCTCGGGTTCCCTTGGCGAAGTTCGGCCAGCACCTCCGGCAAACAAACTGTGATATACCAATCAGCGGTAACGGTTCTTTGTTCTTCTAGAGGAATTGTGGCAACATGCCCCTTTTTTGAGACGAACGAAGCCACCATCTTCTTCGACACGCTTCGAGAACGCACAACTTTCGTTGGTTTGACCTCGTCATCGAAGACCCATACTGCCGACTGGTGCTTTCTTTCAGGCTCATAAGAATAAATCCAGGATTCGTCACCCGAGACCATATTATAAACGGCTTTTGACTTTCCTCCATTGTAGCATTTCAGAATAGATCGGCACCAATCAACACGAGCCGCCTTTTGCTCTTCAGACAAATTATGGGGTACCCATCGGGAAATCAATTTTCTGACACCCAATTCACCATGCAAAATAGTGTGAATTGCAGTCATTCCAATGCCTATGGTTGCCCGAATCTGCTCGTATGTCACATGTCTATCTTCTTTTAGTAGTTTTTCCACAGCCGCGATGTTTTCAGGCGAAACCGCCGTTTTCGGCCGACCTGATGAAGGTACGGTGCCAAGAGAGGCACGACCCCGTCGAAACTCAGCATACCACCGATATATTGTCGTCTGACTAGGTGCTTCAATGTCGTATATAGTAACAAGCTCATTGCGACATTCATCTGGAGATAAGCCACGACGAAAGTTATGGTAAATAATTGCACGAAAATTTTCACGCGTCAGCTCCATTTTGTTCATCGAGTTGTCAATTTAAAAATGGAATTAAAAAAATATATCGTTCTTTTTTTAAATTGTAAAAACGGAATCGTGATTGTAAGTCGCCAGTATGCATGTGACAAAAAAGGATTTAATGTAACTCAGTTTAAAGTACTCTATTCCCGATCATTTCGGTGTGCCCCTCGTACTTTCTATTGTTTTTAATATCAGTGCTGGATAGGTAAGGGGTTTTTGGTATGATGGGTTCCGTCAGATTATTATTGCAATTTTCTTTCGTGAGCTCGTAAACCATATAAACGACCTGGCGGGCAAGAAGCGGCTAGTGGGCCCTTTATTGGTGACCCATGTTTTAAAATAATAAATAACAACACAGATAATAGCCAGTGATCATTATGGAGTACTTACACCGTTAAGCCATGAAAATTTAACTCTTAAAAAATAATGCCTTCCTAGGATTATCGCCCGTTGACGACTATTTTTCCGTCTTTCGATGACATTGTAATTTCTTCAAAACTCAAAACATTAATACTCCACCATTTCAATGTTCTTATACCTACCTAGCTTTCTCTATTAATATCACCATAAACATACAATATTCCTCGGTGAAAAACAATCCCATGCAGCATTTCATGTTCCTTCTGCCATCGCAGCGTCAGCCCACGACCACTAGAACTAGTAGCAACTAACTGCAGTGCTGAAGTTGAAAGTATAGATTAAGTTATTCCCACGACATTAATTTTGGTTATCTAATTTTTTTATTACCTTTTCTAGACTTTTAATTAAACATTTCTAAAAGATTGTGCATTTTAGTTAACTGTGCAGACGTAATCTATATATATAAAACTCAAAGGTGACTGACTGACTGACATAGTGATCTATCAACGCACAGCCCAAACCACTGGACGGATCGGGCTGAAATTTGGCATGCAGGTAGATGTTATGACGTAGGCATCCGCTAAGAAAGGATTTTTCAAAACTCACCCCCTAAAGGGGTGAAATGGGGTTCCAAAGTTTGTATGGGGAAACAAGATTAGTTAGACTATTTTATTCGAAACTTCACAGGAGTATTCCTAACGATAAATGAGTAAACACGTATTTCAGGTTTTTTGAAAATTCAACCCCTAAAAGGGAGAAATGTGGTGACAAAGTCTGAAAATCAGCATGGGTATTGTTTTTATGGTTTATCGGGTCGCTGATTACAAAAACCGCAACGATTTTAAAATCCAACGTGGCGGACGTGAGTTACCATCTCCCCTGTTGGAGTGAAATGGGATTGAAATGTCTAAATACTAAACCGCTGGTTCTAGAGAGTTCAAATTTGGCACTTAGGTTCCTTATAAGGTGAAGCGGTGCACTAAGAAAGGATTTTTCAAAACTCACCCCCTAAAGGGGTGAAATGGGGTTCCAAAGTTTAAAACTCAAAGGTGACTGACTGACTGACATAGTGATCTATCAACGCACAGCCCAAACCACTGGACGGATCGGGCTGAAATTTGGCATGCAGGTAGATGTTATGACGTAGGCATCCGCTAAGAAAGGATTTTTCAAAACTCACCCCCTAAAGGGGTGAAATGGGGTTCCAAAAATTTGTATGGGGAAACAAGATTAGTTAGACTATTTTATTCGAAACTTCACAGGAGTATTCCTAACGATAAATGAGTAAACACGTATTTCAGGTTTTTTGAAAATTCAACCCCTAAAAGGGAGAAATGTGGTGACAAAGTCTGAAAATCAGCATGGGTATTGTTTTTATGGTTTATCGGGTCGCTGATTACAAAAACCGCAACGATTTTAAAATCCAACGTGGCGGACGTGAGTTACCATCTCCCCTGTTGGAGTGAAATGGGATTGAAATGTCTAAATACTAAACCGCTGGTTCTAGAGAGTTCACATTTGGCACTTAGGTTCCTTATAAGGTGAAGCGGTGCACTAAGAAAGGATTTTTCAAAACTCACCCCCTAATAAAGGGGTGAAATGGGGTTCCAAAGTTTGTATGGGGAAATAAGATTAGTTAGACTGTTTTATTCGAAATTTCACAGGAGTATTTCTAACAATAAATGAGTAAACACGTGTTTCAGGTTTTTTTAATTCAACCCCTAAAAGGGAGAAATGTGGCGACAAAGTCTGAAAATCCATTGGTAATGCTTTTATGGTTTATCGGGTCGGGTCGCCTGTTGCCTGTTGGGGTGCAATGGGGTTGAAATGACTAAATATGGGTACGGGTGTAATTTTTATGGTTTGTTGGGACGTTAATTACGAAAATGCCACCGATTTTGAAATTTTATTTGTGGTCATGAAAATTCTTGAAAGCATTTGCGCCAAATTGCAATTTAATCGGTCCAGTAGTTTTGCAGCAAATCGATTGTAACAGACGGACTGAAAGACAGCTACACGTGATCCTATAAGGGGGTTCTTTTTTTGCTTTTGAGGTATGGATAGAGACCCGCGTTATCCTAATAGATTGAAAAAATAGTATTTGGTGGCATCTCGATCGTCGTCAATCGGTACCTATAGGCGGGCGGCGCGTTGGGACGGGATACCTGCATCCGTAATCCGTAATACATTCAAGCTTTTCAATAATAAGTCATTTCAGAATTCTGAATTACGTTTATCTGGCTCAGAATAATACATTTTTTATTCAGCAACGAAGAGAACCTCAATATCTTACAATAGAACATGACGTAACTTAGAACATGGCTTAGAATCATTAAACCAATCTCGAATATCCCAAATCGATAAGCGGAGGCTCGGGACATTATAAAAGCTTTATACAAATAAAATGCACACATATCCCGGTGTCTTAGCTTCACTTCGAGTTATGAATTTTGAAGTGAACTTTATTTGGTACCTACAGTAAAATCTGAGATCGCTTGATTTGAGTGCTCGAGTTTTCGGTTTGATTTGATAAAGTGGAGTTATGATAAAATAAAAAGTATTTCCCAGTAATATTAGAAAAGCAAAAGTCTGTGTCATGTTTTGTTACTTCTTCACACTAAAACGGCTGGACGGATATGCATGAGGGAAATGCAGATTGCAGATTATACCCTAACTTAACAAATAGCCTACTTTTAATCCTGAAAAATAGAGCATTGTTCCCGTAGGATGATGTATTATATAGGCACGCGAGCAAAGCGGCGGGTTAATGCTAGTAAGTATATAAGAGCTGTCGTTTGCGTTAATTATGACATTTTGCTTGCATTATTATTTTATCGTAGTTATAATAGCAATACATTTTAAATGAAACTAATGCTTAAACCTATTGAATAATAAAATACAGCAAAATAACAGGCGCTTGTAATAAAAAACAAACAAAGTCACTTGAGGTATATAGAGGCAAATGCGTCTTTTGATGATATGGCGGGCCTTAAATTAAATAAATAGCGTTTACTGACAATAATTATTCAGGTATTATTATTATCATGATTTTCGCGTCGTAGAGCCTGAAGCTTATATAACAAACAGACAGATTACTCATTAAAAATGTTAATATATGAACATTAATCACCCGCAAAGATGGCGACTTTTCCAACCATCGCAAATCATCAAATGGGTTTCAAATGTCAACCGCATTTCGCCCGCTTTTTGCGCCGCTACCTGTTCGACGTCGTGTCACTACACTTCCATGTAATGCATGGACAGGTTCTACCGTTTGATTGTCTTATACACAAATTAAGCATTCTTCAATAACACGTGACTTAGAACATCCCATTGCACTTATTGTATTAAGCGGTTTACACTCGCGTGAAATTGTCAGGAACGGCCCGGCATGTGTCAGTGATGAGGTTGCCGCGGCGGTGTACGGGCAGACGTCCCTGATGAAGAGCTCCATACGAGTTCGAAACATGTCGGACCGTTCCTGACAATTTCACGTGAGTGTAAACCGCTTAATACAATAATTAAATATGTCTCACGAAACTTTTAATAAGATTATCCCATTGCACATTTACAAAACTCTATATCAACAAACGAATGTGGGTTCAGAGTAAATAAATACAATCCCACACTTTGAATTAACTGACAGCATTAAGTAGTACTTAAGTAACTACATATTATTGATATTATCACTGCGTAACCGCACCGTCGCCATTTTTTAGCAGCAGTGTAATCGAGCCTTTAGAGCAACCTAAACGCGATCAGCACAACTTGGCGCTATCAATGGTTCCACATCCCACCGGAAGATAACCGCCGCTGACTCTCAATCTAACAGTATGCTGAGGTGAACCTTTTCAAAACAAAACCAATATATAATAAATAAAGAGAAATAAATACATACATATACTTATGTAGATATTTTTTTTTTTTCTAGCCTATATTTGTGTCCCACTGCTGGGCAAAGGCCTCCCCTTTCTTGCGCCACTCGTCTCTATTGGCTGCATGCTCCCTCCACTCGTTATTAAATGCATCCAGGTCATCCCGCCATCTTCTTTTCGGTCTGCCTCTGCTCCGGTAACCTTGCGGTATCCAGTCGGTGATTATTCTAGCCCATCGTTCCGGATGCATGCGGCAGACATGTCCAGCCCAGTCCCACTTCAGCTTTGCGGTCTTGGCACCTACGTCTACAACGCGTGTTTTGGAACGCAATTCGGTGTTTCTTATACGGTCTTGTCTACGAACACCTAATATGCTGCGTTCCATCGCTCTCTGACAAACTTTGAGCCTGGTCTTTTGAGCCTCAGTCAATGACCAAACTTGTGCTCCGTAGGTTAGAACGGGAAGAATACATATATCGACGAGTTTTCGTTTTAGCGAGAGAGGAAGGTTGCCCTTCATTAGTGCTTTCATGGACCAGAAGCTCTTCCAGGCGTGGTCAATACGTCTATCGATTTCCTTGCTCTGCCTGTTTTCGAAGGAAGCTATCTGGCCCAAGTAGACGTACTCGTCGACATATTGTATTTCTTGCCCATCCACCTCGACCCTACGTTTTGTTCTGTTGGTCATCAACTGTGTCTTTGCTCTATTCATCGTGAGACCAAACTCCAAGCTCGCCGTGCTAAGGTCTTGAAGCATTTGCTGTAGTTGAGGTGCCGTGTGGGAAAATAGAACAATGTCGTCAGCGAAACGTAGGTT
Organism: Apotomis capreana; assembly: GCA_947623375.1. Lineage (NCBI taxonomy): Eukaryota > Metazoa > Arthropoda > Insecta > Lepidoptera > Tortricidae > Apotomis > Apotomis capreana. Next base: position 25,820,946 of record OX392512.1, on the reverse strand, counting down.
TGTCAACCTTTTGCCGCTAACGTCAATGCCCATTTTCTCCCACGAGACCGCCAAGTTTTTGAATATTTCCTGCAGGCCGCTGGTGAACAATTTTGGAGACAGCGGGTCGCCCTGTGTGACACCTTTCTCGATTTTGAATACGGGGCCAGGGGCATGCAGTTTAATGCTAGCTGTGCTGTTGTTGTATATTTTTCCAACGAGCTCTATATACGCGCTATCTATATCTTGCTTTTGCATGGCGGAAAGTATAGCAGAGTGCTTCACACTATCAAATGCCTTGCTGTAGTCGACAAAAGCAAGATACAGATGTAGATAAATATACATACTTAAATGCAAATAACATCCATGACCTAAGCACAAGTATTCGAGTTCATCACACAAATATTTGCCCTTGCCGGGATTCGAACCCAGGACCGTCGGCTCAGTAGGCAGCTGCTAACCGCATCGACAAAATATAGTTATAATATAATTCATAGTGTTATTTATATAATTATGTTTTGTCCCCGATCAAATTTATTTATTTATAGCTTTCTTTCTTTTAATAAGAAGAGGACAAATTTATCGAGGTGCACCAATCTCGAGAACCCTATTCTTGATGGATTCTGGAAGTGTACAAACCGGCTATCTCGCTGATGAGAATTTTGCGACAGGGTTTAGAAGAGAATGTCTTTCAGCTGAGAGATTACGTATGACGATAGTTCCTAGGAACCACAATCAAGCATCAGTTAGTGTATATTACAACAGCTGGCGTGTCGCGCATGCGCGTGCCGCGCGTGGTGCAACGCCGGCGCCGGCGCCGCCGCGTGAGCTCCCAACGATAACGCACGCACGCACTACGCCTGCTATCTCTTAACCCCAACCCGACTATAGCTATTTTACATCCGTAATCCTACCAGTATTAGAAAAGTGATGGTTTCTGAAAAAGTTTACACGTTTCATAAATTTATTGAACAGTCAATTTTTAAATAAACCATACCGTAGTCATATGAACCATGTATGTATATTTATCCTCATGATGAGTTGAATAATCTCACATTCTGAACACTCTGTCTTCCTCAAAAACTCCACCGTGATTGCACCCATGCTGCTCGCATCCCGAAGATGATCTCGATTTTCAGTGGTATAGATATGTGTCCACTTCGGGTACGTATTACAATGCCGAAGTTCAAAATACCGAATTTCATAAGACCTATGGATGGAAGGCCGAAGATTAAAATGTCGAATGTTTATTTGACCGAAAGTTTAAAATCCCGAAAGAACGTTTGACCGAAAGGATGAAATCCCGAAGACTGTAATCCCGAAGACTGTAATCCCGAAGACTGTAATCCCGAAGATTGTAATCCCGAAGACTGTAATCCCGAAGACTGTAATCCCGACGGCTAGAATTCCTACAGTTTGCCGAACGATTAAAATAGTACAACAAAAGGAGCGTTTTTTAGGGATATAAAAAAAAAACTAACCTAACCTAACCCGGCCGAGTCGGATCTGCTCTGAAAGGTGATTGATTCACTTCAACCTATTCTCAAACTTTAAATGATTCACCTTTCAGAGCAGACCCGACTCGGCCGGGTTAGGTTAGGTTAGTTTTTTTTTATATCCCTAAAAAACGCTCCTTTTGTTGTAGTTATGATCATATTTTTAAAAGAAATAAAATATTTTTTCATTGGCATTTTACTGCCAATGGTTGACTTTCGGGATTATAAAATTTCGAGATTCAAAACTTTCGGGATTATAAAATTTCGAGATTTTAAACTTTCGGTATTATAAAATTCGAGATTTTGAACTTTCGATCTTTTCAAAATAGGTCTTTTGAGCATCGGTATATCGAATATCGGCTTTTCGTACTTTCGGTATTTTGACCATCGGTATTTCAACTGTCAGGTATTATGAACTTTCGGGATTGTAATACGTACCCGTCCACTTCGGAAGAGCTACACCGTTGGTAGATTAACCCTTCATCTGTTTGTATAGGATCTTGATTCTTGACCACATATAAAGGCCGCATCCTTGTATTTTTACGGATATATTTTTTTACTCATTGCATCTCAAATGAGGCTCGAACGCAAGATTTTTTAAAATCTCACATACGATGGGTTCATACGTATCCAGTACGAGATCTCAAGTAGGTACTTATCGAAATCAAACCAGGCCTGTAACCAATCATCAGCCAAAAGCCATCCTCTGCTGAACATAAAACGCCGCCTTGCCTGGTCCTGCGCCGTCTGCTACCAACAGGCTCCCGTAACCTCCACCAGACCATTAATCCATTCTTTGTGGGGCCTACTCAAAATGTACTATTATGTAGTATTACTTTAAAATTCTAAATCAATCAAATATATTTAATGCTCCTTAATTAGTAGAGCGCGTTATTTACTATAAGTTTAAAGTCAGTTCAATATCATCAGGCATATATTACTTGTTCCTAATGGTACCATAACATATATTACATAACTATGAAGCAGCCCCGCACTATGCCCATACATCCTATTGTTTACAGCACTATTTGCCCGAGCTGTTTGCATACTGCACACTATCACCTTTCTTCCTCTTGTACGCAGTTGTGCAAAGAATGTCAACAAACACTTAATACTACTAATCGTATTCATGCCTTTGTTTTATTTCATTATCATATTTTACGTTGGACGAGTTACTGTCCGCGGCTTTGTTCAAGAAACACACATATTTCAGGAAAAAAATATTCCTGTTCCGATTATTCAAAAATGTCACAACTTTAAGTACGACTTAAAATAAAAGCCTTAAAAACATACAACAGAATGTCCAAAATATACAATAAGTAATAAATAATAATCGAACATTCTTTGAAAAGGGCCATATGGTATTCACAATTTGGCAAGGATCACTCTTGTTCATCGCATTGCGAAATCTGTTTGTGAATGACTTTCTTAATCCGAATGCATTTTTATTATAATAACCGTAGTGTAATTATTACGATCGCGATAACGGCGCGCCGCTCCGCTGACTCACAGTCGTCTGCGCATTCCAAAAATTATCCTCGAGGGTCTTTTTGTTTGTTTTGCCGATAATCTGACAAAACGTTAATGGCATGTCTAAACCACCCCAGTGGAACAGATTGGTCAGCAGAAGTATGTACCTAGGTATATTAATTTCTTTATTTTTTGTTGGTTTTCATCAGTTTTGATGTGGGTACGAATAATTCTCATCTTAAAAGTAAAGCGTAGTTCTTGCGAAGTTCATGTAAGGTATTATTTTACCGATGTTTTTGCCCGATCTGTCTACTTGTACAAAAAAAATATACAAAATAATTTATTTGCTAAACAAAAACGCAAGTACATAACATGATATGCCTAGCGGATCCCAAACTAGGCTGAGCCTGTATCTTGGGGTCCAGGAGTGCTATTTGGGAAACAGTTAAGTTTAGTGACAAAGACAATCATAAATTAAACTAGGTACTACTATATAACAAGGACTGGAATGAATATTTTAAACCGACACGTCAAACGTCATCAGGTGGGGTTATATGAACATGTGTGTGTGTGTTGTAATTCTACATTTTCTACTACTCGACTGTAAGTTTTCGATATCGATTTGACAAAACTTAATGTGGGTAATTTAGGAAACGTGTGCATATTCGGCACAGAAATAAGAAGAAATCGGATTGGATATAATTTTTGACAATACTTCAATTGACAGCAATAGTAAAAATAATTATTTCGAGCTCCAGACCATAATATATACAAAACTAGTTTAGTTTTATTGTAAGTATTTTAAAAGTTGTAATCCTTGAAATTTATTTTGTACTAGTAAATGTTCTAGTCATGTGATATACGATATTTTCTATAATAAAAATGAAAATGTTAAATATTTACGTATTTCGGTTTAGCAGAGTTTAACAACACAGAAAGGGACCCAACACAGAAGGGAACAAGCCATAAAGAAACAGTGCTATGGTACAAATGGTACAATATACGTGTCCAAAACTCCAAACATACTGAACTCAGACTCAGCCACACCAATCAAATCCTGTTTCACGTCGCTTCAATTCATGCTCGCAAACTGTTAATAAACAATTACATTATGACCGGCCGACACCACATGGCAATAAACTCTTATTAGATATTGCGCCAGCAATAATAATTGAATGGAGATGTACCCAATAAACCTGCGACATAGGTGTCCGCGGCTCGGTTGAGTCAATCATATTGTTGTTGCATGTGCCCACCCCCACACAAACCGCGTAGGTTTTGTTATAAACTAGTCACATGTGTTTTTGCGGAAATACTAGTTACCTACTGATTTTTGCGCATAGTTTTAATTATGTACTTGTTTAATACGCCTATACCTATCTGTTGTTTAATACGGCGACACAGCTGAGACACGTGATGCGAATAATTTTAGCTATTACTCGAAGGATGTCTAGTCATGAGACAACTTTTTACTTAAATCCATAAATATGAACGATATGAGCATTGGAGATTGCAAGTTTTGCAAGCAAACTAAATCATTCTGTAATATGATATGCGAGTTCCACGACTGACGTAGTGGGTTGATGATCGCGATCTTATCCCGGAACACATTTATTTTTATTTGGCCACTTAGTGATTACAATTTGGTACTAATCGAATGTTGGCGTAGGTCCGCGGTTTTTCTCCGCGCAGCTGACGCCGCCACGGTCGACGCCGTGGCCTTTAATGATCACTTATATCGCGCTTTTTGCACCATGTTTGTATACAAACGTGTTTGTCTATATGGCTGCTTACAAACGGATGAATCAGAAATCGTTAAGGAATATGTTTACCTGATTGGTCTGATTTTGAATTTAATTCTTGTTTGTTGCTTTTGTCTTTCTTATTAGAAAAAATATCAGATCACCAGATGTTAAAGAACTCCATCAACAGCACTGACTTGACTGGCAGACTGGTTGACTGGTAGAGAATAGCATTAAGCCCGCCTTTAGTAGGATAAGATTTATTTTGGGCAATAAAGATTAAATAAATAAATAAATCATACAGAAACCTCAAATGCAGCCGCTGTTAAAAATTACTACTTAAGATGCCTCACATCTCACATTGAGAGATTGGAGAGAACTGACTTTTTACTGTTGGCCAATTATGTACCAACATGGCAACAACATGCATGCAAACGTGACACTTCAAGCACATTGCTTACAGATGATATGAAACATATTAACTACTTACACGTTTTTCAGTTTTCCAAACTACTGCTGTTTTGTTTAAGCGATGAAATAGGCGATAGACTGTGGCACACAGCTGAACAGTTACCCGGAAACAAAGTAGTGGCGTGAAGAAATCTCACTGCGTCCAAAGCTCATTACGTGCGGTTCCGGGGACATGTTCCCCGGACGCGGACACGGCCTCGTGTACACGCGGACACACTGGCCGGACAGGCTATCCGCACGGACTCCACACTCAATTACACTCAGTGTACAAAGCGACCTGTCCATTGGCCATTCGAGTCCAATTGCCGTTAGGTTAGATTGTTGTAACCCGTCTAGGCAACTACAATTGCGCACTTATACCTATATCAATATGTATATATAATTATCGTTACCTACGAGTGTGTCCTTTGACTTGTGCTTCTTTCATGAAAGTCTTTTGCATAGCAACAAAATCATATAATGATCATAAGTCTCGTAGGCTAATTCTTACCCCGCTAAAAATCGCCATCTCCCTCTATTCTCTTATGCCTTCTAAAAAAGTAACCAAAACCAAGAAAACCTTCGCACGTTCCTTTAGTCACCAACGAATCATATCACCTTAATAGTTTGTTTCCACAATGGCGTTGCCACAACTGGGCAGAAGGCCGCTGCGTGATCGTTATTACTTTATTAGCGGTGCATTACTTGTAATGCGCTTTCAAGCGATCGGTGTCGGCGCGGCGCCCACGCAGCGCGCGGATCGGGCGGTGACGCGATGTAGGGCCTTTACGTCCATCCAGCCATTCGAAACCTATTATTTAACGTTAGGGAAACATAGTGTTCAAGGTTGACAATCTTTGGTAATAATAGAAGTGGGAAAGGCCTCAGGTTGATTACGATTTGAGACACTATTTAGAAGAAGAAGGTGCTCGGGGTATAGAATTTCTTGATACTTCCGTAAGAAGGAGGAGAAATAGCTACTTTGCACTTCAGTAATATTGTATTCAAAATCTAAGGAAAGATCTTAAGAGATATGATGTTGTCACTCGAGCTCTAAATTGTTCGATCCGGAGGACTTTTTTCGAAATCACTTGTTTTAAGAAATAGTTATTGAAAAAAATCATGATCGAAATTTTCTTCAGGCCCTTCCACTAACTTTACAGTACAGGCAGGGCTTTAGGCAGTACATATAAATGTGCACTTAGACTATTTTTTTTTACAATGACCTTGTTATAATGAGTTTAAAAATGATGTAGAAAATTTTGGGTTTAATTCGGTAGCAAACGACAGTATGGATGTTTCCATTGTGATGTGACGAGCTAACGATGAAACAGTTGTATAAACATTTGTCGAGTGCCGCTCAAAACACTTGCGGCCGTAGGAGTCTTAATTGCCTATCCGAAACCACTTAACACTCTAAATGGAAATCCGGGTATTCCTGCGTGAGAAAAAAAAACTATTCATTATTCGTCAGTGATCTCTGTGTGTCGCTAAGTGACAAGATGATGTGGTACAATCAATCTTGGGCGTTCGAAAATAAATTAATAATGACCTCAATTCAAAATTTAAAAACCCCCGATCCCATCATACATTGAAAGAAGCATCTCAACTCAACATACAAGGGTTTCGTTTAAAAAACCGCAATCAAATACACATGCATATACAGAATACACACGTTAAACTTAAACATCCCTCTTTTTGTCGGGGGTTAATAATGATTCAATAAGGCAAGGCTAATGGAATAAACTGATTAGAACCCACAAAAACCTTGTTTGTTATCGATCCCGAATCCTGTGACGCATTTGTGCGATTGCATGCGTTTAGCAGTGTAGTCGTCTCGTGTTATCCATCTTTCTATATTTCACACACCTTCATGACTTCTTTGTCTCCGGAGTATGTGTCAAGTTACCACACCATCTTCGTCTAGCCATACTTCGTTTGTTTTACACCACTTCTGCATATGTTTTTCACTACACACGATCGTGTCAAGTCTATTTTATCCCGTTCCGTCGCATGTATACTATATATGAAACTAGCGACCCACCCCGGCTTCGGACGGAATGTTGCATGTATTGTAGCTATAAATCTTCCTCTTGAAACACTATCTATAAAAAAAACGCATCAATATCCGTTGCGTAGTTTTAAAAATCTAAGCATGACATAGGGACAGACGGCAGGAAGCGACTTTGTTTTATTCTATGTAGTGATGATAGTGATATAAGTGACCATACACCTACATCTCGTAGGAAAGTGGTAACCCTGCGGTTTAGCGTCAGGTGTAGTGCCGAGGTGTCGCGACAGGATGCGAGAGCATCGCTGGCCGAAAGCGATGCCGTCATCTTCAAGACCGATCTGTATTGATCCTCTCAGTCCGAACTACATGGAGCGGTTGACACGCCGAAGAAACGCTGCGTTTCAAACGTTGATGCTAAACATTTCATGCGGTTTATTATACATATAATAGCACACATCTTCTGTTTAGAGCTTTTTTAATTTGCATATTTATCAATCATATTATAGTTTTCATTGCATTGGCTTCTTTAAAGTCTACTTTAGGTAACAAGGTTCTTAGAAGGTTCTGGAAAAGAAACAAAATTCAAAACCATCCCGGCAGCATTTGATGCCTTATTAGCTTTAAAGGAAGATGCTAGATTAAAATCGGATTTAATGAAATGGAATTATTAATCGTAGCTTCTTCTTGGAGCGAGTGTAGCGTTCCAACCGCCCAGTACGTTCGGGGCTGGCGGTGGGCGAGGATCGCCGCCCCCGCGCGCGCGCAGGCTCGGCCCAGTGTTTTCGCGTCCCCCGGCCAGGCGGTGCACAAGCCAGGCTAACCTGTCCATCGGCTCAGTGTTATTAGATTTTTGGTGAGTTCAATCCGTTAGCTACACTGTATTGAAAGAAATATGAAAATAGGATAATGGGCACATTGAAAAATCCGATATTGTTGGAAGGTATTAGATTTTTTTTGTGTTTTTTGTACAGCAGTGAGTAGTAAAATGGCATTTTTAACAATCAATGTTTTTCAAGTTATTCTGAGTGCATACCGGGTGTTGCCTGTAGGAGCAATAAATTAAAACATAGATTCTTCCCTTGAAACAAAACAACATTTGTTAAGCAACTACTGAAAATAAAGTTTATTAAATGATATTTTGTAGAATAATGTTTATTTCAATACAGAAGCCATGTATTGCAATTTGTGCGACATTAGTAGGGTGGCAGCTATGTCAATGCTCAGGGAATGTCAATGTTGTACGTACTTACATTGAAAATACTATTTAATTTGTTTGATATAATTAAATTCTGAAATAATACTTTTTTAGGTAATTGGTGAACAGATGTTCAGTTTCAAGAATAAAATCTTTGTTTTAATTTATTGCTCCTATTACAGGCAACACCCGGTATAATCAATTGATAGGTTGTGTTTTACAACTTTTTGAAGACCTAGTTTTTTTAACTGGTCATAGTTAAAGATTGACTCATTTTATTTTACTTTAATAATTATAAGGGACGATAATTTTACCCAACAAGTTTGAATGTGGCCCCCTCACTGAATAAAGGATTACATCAGATATCAAGGTTTCCAAAAAGTAAATGAAATAGCTTCTTTCAAAAAGTAAAATAAAATAGCTTACCGTGTCAAAAAGGTAGTAGTAACCCTAAAGTATATCAAAAGTTTGTTCGTTTTCCCGAAATATCCACATTAAGCTCGATTCCGCGCGGTCGATGTCACTCATAAACCCCAGTAACCCAGTGTTAAATACATATTTTTGTCCAACATTCGATTTTCAGCATAATTTTCATTTAGGTACGACTTGTCCTACTTAGTGCGTAGTGTTTCTTTGGTAGTGTTCCAGCATAATGTCAAACGATGACTGCATAGCATCGACTCTAAAGGAAATGTCAGCTTAGTTGACTATTCTACTTAGCTGCTTTTATACAGATATGCCGTGCTACAAACAAATGTAAATTGACTAAACCTTTCATTTTAGCATTTTTTTTTTGCCAGCAGTGAGAAAGTAATGTCTCGGTCAAAACTACAACAGATAAATTCGTTTTATCCAGGCCCTGCGGGTAAGTCCTTGAACTTACTCGTCCATCTATTGCTTATTTTCCATGCTCCATCCGTGGTTTAGGTATAAGTAGCTATTCGATACCTAATCCTCACAATTAAGAGCCACAAAACAGCGTCATCCTCATTTCGGGATGGCTTTGCCACAGCATCTGACCCCTGGAACAGGGACCTTGGCAAAATACAAAATATTTATTTCCGTGTATGCTTCCACGGTTCGGCTCGGCCTTCTTTCACGGTTTTCCTAAGATGCAATAGGAACATGAACATGCTTATTATGAGTGCATATTGTTATTTGAAGAGGTTTAAATCTTAAGTTTGTTTAAATTCCCAGCATGAAATGGTAACGTTCGTAACCAAAACCCGCATATTTCGTAAACCAAACCGCCTGTTGTGAGAGCGGCTCGGGTTGCGTGCGCCCGCCTGTCCGAACTGAACACCAAAACATTACAAATCACCTCAACCCAAATCTGATTAACAAGATTTTTTATTTTTATTTTATGACTTATTGATATTTAAAAAAAATATGGAATAATGGTTGGTTTCCAGTCATGGTTTTGATTTGAAGAAATAGTGCTGGATTTTCTTAGGAATTAAACAGGGCCATCTCATTGGCAATTAACAAACGACGTTCTGTATCATACCTATATTGTTATGCTTTGTACTTGTATACGAACAATATAATTTCCTTCAGATTATTTATCATCGCTTGTGTTTTCCGCCGCCTCCGTACTTCTCGCCTCGTCCAGTTAGACTCATAAACATGTGCCTGGTTTATTACCTGGTCGGTCTTACTCCTTACTCAGTGTTGCATCGTGGTCTTGGTTTGTGTTGTTCAAGGTAGTGAATATTACGGAGTGAGTGTTATCATGAGTATTATCGAAATGTAGGAGAGCGTTCTTCTCGCTCTCTTGTTAAACGATCAATTTTTGTCAATGGCAGTGTAGCAACTTTGGAGTAGCCCCTCTATACAAAGCAACATAGTGAGCTGATTCCTCCAAAGAAAAACACGGATGCACTATGAACCAATTGTGCAGTTTTATCTCGAAATTTCGCCTTGGCGTTTATGCGCAGACAGCGCTACACGAGCCAGCGCGCTTCTCGGAAGAGTCCCCGGCCCGAGCTGCGCCGGCGCAGGCGCAGTGGGCGGCGAGTAAGGCTACAGGATATTTGGCTTGCATGTTTGCCGGCAGACCATCTTTGCCAATATCAATATTGGTTTGCGAGCTATAGGAACGTCGAGTTTTGGAACTGTATCCAAATCACGACTCGATTTAGCCTTATCTGATAGCTGCAGGCTATGGACTAGGACTATTTCGTAGGATTCCACTTAATATTCTTCGTAAGTAAACACTACAATTACTAGCTCCATTTTAAAAGGTTTTAGTAGTTACCTTAGTTTAGTAGGTATTCGATGCATCGTAAAAAAAAACACGGCATCGCGCCGCGATGATCGAGCTTATTGCAAACAAGAGATAAATACATAGGTACATCACGCACAATATTTCTCTCTCGACATTTCGTGAGAAATTTTAAAATACTTATTAGTTGCTTTTAGACAAGAAACAGGTTTATTGGATGCGAGGGCAACGCGGAGCCCAACTCAAATATCAAGTTCAAAGCAGCTGACAATAAGGTGCCGTTGTATATTTACAATGTACATAAGGATGTATCGGAGAATGATATTAGAGACTATTTACTTCAGCGAACAAAGGAGAAGGTATCAGTAGTAAAGATTAAAATGCGCAAACAGAAGGATTACCACTCATATAAGTTGTTTGTTCCTAGCGATAAATTAAATATGTTTATGGAAGATGAGTTGTGGCCTAAAGGGGTATACTACAGACGTTTTTTCACGGGCAAGGAGGATCAAGGAGCCTTTAACGGCCATAACAATGAAAGAGGAGAATTGAATGAAAACATGCAAAATGAGTAGTGACAACAATAACTATAATTATCAGCTAAATAGGCTTATAAGCTTTAACTGTAAGTCCCTTAAAAGGTCGATAGAGGGGGTGAGGGAATTGTGTAAAAGAGGTGACATTATTGCGCTACAAGAGACGTGGCTGTTAGTACATGACCTACCGCTGCTTGGAACGGTGAGTGACGATTTTGCGTACACGTGGACATCTGCGGTGGACACCAGTGACGGCATATTGGTAGGAAGACCGCATGGGGGCACGGCTTTACTTTGGAGGAAGTCGGTTTTTTCAGAAGTGTCAGTCATTCAGTGTGACAGTGTGCGGTTAGCGGCCATTAAGATAAGGTTGCCGAGCTCAGCCGCTTTAGTCTTTAGTGTGTACATGCCAGTAAATGCAACAGAAAATTTGCCGTTATTTACGGAGTGCTTAAGTGAAATTAGTGCTATCAGTGCAGACAACCCAGACGTGGAGGCGATTTATATGTTAGGTGATTTCAATGCACACCCCAACGAGTTGTTCTGTAGAGAGCTACTTGAATTTTGTGAGTCACAAAAATGGTTTTGTATAGACCTCGATATGTTGGGCGCGGAATCTGAAACATTTACGTATACAAGCGAAGCTCATGGTTGTAATAGGTGGCTGGATCACTGCATTGTCACGGAGGCAGCGCGGGAAACGGTGCGTAATGTAAATGTTAAATACGATGTGTATTGGTCCGACCACCTACCACTAATGGTAGAATGTAATTTAAGTAAAATACAACTTAAGTCTAGTCCAATTACACCGCTGAATGTGGGTGTAGTGTGGGGTGAGAGGCAGGGGGCACAAGTGGAGCTTTACAGCTCGTTATGTAACGAGGAGCTGAAACTGCTGGACTTTCCGGCCGAATTAACGTCCTGTGCGGATCGAACATGTGATGATCCTAGTCATGCGACGGTACTAAATAATATGTATGACCGCATAGTTACTACGCTGACAGAGGCGGCCAGAAAGTCCAGTAGGGCAGGACGGAAACGAAGTGGACAAATTGTGGGTTGGAATAAGTACGTGGCGGACGCGCACAGGGACGCTAGAGTTAAATTTCTTGTGTGGGTATCGGCGAATAGACCTAGTCAAGGGCCGATTTATAATGATATGCGTGAAAGCAGAAGGCTTTTTAAGTCCCAGCTGAAATGGTGCCAAGACCGACAGGAACAAATAAAAAGTGATATTCTTGCTACAAACCGGGCAGCTAAGGACTTTAAAGCCTTCTGGAAAAACACAAACAAATTTAATGTGCAGCCTGGCGTTCCTGTGAGTGTGGGAGGTATCAGTGATCGGAAAGCTATAGCCAACAATTTCAAAAATGTGTTTAATGTTAGTCCCCTTCTAAAGTCATCAACAGAGGAGGTACGCAATGCTGAGGCCGGGATGAACGCGAGTACGGTGGTGTTCACAGCTAAGGAGGTGGATGCAGTCATAAAAAATATGCAGAGGGGCAAATCGCCAGGGCATGACGGCCTCAGCATTGAGCACCTTAAGTCTGCTGGGGTCCACTTGCCTCGTGTACTGGCAATGTTTTATACTCTGTGCCTTAGACACGCTTATATTCCACAGTCACTCACGAGAACAGTGGTAGTGCCTCTTGTGAAAAATAAGACTGGAGATCTATCTGACCCTAGTAATTATAGGCCCATCTCACTCGCTACAATACTCGCTAAGGTGCTAGACGGCTTGCTTAATGCACAACTTTGTAAACATATAAAGTTGCATGACGGTCAGTTCGGCTTTAGGCCGGGACTATCAACGGAGAGTGCAATTTTGTGCCTTAAGCAAGCTGTCAGGTACTATAAAGACAGAAACACACCTATTTATGCGTGCTTTCTGGATTTATCTAAGGCATTTGACCTGGTTGTGTACGACGTACTGTGGGATAAATTAGGCAAAACCGGAGTACCGACGGAATGTGTTGCCTTACTAAAATACTGGTACAACAACCAGGTCAACCGAGTGAAATGGGCGGGAGAGGAGTCGGATGAGTATACGCTCCAGTGTGGTGTAAGGCAGGGTGGTCTGACATCGCCTATATTGTTTAATTTATATGTCGACGAATTGATTGGGGAGCTCAGTGGGATGCGCGTTGGTTGCCATATCACTGGGACATGCTTTAACAACATTAGCTATGCGGACGATATGGCGCTGCTGGGCCCCTCAGTCGACTCGGTGCGGCAACTTATCGCAGTATGTGAGAGGTATGCCGAGCGGCATGGTCTTAGGTACAACGCTGCTAAAAGTGAGGTTGTCGTATTCAAAGCACGCAAATATAACCCAACAACGGAGCCTAGGATCGTGCTGTGCGGCGTACCTTTGAAGCGAGTGGATAGGTTTAAGTACCTGGGGCATATACTCACGGAAGACTTAAGCGATGACCACGATCTCGAGAGAGAGAGGAGAGCGATGTCAGTACGTGCTAATATGCTTGCCCGCAGATTTGCACGGTGTAACAAGGAAGTAAAATTGACGCTATTTAAAGCATACTGTCAGACCTTTTACACGTGCAGTCTGTGGGTAAGATTTACGCAGAGGGCATATAACACAATGCGAGTGCAGTATAATAACGCCTTAAGGATGTTGTTGAGGCTGCCTAAGCACTGCAGTGCGTCCGGCATGTTTGCCGAAGCGCACGTAGACGACTTTTTTGCCATTAGGCGGAAGAGAATTGCGTCTTTGCTGAGAAGAGTACGCGGTAGCAGCAACAGCCTTCTTAGGGCGTTAGAGGGGCGTCTCGATTGTCCAATAACTAAATACTGGGTAGAGGTAGTTATTGGCAGGGCCAAATAGAGCAAAAGTACTGGTTGCTCCTGTGACTAGCTGCTTCTCTCTGTAATAGTTATAGGTATTTATGTAGGTATGTATAGGTACGTATTTTCTTGTTTTATTTATTTCAGTTAATCATGTACTAATATATTTAATAATTCTTGTTGTGTTACTAACTTAATATGGATCGTTCAGGTCTGAAATAAACGATTTTTATTTATTTATTTATTTATTTTAAGTACCTATTTAAAAATAACATTTTAATGAAAGAACTTTTATTTTTATAAATAATGACACAAAGGTAAATTAAGAAAGAAAAATTGAATGCGATCTACTACAATCGAAGCGGGGTTTGAACCCGCGATTATTTATAAAAATAAAAATGTGGTATTACCACATAAAAAATATAGAATCGATAAAAAGATTCTATACAAATATTTAGAACAGCGCCATCTCTCTCGCAGTCTTCACACTTGCTGTAAAGCAATGGGGATTGGGGATCGTGCGTGTAAAACGCACATCCTAGGGTATGGCTAATGCGCAATAAGCATTTCAAAAAACATATATGACGCAGAGGGCGCTCCAGTAGCGTAAAGGATTAAGGGATGAAAGATTTGGTGTGACTGACGTAGCGGTCGAATAGCTCAGTTGGGAGAGCAATGCGCCGGTAACGCAGAGGTCGCGGGTTCAAACCCCGCTTCGATTGTAGTAGATCGCATTCAATTTTTCTTTCTTAATTTACCTTTGTGTCATTATTTATAAAAATAAAAATGTGGTATTACCACATAAAAAATATAAAATCGATAAAAAGATTCTATACAAATATTTAGAACAGCGCTATCTCTCTCGCAGTCTTCACACTTGCTGTAAAGCAATGGGGATTGGGGATCGTGCGTGTAAAACGCACATCCTAGGGTATGGCTAATGCGCAATAAGCATTTCAAAAAACATATATGACGCAGAGGGCGCTCCAGTAGCGTAAAGGATTAAGGGATGAAAGATTTGGTGTGACTGACGTAGCGGTCGAATAGCTCAGTTGGGAGAGCAATGCGCCGGTAACGCAGAGGTCGCGGGTTCAAACCCCGCTTCGATTGTAGTAGATCGCATTCAATTTTTCTTTCTTAATTTACCTTTGTGTCATTATTTATAAAAATAAAAATGTGGTATTACCACATAAAAAATATAGAATCGATAAAAAGATTCTATACAAATAGAAAGAACTTTTCTTTGACCTCAAGTATTTAATAATCTTACATTCTCGATACCCGATAACAATAGAATCACACCGCAAATGTACAGTTAAACCAACACAACCTGCAGTTCCGTTAATCAAAACATTTTGCAACACGCTACATTTAACTTAATCGCCTTATTATGGACCGGTTGCGCTTTGTCCCAACATTGGCCCACATACATCAGTGCCAAGTGCACGTTGGCCCCAACGTTGGGGGTTGGCGGACAGTCCTTGGCCGTGGGCGCTCGCAAACCAGTCCGCCGGGGTACGTGTACTATGCAGCTGGTATATTTGCCTTTATAGCCTGCCCCGATGCTATCCAGTGGTGTGCTCCTCTCAGAACCACATAGAAGTCGACTAAGTCTTAGCTCGTCGGCTAAAGCTTAAATATGCATATGCCCACTCGATTGTACATGAACTTAATTCCTCAAAAGTTCATTAGTACTAATTAATTCCGTTACTGCCGTACAGAACCTAAAGTGGAATACGTTTCCAACTGAACTTTCCGTACTTTAGGTTTTGCACGGCAGATTGAAACTTTTTTTTTCGCCTCTTGGCTCCACTGGATGAAAAATACAGTCGGGACTAAACGTACCCCCTTTTTTAGGGTTCCGTAGCCAAATGGCAAAAAACGGAACCCTTATAGATTCGTCATGTCTGTCTGTCCGTCTGTCCGTCTGTCTGTCCGTCCGTATGTCACAGCCATTTTTTTCCGAAACTATAAAAGCTATACTGTTGAAACTTGGTAGGTAGATGTATTCTGTGAACCGCATTAAGATTTTGATGCAAAAATAAAAAAATAATAATAAATATTGGGGGCTCCCCATACTTAGAACTGAAACTCAATTTTTTTTTTCATCAAACACATACGTGTGGGGTATCTATGGATAGGTCTTCAAAAATGATATCGAGGTTTCTAAAATATTTTTTTTCTAAACCGAGTAGTTTGCGTGACAGACGCTTCCAAAGTGGAAAAAAGTTGGTCCCCCCCCTCTAACTTCTAAAATAAGAAAATGAAAAATCTAAAAAAACATATGATGTACATTACTATAAAAACTACCAACGAAAATTGTTTTGAACGAGATCTAGTAAGTAGTTTTTTTAATACCTAACTTTGCACCTAATTTATATGGGGCGCTAATACATACCAGGTGCAAACTTAACTTAACCACTTAGGGATGGAAAGTGTTTGTACGGAACCCTCGGTGCGCGAGTCCGACTCGCACTTGGCCGGTTTTTTAAGATTAGAAGAAGGTTAGTACTTCCAGTTTACGCATATCTTAGTTAAACTTAGAAATTATATTCTCTATTATTAAATGCGGAACCGAGTAGGTAGTTAGTAGTATACTATTAGTATTGTATACCTATATTATTGTTAGTATTTAAAAAATCATAATTTTCTTAAAAGTAGTTAGACTGTTTCCAAAGTTGAGTATTTCCCTAAACAAAGATGACAAAACCGTTCATATTTTTTATAGTTTTTATAGCGAAGCTCAAAGGTAAGCTCGTGTATATGCTGTCCGATATAGCACATCATTCTTAACTTCAAATTAAGGTGGTAGTAAAGTGAACGGACCAGCAGCGCAACGGCGGCCGATGGGCGAGCATTATGACTATTGAGCATTATGAACTATTACACCCTCGGTCCGAACAGGGATTTAATGCACGTAACGATACTTCTGACCCACGGCCACGCTGTCAGGATTCTCAGTCAATCGATAAACATTCACGAAAGGTTATTCTTTTTCTACTTGGAGGAGAAGATAAAGGAAAACCTAAGCAAACGCTAGAGATAATACTAAAATGATACAGTTTTGATACGATGCTCTTTGGTGCACCTAAGTATTCAGATGTCATTTCCCTTTTTAATTTCATATAAGCCTAAATCGTTTCGCAATCGTTTCCTAAATCGTTTCGCAATAATGGAGACAAACCGAGTTGGTTTGAGAGCTGAATGGTCACTTTAGTGTCGGAATCTAGCGAAGTTGCTTGAACAAATTATTGGCAGATTCATAGATTCGTCAATACCACCAGTAAAACGTTGAGAATAGGTAAGATTGATATCTGGAGAAGATACTATGATTTAATTTGTTCGCCAAAACACACCGTAGTTACAATGCTAAAAAACCTGCGAGAACTGTCCGAATCGCATTTGTTGCTTTAATTAGCCGTATCGATTTCAAACACAATTAAAATTTAAACACAACAGAGTTGAAGTTGGATGTGTCTATTAGAGGCGCGCGGGGGCGGCGTGACTCAACAAACAAACACTGAGATCACTTGTTTCAATATATAGAGAAATGTCCTTCCTACACCGGCGAGTAGGTATCGATGTAGCATTTATCCAATTGAGAATACGGGTACCTGCGTGTGCGTATATAATACTCAATTAACGCTATACGACGGTGCATACGTCATTACGAAGGCATATTCGTAATCTGATGATGGCGGAAACTTTATATTTTAACACTTAGACAACTACTGTAACGAGTAAAATGCGTTTCACTAGTAAACGCGATAGTTAAGGTCCTCTAAATCTTCATGCAGCCTTGTAAGGTAACACTTTGAACACTACACCTTTTTAAGCCCGTTCGTTTTTAACTCGTAAAAATCTGCATTCATTATCAGGCTTACAATCAGGTTTTAGTCAGGTGTTAAACTTCCTCGCAAGCAAATTCCAGAACAGATAACAGCAGTTGATGCAGTCCATTAGACTTTTAGGATTGAGTCACTTCGCGGCCGCGATCGGCATGGCAACCGTGCCTGCGCCGGCGCCGCTGACCGATAGCGTTCGAGGAACCGGTCCGTTCTTAACGCTTTGTTCTTAATTTATTGTTATGCTTATTCGAATGCCTTCCGAGGGCGATCACGCGATGCGACAGGACAGTCTTTATAAATTGTGGTGGAATGTTTAAGAAATGAAAAGAACCCAAGAGGTTCTGTCCTTTGCAAAGGTGTCAAAGATTGGTGAATTGACTTTTTAACCGATTTCAATAAGGTGGG
This sequence comes from Apotomis capreana, assembly GCA_947623375.1. NCBI lineage: Eukaryota > Metazoa > Arthropoda > Insecta > Lepidoptera > Tortricidae > Apotomis > Apotomis capreana. The sequence continues at coordinate 25,802,782 of OX392512.1, read as the reverse complement.
TTATATTTATATTTTTAATGATTGAGGCCTCAAAATGTTCAGGCAAGAAAGTTAAAAGTATGTATGTTTTACAAAAAATAAGAGCTACTTTTGACAATGTCAGTAAGGGTTAAGGACTTAAAGTACGCTATTCAGTTCTCTTTGCTGTAAAATGCACCTGTTGCCGGTATCAGTTTTGGTCCAGAGATGTTTACCTAATGATGTCACAAAGTTCAATAGGCTCAATGCGTTTTAAGTATAGGCTCCCGACATTTTATAGAGGACTCCCAGTCCCAGTAGTCTGCTTGTACAACCTTCACGGATTCATTTCCATTTATAACCTTCAATATCCTAACAAACATTAAAAAGTTGGCTTCACTATAGCATCCGTTTAGAAATTGGTCAATCTGTGTCACTTTCCCAGATCCGCAGCGTTTTCCGCAAACGCGCGAAATCTTATAAGAGGGCGCGCGTGACGGGACTTGGAATTGCTTCCATTTGGATTCCATCAAGGTTCCATTACGTCGAAAGTTCACTTTTATTTCAAAATCATTGACAGTCGAGTCATGTTTAGAGTTAGATGATTATTTTCCGATCCTGTTTCTGTCTAATAGTTCATCCTAAGTTGTAACCTTTTCATGTATTAAGTTATTACTTCATTTCCCTACAGAATATTTAAATGTACTGCATCTTAATTTTCTTTCTCTTCCATCCATGTTAAAGTAAATACATATATGCATATAAAGGCATCCTGGTAGTTAAGGATATTAAATACGATCTTGATACAGTTCAAGAACTTGAAGATAAAGTTGAAACATGTTCAAAGTCGAAAGTTAGGTTCGAGTGCTGCTGCATAATTAACTAAATTTTTACAATGATGCGAAAAATCTTTGAAAATTATTGAAAAAAATTGTACTAGAACAGAGAAGTTCCCTTTTTGCCTGGTCAGCTGTACTTAAATCAATGATAGTGCAGTCCGCAGGTTCAACCCCGGAGTTGATCTTTTTCAGTAACGTTTAATTCGTTCTAGCCATGTTTTACTTCCGGACTAAATCCTTTGACCATAGACTTTGTTCGTATTTATTTTATATAAAGAAATGATAAATATTGTAATGATAAGCAATCAAAACAATTATGATCGAATCTCCAAAATATTCTCTTTATACATATTTCACGTTTAAGGACCCCTAAATGCCATAACGGTATCAGTCTTAAATTTCTCAATTAAAATACAATGTCCCACTTTTATCGGCGATCGAGCAATACGCGGAGTTGAGTGCGTCTCCAATGACACGGCCATAATGCCCTCTGTGCTGGATATAATAGGTGGATACAGGCGCAACTATGTGACAGGCTTCAATAAGATCATGTCCTGACAGTTTTCCGATTAGGTACATATCACTACATACTATAAAACAATGTCGATTCCTGTCTGTCTGTCCCTAATGTCCCTATGTATGCTTAGATCTTTAAAACTACGCAACGGTTTTATATGCGGTTTTTTAATAGATAGAGTGATTCAAGAGGAAGGTTTATGTGTATAATACATACAAAATTTATTGCAACCGTGCGAAGCCGGGGCGGGTCAATACTAATATAATAAACTATCATAGCGGTGCGGCATCTACTAAAATAAGCATGACAAAGGATCAAACCTTTGCTGCTACTAATCTTAAGCTACTTTTCTTTTTCTTATCACTTTATTAGCAGCTCTTGCACAATGCACCATTCCATTTTTTTTTTTACTTTTTCTTCCTTTTGGATGAGTCGGTTCTGTTGGTTTTTGCTTCTTTTTCTTATCTGAATACAAACTCATTACTGTATGCGTGTGTAGCCACCAAAATATCAGGTCCTTGATTGAAATCGTAAACATGTGACGGTATTATAATATATTGTTGTCATTTGTTTTGTTGTGTTGTTGTAATGTGTTGCCACTTTAACATTAGTAGGTATGTAATAAGCGTTAATTTATTAACCTTCTTAGTTTGTTATATGCTAATAATGGTTATTAAATAGCATAACAGGAACAAATAATATTAAAAAAGTGTCAAAAAAACCATCGTGCAAAAACTACATATTGGTAAATATGACAACATGCATGACATCATTTTGCGATAGTTTCCTTCGATAAACCGAGTGGTTTAGCGACTTTACCCAGATGATCTAATCGCCAGCTGTGGGCCGCGTTGTCCAAGACAGACCTCCGTTGATGCCCAGCGGCTGACCAGTCGGGCCGTGACTTAGTTTGGCACACACAGAGGAGCCTACAGACCCCTTGCCTTGGAGTTGTAAACAGTGCTATCAATGAAGCAAACAACTGTGTTTTGTAATAGTTTGTATTTATGCCGCTCTTATCAGTTATCTACCAGTCGCAGTCGCTACTTTACCTATATGATGTCACCGCTCTAGTGATCTGACCTTTTTTGGATCACTAGTTTTGCTTCGGGACGAACTTGCGACTAAATATTGACAATATTACATTTTGAGAGTAAATATTAGTTACAATTGGGTTATAGAATAAATTGGTCAAGACTTATTATATGCATAAGTAAAATAACGAGTAACGACGAGGTTATGTTTACCTATATAACATCAACCTCTATTTGGATATTGCCAAGCGAATAAGAATCTTGTTTTAGAACACTAAAATTGCAACGACTGTTCAAAATGCAACGTCAAGTTGCACATCTTAGGACTACTTTGAGACCGGCACTTGACCACGGAGTACTTTCAAGTTTAAAGTTTAAACCTTAGTGTTGTGACGATCTTTTACACTAATAGATATGTAAGAGTAAGCAAAAGGGTTATAGTAGGGGTAGAGGTAAACACAACACTCCGCACCAGTTACGTGTGGTCCACACGTTGAAACCGATACCCACCTATGTGGTTTAAAATTTTGACTCACAAACCATCATCTTGGTTGAAATTCTTTGGGAATTGGCTTTTGTTAATTAAAGCACAGCAATTTGACGGCTGCTTGAGTCGCGTCTCATATAATGATGCGCAAGCCTTTGACACCATAACATGTCAACAAACAACATCGGTTGGCTCAGATCACATGCCCTGGCTACTGGACCTAAACATAGTGGTAGATAAAGAGAAAGCACTGGTAAGAAACACGCGTGGTATTGCAAATAACGATGAAATCAGACACAATTTTCAACAAACACTCTGGAATAAGACTACCTTACTTCCAAAGATAATAACTTCCGACGCAAAGTGCGAGGAATACATATTACAACTAGAAAAAGCTATTACCGAAACCCTGGACGAGTATGCACCACTACATGAAGTTAACAGAAGAAATGAACTCCCAGAAGAGATCAATAAGTTAATAGACGAAAGAAATAAAGCGAAAAGTAAAGCGTGGCGTCTACGCTTCAACCCAGATAGAGTAACTGAACAAAGAAGAACATACAATCATCTTAAACGCCTGGTCCAGCAAGCACTATTGGAGTATAACGACGAGAAATGGACACGATTAATTAACGATCCGCAGAACAATAGAGCTCAGATGTGGCGAATCCAACGCAACCTGAAGGCTCCAGTACAAAGACTACCCCACATTGAGGGCTGCAACAACGAGAAAGAAACCATCGACTCCCTGGTTGAAGCAGCGATCATCACTAAAGCCAAGATAAGTGACGACGATAAGAGCACAGAGAAGACCACACCATTTCAGCCTCTCGACGCTACTTCTATAGAGGAAATAAGATTTGCACTCAGACGCTTTAAAAATAAGAAGGCGCCGGGCCCGGACAAAATAAAAGCGGATGCCCTCAAACTTGGAGGCGATCCATTTCTCATCAGGTACAAAGTAATAGCTGATTACCTGCTCTTGACAGGCTATTATCCTAACAGATGGAAAACAGGTGAGTGCATCTTTCTACATAAAGCCGGCAAGAATCACCGAGATGCCAAATCGTACCAACCCATCACCCTCTTAAACATCATGGGTAAGCTATACGAACGTCTGCTCCTATCGCGCCTGCGACAAACCGCTGACAGACTCCAACCGCTGTTTCAACATGGCTTTACCAAGAACAGAGGAACAGGCACACAAATCCTTCGCACTGGTAAGTTCATAACAGATGCGCTGGAAGCTAAGGAGAGCGTGGCCATGGTGTCGACGGACCTCTCAAAGGCCTTCGACGCCATAAATCATAAAGGTCTATCGAAGAAGCTTCAAACAGCCGATGTCCCGAACAACATTATCCAAGTAATAGAGAATTACCTGACTGGTCGCAAAGTCTATGGGCGTTTTAGAACTACCAACGGTGATGAAAAATCGGTCCCACATGGAGTTCCCCAAGGCTCAATCCTGGGCCCGGTAATTTTTAATCTGTACGTACACGACGTTTGGGACCATCGGGATCATAATCATATCCGCGGACTAAAGCTCTCCCAATACGCTGATGACCTGTGCATCCTCAACAGATCTCCCGACCCGAACTCCGCAACGCAGCGCGCAGGCTGGGCTGCCGAAACTATTATCGACTACTACCATCGTTGGGGGCTACATTGTAACGTAGAAAAAACAGAGTGTGCCATGTTCACTAACAAGAGAAAGTACCGAAGAACCATTCGTATAAAAAATGAGGTTATCAATTATAAACACAGTATCAAATATCTGGGAGTACATCTTGACAAAACCATGACCATGGGTAAACAGACCGACTACGTAGTTCAAAAGGCGCGACGAGCACGCAGCGCGTTAGCCCCCATCATAGGCTGGCACGCCAAGACGGAACTGACGGTAAAACTCGCTGTCATTCAGGCCTGCCTACTTCCAATATTGGATTATGGCGTAGTACAACTACTCTCACGTTACAGTAAGAGCAACTTACTAAAAATTGAACGCCAATATCGTATGGCCCTCAAGACCACCGGACAATTCCCAAGACGCCTAGAAACTTCTGTCCTCTGGGAAATGCTAGACTGGGTCCCATGGCACCTCCGTGCGCAAGATCTAAACGAGGACATGCTGCGTCGATTCCGCGAATTGCACATCGAGGGTTTAGACACCCCTGGTGACGCCTATATCGGATACGGACAGCACAACCCCCTCCTAACTAATACTAGACTAGGTGAAATAAATTATGTAACAAAAAAAGACAGGAGTCGGCTGCTCAGCAAGCGAACAACCACTCCACGTCCCCATAGATTGTAAGAATTAGTTTTAATTAGGATAAGATAATATTGAGCAACATTTTAAATTTATATAAATTTATTTTGTACATACTCACAGACTAACAAACATACAGCACACACTACATGACACTTATACAGATCTTTTAGACACACATGAGTAGACTGTAAGTAGCTGACACACCCACAGGCCGAATGAACCATCGGCCTGCTGGACATATTGTAACATATGAACTAGGGAAATAAACATCTTTCTATTCTATTCTATTCTATTCTATTCTATTCTATTCATATAATGCAGTGATTAATTGATTATACTGTTTATATTAAATCAAGAATTAAGTTAGTGGAATGGATGATACAATGTGTCCGCCGCTAGATGTCACTGTAGGAGAGGAAGGGTTCCTGCGCGCGCGCTCGGGCGCATGCGCCGGCGCGGCGGGGTCAAGGCCTGCCGGGTCCCACGTCCAGCCGCTGACCCCGGGGAAAGCGAATAAAAACTACAAAACACAAGTCGGTACCGCGGTACCGCGATGTACTGCCGGATTGCTGGGAGAATCATATAACTTTACTGTATGAATTGACAAGTATTAAATAAATAATTATTTATTTGGGTCATATAGTCAGTTCAAAGAAAAAATCGTTCCTCCGGTGCTAAGCTTGGATGATATTGATACTTGTGCTATTATAACAACATCTCAATGTTTTAGTTGGTTTGGATTTTTACTAAACCAAATACCTAAACCAAAATAAATTTTGATTTTTTCGGTTTAAACGCTCAGTTTGTCTCAGTGAAAAACTAACTAAAACATTCAGACTATGTCGTTATTTCATTACAACATAGATAATTCGATGGTAAAAAGCGTAAACGCTGTAAACGTCAAGGGAATTCATTGGCGTTTACAGCGTTTACGTTTTTTGCCGTCGAATTATGAACGCACCACAGTATCTACGCTTTTATAGGGAGGCAAGTTACTCTATTCTCTAATCCACGTCCCGCATTGCATAAGAGCCCCGCATTGTTTACAAGAGGCTCGAGAGCAGGAGCGTGTTCCTCGAACTGAATGATGTAACCTGACGCCCCGGAGCTAATCCCAGGCTTATCTCAGCTCGTGACGTCACGCGTCGCGGGTGGCCGGTGCTACACTCATAACCGTATAAGGTTAAGTTTGCACCTCGTTTGTATGCGGCGTAATAGATAATAGGTGCAAAGAACTCAATCGTGTTGCACTACAATATTTGATAGTCATACGAAATGTTGATGCAATTTTAGAGCATACTGTCATGCAGTGAAGTAGATATGAAAACAGATATTTTTAAATTAATTGCCTTTCGTTGTTGGTGCGGTGCGCCTGCGCCTGCTATTAGCTTATCATTATCACGCAACTTTACTAATTGCTCTCGAAAGGGCTTTAAGTGTTGTGTTAATAATTATGACGATTCTTCAAGGTACCTTTAGGTCCGATTTTACCAACCTCGAAAATAAGTGTAGCTATTAGAGACGATGTCTCCATTAGATACAAAACAAAATGGCTGTAACTAAGTAAGAGATATTTTCAAAATGTCGGATGAACATATTTAATATTTGTTCCTTGGCTGTTGCAACCCAATCGTTATTTTATTAGACAAAGATCAAAGACGCAGTAAGTTGCATTAACTGCATATTCATAAATTACTAATGTGTATGGTTTATTGCGTCTGCCTGACAAGCTCATTTGCCATCGTTGCCCGCTACAAAAACTCCTGCAATTGTACACCGCATTATTGAAACTATTGAAAGAAGGTTCACAGGTGCTGTTTAAACGCTCCGCTGGTGCGGCTAACCGCGCTTCTTGTTAATATTTATAAGTAAGAAGACTTAGAGAACACAGTCAAACTGTACACAGTATCTTGACTTTGTATATATTCGAGGATGATTTGTTAATCGAATTTTCGTGTTGTTGTGAACGCCATAATGCACATTAGCTACAAATATCATTTGCAATACTCCCAGCGGCTAACTTAAGATAACTAGTCGTATTTAGTGGCTTGTATAACAAAAAATACGGGAGAAAAAAACATGGGAACCTGCGAACGGGCTACTTAAGATTCTACCTAGTTTGCAATTAATTAGATGTATCTTACTGGCAACTAAATCGCGCATATATTTTATATTATAATCATTCATTCAGATTTCTTACTAATAATTGGAACAACTTTAAGATGTAGGCTTCAAATTAAAAGTCATAATTATGATTGGACTTTACGTATGCGTTTCTGTCAAGTCAAAGTACTGAAAATATTCTCACCGTGCTAGGTCTAAGCTAATGGATGCGACGCATCCGTCCGTCTTCCCATTAGAGTAATGCATTCCCCAGGATGATTTGTGGACACATACGTAGAAGGATTAACGCGGGACCACCTACCCACTACCTCGTCACCACTACTGTGGTGGGAGGACATCATGGATTGTATATTTTTGTGATGTTAGAATACTGAAGGGCTACTCCGATCCTCGAAATTAGCTCACCCGAATATACTTTGACAAGAGATCGAGAGGAACGGCACTTTACGACTGTCCAATTTTGAATATCGGAGTAGCCCTTCATGTTATATTATCACTACCTATTTATATGTAGCATACTCTTCATTTCCTACTTATTTTTCCTACTTATTTATACAATTAAAAACAGACAACCATTGCCTAGCATTTTTGAATATTTTTTCTCAAGCTTATTTTATTTGTACCTTTCTTTTAAACTCCTTCGAAAACCAGTACCGCTAGAAATTGGGACAAGTTAACATAACGCAACATCTTCCCAACTTCGGATAAGCGCGAGCTGATTTACTGCCCATTAGGTAATGGACCTCAGATTACGGCACCTAATGCTTTACATGTTGTACCGAACGGGTGAAATATGAACCCGTCTGCTCAAAGACTAACTGTTATGGAGAAGTGACACAAATATTATTATCTAAGGATTTATCCTTTATCGGTACAGATCTCTTCTCCTTATTTCAAGTAATTTGACTTCTCGATACGAAACGACGTCTAGGTACCTATTTATACTTTTTTGTCGCAAAAACATAGAACTGGCAAAAAGAAGGAGCGTTTTACCAATAGTGGGGTATGGTACGTAGTACACAATAAGTATTTGTGATGCACTAAACCATGCAATATCCACACTATCACAAAAATAATCGTCACTAAATAGATAGGTACTATCATAAATTGTGAAGTCTTAAGTAGGTATAACAAAAATCTCCATGTTCCAATCCAGGAATTGTTCTCATGTTCTTGTCCTATTTTCGTCGTCCCCGTCGCGTCGTGGTTAATATATGTGACCTATTTCAACCCATCTACCCAATAGTATGGTCCCACGACGTCTTCGAACGGCCCCAACACTCCAGTGTAGTGATAATGACCAGATAAGCCACGTGCGTCTCAATAGGCCCATTAGGCGGGTCGGAGAAAGGTGACGTCATGTCACACCGACGCGACGTGTTTGATGCCGAGACAATCGGCGCACATGCTTGCCGTACGAAGAATTCCGTTACCCGTACAACAATATTGAACACTGTCATAATACATAATACACATCAATAGCGACGGAGAAAAGGATCGAAGATTTTCTCTCGCATAATAACTGACGTGGATTAAATCAATTGGGGCATATTTTAATGAGTGCTATTTGTTTTGTTGTATTATATTGAAAGACTCAGTACGAGGGTTGTAATTTTTGCATAAACGTGTACTGAGATGTCAGGAATATCAATTCTGAGATTTCGAGCGCCTACAGATAAATAATAAATAAAACGATAAAGAGCGCCTATTTCATTCCGTGTTTTAGATCCGAGGTCTGTTAACCTAAATCTGCAAAGTACGAATACTGCAAACGAATCCAATTAAGTTGTTCTAAGTATACATTTTCTTTTGTACAATAAATATTAAATAAAAACGAGGTTTCAGCGCCAAGCGACATTAATTGTTAATGCCTATTGCTCCTTATGGACATTGTTTAAATTTTCGTTTAAACACTTATGTGTATGAGGCCATTATGATGATGCTTCAAAGCTCCTAAATTAAATCAAAATCACTTTTTACTTAATGTCCAATGTATCGGTACATCCATTCTCTACGAGTATCTACGAGAAATGTAATATCGCCTACAGAAATGTAGGTATAATCAGTTAATAACATTTTCAAGATGTTCAGCGTCCATCTGTTTATTCGACTTTTTTATGTCGATTTACCAGTTTTAGGTTTTTCTGCCTGCATTTCTGTTATTTCACATTATATTCTACTTGTGATCATTATCGCGTTAAAAATGTGCAAAACGCATGAATGCTTTAATAAGACCATTTACAGTTGATGGTTTTCTTTTTGTACCTACATGTTACGTATTGATACTTATCCAAAAGAAAATTCTAGTTTTTTACACTTTACAGCCATTCCCCATCGCTTTACCATTTGGAAACTTACTAATGAAGTAACACCATCAGTCCTTTTGGCCCCATAGTCGGTTTGGTGATGATGAAGACTGATGAAGTCAACTAGTCAGTTTGAAAACAAAATCCCCTTGCAAACGAACAACCGAATTAAGCCTCGCAAGTCCCACTTACCCACCCAGCCTGACAGTAAATGTCAGATCAGTTAACCCTCGACACTCGAATCGGAACGAGTTTAAAAAAGTAAAAACGCAATTGCAATTTGTTGGATCGTATCTGAACCGGGACAAGGCGGGCCGGCGCCGTAGATGGCGCGGCCTTACGAGTACCTATACACGACGAAAGGACACAAGGCTGAGGTAATTGCGCAGATGAAATTATTGTCCACTCATTGATTGATGCGTTATTGATGCAACGGGCTTGTTACTGAACAGATGGTCGATCGACATATGAGGATAATTCTGGAGTAATATTGTTTCTGCCGACGCACAAATCACAATGAAGCTGGGAAGAGCTAAAAGTGGATCAAATTGGTCTTTACAGTTTAGTGTATTTGTTTATAGGGAAAACATAGCACAGCCGTTTAAGTAGATGAAAAATAAAAGTAAAATTTTCTTGCCGCGTCGTTTTCTCAGGAATCGTACTTAGCAATTTGTACCAACTGTTATCTTATCAATATCATGTACTAAATGGACATTATCTTGTTGCACTTTGACTCCATTTGTACAAATATATATGTAATATATTGGGCTATTTAAGGCGTTAGGGCACTTCGACCCGGTGGTGCAAATTCCGTGAAAACCTTTGACTAAGGTAAAAATTGCAAAAACGTTACCCACGTCGTTTCATCACAATGTATGCCGCTGTCATCCGAAATAGATCGTACTTGACTCGAAGACAACTATGTTACCGGTAGGTAATTGCTAGAATCCTTTTCATTTCGAATCTTGTGATTTTTCCAAAGACTATTTCATGTTATTTAGCAGAATTGTAGTTAGATCCGATGCTACGACAAAAAAAAAAAACATTGTTACAGTTCTCTAAAATTCTAAACAATTTAACGATTTGCACACCAGAGACGCAAAATATCTTTTAAAATTGGTACACAATATTCTCGTTACAGTGGACTAACATCCAGTGGCGGCCATAGGGGGTGGCGAACGGGGCAATCGTCCGGGGCCTCTCTCTTGCAGGGGCCTCGCGCTACAACCGAAGACTCAAGCAAATAAAAAAAAAAGATTTGTTTAACTAGATTTTTTTATTTAAAACTTGATTTTGATCCTTAATAATTTATTAAGGTTATAACGGTAAATTAAAATAAATGTAACTAATTAATTAATTCAAATCATATTTGTATTATCAATTTATTAGGTAAGGTGAGTCGGGGCTATTGTAGCTATGGGGTTATTGTATCTTCTTACCATTATAATGGTCTGTGACCCTTAAAATGGTCTGTGTATATATAGGATTGTGTATATATACCATTGGTCTGTGTATCCTATATATACACAGACCATTATAATGGTCACAGACCATTATAATGGTAATAAGATACAATAACCCCATAGCTACAATAGCCCCGACTCACCTTACTTGAATATCGCGCCTCGAAATACTTGAAGATCGTTTTTTTTTTATCGTATAGCACTCGGGTCGGTTCTGCTCTTCTATTACCCGGGTTTCATTTGGTTCGTAAAATTATTAAAACTGCAGCACCGAGCGAAATGTGAAAAATAGGCAGTTGCCGTTAAACAGACAACGTCAACACAAGTTGTTTAATACCTACACTTCTAAACTATATACATAGCACTTCGAAGAATGTGTTAACAACTTCTCCGTGGAAAAATTATAAGATTATTCATATTTTACCCTAGAAAACTAAGTAAAGTTGGACGAAAATTTCAAGATCGTAAGCAGGCGTTAAGTGTTTTTTTATACTTTAACAATGGAAATCTATTCTATTTTTAGTTAAAAAAAAAAAGATGAATGTTTACATTACAATTGGTCCGCATCAAATATTTCAATTATTGTTTGGTATTAAAGGTCCAGATTTATCAAAAAGTGCTTTTAAGTCTCCATACATTTTTACTATGGCGGCCGCGCGCCTATCTAAATACGCATTCCCCGCGCTCTATGGTGTAAACGCTCGGCGCAGTCTTAAAGAATATTTGAGGAATTCGATGACACAAAATCGGCTTTCAGCCCTTGCTATTCTTTCAATCGAAAATGACGTAGCTCATTCGTTAGATTATTGTGCTTTAATTAAAGATTTTAGTGTTAGGAAAAGCCGCAGACATCAATTTTAAAATTTATCATCTCTGTATTAGTTAATTTAGTAAATCTTGGAATGTAAAATATTTTAAAACTCAAATTTTATTTATTTGTGTAACTAGCATTTCTCCTCAAACATGAGAAATGCCTAAACCAAACAACCAGACCAGCCCTACTTTCGCATCTCCTACTTTTCACGAAGGACAAAGGGCCTCGCAAGTCCTGCCGCCCAGAGCCTCGCAATGGGTAAGGCCGCCACTGCTAACATCCCAAAAGTAGGTATAGTGACAGACACAATGATCCATAACAAGTGACACAATAAAGTGGTCGTGACCACTCCGCAAAAGCGAGCTCTTTTGAGAAGATAGGTACCTACACCGGCCATACCATACTAGATGCAGTAAAACCATAAAGGGTTCGCTTTCGATTTCAACGTTGCATCACTCGGTTACCTATTTATTGGCTATTGGCAAAAAATCAAAGAGGCTACTCATCGGGCGACGTGTATCGCCATATGGTCTCATAATGAGAATCTCATTATGAGACCATGTATCTCATTATGAGATACATAAGATACATTAACACAAGTGCAGAGTGAATAAAGCCGTAGCGTAAGGCCGCGACGAAAATGGCGCGCGCTCGACCAATCCTGTGGCCTCGCGGGTAACAGATGGTTGACACTTGACAGTCGGTCGCGATTGGTCGACGCGGCCTCAACTGTCACGGCTGATTTATCATTGGTGGATTACTGTGAAATCCGTTTTTGTGATTGGTTACGATTCCCTAAATGTACAGACTAGTTTCATATTTATTTATGCCGTGATACATATTTCTAGTATAAGTTTAGGCTATAATGAATTAATGTAAATAATCTTTTTTTTAAAGAGTCGAATCACAGTGGCGCTACTTTGGAATATAATCCTTATTATATGCACAGAGCTGAATTATTAAAAATCCTGCAGGACCGTGACGATTGCGTTTAGTTAATAAATAGAGCACCCAACTTTCGCACTTAAAGTGTACCTACTTACGAGTGAGTGACGGATTCAGGACTGTAGGATTTATGGCTGATGGCTGAATATCTCAACCCTACTTACTCGTAACCAACTGTATCCACCAGCCGTCTGTTTGTCCGCAGGATGTCTGAGGGCGACGTGTCCCTGATTCACGACGAGGACGTGCTGCGCCGCATGGTGAGTCTAGCCCTTTCTTTCTCCCTCTCTCTATTTCCCTCTCTCATCTGAGCGTTTTTTCGGATGTTTTGTCAACTGTTGCCTTAGAGCACAGGGTCTGCTGAATATAGCACATTTTCTAGTCTTACTTGTTATGGACGGTTTTGGCCTGGAAGCTGCACTTTGTGATGGAAGCAAGCCGTTTTGCACAGTGATAATATAGACCAAAATAAACGAATTCACTCGAGGCGAAATTAGTTTTACCCCTTAGGAACAGAGATGGCGCCACTTATTCAAAAAAAGTTTAAAAAATTCTAAATCCAGAACGGATACTCCGATTCTGACGTAAGAGGTGCCAATCGGCAGATAATTACCCAATTTAACATGAAAAAAATTAAAATCACTTAGAAAATCATTTTGGATACCTCAGAAATAATATTTTCAGAAAAAAATATTTAAAATTTGTGATTTTTGGAATTTTACTCGTAAAAATGTATGCACATGGTACTTTTTTTATTTATTTATATTAATACACAACTAATTTTACATTTACGAAAAAAAACCGCATATCATTAGCTCGTATAATTCCAAAGTTATTGAAGAATACAGACATGGCGCCGCTGGGTCAAAAAATCTTACAAAAAATCTAAAACCTCAACGGATATTCCGATTTTGATAATTAAGGTGCTAATCGACAGATAATTACTTAAATTAGTTTAAAAAAATAAAATAAAAATTCAAATAGGCAAAAAGTAATAATATTTCCAAAAAAAACATACATTTTGAAAAAATATAATTTTTGTTGGGGCTTTTATATAATTTCATATAAAAAAAATTATGAATATGGCTTTATTTTACTTATGTATATTATAACACTATTAGGTAATTGATCGTTTAATAAAAAACCGCATATCGAGAACTTGTACAGTTCCAACGGTATTGAAGATTTTACTATAGGGTGCCGGTGCGATGTTGCCGCCACACGTGCAACTTATGTACATGTATCTAGAAAAGTACTCTTCCGTTTCGAAAGTACTGATTACCCTGAAAATATAACCACAATTGAAAGTACAAATAATAATCATCCCAAGTAGCACACAACACACGTATATCCCTTGTCAGCTTAAATTAGAGTTTTAACGGGTGAATAGGCTCTTATACAACCAGTTTGCTAATATCACAAGTATATTCTGCCTATTTTCACTAAACTGTGCATTGTAACGTGCAGGTTAGGCCATTACATCGGCTGCAACAACGCATTTTTCCATAGCTCGATTTGCACCCATACTAACTGTTCTATTGTGGATCGCACCTGCAACCTGCTTCCAACGCCATTCCATTCCCAAAAATAAAGGACTTGGGACAGGATATATCCAAATTAAGACGTTTATTTCACATTTGGCTCGCTTGAAACGCTACACGCAGAACATGTTGTTCAATGGCAGCTGAAGTAGTCGGCGACAGGCTTGTCGCCAGCTCTGTGAAAGCATCGAAGCATTCAAATTGCAGTCGTCAGTGCAACGGTCTACTAGTAGCAGTTTACAAAACAGTTATTACTTTAAGTAATTAAATGATGACTGCACTTCAAGGCTTTCACAAAGTATGACAAGACGTCTAATTTTAATACAATAAGAAAAGAGACCTGTTTTAAAACTTGCATGTTATACCCTGAAATAACTACTGCTTTTGCAAGTACATCGCTATCTATAGAAATTCTCTCTCGATACGTAACGGCTCATGTGAAACGATTACTTAGGGCCATTTTTGTTTCTTTTTTTTAGGGTGTGTTTACATAATTAATGTCATTCATTATTATAACAAAACGGGATTTAACCGAGTTCAAAAATGTTTATTTACCGCAATTAAGTCCCGTTTTATTATTTTAATATAATGTATGAAAATCGTGTAAGATTCAATCACTATATTAATGTCATTAATTGGTTCTCAATTAATCGTAACGTTGTTGGTCCTAGATTCACATGCAGGCTATACGATGCTCCAACAGAGCATATATTATTCCTGTTAATGCGATTCGAAAAGATCTGTTTAAACTAAAAAACACTAAACTAAATAAGCTTGTGAGATACCTTCCATCTATTTCAGCTGCCATTAAATACCGTTTCATGCAAACCAAATGTGGGTTCACGTTTTAATTTGGAAATATCGAGTCCCAAGTCCTTCTTTTTGGGAATGAAACGGCATCAAAGGTAGGTGGGGTCCACAATAGTTGAAGGTTAGTTCAATTTGGAAACTCCTTGAACATTATGGACACAAATTGGGCTGTGGCATAATGCGTTGTTGTTTTTTTTATGATGCGACGGCCTAACTTGCACGTTACAATGCAAAGCCTGCAAAGACTAAAGTGAAAATAAAACGTAAAGTAAGTAAAATATTGATTCAGAAATGCTATTTAGCATCTAATATACTTGTGATGTTAGCAAACAGGTTGTATAGGAGCCTATTCACCCGTTAAAACTCTAATTTAAGCTGTACAAGGGATATAAGTGTGTTGTGTGCTACTTGGGATGATTATTATTTGTACTTTCAATTGGGGTTATATTTTCAGGGTAATCAGTACCTTCGAAACGGAAGAGTACTTTTCTAGATGCATGTACATAAGTTGCACGTGTGGCGGCAACATCGCACCGGCACCCTATAGTAAAATCTTCAATACCTTTGGAACTGTACAAGTTCTCGATATGCGGTTTTTTATTAAACGATCAATTATCTAATAGTGTTATAATATACATAAGTAAAATAAAGCCATATTCATAGTTTTTTTTATACGAAATTACATAATAGCCCCAAAAAAGAAATATATTTTATCAAAATTTATGTTTTTTTGGAATTATTATTACTTTTTGCCTATTTGAATTTTTATTTTATTTTTTGAAACTAATTTAAGTAATTATCTGTTGATTAGCACCTTAATTATCAAAATCGGAAAATCCGTTGAGGTTTTAGATTTTTTGAAAGATTTTTCGACCCAGCGGCGCCATGTCTGTATTCTTCAATAATTTTTGAAGTATACGAGCTAATGATATGCGGTTTTTTTTGTAAATGTAAAATTAGTTGTTTATTAATATAAATAAATAAAAAAAGTACCATGTATATACATTTTTACGAGTAAAATTCCAAAAATCACAAATATTAAATATTTTTTTCAGAAAACATTATTTCTTAGGTATCCAAAATTATTTTCTACGTGATTTTAATTTTTTTCATGTTAAATTGGGTTATTATCTGCCGATTGGCACCTCTTACGTCAAAATCGGAGTATCTGTTTAGGATTTAGAATTTCTTAAACTTTTTTGAATAAGTGGCGCCATCTCTGTTCCTAAGGGGTGAAACTAATTTCACCTCGAGTGATATCGTTTATTTTGGTCTATATTATCACTGTGCAAAACGGCTTGCTTCCATCACAGAGTGCAGCTTTTTTTCATAACAAATAGGACTATTCTGAAAATTGAGAATTCTTCAATAGATCTACTGACCTTAAATTTTATCAGAGGTTACCGTGTGTGGCGAAATGGAACCTAGGTATTTTTTTCGCAGTTATCTGTAAATTAATTCTTACTTTTATGGACATCTAACAGAATAACAAAAGACATCAACGCGATTCAACATTTTGAAATATTTACTCTAAGAAGAAAAGCAAAACGTAATTTCCTTAGTGAAAAAACGCCAGTTTTAGCAACGAAATTAGCGAACTGACACCAACGCAATGGCTCACGATCACGATTGTCCACGCGACAAATACCGTAGAACTATGTCAAAAGGATATAAAAGAATAAATCGTAATCTTCTTTTAATTACGTTTTGCTGTAATATTTTTACACGATTTTATGGCGAGTCGTGAACTTGTCAGTGAGTGTCCGTTTTGCCCGTCTTTTAGAAAAGTAACGTAACCACTCCTGTAGAAATATAATAGCAACTACTTAGAGATCGCACGCTTTCTTTTAAAATTAAGTAGGAATAACAACTATTTGGTACATAAATGTGTTGTATTCTAGTCACCCTATATTCTCTTTTGCATAGCGAGAGTGTTGGATTAAAACCGTTTATGGCGCAGGTTTTGTAATTACTTATTTATTTTTCTTTTATAATTTATAAATTCTTTCACTATTTTAATTAATTTGTAATACCTAAATACTTCTAATACTAATAAATAAATTTTCTTATTTTAATTTAATCTGTGTGTTGTAATGAAATTGTGTTTGCATGCACGAGTTTTAGGTACCTACTGCAAATTAATCAAGAAAAAGAATGACTAATTATTTATTGTTGTGTAATTCCAGTGGCAGCAGACGGAGGACTTCTCCCGCAAGAAGGAGATCCGCGCGCACATGTACCGGCTGCGCGAGGAGCGCCTGCGCAACCTCTACTCGCCCGAGCCGCACGCGCAAGACGCAAAAGGTAACGTGCGCCAACTTCACACGTTACTTTAAATTTCCACACGTAAATGTGAGTTAAGTGAAGTAGTTAATATCTTCTTTTGAGATATAAATTCAAACAATAGCTCCATACTACTCGCGCCGTAGACCGAAGTTGGCCGAGGCGAAGTTGGCCGAGGCGAAGTTGGCCGAAGTATGGGTTTCCGCAGCGAAGTGCCCTCCACACTATCATCTCCGCCCAACTTCGGCCAACTTCTCGAGTTAAATACCCGAAATGTAATTCCAAAAATTATAATAAAATGATTGAGGCTAATTAACTCTATTTACGAAAGCGCTGTAACTGTATATAGTGCTAGTATGAACTAAGTACTGCCTTCTCCTGAGGTTGGTTTCAAATGAATTTCTATTATTATAAATTGAGCTAGATTTAGATGTAGTTGTGTATTTTTTTAATTACTTACTTTTTGTTTAAAAGTTGTGAAAGTAGTTAGTCATTTCATTAATGAATATGTATGTAGAGTAGTTATTTGGCATGACATGGCTCGCTGCTTTAAGGGCACTTTGCACCTCGTTACAGCATGTGAACGCTATTTTTAGTTTGTAGACTAGAAAGCATAAAGTTGTTAAGTAATTGATACACTGGTAAGGCATTTTGTTCATCAACTGATCTGCATACACATCAAGGCATTATTGTATGATTCCAGTGTCTAAATAAACATCAATCAAACATAGTGCCAATGCCAATGCCAATCTGTTCTGCTACTATTGAATGTATTGTGTTTATGTACGTAGCGCTATATATTTGCGATGATGGTAAAGTGTGCGTGTCACTGCAGTTAGAGCGGTTGTGGATTCTGCAGGTTATGAGTTCAGTGGCGCCGGCGCAGGCGCGCGCGGCCACGGTCGCTCCTTCGCCGACCAGAGCTTCCAGTCCATCAAGAGCAAGGAGGTCCGCGACGCGGGCTCGCCGCCCAAGGAGTTCTCCTACTCCGGCCAAGGTGCCCGCGCCTACCTAACCCTCCTAACCTAACCACTAACGCTTCATTAACCGGTGGCAGACCGCCCCCAGCTGAAACACATCCTATAACCACTTCTCTCTTTGCAGATCTCAAAGAGTTATCGAACGCCGGATGGAACGTGGAGTCCGAAAACAGAACAACCGACGACGGCCACACGCACGTGAAGTCCATCAACGCCAACATCGAGGGCCGCTACGATGTCGACGGCGGTCGCGGGCAGTTCGCCGCCGTCGACCAGCACCGCCAGGCCGTCACCGAGTACCACGACGACCACTCCAGCCTCAAGCGCAACGAGAGCAGCTCCAACACCGCCGCGCAAGAGCAGGTCGTGCGCCAGACCGACGACGGCTCCCACTTCTCCTCCACCAAGACCTCTTCCACTTCCTCTTCCAAGTTCCAGCAGGTATCTTCCACTAAAAACGAAGCAGTGCCATACGTCACCAACGACGATCACAACCTGACCCAACAGAACTATGATTCCAGTAATGTTGAAGATACTACTAGAAAGGTAACGAGGAGTAGGGACTACGAACAGAATTTGAGGAATTACGAGGGAGCAGAGCTGGTGTCGAGGAAGATTGACTACCCGGATAGCAACACTAAAGTGATAATAGAGACTCGAGAGCTGCCCGACGGCACTCGCGTGACGAGCACGCGTCGCGAGTTCCGCGCGCCTGCCGTCGCCACCTCGCACTCCGAGCACTCCTCCTCACAGACCACGACCGAAAACAAATCGGCTTACACGACCAAGCATTCTGACGTAAAGCAATTATCGTCAAGAAAAACGAATGAAAATATTGACAACAGGATCACGAACATCGTTGATTCCCAGAAAAACAATGACGACTACGATTTTAAGAGAAATATTCGTAGTGATTTTTCGACTACGATGCATAAAGACGAACATATCGAGACCTCTCGACAGAAAATAAACCAGCAGCGTTACGAGACTAATGTTGACAACACCGATCGCCGTGAGATCCTCACGTCTCAGGATAGCCGAAGTGTTCACGACACGAATGTCGACACAAAAGATCGACGTGATGTGATAACTTCTCAGGACACGCGACGTGTTTACGAAAGAAATGTTGACAAGACCGATTGGCGTGATAATGTCCTCACTTCCCAGGACACTCAACACATTACTGACAATAAAACGTTTGAAAATATCACAAACAATAAGGAAAAAATTCATCATGTTACAAAAGATAATATAGTAAAAGAAGTTGTAGAGAGGAAAGTTAGTACTGACCAATACGAGACGACGTATCAGACTGACTTTACCGAGAAGAGGATAAGCCAAGACTTGAGCCCGACACACCAGGCATGGGCGAGCACGCTTCGAGGCGACACGCCAACATCTTCCCGCCCCACCACTAGAGCCTCTTCACCCGGTAGTAGGACCTTCCAGTCTAGCACATCTTCATTGAGGAGCAGTGTCAGCCCTGACAAAAACTATAGGAAGCCATCGAGCCGCGGCGGCAGTCCAAGTAAAGTGGACAGGCACTCGCCATCACGTACCGTGACTGATAGATACTCCAGCACCCACTCCACTCATTCTGTGACCGAAACAAAAACTAACAGATTCTCCAGCCCAGACCGCAAGCGACCCCAACACAGCCCGCCGAGACATAGCGCTAGTCCCGACCGCAAGTCAACTGACAGCTATCGCAAAAGACCGAGTTTTAGCCCTGAAAAACATTCTCAAGATGCCACAAGCAGGTGTAGCATTAGTCCCGAAAGAAAATCGAGTCACAGATCTAGTCCAAGCCCTACACAGGGCATTCGTTACGCTAGTCCGCCAAGGCCTTCAAATAGAGAAGGATCTCCGACTAAATCATTCCGTAGTCCCGATAAAGCGCAGTGTGAGCCTTTTGAAATCAATTCCAGTCAGTCCACGACACATCCAGAATCATATTCTCCTCGTACGAGTAAAACTCCCGAAAAAGCACCATCTGATTATCCGCGACATGTCTCTCCCTCGCGACAAAGTATAAGCCCTGACCGGAAGCCAGGCTATCAGACACCTTATTCCTCAACTCGACCGAGTTCAGAGCAATCCCCGAAGGATACAACACCGACTAGAGTGAGCGTTAGCCCTGACAGGAAGCCGGGCTATATGAGACCCACAGCCAGTAGACCGAGTTCGGTATCGAGCCCTGTGAGGCATGCGCCTTCGCAAAGTCCGGAGCGCAAACCGTACGAACATGCTAGGACTACAAGCAACATTAAGGCGGACCACTATAAGTTCATTGATGAGGAAACTAAGATGTATACTCGCTCTGACAAAAGAAACGTAGACTATTCTACGACTTTTACTTGTGACAAACCGGTAAGAAATCTTCCTGGAGAAGAAGCTCCAGACCAAAGCCGTCCTGAATCACCTTCTCGCTCTACGCTACGCAAGGGTTCACGTTCACCTTCTCCCCCCAAGGGACCGGTAACGTTCCACGATCAAGTAAATCAGACAAATCAAAACGTATTAACCCACACCACTTCCAGCGAGGACTATTCAGTAAATAAGACTACCAGCTTCCGCAGTAATAAAGATACTTCAACCCCACCAAAACGGAACACCCCAATAAGGGAGCCATCGCCATCAAAATATGGCACCTACGACAAAAAGACACGACGTTCCGAGGAGTTTGTTGATATAGCCCATGCAAATATTAATAATCTGAAGCATGATTCATCAACGAGGCGTGAAATATCCACCGAGCAAACTACCGAAGTTGATAAAACAGACGTGTCAAAATTAATTTCACATGTTGTTCAGAACGATAAAACTCACCGTACGAATAAAGAAACCGATACACCCACGTCGAAAAAAGGCCCTACGCCTATGAGAGAGCCATCACCTTCTAAATACGGAACATACGAAAAGAAAACACGCCGTTCCGAAGAAGTAGACGATGTAACAAAAACAAGCGGGGACGGCAAACATGATTCACTGCCACGTCGAGAAAAGTCATCTTCTCCGAGGAAAACTCCAGAAGTGCCTAGTTCGTTAACAAGAAAGTCTCCTAGAGACAGTACCTCTCCTTCTAAATCACCATCGAAAGAAAACAAATACAAGCATAACACTGATTTTATCTCAACCGAAAGAACTACCGAAGAGATAAATAAGAAAACATATTTAAAAGACCGTCCACGCCAATTGGTAACTCCATCTACCAGCCCGACAAGAAAGCCAAAGCCGGTGGAAAAGGAACCATCGACGGGTCAGAGTTCTCCTACAACATCCGTAAGTGGATTTGTATATTTCAGCTCTCCTCCGCTCCAAAAAACCATTGTCACTGACCTAGATGACGCAGAAACTTCATATGAAACTGTTTCAACAGAAGAAACTACAACTACATATAAAAGGCCAGAGAACTTGCCGTTGGATCGGTCTTCATCTCCTTCTAAAATTCCCTGCCGCTCACCGTCGCCTGAAAAGAAAAGTTCTCCGATTAAGGAAGTTTTACCTCGAAAAAGCTCGCTAAAAAAACCATCGACCGGTATAAGCCAAGTTTCACCAACTGAAAAGCCACCGTCGACTTTCAACGTCGAAAATAAAGACGTGCCAGCACACAAAATCGTAAAGAAAGACAACCCTGATAATCCTGAAACGAGTGTTCCTGTTAAAGTCAAACCACCTTTTGAAAGAAGGGAAACTTATGAAGAAAGATGTCGCAAAATTCTCGGAATGATGGAAGATACTAACAAAACCTCATCTAAAGTGACCGTTACTTCCGATATAACCTCGTCTCTAAAGGAGCCCGAATCTAATAGAAGTTCTCCCAGCGTGTCACCTTGTCTTAGCCCGGGGCCAACGGATGGTTCCCCATTTAGAGAAAATATCTATAAGCAGGAAACGTTAGGCTCAAAAGTCAACGTGACTGACTTTATTTCCCAAGAAAAAGAAGAAATCATCAAGACTGGACAAGTTCGTCGGGAAAAGACTACCACATCGGATAAAAAGTCTAAAACGCCATCTAGGGAAACTTCTCCAACTAAACTGCAAGATATAATTTCAGAAAGAGTATATAGCACCGAAAATAAAATATTAAATACAAATGTGCACAAAGACAGCACGATGTATGATTCACAAACTGTTGAAACTAAATTTGAATCCGCGAGATCTTCTATGTCCCCGATCCGTAAAATTCCCGAGCGGCCCTCCGACTCGCCCAACAGGTTTGACTCTCCATCAAGAACTCCCCAACAACCCAAGTCCCGGACGGCTTCGCCAATTAAGAAAGCGACGACAGTAACAGAAACCAGCACTGATTTCATTTCGTCAGAAAGAGAACAAGAAGTGTTAGACAGAGTTCAAAAGTCACTCAGAAAATTGTCCCCAGATCGCAACTCACGATCACCGAGTCATGAAAAGAGTCCTGGCAGAACTACAACCAGCCTGCAGAATCTAAATATATCAACCGCAACTGCAGAAACAAGTAAGTCAGTTATAGAGGAGAAAGTAATGCAAAATGTAACAAAAGAGAAAGTTACACTCAAGAAGGCTGAAGTTGAAAATATAGAAAAACCTAAAGATGAATTACCGAAGGAACAAAAAGAAACTAAAAAGCCCCCGTCACGAAATGTCTCTCCTACCAAAAAAACATCTTCAGTGCCAACCACTCCCAAAACAGAGAAGAGTCCAGAAACTCCAATCAAAGCCAGAAGCACATCTCCTAGAAAGGCTATCAGTTCTTTTGAGCGCCCTCAATCACCGCAAGTTTCAAAAGGTGGAAAGGCCATGCCTGCTCAGCTTACCAGAAAACCGACACCTACTACAATTAATATAAAAACGGAGCCTGTCATTTCATCTGAATTAAAGAAAACGACAGGAGTGACAAAACAAAATCATATACCAAAGACGTCACCTACTAAAATTCATCGAATAATTCCTTCACCGACAAGAGTACCCGAACCAGACTCAAAAAAAATAACAACTCACAAAAGTGACCTTAACAAAGAAAATGTTACTCCCAAAAAGACGGATGTAAAAGTTTCTCGTACTGCCAGTGACATCCAAATTAAAACGAAAAAACCTTCTCCCCAGAGGATGAAGTCTAAGCCAGAGATACAAGTGAGTGACATGTCTACCAAAACTACTAGACAAACTACGATCAAGACACAAAAGTCTCCAACTAAAGAACCCCAAACAAAACTTGCTCCTAAACCTAAGTCAGCCACAGCACTAAATATGTCCACAGATGACGATGACGTGCTCATCGACGTTGAACAAGCCAAGTCGTCACGAGAGAACTCTCCTGATCGTATTTGTCCTACACCAGTCGGCTTTATGGACGATGCTCAGACACCTAGGCTTCCCGATGAAGTTAGTGAACCAGACGATGAATTCCGACGAAGAACCTATCACACTATACACGAAACTGAGTCCCTTGTTGATGATATCGTTGAAATATCTGAAGACGAGGAATTGTTTGTAAAGAGGACTCCTGCTGATCATATAACAGAATCTGATGAATGTCTTTTGAGCGTTAATGATAAAGTCTCTAAATTTACAAGCAAAATTGAAACTATTACAAAACCTAAAGAAGTTACTAGACATTTTAAAGACACGGAGAAACAAATTCACTCGGATTTTGTAGGTGAAGACTTAAAATCCGACGAATGTCTGCTGTCGGTTTCAGAGAAAGTAAATAAATTTGCTAAAGGTCCCAAAAATGTCAGAGACAAAAGTCCAGCGCGTTGCGTTACAGAAGAATATGATGTTAACACTGTTTATCAAGATGACTATACTAAATTAAGTGTTAATGATAAAGCTCACCTATTTGTAGAGACAGCAGAAAATGTAAAGTCTCCCAAAACAAAACCATCGCAAAAAATTGAGCGTCCTAACCTCAAAAATGTTGACGAGTCTTTGAGGCGTGATGACTGCCTGCTAAGCGTATCAGATAAAGTCAACAAGTTCGTCAAAACAGCTGAACAGTTCTTGAATGAATCAATTAGCACCGAGGAAAAAGAAAGAAAGATCAAAGAACAGCATGAAGAAATTATGAGAAAAATAGTTGAGAGTGTAGACGAAGAGACGGAAATCATAAACACTGAAACAATCTCCAAGCATGACACGACCGAAAAGAAGAATAAAGATCAAAGGCAACAATCGTTTTCAAAGGAAACGTCGTCACCCCATGCCAAACCGAAAGATGACCCTAGTGTAAATAAACCTATTGAAAGAATACCAGCGACAAAAATAACTACTCTGCGCAGTAGCGAGGCTGTGAAGAAAGCTAAAGCACTTTTCGAGAATATCGCTACAACTCAAAAAACCAAGGAAACTATTGATTCCAAGACAGTAAAAACAGCAAAACTAACTGACATTGGCGTTATCAAGAAATCGCCCAAAACCGATTCGACGATTGTTCTTCACCCATCACTCGATGACGGCTTTCCAACAGACGTCAACGGAGATTCACCTGTTGCTTTTGATGATGAAATTGATAATTCGGGTCGCCCTTCAAGTGGCTCGTCGACCCGCCCCCAGCGTCCCGACCACGTCCGCGAGGACAAGCCAAGACACAGTCCAACTCGCCTTGCACCGCACTCACCTCAAATAGCTCGTACTAAGTCGCCGATGCGTCAAACGATAGAAACTGCAACGACTACGAAAACAGTCATTTCCAGGCATCCTACAACCCAGAGACCCGAGTCTCCAAAGTATCCTCAAACTGATTTTGAAAAGTCAGAAAAACCCCAAGAGAAAGTTCCGGGCTACCAACGGCCTACCAAGACCAGTCAGATCCGAGACGAAACCAAAGCCTTAGAGGAAGCGGAAGTGAGCAGCCGCCGGGGGAGCGGCAAGTTCGGCGTGGAGCTGCGCCGCACCAGCGTGGAGCGCAGCACCGTCAGCAGCGAGCGCCGCCGCAGCAGCGTCGAGCACCACCAGCCCTGCATCGAGGACATCTTCGACCTCGACCTGTTGGAACAAATGGTCAGTAAGCACATTATAAGCATGACTCTCATTTTTATGTGTGTATCCGTTGCCTGCCTATTTTTACATTAACTTTATCCTTTTCAGTTGGAAAAGGTCGTGGGTTACGAGCAGAGGAGACGTATTAGAGCACAAATGAGAGTCGCTAAGAAGAAGATGGAGACCGAACATGTAACGGATACTAATACATTTACTAAAACCACGAAACATACGTTTGTGAGTACTCCCAAGAACAGATCTCCTGAACGGCAAACTAAGCCTAAATCTTCAGAACAGCACTTGAGACCGGCATCGCCAGAACGGCACTTGAGACAAAAAACCCCTCAACAGCAGAGAGTGAAATCACCTGAGCGAAAACCTAAATCAACACCAGTTAAAACTACTTCTCCAGAACGTCACATAAAGGTAGCGACACAAAAGACGGTATCTCCCGATCGCAATCATTCTAAAGAACACACAAAACCTATATTAAACGGACATGCTAAGGAGCCTGTAAAGATCTTGCAGGACAAACACCAGAGACCATATTCTCCTGAGAAACCAGCTCCTAAATCGACTCCGGTGAAGACAAGGAGTCCGGTCCGCCAGCGCAGTCCAGATAAAAAGACTCGAACCGTGTCGCCGAGCAAAACCGCTTCGCCTAAACCTAAGACAAATCGGTTCAACGAATATGCCTCGGCTTACATGAAGAAAGTTGGCCTTAATGAGAATGACAAACTGAAGTTCTCGGAAGTAAACAATAGAAGAACTGTCGAACAAGAGAACCAAAAAAATCTATCGCAGCATTCTCAGAAAATTGAGACCAAACAAGTCACAACCGTGAAATCTTACACGGAGCGGAAGGCATCCAGCGAAACTATCGAGGTTCATTTGAACGGCAAAAGGTCTCCATCCCCGGAGAAGCGCACAGAAAGGCGATCTCCAAGTCCTATCGAGAGGATGCACCAGCGATCCCCGAGCCCCGAGTGGAGGATACCAAGAACTGATGCAAAGAAGGAGACCATCATCAAGACGACGTTCGAAGTGGATAGGAAACCAAAGCAGGAGGAAAAGCCGTCGTGGGTGATGAACCGGAACCTAAAGAAAACCACGTCGGAGATGAGGACGTTCAGCACCAAGAAGCCGGAGGCGGAAAAGGTGCGGCGCGCGCCGAGCCCGTCCAAGGCCATCACTAAGCCCCTGGACGTGATCACGTCCAGCTACGGGCCGGGCCCGCTCGACGCTGACGGCCGCCCGCTCTTCGGCATCAAGGCGCTAAGAAACGGTGCCTCCAACTACCAAGGTGAGAATACTAATTTAAATTATTTGATTATGTTCTCGATTAGACTGGGCAGTATAAAACCAACCGTTTATGGTGTATTAATACCAAACCATCTTAGTGAAATAGAAATAAATAATAAACACAGTCTAACGTAAACACGAACCGAAAATACCTAATTAGCGATGTCGTACAATATTTCAATGCAATGACGAATACTCTTTTCCATATATATATGTACGTGACCTTTTTAATTCATCAGACCGGTGTGACGATTGTGACAGTGTAAGTGTAACCTTAATTACTGCACATCTTGATTCACGTATCACTCACTACGCACATATTGACTCAGCTGTCACCTCGTTGCTCATGTGCTCATTCGACTTTCAAGTTGTTTTTGGACAAAGCGTTTATTGAACGGAACAAAAACGAGATAACTTACAACATAATTGCGAGCTACGAAAACGAAATAGTTACGTGTTTCGGCCGCCACTTTCTACCGTCCACTTGCAGTGCTGCGGTGTTTCAGCGAACCGTCATTCGCTTGTCCACCGCTCGCGAACGTGGTGTGGTGTTATCGGCGTGTGACGTCACTGTTGTGTTGTTCTATAGTGTTGCTACGATATCGTATACGAGTGTCTATAAGGTGGTAAAAAAAAATAGTTTTTTTGTGTTGTTTTATCTTACATTACAATACCTAATGTTTTTGCAGTACTGTTTATTAACTTTAATGTATATTTTATACAAAAATTTTAATTTTGTTTATTTACAAAGTTATTTCAATGCAAACGTTAAAAATGATTTTTATATCAATATCAATTAATTCTTATTTTATTAGCATAAATATTCAGATAGGTATTCTCGATCTTATATTATAGGGGTAACAAAAAAGTGTCTTCAATAATATTGAAAAGGGCACTTTAACCGTAAGTAATACCAACATATGGTTAATGTGTAAATAACGCCTTGAAATGTTTCGGATTCAAGGATAATGATATTGGTAATTTAGAAATTTGTCACGAAGTGTCTCAAACTTTAATAAAATAAATTTCCATTTTTCGCAGTGAAAGGCACAGTGGTCCGTCAAGAGTTCTACTCGCGCAACGGCGGCGCGCCGGAGGGCGAGGTGAGCGTGACGGCGTACGCGTCCGACCCCGCCGCGCTGGAGTCGCTGCTGAGGGCGCAGGGCGAGCCGCCCTCCCGCCTGCACGGCCTGGCCGCCATCACCACCACCCGGCGCTTCGGCGGCGACAGCGGCAGCAGCATCAGCGAGGCGCACACGGTGAGGCTCTCCACAGGCCACGGTCTGAGCTCCCGCCTGCACGGGCTGGCCACTAGATTATATTCAATTCCTCACTGAAGTCCTTGACGATACCCAGATTGCTCCTGGTTTACTGCAGTTCTGTACAAATACCAATATAAAAACAATAACAACTACAGAATAAGTATAAGCCGTCGGTTAGACTAGACAATTTTCACATTGTGTTACATGTATTTTTTTTTTCATAATTATGTTTTTGTTCGCTAAAGATATTTGTAGCAAGGTAGTATTAGTCGCTCATTATACCTACTAAGTAATAAGATCAAGGCCGCACCGCCCTTGTAAGGATTCCATATTGTAATACCATTAACCACGCATTATATCATTCGTATACATTTACAGAAGGAGGAGCGGGCTACCCTGGAGCGGTTTACACACAGTGACCGCCGCGCAGACCGTTCAGATAGTCTGGCAGAAGGAGTCAGGATCACTGACGTTACGGAGACCCCAGGAGACAAGACCCAGGCTCAGAGGCTGGCCGACAAGCAACACGTTGAGAAGGTCGGACGGGTCGAGAAGATGGACAGGACGCAACGGGAGAAGAATGGGAGGGTCACGGACAGGACGGAGAGGATCACGGACAGGAGTGAGAAGGTCACGGATAGGACGGAGAGGGTCACTGATAAGACGGAACGAAAAGAGAGGGTTGAGAGGAGGGAAGACAGAAAAACCGTCCGGCAAAGCTCTGTGAAATCGCTCACTGAAAAGTACATTAAAAGTGCATGTAAGTTGTTTTTATATGTTATTTATTTATTTGCATAACAGGGTAGCGATGAACCAGTGAGCTACATCTCCGTAGTCACTTTACCATCATCAGGTGATATTGAGGTCAATCGCGGGTCAGTCTTAGATGACTAAAAAAAATGTTTAGTCAATAAAATATCTATTAATAGTCATAAAAATTGATCACGAATGACCTTCACCAAACTATAGATGTAAAAACGTAGATTAAAATCAGTCACGGGACTCACGGCACACCGTATCAACGAGCGATCGCCTCTAACAGGGATATGGATATAAAGTAATAGAGGGTCTTAGAATTTTGACTCGTCACACACATTATTATATCTTAATCACGTTTAAAAAGGTGTTTATTTATTTAATTACCTTGGCGTTTCAGATCTGATGCTACGTCTATGGTAGACGGGCCAATAAACAACTTTTTGAACGTGATTAGGTCCCATTTTATTATAATGATGTGTGAAAATCGTGTAACTTTAAATGATTACACTCTCAATGCATCTTTTAGGAGAGTGTGTGTGACCATATTAACGTAATCCAGTTCTGCAGCTGCTTTTTTTAAAGGCCTTTACTTTAGATGCAGGTAAACAAAAGGGAGGGAAAATGTAATTAAACGCAAAGTTTACAGATTGGCCAGCGCCAAATCTGTTTTAACATAAACTGTTTTATTTTACTGGTCCGTTCAGCTGCTTCGTAAGTTTAAATTTTTCTTTTAAACTAAATAAAATTACGTGAAACCCTCTATAATCCCATACTCTATGGTCTCCGTAAACGTAACATGCCAAAACCAAACGGTCGCTGTTCGCGTGCCGGCCACTATTATAGGTTGCGCAACCAGCTTTCTGTCTTCAGTTATCGCGAGCTGATTCGATCCACATGCACAACACGCAGACGTCCGACAGGGTGGGTTGCGAGTGATCGGCGGTCCGGGTGGGTTATTCATTAAAATTATGTATGTAGTCCTACCAGGCGCAATCCGCTATTACGCCGCACAGCAAAGAGTACTCAGTAGATCGGAGACCGTTCGGTATTCATTAGGGCTCATCATGCGTAATCCAGGGATATCAAAACTTTTCAAGCCTCGCCATAGTTGATAAGTGCAAGAAATATATCATCCCGGGAACACAAGCGGCCTAAGATAAAAATGTTTTTTTTCGTGGCAGCTGATACAACGAAGAGCGAGCGCAGCGCCTACCCGAAGGCGGGGCTCATCCTGCGCAGCGCGGGCCTGCGCGACAGCGTCTCCAGCGACTCCTCGCACCACGCCGGTAACTTACTATTTCAGAAACTCAGACAATACAGCTGTGTTAATGGAATAAAAGACTTTTTCATGTCTGCGTCTACCGGCATTTCACAAGAGATTAAGGCCATGTTAAGAAAGTACGTCGAAAAAAACCCAACAGTCAGTCCTTTTTTCAAAAAGAATACTTAATTATTACAGTAATATGAACTTAACGTAATATATACTTAAGAAGAAGTTTACATACATACATATAAACGCATTGACAGCGTGAAAATTTAATCTAATCATGCGCAAACATAAGTATAGCGTTCTTGCTATTACAAAGATGTATCTGGCTATGATTCTCAAAGCGACATGAGTCTTTGTTTACCAAGCCAAGCGTCATACTTGGCTTGTGGTGGGGACGTCTCCAGACAAAGTGTTTAATATTGACGTCAGCGGGATTGCCAGCTTGTAAATGTCACGCTGAGACATTATTTACCGTTTCCTTGAGTCGTCGTAATTGGCTACAGTGGAACGTAGGTTTATTTCTTTATATACCATATCCAAGCGAAAACTGTACTCTATAGTGTAGCAAATTATAGTTTCACATTAAGAGATAGTCGACGCACAGGTGAGTTTAATTCAGTTTCGCCCGCATCGCTGGCAAAGGCTGAAATAATGCATAAATATTTTTGGAACGATATAAAGCTTGCTAGCTTTATATCGTTCCAAAAATCCACGCTGAGACATTATTTACCGTTTCCTTGAGTCGTCGTAATTGGCTACAGTGGAACGTAGGTTTATTTCTTTATATACCATATCCAAGCGAAAACTGTACTCTATAGTGTAGCAAATTATAGTTTCACATTAAGAGATAGTCGACGCACAGGTGAGTTTAATTCAGTTTCGCCCGCATCGCTGGCAAAGGCTGAAATAATGCATAAATATTTTAGCTTTAGCTAGCAAGCTTTATATCGTTCCAAAAATATTTATGCATTATTTCAGCCTTTGCCAGCACGTGATATACCGTACCTGACTTTTGACCAATGGCTGCAGAAGATATAAAATCCATCATGTCCTCAGGTCTAGCGCGCACAGACAGCGAGCACAGTTTCGGGTCCGTGGAAGACGTGATCACCAGTACCACCACCGACCGGGCGGGCGGGCGCACCACCACCACCACCACCACCACCACCACCACCACCACCCGCGTGGGGCACGGGCAGCACGGCCAGCCGCAGGAGCGGTCCTTCCTCGACAGCACCACTAAGGTCACCGGAGTGCAGGATATTCTCACGAGGATGAAGAATGCTGATATTGGTGAGTTGTAGAAATGACAACTGAATACCTCTCAATGAAAGCCGTCATAAATGTTCTCGGTACGACCTGTATATTAAACATGCTCAAACTCTAACATTGCCTCGCTGGCGTCCTTCGTTCAAGGCTATGTCGAACATACAAACTGCAAATATATATTTTTATTATCATGAGCTATTAAGATAAATTTTATGTTTGACACTGGTTCAAAAGCTCTTTCCCGATGGCAGTTTGCCAATGTCCAAATCGAGAACGACGAGCATGGCTGAAACATGTAAAGAATATCTTTAAACTAAAATATCGAGACAAGCTTTGTTCCACTGGAAATGCTGCGTCTACTTTTATGTGACTCGACACGTCCCCAGTTCATGAGCTTTATTGTTTAATAAATATTAAAATAAACATCAGAATGAAAATTTAAGGACAGATTGCTTTAATAGCGAGTGAGTTAGTTTCGCTGGGCATTTTCCGCAAGTCGACATCCATCGTGACTATTTTGCTTGAAAATGGGGTAGCTGTACAGTAACCACCCCAAACTCCTCCACAAAACCCAGCAATGCCTTGACATTGCTTGTAACTTCATGTAGGGTGTTTGAAGATGTTCCGTAGATATGCTTAGACTAAACAATCCCTCGCCCCGCAGTGATCGAAGACGGTGACACGAGCGAGGACACGGAGGCGCGCGCGCTGCTCAACAAGTTCCTGGGCGCCACCGTGCTGATGGCCGGCATGAAGAACTACGTCGCCGAGGCGCAGCGTCCCACCAAGCAGCTCACGCAGGTACGTGTGTCCTAGGCATCCACCCCACTGGATACGGCAGCTATCCAAATGACAGCGGATCCTGACGGATTGGAATCCCTAGTCCTAGCCCAGGGAGTAGATCGAGACGGGGACAAGAGAGAGCACACGAAACTTCAGTGCGAGTGTCCTCGGGAAAAATATTAAGGACTCAAGCACCGTACTCAAATCGGCTCATGCTGTCGCTACCGTTCGGCTATTTTATCATTACAGTTATATGTTAAATTCGCGTTATTTTTAACCGACTTCAAAAAAAGGAGGGGGTTCTCAGTTCGGTTGTATGTTTTTTTTTTTTTTTTTTTTTTTTAATGTTTGTTACCTCATAACTCCGTCATTTATGAGTCGATTTGGAAAATTCTTTTTAGGTTCATGAATAGACATTTCAAGGTTGGTCCCATAAAATTTTGGTGAAGATCGGATGACGAGATCCATGAGGAATCGAAGGAATTCCTGAAATTTTATAGGCAGTCATAATATTTTTCATATATTTTCTAAAACTTTTTAAGTATTTGCATATGGTAGTCATCATCTTCCAATGCTGAACTGATGATGGAAGGTACAACTCCTTAACGGTTAGGAGTTAGGAGATAATTAAAACGAGATGCATTCGTTCAAGACCTCCCTGATCACCCCGCCATAAGTATTTTATATGAATCACTAAAAATCGAAAAAAAAAATTTTTAACAAAAAAAAGAACCGACTTCAGTAAAACTAAAAATAACCCGTTCAAGTACAGATTACATTTGACTCACCCTTTGAAGTCGGTGCCAAACCTCACGTAATCTTTAATATATAAATATAATAACAGTGGTTTGGGATCGACTTCAAAGGGTGAGTCAAATGTAATCTGTACTTGAACGGGTTATTTTTGGATTTTTAGTTTTACTGAAGTCGGTTCTTTTTTTTGTTAAAAATTTTTTTTTTGTTCAACAAATTGTAAATACCTAGTATATACCTAAGGTTATTTTAGTGTTTATGTTAATGTACTATTTCTGTGATCTATTCTAGCTAGACTAATTGTGTCTAGGTAGAAAGACAATCTGTTTATGCAACATTACAAGTTTAAATTAAAGTGAACAGACGAGTATTACCAACGACATGAAACAGGATTCCGAATCGGCATAATGCCACAACCACAATGCCATGGTTAACTTAGTAAGAACTAATAAATAATTAGTTGTTGAAAAATATTTCAATAATTGTAACATTGCTTTACAAATACGTAGATTAAAATACCCTTTAGATATTTTTAGCAGATGGGTAATTCTGTAAAAAGCTGTTATCTCTAGTCGACGGAGACATACTTAAGATCGTAGACTCGATGGAATAGAACATAAATAAAATACGGATTACGTTGGTTGATTAATTACATTTGTTGAATGTTTTTTTTTTCTTGTGTAGAATAAAAATCCTAATTATTTGACGACTAGAGAAGCCTATATTCAGTATTTCCATTTCATTCAATTAAATGAAATGTATCGCATCATGTTCTTCAAAACTCGATCTTACGTGGTAGTCTTTCCAAGAAAAGAATGTAATGTCATACCCTGAATATGATTTTCTCCCATTGTATTTTCAGTTTCTCAAAAACTTAGAATCCAAATGTACCAATATTTATTCCTTTGAAAAATTCTGGTGTCACAGCGCCATCTCTCTCGCAGTCTTCACACTTGCTGTAAAGCAATGGGGACAGGGGATCGTGCGTGTAAAGCACACATCCTACGGTATGGCTAATGCGCATAAGCATTTCAAACACATATGACGCAGAGGGCGCTCCAGTAGCGTAAGAATTATGGAATGAAAGATTTGGTGTGATTGATGTAGCGATCTAATAGCTCAGTTGGGAGAGCAATACGCCGGAAACGTAGAGGTCGCAGGTTCAAATCCTGCTTAGATTGTTAGTAGATCGCATTCAATTTTTCTTTCTTAATTTACCTTTGTGTCATTATTTATAAAAATAAACAATTTTAATTCTAATACTACGGAACCAGTCAGGCCCAAACGTACTCTTGTCTTTTCTGTTTCTTGGAGATTAGAACGCTACGCTATAATAATATTGATTCGCAGAACGGACGGAGTGTACGGCGGCGATGAACTAGGGATAGCGCGGTTATTTCAGGAGGGATAGATGGCGCGTCACTCGCACGCTTTGTTTTATTATTGTGCTCTCGTTTATTATTTAACGCAAATAAACAGCTTCGCTATACTTAATGAAACGCAACTTGTCAATGAACTGTGCGCATCGAACAAATATACCTACCTACTATATTTAAAATATATTTATTGACGATGCGTTTGGCGCAGTGGTAAAGCAACTGCCTACTGAGCCGACGCTCCTGGGTTCGGATCCCGGCAGGAGCAAACATTCGTGTGATGAACTCGAATATTTGTTCCTAGATCATGGACTTAGGTATATATGTATCTATATAAGTATGTTTATCGTCGTCTATTTAGTGCCCATAACATAGGCCTGAAAGTGCAGAGCTTAGATATTTATTTATGCAATGTATAACATTTCGGTGCTTCTCAACTAGGAATGTTATAGCGTAATGTGAAGTTTATTCTATCAGTAACTTGTGTATTTTTCCTAAGCATCTAACACTCCAATCATGGCACAATTTTTATTTAAGCAAGATTTCTTTTGTCTCTGTACCTCGTCAACACCAGCTTAATAATAACTCAACTCGGGGTGTCATTTGAAGCTTTCTATATTGGCGATAAATCACTGAAACCCCAGCGTCTCACTGAACCAAAAGCATGCAGGTTTTTAATTAATGGGCCTTTTCCTCATATTCAATAATTTTCCAACCATGGGTTTTTTATACAAGCGTGTAATTTTAACATTTATTATAAAAATACAACCAACTTATTGGATTCTAACTACAAAGCTACCTAAGAAAAAAAAACAACAATATTTTCGGTTTGAGAGAAAAACATGACTTGAGAAACTAGAACAGTTAGAAAATAAGGCAGTTTGGTAAACAATGCCGAAATAGTAATCCCCAAAAGCTTATAAAGACCAAAACAAACCCAAACTCAATACTGAGCGGCGCGCGCGGCGCTCGTATTGCCGTTTTAAGGCACGCTTGAGCATCGCGCGGAAAAGCGACGAAAATCACGGCGAAAATAACATCGGCTCCACATTTCTCTACTCACCAACCGAAACGTCGCAAACGACACCCAAACTCGTAGGAAAAATAGTCTTATACACACGGGAAAGAAAGTAGGAGGAAGTGAGGATCGGTTAAACCGGTGGAGGTGCTATATTCGGATCCGTGACGTGCGCGCCGGCCGCGGCGCAGTCAGCGCCGATCTCCCGCGCAGGACGCGCGCCAAAACCGTTATGTTCAAAAATTTAGAATAAAAACCATATTTTATATGGTATTGTTCTCAACCGTCCCGTAGTAGTAGTGTCCTAGTCTAGACCCCGGAGTAGCTGGTGCCCAAGTTATCAGATTTCCGGATTGCGCTTTAGGCTGGAGCTTTTACGTGAGTACTTTGAGACGTTTTTTATTGCGCTCGCGCTGGTAATTTATTTCTTAATTCTGTTTTTGAAATTATAGCAATCAGTGCTCTTAATTGTATTAGTATTTATGGAACTGAAATGAATAAAAAGTTAAATAAATCGTGTTGAATTAACTAAAACGTAATTATTATTTTAAGTTTTTTTTATTAAATGTTTACAAATGAAGCGAAAATTGAAAAATTTAATGATTCGGACAGGATTCGAACCTGCGTTTCCAACGGCTTTCCGGGCCAACACTGGCGTCCTCCCAATTGGACCACCGAATCAGATGTCAGAGTCATTGAATTTTTCAACCAGTTGCTTCGACATGCCTTAGGGTGGCATCGTAGCGCCATCTACCGTAAAGATTTAGACTTTATCGTCGGCACCATCGTCTCAAATTTGTTGAGAATCGATAGTAACGATGTGCTACACCCAAAATACTTATTTTTTATTAAAGCAGTAACGTCTGCTAACGTAAACTAAATGTTTACAAATGAAGCGAAAATTGAACATTGGTAGATGGCGCTACGATGCCACCCTAAGGCATGTCGAAGCAACTGGTTGAAAAATTCAATGACTCTGACATCTGATTCGGTGGTCCAATTGGGAGGACGCCAGTGTTGGCCCGGAAAGCCGTTGGAAACGCAGGTTCGAATCCTGTCCGAATCATTAAATTTTTCAATTTTCGCTTCATTTGTAAACATTTAGTTTACGTTAGCAGACGTTACTGCTTTAATAAAAAATAAGTATTTTGGGTGTAGCACATCGTTACTATCGATTCTCAACAAATTTGAGACGATGGTGCCGACGATAAAGTCTAAATCTTTACGGTAGATGGCGCTACGATGCCACCCTAAGGCATGTCGAAGCAACTGGTTGAAAAATTCAATGACTCTGACATCTGATTCGGTGGTCCAATTGGGAGGACGCCAGTGTTGGCCCGGAAAGCCGTTGGAAACGCAGGTTCGAATCCTGTCCGAATCATTAAATTTTTCAATTTTCGCTTCATTTGTAAACATTTAGTTTACGTTAGCAGACGTTACTGCTTTAATAAAAAATAAGTTTTTCACCTCACTAGCTCGGAAAGCCCAGTTTGTTTGTTTGATATCTATTGAGAAAATCGCTTTTTATCCACATGTGGAGAAAGAGTTTTGACGTTTCAACGCAGCTAAAGTAAAATTTGACATAAGCTTATTTTTTTGTGAAAAATCCCGTTTAAAATACCTACATGAAAGCTAATTAGACCTTAGTTTTAATAAATGGCAAATTGGTTGATTATTGCAGATATTTTTCAACGATATAGTACAAACCCTTATTCTTTTTTCCTCGCTGTAGTGAGGTGAAAAGTTTTGTGTTATACACGGGCGAAAAGTTATTTTACGTCTCGTGTATTGAAACACTCGCTACGCTCAGGATTCTATTTTGAACCACTCGCTTCGCTCGTGGTCAATCATAGGATCCTTTCGCTAGCTCGTGTTTCGAATAAACACTCGCGGGTAAAATACAACTTTCCCCCCTTGTATAACAAATAACTATTTTTTATTATTTTATTTTTTATGTTATTATTTTATTTACAAATTCCTTCTGCATTATCATATTTTAAAATAAAGTTAAAATAAAATTTTATTCAAATTAACCGCTTCAACCGGTTCTCTACGTATCGTAGTTGTAGGTAT
Organism: Apotomis capreana; assembly: GCA_947623375.1. Lineage (NCBI taxonomy): Eukaryota > Metazoa > Arthropoda > Insecta > Lepidoptera > Tortricidae > Apotomis > Apotomis capreana. The sequence goes on along the minus strand of OX392512.1, from coordinate 25,765,584 downwards.
ACATAGTCAAGTAGGTATACTTTGTTCACGAAACGCAATAGCAGTGGAGTAGATCCAAGGTGGTTTTAAATGGTTCAATCCGACTTCACGTATTTAATTACAACTGTAATAATTAAGATAAACCTGTTTTTCTTCCTAAACAGTACTGCGCTATAAAAGTTTTAGATAGATCTGTACAAGAAAAAAAATTCCGTAACTTATACATGTCTATGGGCTGTAGCCACTTTAAACATACAAAAGGTAAAGTATTTTTTTTTTAAGGTATTACCGGATATTAATACGAGATGGGCTAGCACTCGGCACCGCATAAGTCGTTGCGCGGAGAAAAGTTGCGATCACAGGTTATACTTTGAGAATCACAGGCCTATACCTACTGGATGTGCATAGACAGTAGACACATGGCCGTCCTTCGATCACGCACGCGCACCGGCTGTCAAGTGTCGCCGGGCTCGCTGCAACTTGCGGGCTGCGCCTGCGACGCTTTAAGGGCAGCGTTGCCAAAAGTAGCAGACATGTGCTTGATTTATTTATTTATTATTAAACGGTAGATCTAGTTCCTGTCATGAACAGTCATTTAATAATTCAAGGTTATTGATAACCCAAGTGTTAAAGATGACGTGACCACTGAGATACTATTTTGTAGACTGAAAATATACTTAAGAACATTTAAAAACGAACCAAGCAAGATACAAATAATTGTGGATGAAGGACAATAATCCTACTTTATTTATTCAGTTGCGAATTTTAAAAACTATTGTACCTCTAAAAATCAAACATCAGCATAAAGAGAATTATAATAACTTGTTTAAACATTGTAGAATATTAAATATTTATGATAAAGTTAAACTGGCTCTGATACTAGAGTACAGGCATGGACTAGGAGAGCTAACTAGGCATAGGAGACCGACTAACTTAAGAAAACTAGCAAAAGAAAAATATTTTATTTTACTAAAAAGTACTAACTATTATGGACGAAGGGTTTGGTCAAGCCAGTTGCCTCTTATCCTAAATGGTTTCCCTAGATCTATGGTTGACTCATTAGTTGAAGAACCACACAAAGCTAAAATGTTAGTGAAGAGAACCCTAATGGGTAAACATAAATAAATGTAGTTAACATTAATAGATAACTTTCGCTGTACTTAGCATACAATCTTTAAATAATAAGATTAGCTATAAGTAAATCCCACCAAAAACATTTCATGTAAAATTGGCGGCCAAGACTCACATGCTCATAACGCTTTTTCTGTAAAAAAGTTATCAGATCCCTGGAAAAGCCAAGCCCCTAAGCCCTGAGTTTACTAATCCTACACCTTGGCTTCAAAGGTATGGCTTGGCCGTTTCATAAAGTAACGTAAATAAGTTCAACGGACCGTCTGGCCCATACGATATCAAGAAGTTAAGTTTATGTCTTCATGATAATATATATAAACTTAATTCCCTACCATATATTCTACATAATTCCCTACCATACATATTCGACGACGCGTTTGGCTCGGTTGGTAGACACCTGCCTACTGAGTCGGCGGTCCTGGGTTCGAATCCCGGCCGGGGCAAATATTTGTGCAAAATATTTGTTCTTGGGTCATGGATGTTATCTATATATGTATTTATATATTATGTATGTCGTCGTCTAGTACCCATAGTACAAGCTTTGCTTAGTTTGGGACTAGGTCGATTTGTGTATGATTGTCCCCTTAATATTTATTTATTTATTTATATTTATTTATATAGGCTGGACAGTCCATTAGACTTATTTACGGTATTTCATGAAACGGCCAAGCCATACCTTTGAAGCCAAGGTGTAGGATTAGTAAACTCAGGGCTTAGGGGCTTGGCTTTTCCAGGGATCTGATAACTTTTTTACAGAAAAAGCGTTATGAGCATGTGAGTCTTGGCCGCCAATTTTACATGAAATGTTTTTGGTGGGATCTCATTTATTTTTGTAAGGTACCCTGGTTTTTTTCATTTATTTGGGCCATAGCGTCTGTAAGTAAGTAGTAATAATAGCAAAAGCGTTATGAGCATGTGAGTCTTGGCCGCTAATTTTACATGAAATGTTTTTGGTGGGATCTCATTTCTTTTTGTAAAGTAGTTTTGAATTTTTAGGTTTTTTTTTTGTGCTGTAGCGTTTCTAGGTAAGTAGTAATAATTGTGTATTTAAGAAATACTTACGTTTACCCCATATATATACATTTATCCCCCATTTTGGAAAACCCATACAAACTTTCATCCCCTTATTTAAAGGGTGGGGGGTGATTTTCTGAAAATCCTACAACATGTATTTTATTATTTATAACAAGGAGTCCCTATATCAATTTTCAGACCTCTAGTATCAAAATTTGTAGAAGTCTCATACAAACTTCCATCCCCTAGTTTAAGGGGTTGGGGGGTAAAAGTCTGTAAAAAAGTTATCAGATCCCTGGAAAAGCCAAGCCCCTAAGCCCTGAGTTTACTAATCCTACACCTTGGCTTCAAAGGTATGGCTTGGCCGTTTCATAAAGTAACGTAAATAAGTTCAACGGACCGTCTGGCCCATACGATATCAAGAAGTTAAGTTTATGTCTTCATGATAATATATATAAACTTAATTCCCTACCATATAGGCTGGACAGTCCATTAGACTTATTTACGGTATTTCATGAAACGGCCAAGCCATACCTTTGAAGCCAAGGTGTAGGATTAGTAAACTCAGGGCTTAGGGGCTTGGCTTTTCCAGGGATCTGATAACTTTTTTACAGAAAAAGCGTTATGAGCATGTGAGTCTTGGCCGCCAATTTTACATGAAATGTTTTTGGTGGGATCTCATTTATTTTTGTAAGGTACCCTGGTTTTTTTCATTTATTTGGGCCATAGCGTCTGTAAGTAAGTAGTAATAATAGCAAAAGCGTTATGAGCATGTGAGTCTTGGCCGCTAATTTTACATGAAATGTTTTTGGTGGGATCTCATTTCTTTTTGTAAAGTAGTTTTGAATTTTTAGGTTTTTTTTTTGTGCTGTAGCGTTTCTAGGTAAGTAGTAATAATTGTGTATTTAAGAAATACTTACGTTTACCCCATATATATACATTTATCCCCCATTTTGGAAAACCCATACAAACTTTCATCCCCTTATTTAAAGGGTGGGGGGTGATTTTCTGAAAATCCTACAACATGTATTTTATTATTTATAACAAGGAGTCCCTATATCAATTTTCAGACCTCTAGTATCAAAATTTGTAGAAGTCTCATACAAACTTCCATCCCCTAGTTTAAGGGGTTGGGGGGTAAAAGTTCCAAGTTTCAGAATTATTCTATTGTTTATGTACTAAACCTAGCTTACATACCAAATTTCAGCTTTCTAGGTCATCGGGAAGTACCCCAGAGGTTTTGATACGTCAGTGTATAAGTGAGTGGCAAAATCGGCGTATTTTAGGTACCAATAAAACCTAAAGTATAAAAGCTAGATCAATTAAATTAAGTACATTTTATATGTTCCCTAACTGCATCCTAACCTGTGAATTTGGGCGCTCTGGTGTTAACTGGGACGAAGCTATGAGGGTTTAAAAATTAGACGAAACGGTTCGAGAAAAGGTAGGTAGTGCCCCGCTTCTTTTTTGCTCGTCTTGGCGGGGGCACTACCGTGCCCCCAGATATGTAATTAGTACTTATTTTTTCCTGAAATAAACAGTTTAAATTTTATTTAATTTTTTTAATTTTATTAAAGTATCAAAACTAATTGTGTAAAATTTTGCAACATAATAGTACTCTGAACTCTATTTTATCCTCCTTCTCTGATAATATTTAGGTACTTATACCTTCTCGTCAGGCCAGCGGCTCTATTCGATTTCCATTTTCAACTACTCTCGCGTTATACGATTATTTTATCTTTACCAATCCTAATGCTAAAGTGAGACTTACATTAACTTTTGGTGTTAATCTATTTATTTACAATATAGGTACTTAAAATTATTTAGTTACAACTAGTTAGTAAAGAAATAATAGGTAAAGGTAGTTGATGTTCGCGCCCGCGACATTCGTCTGACGCGGGCGAGGTCGCGTCGCCTGCGACAGTTGCGACACACTCGCCACTGAAAATAACTGAAAAATACTTCATTTCCAGTTTAGAGTAGTCGAAAATTTCTCATAAATAACATGCATTCCCGAACGGCTTTATAAATGATAAATAAATATCAGACAAACCTCACACAAATCGATCTAGTCCTAAATTAAGCTCAAGAAGGCTTGTATTGCTATGTGTACTAGACGACGATATACATATTGACATAGATAAATATACATATACTTAAATACATAGAACAGTCATGATCATGACCCAAGCACAAATATTCGAGTTCATCAACAAATATTTGCACGGTCTGGATTCGAACCCGGGACCGCCGGCTCAGTAGGCAGGTACACTACAAACTGCGCCAACTGCGTTGCCAAAAAAAAAAATAGATTGTCGAATGTCATTATTGTTTAAGCAAACAGAGCCTTCAAAATTGTAAGTTTTTACTTGTAAACATGAACATATGCTTTTACCTCAGTGAGCATTCCGGAGTGCAAACAGGATATATTTGCGGTAGATTTGGATGTAGATCCAAACTAAACGTTGAACAAATCTTCCCGGCGTAATTCAGGAATCTATGATAGGCATATACGATATTGATAAACATTAGTACCGTGTTTTGTATACAAACAATCAAAAATATAACACAAAATCCTCGTAAATCTGGCTTGACAGTCTCATTGCGATGAAGCCAGCGGGCAACATTAATCAAAATCATAATTAAATTCGGACACGAAACTAATTCAGAAATTCAATTACATTCAGCAGCTAATCGGGTTTCAAAACAGAGCCGATACCGTTACGAACAATTAGTTATCTTTTAATGAAATCTCCGCCAACCTGTAGGTACAGTAGTCGGTTTAGCCGCGGACATCCATTATAATTCGACGGCAATAAATAATTAATTGAACTAATATTGACTCTGAGTTTCTAAATCAAACCTAAGGTCAACTCGCAATATTCGCATTTTATTACTTACTTCAGGGAAACGAGAAACGGTAACAATTTTTTTTTTTTAAACTATGACGGTGGCAAACAAGCATGCGGCCCGCCTGATGTTAAGCAGTTACCGCCGCCTATGAACGCTTGCAACGCCAGGAGCATCACGCGCGCGTTGCCGACCCTTTAAGAACCTATTTACTCCCCTCTTGAAGAACCGCATACTGTAGCCCCCGCCCGGGGAAAACCTCGGCAGGGAGCTCATTCCACATGCTAAGCGTCCTACCTATTCTACCATTCCCCAGAAGCATTTTTCTAATGTTGTTGTTCTATAGATAATGTTTTAATACCTCTTGAGATTGAATTGTATCCTGCTTATTGCTGCTGCTTGAGAAATTATAAAACTTATAATTACTGAACTTTAATTATTTTCTTTTTCTTCTAGATCTCATTAGAGTGAAGTTTCGATTAAATATTTATGGTTTGAGAATGGTTGCTTATAACTTTTATTGCCTACCATTCACAACCCCGATGCGTTGTGCGGTCCAATTTTATTATCGATAAAATAACTTAATTTAAGATATTACCAACAGACTATGACAAAATTACGAATCATAAAGTCGAAAGTGATATTATACCGCTCAATCATATGTAGATAGTTACTAAATTATTAGATGCTGACTGAATTTTGGCTCTATTATAGTCGCATTAAGCCAAGCGCTATGCTAATACATACAACAAAAACGTCAAAACAAGTCGGAAAATTGAAATAAAATTACTTAAGTGCGTAAATTTACTATATTTATGTTACACGGTATGTGTTTATTTTGCATACGATTGTCTGCACTGTATAAATTACAGTAATAAAGTAGGGAAAGACGATAATCTCTAGCTCCTCTACGGTAATTCCACGGTCCACCGGCAGCACGTCTCGTCTGCGCACGCGCCGGCCGCTGTTACCTCCAGTGAACGGCAATAGCCAACAAATCCAATTCCAATTTACCAATAAAAAAACTCAAAACTGTGCAGATCACTCTAAATTTCACTTGACATTGTAAATGAGAGTGAAATCTGCTTCGCCCGCGTGAAAAGTCACGTGTACTTGTGACGGACAAAATATCAAAGCACGCGCGAGGGCCGCGGATCGTGGAAACTCAACAAGTGCAGGCTCGTGACGGGTTAATCTGTGTCTTTTCATCTCCGAGTGTTTATTTCTGAGCAGGTTGAATGGACAATCACTGTCACAACAAAGTGTAAAAATACAGAGCCAATGAACGAAAGTATACTGCGTACCTACTCGGTACGATGAACCTACATTTTCGGCGATATTAAAATGATTTGTGATATGGATTGTAATAATAATAATAATTTTATTTTATCATATAATTTTCTGTATTATTGTTTTAGACAGCAATTTCGCATCGCTCACTATCGAAAGTATAATTTTGTAAGAGTGCTTTGCGTCCGCTAAGTATGCTTTTGTTGTTTTATTTGCTGTTGCTCGTTGCACTAATTATATGTTAAGAGCATAATTTTGTTGTACAGATGTATATGTATTAACCACGTTCCGTTTGCGTTTCTCATCTAATCTCGGAATTAATTGCGAAGCAACAGCGCCGCGGCAATCAGACCACGGACTGGACGATGACATTTACCGTGTTTTACTGCGTTTATTCAACACAGCTTTCTAGTTGTAATAGACGAAATCTATCTAGAAACTTCATTTTATTGCTAATAAGGTGTTAAATTAATGAATAATGATCATGGTATCATACGATCGGTACTATCAATACTACAGTAGTGTAGCCTTGCACCCTCGCTTAAGAGCGTTTCTAAGGTATCGATTCTAATATACGTATAATAATGGACTCCCAGGACGAAACTCGATAGGTATCACTTCTTGGATACGACTCTACCTACTGTGCCAGGGTGGATAAGTTAATGTCAATGAAGTCTTGTTCATGGCGTAAGAAGGATCGGCATTGACGACGCGGTTGGCGCGGTAGTAGTGCAGCTGCCTACTGAGCCGAACGGTCCTGGGTTCGAAACCCGGCAAGGGTAAATATTTGTGTGATGTAATGGCACATTTGTTCCTAGGTCATATTTATCGTCGTCTAGTGCCCATAACACAAGCCTACTATAGAACTTACTGTGGCACTACATTGATTTGTTTGAGGTTGTCCAATATTTATTTATTTATTATAAGCGGAAAACTAGGGGACCTGAACTGTCCGAAGCGATTGTGAGTCTTTTATACTATATTAACTTGAGAGCTTTGTGTTTACAATGTCGAGTCATAATGGATATGGAAGAACCAATAGAGCATATAAATAATTCAATGGTGTAAAATAAAAACACTATACATATATGAGAACAATTACAACATGGACGCATTACGCAAAAGTAGATATATAGAATTCTAATGTTTCTGTTGGCGCCTGTAATTCCAATTAATAATACTCCAAATATGTTTAAGAAAACATAGTAAAGGTGACTTGGAATGGGGTAAAGATATCAGCAGATGTTTAATCAGCAAGCCGGCGATCGGCGATCGCAGGCGCACAATGACACAATGATGTCACCGCGGATTAATGCCTCGATCGAGAGTGAAACCGGCGCGCTGCCAGCCATGGATCGATAGTGCGTATTAGGTCAACGGGCACCGTAACCCGAGCGGAGTGAACGCCCGCGCTAATTTTACCGCTCCTCTGCGCACGCGCATCTGGGTCACGCCGATCGATCAGACAATCGATACAAGTGCAGCGATCAAAGCTAATGGACTAATGGATGTGCAGCAAGTGCGGCCCTACGTGGACTCCGGGCAGACCATGGAGGATTTCACGAGGAGTCACTTTCTGCCTATAGGGTAGGGCAAATCATAAAGACTTCCGATAAAGATTCTAAGAGAGAGTGCTGCGAGAGAGAATCAAAGAGAATATAATCACTACGTTTTAAGAGACGGGACTCTCATACTAGCGAATAGAATCAGTCAAGAATCTGTTTGCATGGCAAACCGATACCATATATACCATAATGTACGTCAAAGAACCAACAAACAGCAGTAGTACCAACCTAACAGACTATAATAGTGTAGCGGCCTATGCGCTCGGTTTTTTATCGATATCGATGAAATGAACAGGGTTCAAATAAAGGCTAATACGTAAATTATTTTTTTTTCTCGAAATTAGCTTAGTTTTGACTCCACATTTAAGTCGTATGTTGTACAGTGGATAATAATAATGATATAATATTAATTCTAATACAAGATTCGACTTAAATGTAGACCCGAAATAAAATTAAAAACTTTTACTAATTATTTATTGTTACACATTCTTAAATTTGTATTTTATTATCAAGTCTTCTTTTCCCACTAACTCGACCCACTGCCTGCATCTGAAAATATTTTATAATTAAAGCAGAGTTATAATTTCTTATATCTAAGATTAAAATCAAAGACTCATAACAATTCGTTTAAAAACTGCCAATTTTTTTTTATTACTCTAAAACAAGTGAACATTGATTTGCACGCATCAGGTATAAGCTGAATGGGCATCATAAAATAATCAGTATTTTTGTGGTCATATTTTCTGCTAGTCCTAACTCCTAACACAATTCGACTTTATGTAATTATTTGCACTGATAAACAAATAAGCCTGCATATAGTTATCGATAGATACAGTACATCTCTAGTACACAATAAAAATGGAAATAAAATTTATCTAATTTAGTATGTTTATAACCTGCTGCACTTAAATATGGCTAAAAATTGCTATATCAATACTTACCGGTCTTCGTCTACGGGAAATTTCGCCATAAACATCCGTTTATTGAAATTTTCACGACTGGTTCGATTTACACAAATTTCACAAGTTATAAACCGTCTTTTCGGTGGCATTGTCACAGAATATATTCACTAACTAGTGTTCGATCACATTTCACTACTTTCAATTACAAATTAAGACCAAAACAATTAGAAATGCACAAAAATAATCAAACAAAACAGACGAAACGCAAAGTCAAACAAAACAATATGGCTGACGAGGGATGACCACAGATTAGATCACAGAGTACTTTATTGATTAGATACTAAGAACTATACTGATGGAGTATGGTGGCTATTGTTTGCCATGTAAAGTCCATACAAAAGTTTTTTTGTTCCTATTAGTTGCGTTAGACTGGAGAGAATGATGAGTGAGTGTGCGAGAGTGATGACACACCACAATACCATAAAAAAATGCTGATAAGCCTCAGAAACCATAGCGGTTTTCTGAGGGGCGCTTATCAAAACGTATTTTTGGAGGAAATAAAATAAGTTTTTTTTTTATTATATAAAAATGCTTCATCGCGGCGATTCAAACAAATGTTATACCAACATTTTAATGTACGTTTTTATAAGCTACTAAAATCTTTTGAATTAGTTCTGCCCGTTCCTGTATGTTCGGTGTATTTCAGTCTATTTACAAACAAAGATGTGTCAGAACTGTCAAGACACAATTAAACCTCGTCGTCACATGCAGCTTCCTGCTGCGCCTGCCAACTGCTAACAATGATTAGATTATACTCCTATTTGTAGAAACTACCACTGAAACACGCAGTCAACGTCTCTTGTGATTTGCGATTCCCAGTCCAAAATTAACTCTACTACAAACTAATTACATATCTGCAATCAACTCTTACCGTATAACGTCACAAAGAACTAGAACAGATAATGTAAACTTGTTTGTAAACAGAATACCAACGTCACTTATTCGCAGGTCCGGTCAGTGTCGTTAGAAACCTTTGTTCGGATGGATCGCACGATCCTGCAAGCGGCTGTCCTCCTGCGCGCGCTGACGCTGGCGCGGCGCCAAGCTGCGCATCTAGCAGGAGGAACGACCTCCGCCAACTCGGGCTTCCTGCCCCGATATGGCGTTTTGGCGAGTTCTGCGAAAGGGCTCGGCCTTGTCGCAGACAAAGCGTGCTCTGCGCACACGCTTCTTCGAAAGATCGCGACAATTAAGCTAATTAGTTTCACAAATTCATTGAAGTTCGCATGGGTTTTGAGTGCTTCTGAGAAGACTTCATTCGCGTCACATTTCCTTATTTTGAAATAAACTATATTCTATGCCTTGATCTAAAATGGCGAGATCACGACGAAGTGTTTGCATTCGCAATATGTTCCCTTGGAATGTTATAGACGCGTTGTGCCGTCTTTTACGCAGAGCGTGTCTCGGACTAATCCACCTGGATGCGCTCCAATGCATCAGCGGCTACCTGCAGAAAGAGCACTTACGACTCGTAAGTAACGCGTGTTTTACGACTGTCGATTCTCATTACGCGAGGCATCATTAACCCAAGAGGTGCTGGGTCCAGTCCAGGTGTTTTGGGATGTGGTATCCCGTAGTAAATTTCTGATGATACTTCTGTCATAAAAATGAGTACCTGTGACAATTTTCTCTCTATCATTTCCGTTTGCATTTCGCATGCCATGCAATCGTCTATGGGGAGAAATCCATAAGCTCATTACGGCGGCGTCTCGTGCGGGCTGTGCGCACCGCGCACCGCGCACGCGCGGGGCTGTCGATCACGCGACGCGAAAGTTGACCACATGTGCCCGGAGATCCGTAGAAAATGCTGACAGTTGTCATGTCATCATGATCGGTTGATTTCACTTCTATCATTGCGTGCCATTCACGAGTAATTTGGTTGTATAAATTACCAACTTCTCAATGGAGTTGTAAACGTAACTTTTTGGGATTGTTCACGATAGTGGGCTAATTAAATCAGCGGTCTGTAGCCAAATTGGCCAATTACGCAAATTGTACGAATTACTATACCGTCTCGTTGGTAGGCACTGTAATAGAAAGTCATGTTCGTACTCCTTGCTTGCTCATGGAGGCATCTACAGACTTGAAAAGAAAGCATATCACGCGACTGTCTTATTAAAATAATACGACAATAATCATCTGATATGTCATTCGTTATAAACGGAATAATAATGGGAGCCGAAATCATTACCAGATTTATCTTTTTTACACACTTTTATTTATAAAATGAGCTTTAACACGGATTTGTGTTTAAATTAATGAGTTAATTGATCCGGCCTAACACAATTTATCACGAAATTAGAACGACGGACGAAATCGTGGTAGCTAACTGACCGAATCAGTGTCGCCACGCGCCGGCGCGGGCGCGGGCGCCGCCTGGTGCCTGCGCGCGCGCCACTTCTCCGTCCTCCCATAAATCACGATACGCAAAAACTGATGGGCATCCAATTACAATGTTCGAAAGGTGATAATAGGCCTCGCATGTTATTGCATGGCGTGCGCAGTCCCGTTAGCGTTCCGGTAAGGAGCTGCATTCGTTTAAACTGTATTTTTATGAGAGTGTAATTAAAAGAGTCCGGTTTAAGCAAACAAGTATCACTCGTTACAATTTCATTTCTTCGCGGAAACACGAATAAAAACGTGAAAGTTATCAAAAATGTATAAAGTTTCATAAAGATCGGACCTAGGGCAAGGAACGTTCGTCCATCCGTTCGAATGATTGTGCTGGATTTAGTTTCCTTACATTCTTTGTAGCTTGGTCACACTCCCTGCCGCTGCTGGGTTCGATCGCGGTTCGGAGACAATCCGCGAAGTCCTCGCCAGCTCTATTAATAACCGAACCGAGAATATTTCCTTACATTCTACGTTCATTTAGATGAATCTTTATTGTATAGGAATAAGCTTCGTAATGACGGCCCTATTCAATAAACATTACAATCCGACAAATTTGTAAAAAAGTGACATAATTGTAGAATTGTAAGCTAAAAACTTGTTCAATAAAAGTACAAATTTGTAATTGTACCACTGCTAAAAAATGTTAAAATGTCACACTTGTAAACCCTGTTCAATAAAACTTTACAATTGCAAAAAACGCCTGTCGCTCTCGATGACAATTGTAATTTACAAATATGTCATGGTAAGTTACAATTTACAATTAAGTGTAATATTATGTTGTTTAATGACTAACAATGACGGTAGAATAAAATTCAATTTCTAACTTGTTCGACAATTTCAGAGTACGTTCACAATTAAATCGCAGATTTATTATTTCAACATAATTATGTCGGTACTTGGACATAAATAATATTTTATTTTAAGTTAAGCACTATGTATTTCATACCTTTTGTTTATCTTACTTGGTAACATTATATTATTAGAAAAAACAAACCTAAATCTAAATTTGGACCACATACCACTCTATGACGTTCATAGAATGATTCAAATCTCTATCTACGAATACTGGTTCATTCTACCAAGGAGCATCCATTTGAATTAGAGAACCATCTACAATACCAGCTATTCTAGGTATATTATGAGTCATAAATAATCTAGAAATCTCATGACAGTTTTCAGGCCAGCGGACCTCATCACCGAAGAATCTGTTAACAATTGAAGTTGTCACCCGTGTCAGACAGTTGTGTATAGTCGCTTTATAAATTCCATGCGTACCTATCTGCTATTATATGGTATTGTAAGCCAGAACAGAACCCATCCAATGCGAAGCGCACAAAATTTGCTCGGCGGGTGTAAGAGCTGCGTTTCTGTTACTTCCGTGAGCAAGCTCGTTGCTCATTGCATTTATCAAATATTCGACGGTAGTTTTGCTTACTCTGAATTTCTCATTAAATGTGAAATCGGTAACATCAAGATTGAAATTCCTCCTTCTTCGAAATATTCGCCTGTGTCGCACAACAACCACTGGATATTTTTCGTAACATTCACTACTTGATGATCACGTGAGCATCATATTTATTAGGTTTCGAAAAGCTACGAGTATGTCTAAACTGTATTCAACAATTTTTACACCGGGTGAGTGCGCCTGTCAGAATTTTGTTACAATTCTACAAATATGTAAACTTGTAACTACAAGTATGCGTTTAATAAACTGGTTTTTCTGACAAAATTGTAAATTATTGCCTGTCAAGTGAAAATCTTTATTGAACAGAGATATGTAAAATTGTCGTTACAATCCGACAATTTTGTAAATTTTTCACCATTACAAAATTGTAACTTGTATTTTTTATTGAACAGGATATACATAAAAATGTAAATTGTAATTGTAATTACAAATTGTAAATTGTAAGTTTTATTGAATAGGGCCCTAACGTAAACTGTCATCATTTTATCGTTGATACAAATTGAGAGCTTTATTTGAGTGGACTTTCTCGTTTTCTTATTATACTGCTCGAGCGATCGCTGATAAAGACTTTCAATGCTTTTAAATGAAGTCGTTTTGTAAAAATGCACGTTTAGAGATTATCAGGCAATTGAAAATTCTGTTTACTTTGTAGCAAACTCTTTTAAATCGAACTGATTATTGAAACTTCACGATTATTAGACGTGATGTAAATATAGACGCGACGATTCACTATTATTCTACTGAATGAACTCTTTCAAATTTTAAACCGATTGTAAATCTACGCGTGACTACAAGATTATTTAAGGATTTGGTTTTCTTTAGACGATTTCATCCTGCTTTTCGAAGTCTCTTAAAGGCACTGCACCATAAAAGTGTTCCTGTTTAGCCCAAATGGTTGGCTAGTAGATAGGTGCACTTTTTGCGTGCAAATAAGTTTAGATCAGTAACTAAATATCTTCAGGTACTTAAAGACTACAATTACCTACCTACCGTTTTTCAATAGGATTATTTTATTTAGTAACAGATGATGGCACCATTGCACTGGCCGAGCGGTGCACGCGTTATTTCGGTGGCGGCTGGCCTGCCAAGCATGCGGCCCAGTGATCTTCTGTGTACAAGGTCTAATAATAGAACGCGGAAGATCGCTGGAGAACCACAACATTGACACACTGACATGGTGGGCATTCCTGGGAGCACTAGCCCGAGACGTGGTCGACGGAACATTACGGGTTATGTATGCATTTACTGGAGAAGCAGCCAAGTCATAACAACATGGTATAAACTATACCTAACCTACCATTGTTTGGAAACAAGATAAATTAATGCCAATCCTGAAGCATGCATGGTGATAGCCAGATACATAGATAGCTGGGTAAACAAGCTGATCAACAAATCTTCTCACAGATTAAATTTCAAGTCGCTGCCTCAAAACATGGCATCTCCTCAGTGACCTTCGTCCGATTGCTCTGCCCGTCGCATGTCGATATAAACAAGATATAGGTAGTGAGCGGTATATAAAGTGGGAAGTAGGTACAGCGCCCGCTCAAATCGTATTTTCAGATTCAAGAACACCTGCACTTATGCAATGAGGGTAACCGATGTGACTCATGCTCTGCGGGTTAACTAATAATACCTACTTATAACTGTAGTTATAGGTATTACTTCTATAGTAATACAAGTCGTTTTACTTAGACTACTTAGATTTATTTTTTTTTGTCATTCAATATTAGATTAGATAATAATATAGTCAATTACCAACACTATTGAAGCCACCGTGCCGTGGGCGTGCACCACGCGTGCACACATGCATAATATTACCTTAATTTATTTGATCTCTATCTTTGAATATGTTAATATTTATTTGCAAAGTGTATTTGGGTCATTCTACGAGTTCGTCCGGATTTGGTGTCAGAGTCCAAATCAAGAGTTTAAATAAACATATTTCACAGTTTATTATTTTATATAAATATCTTCACAATTTACGCAAATGGAGTATCTTTTAGAATTCAGCTAAATCTAATAATTTATAAAATATAAAAAAAAAACTCACGAAAATTTCATTTCCTTCTTACCTAAAATAGCGGACCGCAAGTTCAAAAATTAGAAAAAAATATTATTTGCTAATTATCCTTTTGTTTCTTAATTGGATGTTAGAAAACACATAATTAATGTTATATTTTTACATGGTAACACTAGTTCAAATATATTTTTCTTAGAGAGAACGCAGTTTTGTCCTTTGTCAAATGAAATACTTCATTTCCTACCGCAAAATTTGAAACGCGTCGTAAGTCTAAACGCGCCTGTATTTACCTAAAACTATAATGCCTACACGTTTTGCCCACCTCATTCCACCGTAACGTCTCAGAGAGGAAGATCGCGCGCGAGTGATATAGAAAATATTGCGATTCTCTCCACTGGATAACCATTTTGTCACAAGTAAGTACTCATTATTATCCTGTTAGTAATATGATATCCTTTATTAGGCGTCATTTCTCTGGCAAGTTATTTGTTGACATTTAGGTGGATGTTCACTCTTTTAGATTTATGTCCTTAAAGCACGTAAGAATGTGTAGTAATTTGGAATTAAATGGTAAAAATTCATTCCGCTCCAATGCATTTCCTTCCATTCCTTCCAATATTTTCGAGGAAGGAAATGAATCAATTTGGAAGGAAATGTGTTATTGCTTGTTGGTTAAGGTATATAATATAATAGGTGATCGGGACGAATTCAAATGATTTTACCAACGTATGTCGGAGGTTATTAGAAATAAAAAATGATTAATGTCTTTGTCAAATTGTCAAGAAAAATGTTTTATACGGGTTTTTTGGCATTTTTTGTTAGCCAATAGTAAATTATATTTGCTTGCATTGTTACTTCTTGTATTTATATTTTGATTAATACTTTTGTCATATTATCATTTATCTTTTTTCTCCAACGTGTCTAAGCTTTTTTTTAGAGTGCATATTAATTTTCTGATTGATACCGGTTATTTTGAGATCTAGCAGCAATTACTACAGCTAGCCTTGACTAGAAAGTGGCAACGTCGTTAATAAAAGCACTATACACTACGTAATCTCACACGATTATTTAATCATACATACATATTAAGAATTGTTATGAACATTTTGGAAACCAAGCCGAACCTAGCCAAGTTTATGCCACATTTAAATTTTATAATATCGTCAGGAATGGTACGTTGGTAAAATTATTTGGATTCCTCCCGCGTATCGTGTATTGCCAACTTTTACTCTAAAAGTTATTAAAATGTATTAACTATATAGATGTCATATTCCTTTATTTGAACATTAATTCCAGTAGTTGACACTTCATATTTCGCATATATCGCTATGAACTTATAATGTGGTAATGGTAAATAATGCAATATTCACAAGCACAGAGATTTAGCTCACTGACACTGACTATAAAAAAAATGACACTTATTAATATAATAGACAAGTCTTATATGGCTTATTGTATCTTGTAGGTAATGCACTGAGAAATATGGCAAGGACAATAAAAAAATTAACCAAAGACGAAAAGTTAGCAAAGGACAGGGATCGAAAAAAGTTAAAATATGCTGAAATTAAGAGTAATCCAGAACTTGATGCCATTTTCATTTTAAGAAAAGGAGAAACAGCGATAAGTTTTTAAAAAGGAGAGAAAGAAGGTCGTCGGCATTCAAGAAATGAGTGAAAGGGCAAAAAGGGAACAACGAAAGGAAAAAATAAACTACACCAAATTCTCATAGAGAACTCTCCGCTAGAGAGTGAGAATAAGGAAATCAGTAATCATTTATTGCTTGATTGTGCGATACAAAGTAGTTCGAATAAACCAGTTGGAGAGTGTCACAATCTGCCGTCTTACGGCATACAATACTTACATTATATATTTACGAGAACCTTGCGTTGTTCAAGATGATCCTTTGGCTGAACCACCAAACTCATCTGTGCCTATAGCTAATCCAGCGAATGAAAATAGCTCAAATAACGAGAATACTGACAGAGTGAATAAAACAATCAGGCGATTGAGATACAATATGATAAAACATATTAAAGAAGACAAAATTCAATAAGTAAGAAGAAAACTGTTGTTCAATGAAACAATCATTTAAGACTAGTTCAGTTTTGAAGCTTTTATTTTGGTTAAACTTTATTATTGGGTAAATTTAAGTGTTTTTTTTTCCATTCGAGCAAAGTCAAGAAACTTTATTTCATATCATTTTATGTTCCTAATAGTACCATTAAGTGAGATTATGAGACTAAGAACCATATTTAGGAATGTTGTTTATAGTAAAACAGTCGATTTTTTTTTCTTTTTTTATGAAAATGAATACAGATCGTTTTTTTCGGAAGCCCTTATTCTTCCATCTATAACGTCAATGCATAGTTAATTATAAATACCTAGTTAATAATGCATTAATTCATTTCCTTCCAGGCATAGTTCATTACCTTACCTTCGTTTTTCATTTCCATCCACGCCTTCATTCCATTCCTCCTTTATTTTTCTTAAATAACAATAATACATACGTGCCTTTCAAAAAATAACATATAAAATATGTATACACACACACAATATGAAAACAAACATAATAGCACGTAAAAAAGAAAAAAAACTCAAAGTCGCCAAATCCGGACGAAAAAATAGAACGACCCATTTACTCGCTTAATGCATAGCAAACAGCCCAAAAGTAGTTTCTGCGTTTTTCCACTTTCTATAATGACGCTTCACAAATGCAGTGCCCATATCACTTGATTATGAATGCATTAAAAACTAAATCTCCCAACGTAAACACAGAGTTGACAGAGATGTACCATATGAATATAGGTAACTTCGCTGTTGCTTTATCTTATAATTGCGGCTCCACACTACTCGTGAAGTTCTTTGAGAGCATTGCTTAAAAGTTAAGAATCATTAAATGCGGACTAAATTATGATATAGATAATTTGTTTAGCTTTCAGATTCGCATGTCAACGATGTTGGAGAATTTAGATTCCAGAACCGATTCGTAAATTCTCTTGCAGATTTAGACGCCAGTTGATTCAAACTACCTATTTATTTTAATTTTGCTTTCTTTCCTTACGGTTATAGCAGTTTTTGTATTTTTTAGGGTTCCGTAACTCAATCGGAAAAAACGGAACCCTTATACGATCACTTTTTTGTCCGTCCGTCTGTCTGTATAGACCCTTTATACCGTGAACGCGTAGAGGTATCGAGTTAAAATTTAAACACGAAAAAATCACGACAGATCACGTTGGGGGAGGGAGGGGTATAAGGAGACCTCGCGTGTATTTTTCTACAGTGAACGATATAAGTATAAATCTTCACTTGTTAAATACTTCAAAATAGCGAGTCAATTTTACGA
Organism: Apotomis capreana; assembly: GCA_947623375.1. Classification (NCBI taxonomy): domain Eukaryota; kingdom Metazoa; phylum Arthropoda; class Insecta; order Lepidoptera; family Tortricidae; genus Apotomis; species Apotomis capreana. Next base: position 25,747,571 of record OX392512.1, on the reverse strand, counting down.
AATACTGGCGAAAAAAAATACACGTGAGCTTGTCAGGAGAAGGGGGGTAAAACTCACCAAATATCACCAGGGGGGTGTAAAATTAGCCGAAAAAACCTCGCGTGATTTGTGCACAAGCCCGCCGGTAGATTCGAAGATCTATCATTACAGCTACTTGTATTTCATTGTGAGGGACATTGGCGAGTACCTACATTACATGTACCAAGATTGAAGAGCTTAGAGCGTCGCCGTGGGAACCGCCGCGTCACGATGACTTGCGCGCGCGCCGCGTGTCTTATCTTACCGCGCAAGCGCGTTCCGAACTGCTTCCGGTATCCGGCTAAAGATTGCTGATTGCCTAACTGACCGTATCATTTGATGATACTGCAACATAACAATATATCGTCGCAAAATGTTATAATTGTCCGTAGTAATAACGATGTGTTATATTAGTTGGTATGGGTTGGGTTGGGTCAGGGGACCTATCTCTTATCTGAGGACTCAAGTGCATCGATCTCGCAATTTTATTTAGACAGGTACTTATGTCTAATCGTCAAATCACTAGGCGGCATGATTCGTTGCGACTTGCTACTGACAAGATCATAAATGCAGTGTTTTATTAGTCTAACGAAAATGTCGGTTTCAACGACCATGTTCTGTTCTTCAAGTTCATCCGCAAAGGCATCTCTGACAGACAGTTCGACGACACAACGGTGGATTCACGACGGGGACAGTCCGCGACAGCCCCGATATAATGTTTGTACACGCTCAAAATCTTACTTAGCTTAGGTAGTTGGATGAGATGTACCCCGACAGTCTTGACACGGTATAAGTACACATGCAATTGCTTCGGCTACTCGAATTAGCCCGGCTTTATTAATCCTGGCAGTATGTTGGAGTACTAGCACAAGCACATAAACCAACTTTCTGTTTGTTTTAGAAACACTTCTGTTATTTCAACAGTTTCAACATGGTCCATTACGTTTAATAGCTCCGCGCTCAATGTTATCCAAACACATCTTCGGTATTAAATTTTAACGAACATAGCTGGTTTTTTTTTCATACTTTAGTTCAGACTAGCCCTCTGCGATGCATAAAAAGTCCTCCTCCTTTATAAAAGCTATATATCCTTCCCCGGACCTCAAACTAACTCCATGGCAAATATCACATCTAAATCAGTTCAACGATTATTGGTTCCCCATGCCAACTTGCCCAACCCTAATTTTTACCTCTTTAAGGGATGATTTCCGGGATACAATAATCATGCTTTTTGTCTTCCATGGGACTCAAACAATCTCCATACATATTTCACCGAAATCGGTTTGGCGGTTTAAACGTGACAAACAGACAGAAAGACATCACACTATTGCATTTATAATTTTAGTATGGATTTCGATTGTTTTCGCTTTCTTCTGTAATCAGAGAAGCGTCAAAAATGTATCAAATAAGTAACTGGTACAAAAGGTTTTTTTCTTCTGGAAATACTTTCCACAGCTTCCAATGTTATCTATTATCTCATCTCTTTTATTACCGCCTGCTTGCAGAGTGGGTGGTGGTCGCACCCACGCGGCACTGACCTCCACAACTCACTGCTCCCCAACATCTCCAGCTTGTTTTACAATGCGGAATTTATTTTTCACGGCTCTCGGCTACTATTCCCCGTTTTTCTATTGACTAAGATGTTAATAAACTCAGATGATCATGTACTAAGCTTCTGTAAATTTGCAAATAGCCGGAGCGATCCATCGTGCGCGAGCGCGGCGCTACCGGGTTGTAAATCTGAGTTTGTGAATGTTTTGGCTATGACTTTATTTTCGGACACTCTCTCCGGAGATCACGTCTCTCGTCGAATTTGTTTTGGTTTTACTGGCCTTACTGTCTAAATGTAGCATTTCCTCTGAGATCTAAACGCATGGTAGCTTATGTATTTAGTACGCTTAATAATCTATAAAGATTGAATATTACGCTATGCCTCATCTCTAAGCTTTATTTATTTTCTAAACTTAGGAAGAATAGGAAGTTTTGTCAAAGAAGTCAAAAAGTTAATAAATCATTATACATAGATACTAATATACAGGTAGGTACAGTTGTGCCTGCCATCTCGTCATTGTTTCGATATGCACAGTTAGTCTCGAAAACTACCAAATAATTTTGTCATGAATATAGCCACCACATTTTCTTTACGTAAAAACCTATATTATGACACTTTATACTCTTGCGGTTTGCACACATAATTAACACAAATCAGTAGGTACGTAATCAGTAAGTACATCTGAGACCTGAGTGGCGTGTGCAACCCCGCCGAAACGTAAGATTATGAAGGTAAATAAGAAATATCGCGATAGACCCGTTATAATTTGTGTTAAAACCTATATTATTTTAATCCAGGAATGGTAGCTCGTGGCTTTTGCCAATGTCAGTTTAAAAAAAATATTAACTTTATAAAGAATAATAAACCGTGCTTGTATATGTTCGTATCAAAACGAACGTTGCCACGGACAGATGACCAATTGAAATATATGACAGCATCTATATTAGCTGTCATTACTGCCATTTGAGCACGACGAGCGGAGCGCGGTCGAGCGGTTAGGCAATCATATGAGACAGTGTCGCGTGTCAATTGACACCTCACCGATATTAATACGACAAGAAGCAAACCAAATTGATCACGGACATCTGGCATTCATATTTATTTAAGACAAAACAATTGAGCAAGTTATAAAAATACGGTACCTAAATACAGTACATGTAGAATCTTAAAGCAAATTACGTTTAATACAAAATTTAATATTGTACTAGCTGCGCCCCGCGGCGTTACCTGCGGTTTATCCATGGTTTATCAGATAAATAAGCCTACGTATGTGATCCAGGGTGTCAGCTACCTCCATACCGATTTTATCAAAATACAAACACTCTCACAAATTCGCCTTTATAATATTGGTGTGTTAACTAAATCAAAAACTAAACTATACCCAAAGGCTTGGTTGATTGGTAACCTATCACAATATGATACAGGTTGAGGTGGGAACCTGTAACGTTTCGCCGACTTCTCATTTGTCCGAAAGCTATTTTTCTTCCTAAAACCCATAATATTTTCAGGATTTTATAAACATCGTTATAAAAAACCCATTAGGTTAGGTTAGGTTTGTTTTATAATTATTCTGAAAAATTAATAGTTTTGGAATAAATAGCTTTCGGGCAAATGAAAATTTGCGAAACGTTAGGTGGGAAACAAAAATTCGGGCTTACGATAGGTAACCACCACATAGGTACCAAAATACCTAACGGAAATCCTGCCCGACATACGATTGTCTAGCTAATCTAAACAATCAATCAATTAATTCCTTTATTTCGGAAGTAAATCCATATCTAAACATATATAACTAAATAATGTTTACTCGTGTAGTTCAATTTCAGACATTTCAGACATCTATCATAAGCCCGAATTTTTGTTTCCCACCTGTAACGTTTCGCAAATTTTCATTTGCCCGAAAGCTATTTAGATTAGCTCGACAATCATATGTCGGGCAGGCTTTCCGTTAGATATTAAGGTACCTCAGGTTACTAGGTACACGTTTATTCTTAAAAACGAGTATTGTATGCATTATTGATCATAACATAATGTATGCTACTACATTACTACACCACTTAGTATGTCGAAATACAATTGAAACTGAAAACACCCTCGATTGAAAACACTTCATTATGAAAATATTATAAAATATTAACATTGCAACACTCCCGAATGATTCAACGGCGAATGGAAATAGACGAAAGCGGCCTCGGGGCGCGGCGCAAGGTCTACTACGGAAAATACTACAACAACAGCGAAAGAAAATATCGGAATGTGACAACGTGTACATTTACGTGATTTTATTAGACTTGTTTTGTCTCAAGTGTGTGGTAAATTTATAGCATCTACTTTTATATTGTTACGTAACTTTCGCAACTCTGAAAATATTGGTTTAGATTTATCTGACAGCAGAAAAATACGAGACGTAGGTACTACATTTGTAACAACTCTGTAGAAAACTGGTGATTTTCCACTTGAACGATTTATAACTTTGATTCAAATACACTGTACTTAAAATCAAACGAATGAAAATGTTAAAAGAGTTGATTGGATGGAACAGTGCCGGTTGGGCTTTGGAAGGTGCGTTGTCGACCAGAATTCACAATAATAAAACTTTAGGTAAACACCTAATTATAACAAACAGTCGATTTTTACTTATCTTTATTTCATACACCTACATACGTTGAGGAGTTTAGCCGTCGTGTACGAAATTACTTGCTATCCGTAGTCGCTGAAAGAGAGCACAGGATGCGTAAATATAAATATAATAAATTGCAACGAAGAGCTCGACACATCAATGACGGCCACGATAATTAGCGAAGCTTGTCATTTAAATGTATTTTTCTCTTACCTTTTTGTTTTATGTGTATCTCCTGTGGGGCACTCCGTTTATCCTATTTAAATGTATGTATTTGTCGTCCATGCAGGTACAGGAGACAGTCCGAAGCAGCGTAGTCAGCCAGCGAGGCCAGGAGTTCGACCCTGAACACTGCTGGGACGAGCGAGTGCTCAAGAAACATGTAAGTACACAAATACAACCTCGCGAAATAGTATAATGCAAAAGTCAGTGTTATTATTGGTGTAGTTAAATGTCACGAGTTTGAGTACAAATAAACGATTAGATGTGACAGCCCAGAAACCGAGTAGTGGGCTTCCTCTGCTGGTCACCCCCCACAGTGCCGTTGTAACTAGAGCTTCTTTATAATCAAGTATTCGACCGTCCATGACTAATTAACTAATAATTTGTAAGTCCTCGTACGTATTGCGCATAGTAGGTAGTAGGTAAATGTAGGTAGGTATACCAAGATGAAAGTCCTACGTTCAGTGAAATATAATTACATATAATCACTATTTTTATTTTTAAAATGATATTCATCGCATGCATCACTATGCTTTTGAAAATAATACGGGAGGCGAGGACTGCCAAGTGTCAATCCGCTTGAAACGTTTTAAACATTGACTACCTATATACGAACCTGTTTATTTAGTAGTTAGTTGTACCGGTATGTATGAGGTAATTTCATGTTCATGATATGCCAGACTGTCTCCTGCCTTGTTGTCTACCACCTGCGTGGTTAGAGTAGAACGGAGACATGTAGTCATTTCAGAAGCGATTCTCTCAAAACCCTGATTGCTTTCGCGAAATGTATTTGAATTTAGATCTTAAAGTTATCATGTATAGAGCCAAGCTTTGCTAAAAGGGGATGGTGGAATAGGCCCTCTAGAGAGTGGACCTTATTAATATGACGGGTAGTTAGGTGTCGGGTAATCCGCGGAACGGGTCTTGGTGAGACAAATTGCACCAATCGGGCAACCGCGCACGGCGCATGCGCTGGGCGGCAGCGGATCAAACTGCATAAAAAAAAACTCGCAACGTAAGTTTACAATTTAAGTTAGTTTACAGTTTAAAAATACAGGCGAGTTTTAAAGGATATATTTAAAAAAACGAGATTATTATTAAGTTAACTACCTACATGAAAATTCTTATAGTATGCAAGAACCCACTTATTTGCAGCTGAAGGCTTCCTCCAGAAATGTCCAATATAATCTCGACCAAACTAAATAACGAGTAATTTTTATCAAAACATGTTTTTCAGACAATTTATATTTCCGACCATACTTTTTTACACTACAGTTACCTACTCGTTAAGACGCATAAAATAAGAGGAAAATTAAAGGGCTTCCATCAGATCAACTCCATATCATATTCAGAATTAAGGTGCCTATATTGGATTGTCTTCCAATTTCTTATTCAATGCTATGCAAAATTACAGCTACACCGATAGTCGAAACATAAATTCTCGGTACTTGCAGAATTTTATTACAGACAAACAGACACTCTTCGATCTCCTTTGGGATTCCAACTAGTAACAAACATAATGTATGTGATCGCGACCACTCGACACTCAGGCCGCCGACCGTGGGAACCGCCGGTGACCATCCCGCCTGCGTGTGTGAAGCCGGCACGTTTCACCGCCTGCATGAAAGTCCGTGCGAGCCTGAATTTGCACTTTCTATGCAGATGCGAAGCTGCAAAGATTGGCCTACACACATATTTTAAAGCTGATGGCATGGCATTACTTACCTAATCTGCAATACATAATACTATAATAATGTGTTATGGTACGTGCCAATATTAATCAATATCTATTTTGCCCGTTTGTAACAATAGATTTCATATAATGAAATATCATCTTTAAAATTGAAAGCCTATTAAAGTACCAACATTCGGTGTACGATTACGATTTTTCCTAGTAAATTTCGTCCATTTACTTTTTTGTATCTGAGCCAAGCTTACTCACAAATCACTAGTTACTATGGAGATCACTAGGGCGCAAACGTTCGCATTACTTCACACCTTAGTATAGGTATTGTTTTGTTATATTTGGCGCTCCCAGCAGGCCCGGAGCCCCGTAACGAGCTGTCACCGTTGTTTACGCGCCTTTCGTCAACGCGTCTAATTATACATCGTACAACCAAAATACCAGAGTAACGGGCCGCGGATGTAGGGCAGCTCGGAAATAGTGGAAATACCACGAATGCTCATTATTTGTGGATCGATCGAGGGCAGTGTCACTTCCGGCGCGCCTGTTTCCGGTGTGCGCGCGCGCTGAACTTGATAGCTCCTGTTTCCAAGGACGCGCATGCGCTCAATGCGCAATTCCATGTACCTACACTCACTTGTCCTATCTACTTAAGAGTCTGAGACCCGGTTTGCGTAGGGCAGGTAGGTACGGTAAACTTAATTGTTTTGACAAAAATTTGGTCAACTCGACGCCATGCTGATTCCCCCATAGGGCTCCTTTTAAGGCAATCATTATGGCTTCGAGTATAAAGGGATAATACTTTCGAAAAAGTTCTGCTGTGCAGTCCTTCTGTTCACTGCGGAAACAGCCAGTTCTTCAACTTCTCTCTACATTACACTCATGCCTTTACAAAATCGAATTCTCAAACTAAAGTTAATCTGTAAAATAAAACAAAGATATTCCTACTTCAGAGAAACTAAAAAACCCATAAACTTACTTATGTATGTATACAGTTTATGCTCATATTGGTCTTCTGTTATGGTCTAGTCTTTTCAATCCATTAAGGTCTACAAAATACCTAACTGCGCTCATGACGAGCTCACCTGATGCTGCGGAAACAGTCAGGAACGAGCGCCGCTAGGTGGCAACGTGCGCTCAAACGTGAGCAAATAAAATTAAATAATATTTGATTTATTGCGTTGTTTGTCCAGCGGTTTACGAGTTGAGGATAAACAGAACACAAATAAATAATCTTATGATATTACCTTGATATTACTTTGTAAAATATTAGATACCTACACAACAACATGTAGGATGGGAAAAACCAAGGATAGCAATATGAAATATAACAGGACGTACCCGTCATAAGAAAAAAAAATGAGAGGAATTTTGGTAGGGACTGCGTCTCTTGGAACTCACGCGACTCTAGAACCTTCATAATATGTAGGTACAAGCGCGTATATGTACGTAAATACGTGTAGGAATAGGTACTCGTATTGTGAAATTGTTGGGATAAGGAGGTTAAGGCCGGTGTGTGGTGTTGCAGTTGGAGGAGTGCACCGACTACGAGCAGCGGCGACGTCTGCGCGCGCGCATCCGCACACTCATGGCCGAGCAGGAAGGTGAGCACACACAACATTATACTTCCACTCTTTTGTTTTTTTTTTTATATTTTAGACTTTAAGGCCCAAAGTTGTACATACAATTTCAACATTAAAAACATGACGCCTGATTTATTAGGTATTAATGTTTTCTTATTTCGATTGCCATGTTGTAGCATGCGCGAGTGCCGTGACGGAGGCCCTGGCGGCGGCCGGCGAGGGCGCCCCGGCGGACGGCGATGTTCGCGGTGAGTCCCTCCTCCTCCCGCTGCTGCAGGGGCTGCTGGGCGGCGGCGGCGAGCGCCTGCTGGCCGGGCTCGGCGCCGCCAGCGCCGACGTCGTCGCCGACGTGCGCCGCTCGCTGGGCCGGCTGCGGGCCGCGCTGGCCCCACCCGCGGCGCACCCGCAGGCCCGCGCCCTGCTCACCCTCACGGAGCGGCTCGAGGACGCGCTCGACGCCGCCGACCGCCTCGACGGCTGCAAGAAGCGTCCCCGCCGCCGCTCCCGCGCCGCGCGCCACACCGTCGGCGTCACGCACGAGGAGCTCGAGGAGGCGCGCCGCCTCGTCGACCGCGACCAGCTGGCTCTGGCCCCCGCCGCGCCCTCCACCTCCACCCAGCCCTCTACTACCGCCTCCACTGCATCGATGCCCAGCGTGGAGCAGACCCCGACTCCGGAGCGGCGTCCAAGTGTAGAAGATGAAGTCAGATTTCATGAAGCAGTGCCTGCGCAGCAGAAACGAGCACCTGTCGCGCACTCGGTCAGCTATGAGCCCGCGCCCCTCAGCCGCGACGCGCAGGTCGTGGAGCGCCGCGCGTCCGGGCCCCGCAAGCCAGATTTCTATCGCCACTCCATCGCCGCGCCACAGGACGTATCGCAGCCAGCTGAACCCGCCCTCGCGCCCGAACCCTTCCCCGCGCCCGCCCCGGCGCCGCCACTGTCCCGATCCATGCCGAATTCCAAAAGTGGGATAGCTAAAATAGCTAATAAGTTCAACGCCCAAATAGAGCGAGAAGCACCACCCCCGCTACGACGCGTGCCACGGCAACCGCAACCTGTATCAGCGCCCACGGTTCAGGCGCGGCCTCCACCGGAAGACCCGTACCGGGCTCCACTATACAAGCCTCTCCCACCGACGTATAACTTTGCCGCACCTCCGCCCGCCGATGATGTTTCCTCTAAACCCCTGAACAGATTCAGCAGCAACAAGCGGTTGCGCATGAAGCGCGCGAACACCATCGACATCGGCAAGCCGCTGGGCGGGTACCGGCTCGACAGCGACACGGACGAAGACGCGCCGCGCCGCTGTCCCGTGGTGCCCGATTTCCGCCCGCAGACAGAAAATGACCGGAAATTCTTAGCTTTCATGAAAAAGAACGAGGAAAATGAGAGCGTCTCAAATGGACACGTTAATTGGAGCAATAGGTTCGGTAACATTAAAAACACTTTCGAAAATCGCGAGCAGGAGGATCGCAGTAGATCTTCGAGCTCATCCTCCGCCAAGCATTTCTGGAAAGTAGCGGAGCAGGCGCCGCCGCCTCACCCGCGATATCCTAGAAAGGTGTTAAGTGACTTTAATTCTGATAGGGACCGGCCTCGCGTACCTTGGGCGACCGAACGAAGAGACATTTCTCCGCAAGTGCATCACCCCTCGACTGCACAGCATCCTCATCCACCTCTGCCTCAGGCACCGCCCAAGACGGTGCACCATCCCCCGGTCCAGCACCAGCCTCCGCCGCCCCATTACCAGCCTCCACCCCAACACCAACAACATCCGCACCAGTACCACCAACCGCCGACCCACCAGCCTCCACCATCCAACCACCAGCCTCCACCGCCCAAACCCGTGCAATACCCTCCCATACCGCAGTCACCGACTAAACCAATCGCGAAACCGTTCGTCGCGAAACCGATCCCCGTAAATCAATTCTCACACGCCCCGATGTCCGCGTTTAAGCCCCCCAAAAAGATCACGTCCCCGGTATCGGCTCCCGCCCTCGTATGGGCTCCCCCCTCCGCAAACCCGGTCTTATCTCCAACAAGCGACAACGTCCCCTACCCGACCAGCCCCAAGCCGGTCGCGCCCAGCCCTCCAGTGCCAAGCGCGCCATGGGCTCAGGCCGTAGAGAAAGATAAACCGCGTAGAGTGCTCAGTCTTGCTGCGAACAAATTCGAGAACCCCGCCCCTCGCGCGACCGTGCTGTCCCCCCAGAGAGAGAGGCCGTACGGGTTCAACCCGCCCACACCGCCGGCTTACGCGCCGCCCACGCAGAACTATCCCGTCAAAGCCATCCCGAGCCAGAACGACCTGGCTGCGCCGGGGCTCGTGCACCGGCTCGAGAGTAGACCGTATGACGACACCGACTCTTACCTCCCGAAGGTGGATGCGCAAAAGTTACAAATAGAGTTTTATGAGAAACAAATCCGCGAAAAGAAGCTCCGAGAATCGATGACCAACGGGCACTACAAGCCTCCCGCGCCGCAGACCCAGATTAAGCCGCCGTACACCGTCACCGACTTCACGCCCGCTAACGTAATGTCGACGTTCGTGCCGCTGCAGCAGACGCCCGATATAGAAAAGGCACGCGCGCACAAGGTGGACTACCTGCCCGACGTAGTACTCAACGAGAACCACGAACACGCCGCCTCTGTGCCAGCACCGGCCCCCGTCGCGCCCCGGCATAGTCCCTACGGACAGAAGCCGAGGAGCCCGTACACTCACGCGCAGCACAACGGTGACGCCTACACCAACGGGCACGACCACGATGAAGAGACAACGGAGCACAGCAGCGTGGTGACGCGCGTGATGCGCGGGCCCGTGGGGCAGACCGCCACCGTGACCGCAGGCGCGCGTACGCGTCACGACCCGCGGCCGCACATGCCCCACACCAGCGCCGTCGACAACCTCAAGGGCGCGCTCGACAAGATCCCGCGCCGCGACGCGCGGCGGGAGAACCGCAGCCAGGTACGGCCGGCGCCCCCTGTACAGAACGGCCCCCGTCCCTCGCTCGCACCCTCGCCCCGCCCGCCCGCCATCAAGTATGAGCCCCTCTCCCCCCGGAGCCCAGCGGCCGAGTCCGCGTTCTCGAGTGAGTCCGCCGCGAGCCGCGACTCTAGCCCCGGCAGCGCGCTCAGTCGCTCGGGCTCCTGGCAGCACCTCGCAGAGCGTCGCAGTCCCGCGTCGCCGCGCCGCGTCGTTGCGCGCGCCAAATCCATGCACCTGCTCGCCGTGCCGAAGATGTTCGAGGGCGGCATCCGGCCCGACGCGCTGCCGGACAAGAAGCGAACCGTGGAGGCGTACTTCTCCGGGCAGGCGAGCACCGGCGCCGCGGCGGCCGGCGGTGTCCGCGCCAAGGTCCGCGCGCGGCAGACCTCCTCGCAGGGCTACGGACTGGGCCGCAGCCGCACCATGCCCAGCGTGTCAGAGCTGCAGTTCCTGGACGAGAGCAACGCGGACGACGCGTTCGAAGACCTGGTGTCGGCGCTCGCGTAGCCGCGCACATTCCACTAGATAAGCGGGAGTCGAGCGAGACGCGCGTGAGTCGTGTGTGTGTGGGCCGCCTGTCGCTTGTGTCGCGTCCTCCCCCGCATGCCCCCGCACCAAAGTGACGTCACCCGTCGATGTACATACATACATACTCGCAAAATCCGTAACATGTCGACCGATACCATTTTCACCGTTTCCAATAACCGTTTTATTTTGACTAATAGCTTATAAGTATCGTTGTATTGTTTTGGCTGTTCTTGTGTTGGAAATGTGCCCTTAGATTTAGCCGAGGAGTGTCCCCGCTCGTCCTAATCGTGTTTCTTCGTTTACAGAGGAAGAGGAAGTAGCGACTGTGACATCGAGCGTGCGGAGGAACTCCTCAGAGAAAACTGTTAGCAGTAGCACCACCACTAAAACTTCTAAAGGTTAGTACTTTTACATCGAGCATTTTTCTTTTCGCTTTATGACTAGATTCAAAATGAAGTGTTTGTTCTGTTCAGATTGTAATGCGATTGTTCTGAGCACAAGATAACAATTTCCTAATGAAGTTCCGTGTGGTTGCAGTGATCGAGAGCATGACGCGGCCGGCGCCCAAGCCAGTGTCGCCGTTCGCCAAGTTCCGCCAGCTGGAGAAGCAGAACTCAACCAACAGTCCCAAGTGAGTGGCCACCCAGCACCTCCACCATCCAGAGCCCCCACACCATTGGCCCCGCAATTACAGTCGCCTCTTTTGGCACTACACATTTGGACTCACTGGTCCAGCTTCAGAGAAAACAGGCCACTCTAGCATACAAAAATGTATAATAGGGTGACACCTTTTCTTTGCAGCTGACAACTCTTCCAACTATGTTCAACTGGTTGAATCACGAGGAAGTCTCATAGCACAATTGATAACATTTAACTCTGACATTTTACAGACAGAAATTCGACAACACATGTGTAGACAGAGCCAAGAGTAATTTATTTTTCCCGTAATTCAATCGAGTGAACATATTATAAGAGTTACCTGGGTCTGTTTCACACACATGGAAACAAAATTAAATGCTGATCTCATGTAGTAGTCGTTATTATTTATTTATATGTATTAGAACAACATTATTTTAGCTTGATACATAAATAAAACTATATTTTATTTATTTTTAGCAGCCATATCTGTGGATTCGAATAAGGATTAGATACACGTAAATATTGAATTAATGATATGCATTTTAACGCGTCTATAGTGGCTTCTTTGTAATGTCCCACTCGCTATTAAGGCTGAGTACACACGGATTGTTTAACAACGCGACCAATACAATCGACTATAATAGCTGGATATGCAGACCTTAAAAACATCAGACACTCCCTAACACCAGAGAACAAAACATGCCGTCGCACCTAGGACACGATAAGCTAATTCCACCAGATTATTCTTCTAATGATAATTATATCTTTTTCTTCTTTTACATTAACCTTTTTCCTTAAATACAGCTCTGTTCTCTGGTGCCATCCAAAACAAGGGCCGTGTCTCCTGTTTAGAGATCTTATCCGTCCAGCTATACTGATACCATCCCTACTCATTAAGCATAAGTAGTCCTAATCGAATAGCGCTGTCCTTAACTCAACGTCGAGCACGCGTCCTGTAAATAACGGCACAGCCACTAACGCGGCCCAGGGCTGCGCCAGAGCCCCCGACTAACGCTGCGGCCCTTTGTAGCTCGCCCAAGTCGCCGCAGAGCCCGGGCTCTCCGTCGCAGCCCTACTTCAAGTTCACCGACCCCGCGCTGCAAGCCAGCGCCGTCACGATAAAAGAACGGTTGCTGCAGTGGTGTCGCGACAAGACTCGGGACTACGAGGTACACACACCGGATCTCCCGACCCTCCCCCCTCCGAGCCAGCTGGAGCTTCTACAACTCGCTAGTGTCCTCCTCTACCAGAACCGTTACAACTAATCCATGTCTTAATACAAGCTGTTGTTACTAGATCTGTTCCGTAAAAGAACACTATTCACGCTACAATAAAATCCTCGTTGGCAGTTAACCCTAAAAGGTCTGTTTATGCTCCTGGAAGCTAGTTTTTTTTGCGGTCTGACACGCGGCATACAAATGTGAATGTGGAAGTGCTTGGAATCACCAGACTGGAAATTTATTCACACTCCTGTATAACGTCTGCAGTCGTCTCAGTCTGCAGGGAAGACCTATCGCGGTATATAAACAGGCCCTTCAAAGTTCACTTGCGAGAGGGAGGTTTTATTGTCCCTGAGTTTGCAGCGGTCCTGGTATTGAGAGGTAGCCCTTCTAGAAGTCCTAAAAGTGCCAGTTGTCTCGGAAATCGACGGGAACCCCTCCGCCGCACGTCATCCCACTATGTTGATACGAAGCAAATGTAAATAGCTGGCATCGTAAACACACACTATTATCTAGATATTTAGAAAAGCAATATAGAGCACCTATTGTATAAATTTAGAATACTTGTACACGATTTGTCGCACTTATTCTTGTAGAAGTGAGGAATTAGGTCGAACGAAACTATGAAATAGGGGGAGACAAATTTAAGTTCGACATTTTTACGGAGCACCGAGAACGCTCCATACAATTGGCGAGCGTGTCGTGACGTGAAGATAATAATTCTAGGTATATGTATGGGAATACATATAACTAAATTACGTTTGTAATACAATTATTGTTTTGTTGAATTATGAGGATTCTGATAACCATATCAAATAAGCTATTAGAAAAAAACTTGAAATTTACGTACTTACCTTTGAAGTCACATAATTCGTTTTTCATGACATATTGGTCAATATGTATATAATTATACCATGTGGTATAATTCAACATCAGTCTCCCCTAATCTTTCGTTTTCGCACGTAGTCGACATTAGTTTGACCAAAAACTCGGCTAAATACAATTTATGTAGACACAGCCCTATTAGGATAACCTAGGTATGTGGTGTTTACAAGGCGGTATACACACTGGTGCAAAATATAGTTTGTGAAATGATTTTAAAATGTTTTTTACAGTGTACGTAGATTCTGCCTGCCTTTTTAGCAAAAAAATTAGCGATGTCTGGTTTGATACAATTATTTATGTTATGTTAGTGTACTGAAGGGTGACAAAAGTACAAACTTTAGATATGGTATAGTATTACGCGGTACTTTGTTATTGCATTGTCATCAGGTCTACACACACGCACTAAATTTCGAAAGAATCCAATCAAACGCAGACAGACACATGAAATTACCTATAAACACTTATAAACTGTATTTGCACCAGTTTGTAGTGAGGGGGGAGGGGAGGGGGGTCAGGAGCAGATCCCAGCAGCATGTCCCGCACCGCGACGATAATACGCCACGTCACAGCACGCACTCACACCTAGGGTTGCCAACTGTAAACTTTTACCTTCACCTACCGCAATCGCCTTACGAAGAATATCTTGACAGCGGTTTTTTTAATTCTTGACGTATTCAGTTGTGGCGTTAGGACTATCTCACAAGAAGTATCTAAATCCTGCGCTGCGATCAGCGGATTCTGGCACTAGTTGTTAAATAGATCTGATACGACAATGGCGATTACAGAACATGAAAATGATGTTTCTGAAAAATTAAGTATCAGTTGGCAACCCTAGGGACACGCTTTTCGCCGCTTTATATGGCCGCTAATTTCTTTATTGTATCCTTGTATGTAGCTTATTTGTATATATTTGTATCGATCCATACGTAGGGCCCTTACTTCAAAGCATTTAACTTAACCCAGTGACGAGCATCGGAAGAAGTTACCTTACTCATGTGATAATAATTAATAGCACTCCGAACATTCACGTTGACATTTGTAAACGAGTATGGCTCGCTAACGAATGTTTTTAGTGTCTTATTTGGCAAGTATAATACTTAGCTTGGAATATGAAAGTCATATGTACCTACGTATTTTATAAATCTCAGAAAAAAAGCCCAATTATTGTATATTATATGACCAAAATGAGTAGAAATTAAAAAGTGGCAATACTGTATAATGTCGTCCCCGTTTTCTCAGATTGATTAAAAAGGGACGACACTACAGTATTGCCACTTTTTAATTTCTATAGGTACTCTTTTTGGTCAAAATGTACACCTTAAACATTTGCTTACCAAATAAGACTAATAAGAATGAATGGACCTTACATATCTACGAATGGTGGAGATGCTTCATAAATTGACTAAAACATAATACCTATGTGTTTATTCTCTAAGATAAAATAAAATTAACGTTGGAAATATATGTACTTCTCTAAAAAGTGTGAAAATAAGAATCCTTACCGTTTGACTGTAACAAGATTATTATTATAACTCCCAACTTTCGCTAATGTTGTACAGTACGACCACAGTACGACATAAAAGAGTAGAAATTAAAAAGTGGTAATACTGTAGTGTCGTCCCTTTCTAATCAATCAAAGAAAACGGTACCTACGGCACTACAAGTATTGCCACTTTAGAATTCCTTCACTTTCTTATCGGGCTGTAAAAAGGTCTATGTCGTAACAACCTGCGTATGATAAAGAGTTTGTTCACATTAAAAAATGTAACAGCACAGTGTTCGAGCATGTTTGTCCTAAACGTGTCCACGAGTGTAGTAGGTGTGTACAGTGCATGGTTTTTTCGTGTTGTACTTTCCTAGGATTAAATTTCTCTCAATGTCTCAAATTTTTGTGACTTACCTACTTATGTGATGTCCAATATCTGCATTCTTGAAGTTTTTTCTTGTCTACACGAAACCTGAACCAAAACACAGACACATTCGGATATTCTGAAACTCATTTCGTTTTACAAGCGGCTAGTACGTAGGTAACTAGGTACTTATAAGGCCATTCGGGGATAAGGTCTAGCGCGCCGAATATACTATCTCTAAGATGTACCTCTCTAGCCGTAGGTATGTAGGTACCCACCGGCAATTGAGTGCAGCAATTTCGTTGAATAATCAATTTTCACAAAAAAACATATTCAGCGAGAAGAAATCGTTTTTCCGAGAACAACTTAACGAGTTACTATAAACAACACCGAAACCGTCTAGATGTGCCTAGTTATTTGCGGAGTTTCTTCATTTCCTCATAGGTCGCGTAATTAGATCCTGGCCGAAACTATATCGGACCAATCTGGAGAAGCTACTCCCATCTAAATAATATTATCCAAATCGGTTCATAAATGACAGAGTTCTAAAGTAACAAACTATAAAAAAAGAGCACCTGAATTGAGAACGTCCTCTTTTTTTGAAGTCGGCTGAGAAAGTAGACTGTGTATACGGGTTTTTGGGCAGGTAGACGGTTAAAGCAAGAATGGTTGATGGTAGCTCAGTGGAATAATAGAACCTTGGTCATTGAGGGTTAGACATTGTACCTATATGGATCACACACCACTGTTGAAGATTTATAAGGTTCAGTTGATAACAAAATGTCCACGACACGGTTACCAGCGAGCTGCTACAAACTTCCCAAACAAAAGTTGAGATTATCTTTATTAGTGTTAATTACCTAGTGTTGTTGCTGTCAAAGTAGAATGTGTCCGTATAGATGTAGCCCCTCAAGACCCTGTCAACGCGCTGCAGCAAACTGCGCAGTGCTGAGATGTACAACCCAGGTTATGTTGGTTTAGACTGGTTAGGCTTACACCGACTCGGTTAAAGATGTCAACTACAGCGACGACTAGGACTAAATTTCCCGAACAAACTACAAGTAATATTCCCTCGCTAACGACGGTTGTCGTCGCAGAATGTGAAGCTGGAGAACTTCTCGACGAGCTGGGCGGACGGGCTGGCGTTCTGCGCGCTGGTGCACCACTTCTTACCCGACGCGTTCGACTACGCGCAGCTCACGCCCGAAAAACGCCGTCACAACTTCACGCTCGCCTTCAAAGTCGCCGAGTGAGTATCTCCTAAGCCCTAAGACATCGATTAAACATTAATTCTGGCGTCAGTTCAGTCTGACTGACGGACTTATTTGAGAATGTTTTATCTTCATCAGTCCGAGAGTTACACGATTATTATTTTGTCATTCAGAACAGAATGATGGACTGAACTGACGCCAGAATTAGCATAGCATAGCCATGATTATAATCATTGGTTTCCGGACGTAATTTGGCAGTAAGCGCTTTTTTTTTTTTCTTATATTTCAGCATACCTAGTTATGAAGCAAAACTAGTCTAATCAATCACACCCAGAAAGTATATTAAAAACTCCTAAAAAGACGCTTTCAGAATATTACTATATAGTTCATAACTTTCAGTCAAACGTAAATTAGGCGAAACACCACAAATGGAAAACTATGTTTCCAAGTTAAGTAGTTAACGGCCGTTTACCCAACTACTAGGGTTGAAAGCGACTCATTTCATTACTCAATTAACTTTTCGACCGCATAACACTTTTGACGTTAATCCAGTTACCTATAACTTATAGGACTGCAAGACATACGGTCAGTCGGCGCAAGCGCACAGAGACCTACTATATCCAAAAGTACCTAGGTACAGATGATTTGCTAAACGATGATTAAATAAATAAATAAATAAATAAACTAGTTGCGTGGTCGTAAGATGACGTTTGCCCTGCTGGTGCACTTGTTCCGACTGATTTTACGATTATAAGCTATAGCGCTCGATTCTTACTGGCTTGTCTAATTTAGAACGAATGAACACCTATTTCTATTATTAACCTAACCTATAACGCAATTACAAAATTTAGCCCAATCAAGGGCAATAGCATCACGTTGATTAATTCCTTCGCAAATTATTCGGCGCATTGCGTAACTGATCGACAGAACTTACTTATCTACAAAAATCGTCAAAAGTTACACAATTAATGCAAACGTATACAATTTATACAAATCATTGATTAAAATATACGAAATCAATACAATCCCATCCCACGCATCAGTTCACCAAAATCCAAATTATTTCGCAACGCGCTCGCTGATGAGTCACTACTGTCAGTGGCTGTCGTCACTTCGTCAGTCATCAGGAGGGGCGCACGCGCACGCGCTGCGCATGTCGGTATTTCAGGTCTTCATGTCATGCGCACGCTGTTTACCGACTGCGTATCGAGTCGTAAATCCACTGCTATTTCTGACCGCTAGCGTATAATCTAAATCTCATAAAGACCCATTTTGTAACCGATCTTGAGATTTTACGAGTCTGGAACGGAAGTAGTAATCATTTGGTTGGAATAAGTTTAGACTACTAATTTCATTAACCCGGAATCGACCTGCACGATAATTCAACGGCCGGTTCTTAGTTTAGAAACTACATTTCGTATTAGAGAGCCTCAAAACTAAACTAACAGGGCGTATTTTTCATCATCAAAAGACGTCCTATGCTGGATATAGAACGCACGGGGACACTCGCAAGCGTCCGCAAATTAGCTTTTTTGGATAGATAGATTTAAGAGGAAATATCACGCCTCAATTTTGCATACAAATCGAGGTTTCGTTCTCGTCTGTTTCCTCCTCCAAAACTCAACCAATATTTATGGAATTTTAGGAACTGAATGGAAAGGAAATGTTCCGTGTCGAACCGTTTAGATTTTTGCGCCAACTGTTCAGAATTGAAACTATTTCATGGAATTCAATACGTACTGTTAGTTTATTCTTCTTTTTGTGTCAATGTCATGTCATAGCAAACAGCTGTAGCAGCAACCGCTGAAGAATGTAGTTTTTTTTTATAATAATCTTGCACATTCATGAGTACAACAGTATTAGTGTAACAACAGTGATTTAATTTATATATATATACATAACATATATCGACGAATCAATATTGACTAAAAACAAAAAAATAGACGATTATGGCATTCTATTCGTTCTTTTTTTCTGAACCTAACTGCATTAAAAAGTGAAAAACGTCAATAATGTTAGTTAGACGGTATTGATTCTTAATTAAGAATACGCTTAAGCGTCGATATCATATTCATTTTTGATCCTTCGAACCAAAGCTCATGAAAGAGTTTCAATACTGAACATTCTCGCCCCTTTTAACAGGAACAATTTTATTATAATGGCGACAAATTAATAACTATTAACTGGCCACGAAATAATATTATATATCAGACACCAACTATTATAGAATTTGACGAGAACGAAACGTCGATTTGTATAACTCGTTGCGTTAAGTTTGGGCCTCATTTGTATCAGATGCCATAGTTACCAGGTGCAAACTTAACGTAAATTGATAGCCTGGAAAAAGGAGCTCTTAAGAATATGCAGTATGTTTTTCAATTACATTCAGTTCAGTGAAAATGTTGAGATTAGAAATGTGAAGACGAGCGTTCCCGACCAAATATGACGCCATTTCAACCCGTCTAGCACAAAAACTAGGCTTCGTGACTCTTGTCGCGCGTCATAGCATCACCCCTCACTCTCTGGCAGCAATGCGAAGAAAGAGATAGGTAACATCTCTCGCACGAGAAAGAGTCGCGTGTCAGTTTGTGCTAGAGGTCCTGATGGATCAAACTTTAATGTGAACGTTTATTTCCAGTGAGAAGGCGGGCATCTACCCGCTGCTGGACGTGGACGACATGGTGGCGATGCGCAAGCCGGACTGGAAGTGCGTGTTCACGTACGTGCAGTCCATCCACCGCCGCTTCAAGGACGACCGCTGAGCCGCCAGCGCCAGCGCCCGCGCAGCGCCCGCGCAGCGCCCGCGCAGCGCCGCCGACTCTCTGCCCGCAGAGTGATGCTCCATGTCGATACTTACACGATCCAGACGATAAACTTTACGCAGAACCAATCGACCATAGCAATCACGTAGTATGAACTTCAGTTCCACTTCTAACATTAAAGGGAATGAAGTATGACAATCGATACGAGTACCTATGACTAAGTACATTGTGATGAGTTTTCAATCGATAATCAAGTTAGGTCTGGAACAAATCTAAGTGTCATCTGTGGGCAAAGAGTCAGCGCTCAGGCGTTAATATACCTAAGTAGTTGAACGCTAAAGTCACAAAATTATATATGTTTTGTATATTAATCGAAGAGTATATTTAGAGTCCAAAGAGCGTATGTTGTTATCGATTTGTTTGTTTGTGTTAATGTTTGTCAAATGTTTATCAACTGTCTCGTCCGCCCGGCTCGTTATTTCTCCAGCGCTGTCTCGACGCAGTCCTATTTATTGTAATCTCAAGATGTATGTGATTTTTTATATTAGCTCGTAAGTTCGACTAACATCAGGTACAACGGAACCGTGATGTTATTCGTAGGTTAATCTGTAGATTTTATACACTTGATTAGTATTTCACCATTGCGATAGAACCCTGATCGCAAGGATCGCTTTGACTTATTCATCTACATAAGGAAGTAGTATCCTCGCACCCCTCAGGCGTTCGTCCCCGACGTCGATCAATTAACATAACTATATACCTACTTACTTTTATTGTATCATTTCAACTTGACATTATAATTAACCGCGGCTTAAAATAATCGCCTACTGATTTTATCAAATTGATCATTTATTATACCTAATTATTATTTATAATTGATAAGTTAATTTATATCGATATAATTGAAATAAATATTATTAACAAAATAGTTTATTATTTCCATTCCATATTTGTGCCTGCTTTTAGATAATCTAGTCTACTGTTGAAATGGCGATGGCGATGTAAACTATGAAAATAGTAAAAAAAACTATCGAAGAGGCTACAAAGTAAATAAATTTCGCAGACATAGGTTTCTCTTCAAGATGTATCTTGAATTATGATGTCGAAATTATGAAATAAAGCAATATCATCGATTTGCAACGACGTACCAAAATACCTCTGTATGTTCGATAAGAAATAACAATATGTTAGATGCGTTAGAAAAGAGAAATTGATAAACGTCTTGAACTTTCAATCTCTTCCTATTTCCCTTTTTTTATTTCGACATCGATTATTTCTACCTACACAAGTTGCTATAAGCTTCGGAAATTGCGTTTCGATATCGATAAATTGAAAATTTGCTCAAGTTTTTTTTAAGAAATTACTGTAAAGAGGCGCTCAGGGAGTAGGGTAAAGTAACCATTGAAGGGTTCGGCAACGTTCTGTAGAAGTTTGATTGAATTTTGAAAATTTTGTTTAGGCAGTAGAAACATCTTTAACTGTCAAGCGTCATGCAGGGAGTAAGGTAAAGCGACCATAAAAGGGTCGGCCACGTTGGTGCTCCTGTCTGTGGTGGCGGCGGGCGGGTCGGGGTCGGCGCGCTCGACCACGGCCTCGACGTGTTCGGCGCGGTCGTGGTCGCGGTCGCGCTCCTCGAGCACGACGCGCACGTGCAGCGTGCTGTCGCGCCACGCCTGCCACGACAGCTGGTGCTCCTGGATCTTCAGCAGCATCCATGTTGTCAGGAGGCCGTTTAATGCGCCTACACGAATTAAACAGTTTAGAGGTCCCAAGACGAATGATCCAACCGCGAGAGGTAGGTACATGAAAGGTGTTAGATACATGAGATGTGAGAAAAGATTAAAAAGCTATAATATTGCATAGCAAAAATGCAAGGGAGTATTGATAATATTGCATTAATATTTTGAATTAATATTAGTATTCCTCATACTCGTACTCTGAAGTTCGAAATAATAAGTTCGTAACGTATCGTTTTATTCTCATAAATCACAAATGTAGGTAATCAGGAAAGCAAAGGAAACGATCCATACGAACTTCGGAGTAACCGCTCTGGCTCTCGTCCTCATCGGTGTTCAGTTGTTGCCTCAAGCTGGCTTATTAATCTATAGCTAGAAACATTAAACCTTTCAAACAACAACCATTCCATCCAAGATTCGATGTCAACTTACAAATAAATACTTGAAAATTATACCGAAAACTTATACCGGGGTTTACAGAAAAAGAGAAAATGTTCCAAAAAAAACCTCACCAATGATCCCAATAAGCAGTGAAGAGAACAGATTCGCCGCCAGTGCAGACGGCCCCCCTCGCCTTGCGCCGGCCTGCAGCGCGCGGTCGCAGGCGTGCAGCGCGCGCGCCGTGCCGAACACGCTCGCCGCGCCCAGCAGCGCGCCGCGCGACGCGTCCGCCGCCAGCGCGCGCCCGCGCCCCGAGCGCGCCCACTCCACCAGCGAGCGTAGCCACGACCACCTGCCGACACGTCAGTGGACTAAAATACTTAACATCTCCATTAAACCGGGTGAGCCCATTGAGTATCAAAACAACGACAAGATCACGGCGATCTTTGAGCATCCGGCTCGCTAGCAGAAAGCTGTGCTATCAGACCCAACGTAATTTACCGCTACACGAGTTAGGTATGTAAATTACATATTTATTTAAATAGTCACATTAGATGCATCGGGCTATAGAGAAAAGAAAAAACTTGAAGGTTGAAAGAAGATAAACTTAAGTAGATGGGTAATGGGTAGGTATAGGTACTTGTGACTCCTGGTGACCACGTAGTGGTGTCGGCACAGTTCGCAGTAGCTGGTAGCAGCCTGCAACAGCCACCGCTCTAAGCACGAACGGTGGACGGCCGCCACAGTCCCACGACAGCCACACGGGCGCTCCAGGCGCTCCGCCGATGCCCCGCCGAAGCAGATGCGACAGATGTTTTCGGAGGCCATGCTTCCGGTGACACTGACCACTTCTTTCGGAGGTGTTGACTGTGAACCCTGCGCCAGTATATACTTTCACCAAAAAGCATAGATTTAATACATTGCATTGGGGCAGTCAAAAATTATACATGGGATGAAAAATGGCAGAATAGATAATGAGGGATAAAGTAGGAAGACATTATAGTTCACCAACGTCAAGCTTATTTGTAAAAATCGGAAGATGGCGGTAGGTACTGTGCTGAGTCTGGGAAAAGCGTCATGGCATGCGAGTCTCTTGTACCTACCTGTTTGGCGAGCAGCAGCGCGCACACGGAGCCGAGGATGGAGCGCGAGCGTGCAGCTCCGGGCGGCGAGGGAGCCCCTGACGTCAGCGAGTCAGCTAGCACGCGCACGCGCGCCTCCCGCGCCTCCTCGTTGTCTAACACTGGCAAACGGAAAAAATATATATGGTCCGGGACGTGCTCACCTGGTAAGGTAGGTATATTTAGTGCTCAGTTTCAAAGTTTGAATTACCTGGAGTGCCCATGCCGGCGATGTATCGGCACGTGATGTCGGTCTGCTGTTCTGAGCTGCGCAGCTCCCGCTCACGTCGAGCGTTCTGAAACTAAGTAGCTTGTGAATGGGGAAATTACGAACTGAACTACATGAACTGCCAACACAGGAACAGTGTACCTACGACTGTGTCTGAAAAGTTATCCATCAATATTGTATGCATACCATAATCCAAACATATTCAATACAGAATAAGTTGCATTCTGTATTGAATATGTTTGGATTATGGTATGCATATCAGAACCTAATGAATCAATAAAGGCTATTAGTAAACCACATTGAATGAATGAATACAATTTTATTTCGGATAAAATAAAATCCATAGCGTTTTAGTAAATGTTCTTATATTTAGGGTTAGTATTAAATATTTATTATTATTAAGTATATTACATATTGGGCCGTGCCTTTAACCTGCTCTGTCCAGAATCTCTGTATAGACTATATGGCAATCGTAACTCCCAGCGACCGCGTTTAGAATGCTGTTGGGACTACGTCTTATATGATTCCAGATCGACACGATACGCTTTCTCATGGTAGCATGGAAACCGTCCGTGCGAGCTTCCGCAAACATGCCTGATGCACATTGCTACCACAACGAAATTATATTAATTTTCCTGTAGCCTAGTTCTAGCCAAATGCAAATACAGACAGATCAAACAGTACCTAGTGATAATCTTATAACATTCTACTCATTGGTGTCAGTCATTTTGTCATTTCATTTGTCAACAACTAGTGCTGCGCCGCTAAGATGGTTAAAATTATTTATTACGAATAAAATAATCATGGTACTTACAGGTGTGTGAATCGAAGAGCAACTTGAGGCAGACATGCTTACAGTAGCCCGGCTTTCAGAAGGTCCAATACCCCAGAACATCAACAAAGTCCTTCCTTCACCTGCATTGCATTCCTGGCAGATAAATTCACATTATATTTTCAAATAACGCGCCAAACTACAAGGGAAATTTCTAACTATTATTGCCAGGAATGTGAACTTACTCTGATGATATTAGTGAAACTGCAAGTTCTGTGAAATTGGAAATCGATGTTTTGAAGTGCTTGTTGGATGCGAGGATGGTAAGCTTCATGTGCCAGCAATGTCTGCCTTGGTCTTTGAAAATTATTGTTGGAAAACGTCGTCAAGTAATTGGAATCTACTAGACAATCTAACGTCGCAAATCTTCGCATTTTTCATTGTGAATTGTAGTTAATTGGGCTAATTCATAGAAAAAATTCTTATGTAAATGTAAACATTGTTGGGTTTGACGATATCTGCGGCGACCGGCGAGAAGACAAGAGGTTTAAGTTGTTGTGACAATGACAATGTCAGACAATTTTTGATTTTTTGATAAAATAGCGATGGTTGGCAAATAACTAAAATTATGTTGAATCGAATTTACTATCATAAGGTATTGAAAATGTTTTGTTTCTTGCTAGTCAGCCTTTTCTATAATTATGTTGTATTTATCTTGGTAATTTCGAACGACGGTTCGCTGCAGCCGCTGCAGCGTAGTGCGCGCTTACCTTATGATTCTAATATCACTATTGAACGCTGCTAAAATAATGTAGTGACAACAGTTGCATTATCTGTGCTGTGGTACTGTCAAACTGACGTGCGTGTTTCAACGAGTGTTTTTCTTATTTCCCTCCCCACGTGAAGATATAAAATCATTGTGAAATAAACTGAAATTCAAAGTTAATCGCGCATCCAAACAGCAATCATGGCGGTTCGTGTACAATTCGAAAACAACAACGAAGTGGGGGTGTTTAGTAAATTGACAAATTCTTATTGCCTCGTAGCTATCGGGGGCTCAGAAAATTTCTACAGCGTGTTCGAGGCCGAGCTCGCGGACACGGTTCCCGTGGTGCACGTCAGTATCGCGGGCTGCCGCATCATTGGCCGAATGACCGTGGCCAACAAGAACGGGCTGCTGGTGCCCGCGGCGACCACCGACACAGAGTTACAACACATCCGCAACAGTCTGCCGGATAGCGTCAAGGTGCAGCGAGTGGAGGAGCGCCTCAGCGCGCTCGGGAACGTCATCGCCTGCAACGACTACGTCGCGCTAGTACATCCCGATCTCGATCGTGACACGGAGGAGATTCTGGCAGACACACTAAATGTCGAAGTGTTCCGGCAGTCTGTGGCCGGCAACGTTCTGGTGGGGTCGTACGCCGCGCTCAGCAACCGAGGGGGCCTCGTCCACCCGAAAACTCCCATACAAGATCAGGACGAGCTCTCATCTCTTTTACAAGTCCCATTAGTAGCGGGCACAGTGAACAGAGGCAGTGACGTGGTCGCCGCCGGGATGGTGGTGAACGACTGGTGCGCGTTCTGTGGCATGGACACCACATCCACGGAGATCTCGGTCATTGAGAGTGTATTCAAATTGAATGATGCGAAGCCTACGGCCATTACTTCCACAATGCGAGCCTCACTTATCGACAGCATGTCCTAGAATCTGCACTGGTGCAACTAGCTGAGTTCATTTGTCACTGAGTACTGTCACCTTCCTACCCATATGGTATGTGGGAGATAAACATACAGTTAACAACAGTAGTGGCTACACAAATATAGTACTCTACATGTTCTGCACACAGCTCTATTATTAGAAGAATAATGCCTGTACAGATCATAGGAGCATATTATTCTGTGTAGCTACTTTTGCTGCTGACTGAACATTACTGCCATCTCCTGACTAAAACCTCTACACTTGTTGTATGAAGATTATTTCAGTTTTAGTCATTTGACGGCAAATCAGACAAATGACACCAACTATTTGTGCTACCGCTGTTTACTGCAAATGATCTTTTGTGATATGTTTATTTGATAAGTTGGCACCCAAGCTAATATTGCGTAACATATTGTGCAATGTGCACTTGCAAAGTGTTCCCTTTGCAGACTTACCCATGTTGTATGCATAAGTGAATAAATTGTAATCTATGTTAGAAAATGTTTTATTTGTTCTTGCTCAACACATTGCGAAATATAACATGGTCATTGAACTTGACATCTTGTCCTGGTCTGATGTTTGTAAACAGCTGTGACTCATGAAGGGACCCACTTTTTTCTTACCTTGGCATTGCACCATGATGGTAAACCTCAATTAACTTTTATGTTACGATTGAGTTTCTATGGTGTAATTGAGGAATCCTGAATAAACCTGCATACTTTATAGTAGGTACAATTAAAATCTACATTTGACTGTAAATTATTAGCATCTTGCTATTTGCACCATAGCCACAGAATACTTATAGTATTACATACCATAGCTTTTGAGTGCAGATGGGTTAAATAATAGTTTATAGAAAACATTAGAAATTATAGAGTGAAACATACAGTGAATAAAAATAGCACAATTTGAAATTGTTTTCAAAACCCTCACAATTCAACAAAACAATAATTGTTTGACAACCATGTCCCAACACAATTTTTTTTTTCATTTTTCCATAATGGTGTAATGCATTTGGCTTCTAAAAATTTGGGAATCATCCCATTGCATTGCATCTCTCAGCTTTTAAGACCGTGAGGTCAAATTGAAAACTGTATGGAAGATGAAGTTTTTTTACTTTTGTTTTTCCACGAGACGACTACGCATCGTGGCACGATGCCGCGGCGTACCACAATGCGTTGTCGTGTCTTGTAATTATGTTTTGGACCTTACGCAGAGTAGTTTGTAATATTACGTTTTCACGACAATTAATGAGGATGAAACACAAAAACGAAAGCCCAGAGTAGTAATAGTCGGAGTGCCCTCGGATATGCAAGAAGCGGAAGTCTTCAAGTGTATCTTTCAACAAAACCTAGCCGACAAACTACAAGACCTGACCCTAGAAAAGTTTTTGTCCTCGTCAAGATTGAGCCATAAATCGGGAAGGAAGGAAGCCGAGACCTGCAATTATATTATTGAAGTTCCAGCTCTAATTCGCAAGGTACTAGTCACAAATGACAGAGTTTTCGTGAACTGGTCGTCGTGCCCTGTAAGGGATTTTACTCTGGTCACAAGGTGCTATAAATGCCAGCAGTACGGGCATGCGGCGAAGACATGTAAGATGGAAGTTAACATCTGTGGGCATTGCGGAGAGGTAGGGCACGCAATAAAGGACTGCACCAAGAAGGCCGAACCAACAAAGTGCGCGACATGCATGCACTATAAGAAACCGTGTAATCACGAAACTGGCACTGCCGAATGCCCAGCAAGAAAACTAGCCGAAAAAAGGTTCCAAAACTCTATAGATTACGAAGGCGCCTAAGAGAGCCTTTTTAGATTTTAAGAATTCAATTTTCAGTCTTAGTATTACCTACTCAAAACATTCTCGACTCATAATTTCCTATATTTCATAACCGCGTAACTTCTTATTATTAAATATTGTTCTGATTTGTAATATACCTAATCAAATTAAACAAGCTGACGATTCATGCAATCCGACTGTCCTAGTTTCAATTTGTGCTAACGGTGACAATGCAATGTCCTACATAGTTGAACATGTCTTAAAAGCAATATCAAATAAATTTAATTATATAGTTTTATAGTATTATTATATTATGAATTAAATAAGTAGTATTGTATTAATTGTAAAAGATTATTCTTTTTGTACTTAGAGTACTATAATTTGAACTCTTAAAGCCTGAGATACAGGATTCTCCTAGTTCAGGCACCAGTATTATGAATGCTCTGTATAGATCTAAGACCTTTTATGCCAATTGTTATTACTATGATTTCATGAATAAAGATTTTATTATTATTTTATTATTATTATTATTATTAATAGTACAATACTGCAGACGCCGAGAAAGAAGGGCTTGCCGGGTGGGTAGGTATGTAGACGGCCTACCATAGGGAGGCCGGATAGTGATACGAAGCCGGCAAACCCTTTTTACGGCTAGGCATGTATAGTGCTTTTCTCAAACATGCAATGAAATAAAAAAATACAACACTCAAAAAAATATAATTCAACATTTAGCCTGCTAATGAACACAGACGCCATGTTTAAAAAAAATACTTCCCGGCTTAGGCCTTAAATTTTGTATGAAATTCCTTTACCGTTTTCTCGCGTTGTTACGCCCGAAACGTGATACTTCGAAGCCTGTTATAACGCACGTCATGACGACACTTCATTGTATGTTTGAGAAAATATATTTGAAGTATTTGAGGAAAGTAATAAGTAAAACAAGCGATACTTATAATGATAAATGTAATTTTATAAACATGTTGATACACGCCCGCCTGGCGGGCTACAGTTGCCACACGAGTCGCTCTGGAAGCCTCTTTCATCTCGTCAACAACACCATTAGGTACCGGTACCACTAAACTCTCACACCCAGTTGCACAAACATCAAATAGCGCTAATAACCTATTAGACCGCTTACCGATTAAAGAAAATAAATGTTTGTGCTACCGGATGTCAGTGAGAATACTTTGGTTTTCACCTCCTAAATACATTTTAAGGTCAAAATGTAGGAAAAATTTTGAGCTCGTAAAAGTTAAAATTTTGAAATAAATATTATAGTTCTATCAATTAGCTTAAAATTAAACAAAGGCACAAACATTTTGAACATAATTACGAAATGCCAGACATTTTACTTTACAAGTTCATTGCACTTCTGTATAGAAACTGATCGTATCCAGTCAAACACAACAATGAAAATAACCACAGTGTTCACACGTGTTCAGATAGTGACAAATCTTTAAAAGCATAGGATAAAACCAGAAGTGCTTATCATTAATCAATAGATTGTAAAGATTCATAAGACTAATGCAATCATCTAAGTATCACGACAGGGAATCTATATCTAAACGTACTGATAGCTATGTGAATATAGTCACCCAAAAATACACATCTGGACTTGTCAACAACTAAAACGAGGTATCTAGTATCTAGATGTCGCCCTGAGCGCTGACATCGATTTAAGTAAGTAAGTACAAACTATTATCATTATTAAATTCGTGAGACACCCAATCCATGGTAAAGAAGGTAACTTTGGCTTAAATATTTCATGCTACATGGGCACTACTTATTAACCTTCACAATCCTAGACAAGGACCACGGATGAAACACCAAGAATGGATGTATTCACTAGTGCCCTTGTAACAATGACATGAAAAGGTGCTCCAAGACAACTATCGATTTACACTACAACATGGCACTTCGAGTATCTGCAAGTACCTAAACCTATCTATCTACCCCTGTCTATCGCCACCCGTCCTTTTCTAACAAATTGTGTAAGAAAGAGACACACAATGGACATTTCCTAGTGGAGTTTTTTCAATCAGAAATGTACAAGAATTCGCTCAGTAATTTAGTAAATGTACAAGTTAACATTTAGAAAGTGGACAGTTAAAATGGCGTAGTTTAAAAAGTTGTCAGAAAAGCACTCGTGCGAGACGCCGATATGTTCCGATAGTAAATGCAGTAGAAAATACAGTCGTACAAAACTAGAGGGGAGAGGGGACTACTGGAATCTATTTACAAATACGAATCAGATATCCTTAATATTTGCTTCTGATTCGTTTCCTTAAATTATATTACAAAGGGCGATAAAATGAAGAAAGTCTCAAATCACAGGTTTAGGGCTCGAACCCGAGGCGAGTGCGATAAACATGTGATCCGAGGCTTTCTGTATTACGAACTGTGGAGGTGGAGTTTTCATAACTTTACGCTGTCCCTTGGCCAGAAAATAGGTTTACCTACCTTGGCCAGAACAGTATAGTCTTATTTACAGCGTAAATATTAGTAGTTTCACGATTCAAAACATAATAAAATGTAAATGCTAAATAACAGTAAAAGCGACAGCAGGAACTGTAACAATAAATAATATCATCCATCAAAGCCCCGCGCCGTTTGAGCTCTACAAGCGATCATCATTCCGCCTACAGGCAAACATTCAACCAAACAAGCACAAACAACATAAATTCTCTTAAAATTTACACAATATCAGGCGGGTTTTATAAACATCCTAGACTAAAATCCACACGAAGACACCTAGTGAAAAATCTTTATAAAACCTACCCAGATTTTCTCAGTCACAGCTAAATCTAAGTCAAGTCTAAGTCGAGTGTCGCTCGCTTCAGTGCAAAAGCAAAGAGTCATATAACTTTGAACAATAAAATAATATAAAAGGTAATAAAATTCAATTCTATTTTGCATTTAGTAAGTAATTCGAATATTTTTGATACCATATTAAATGCAATGTCTTTCGTTCGATACATTGTTTTTAAACCTTTACCGCATACGAAGCCATATATGGCAGATATTAACTTGGACCTTATTGGCACAGGTCAAGGTTCAAATTCAAACAACTATTTTTTTTCTACATGCGGTAAAGGGTTAATTGAAAGGCCATTAAAGAAGTGGGTATTGAATCGAGTCCGATAAGTGCTAACCCAAGTATACTTATTCAGTGTACTACAGAGTTTTAATGAAAGTGACTCACAGTTCCAGGCCATTCATCATTCCCGTCCAGTAGGTTCCATCTCAGTCGTTAAAATCAATCGTAAATATATCTACGTCACGATCGCATTCATAAATATCTGGGACTCTGTCGTTACAGGAGTAGATATTTTGCAGCTGACTGTACCAAACGTCAAAAGAAAATATTTTTGAATCTCTCCGTCAGTTCAGAAGTGGTGCGTGTTAGCGTCGAGCGAGGCGGGCGCGTGCGACGTGTGCGCGGGAGTGTGCGGCGCGTGCGCCGGCGGGGCGGGGCCGGGCGGCGCGCGCTCGTAGAACAGCATGTAGGCCGCGCAGCGCAGCACCTCCTGCAGCGACACCTCGTGCACCAGCGTGTCCGACGTGTACCACCATCTGCGGGGCGGCTGCCAGCTTAGTCGGGGCTAAAGTGAGACGGCCGGTAGGATCGGGGGTTCGACGACTTTAGACTAAACGTAAACGAAGTCACGGTTAACTGAGCGCTGATAGGTTTTACCACATTACAACCGTCAGCGCACCGTTACACCGGCTCCGACAGCGCCGACCGGCACATCGAGTGGCACGTTACCTGCGGGCCTCGAACCCGTTCCCCCGGCGGTAGGTGGCGAAGTGTCCGGAGCGCGGCCCGCCCACGTGCACCACCACGGCCGCCAGCCGGAACAGCGCGCGCGCCGAGCCGGCCCCGTCCGGCACCGCCCCCGGAACATGGAGGGACACGTTACCTGCGGGCCTCGAACCCGTTCCCCCGGCGGTAGGTGGCGAAGTGTCCGGAGCGCGGCCCGCCCACGTGCACCACCACGGCCGCCAGCCGGAACAGCGCGCGCGCCGAGCCGGCCCCGTCCGGCACCGCCCCCGGAACATGGAGGGACACGTTACCTGCGGGCCTCGAACCCGTTCCCCCGGCGGTAGGTGGCGAAGTGTCCGGAGCGCGGCCCGCCCACGTGCACCACCACGGCCGCCAGCCGGAACAGCGCGCGCGCCGAGCCGGCCCCGTCCGGCACCGCCCCCGGAACATGGAGGGACACGTTACCTGCGGGCCTCGAACCCGTTCCCCCGGCGGTAGGTGGCGAAGTGTCCGGAGCGCGGCCCGCCCACGTGCACCACCACGGCCGCCAGCCGGAACAGCGCGCGCGCCGAGCCGGCCCCGTCCGGCACCGCCCCCGGAACATGGAGGGACACGTTACCTGCGGGCCTCGAACCCGTTCCCCCGGCGGTAGGTGGCGAAGTGTCCGGAGCGCGGCCCGCCCACGTGCACCACCACGGCCGCCAGCCGGAACAGCGCGCGCGCCGAGCCGGCCCCGTCCGGCACCGCCCCCGGAACATGGAGGGACACGTTACCTGCGGGCCTCGAACCCGTTCCCCCGGCGGTAGGTGGCGAAGTGTCCGGAGCGCGGCCCGCCCACGTGCACCACCACGGCCGCCAGCCGGAACAGCGCGCGCGCCGAGCCGGCCCCGTCCGGCACCGCCCCCGGAACATGGAGGGACACGTTACCTGCGGGCCTCGAACCCGTTCCCCCGGCGGTAGGTGGCGAAGTGTCCGGAGCGCGGCCCGCCCACGTGCACCACCACGGCCGCCAGCCGGAACAGCGCGCGCGCCGAGCCGGCCCCGTCCGGCACCGCCCCCGGAACATGGAGGGACACGTTACCTGCGGGCCTCGAACCCGTTCCCCCGGCGGTAGGTGGCGAAGTGTCCGGAGCGCGGCCCGCCCACGTGCACCACCACGGCCGCCAGCCGGAACAGCGCGCGCGCCGAGCCGGCCCCGTCCGGCACCGCCCCCGGAACATGGAGGGACACGTTACCTGCGGGCCTCGAACCCGTTCCCCCGGCGGTAGGTGGCGAAGTGTCCGGAGCGCGGCCCGCC
The DNA here is from genome assembly GCA_947623375.1 of Apotomis capreana. NCBI lineage: Eukaryota > Metazoa > Arthropoda > Insecta > Lepidoptera > Tortricidae > Apotomis > Apotomis capreana. Next base: position 25,715,033 of record OX392512.1, on the reverse strand, counting down.
CACGTGCACCACCACGGCCGCCAGCCGGAACAGCGCGCGCGCCGAGCCGGCCCCGTCCGGCACCGCCCCCGGAACATGGAGGGACACGTTACCTGCGGGCCTCGAACCCGTTCCCCCGGCGGTAGGTGGCGAAGTGTCCGGAGCGCGGCCCGCCCACGTGCACCACCACGGCCGCCAGCCGGAACAGCGCGCGCGCCGAGCCGGCCCCGTCCGGCACCGCCCCCGGAACATGGAGGGACACGTTACCTGCGGGCCTCGAACCCGTTCCCCCGGCGGTAGGTGGCGAAGTGTCCGGAGCGCGGCCCGCCCACGTGCACCACCACGGCCGCCAGCCGGAACAGCGCGCGCGCCGAGCCGGCCCCGTCCGGCACCGCGGCCCGGAACCGCGCGCCGCTCACCAGCTCCGTCAGCTCCGTCTGTAAGTCCCACACATTAAAGTTACACAAATATTAACGGAAAGCAGTGCCCATTAACACATTTGTCTCTGACGGCATTTCACTCAGCCCTTACGCTATGCCACCCGCATTAAGACCGTACTAAGACCCGTTATAGGCGCCACTAACGCACGAGTGCATATTCCAGACACATGGCGTGTCACCAGTGTAGGAGTAAGAGTATTCTGTAGACACATATCGACGGCAAAAAGCGCTGTAAACTTCAATGAATTCCCTCGGCGTTTACAGCGTTTAGGCTTTTTCCCGTCGATATGTAAAGTGATCGGAAACAAAGGTGTTAAGGAGTGTGGTGTGCTTACCTTGGGCGGCGCGGTGTAGGGCGCCATGGCGACGGTCTCGGGGAAGGCCACGAGCTCGCAGCGCTTGCTGAGCGCGCCGCCCGCCCACTCCACGCGCCCGATGTGCAGGCACAGGCACGCCGGCAGCTGCACGACACACACACCAACAATCAAAGGCGGGACTTTCTCCGTAATCTTCTTTGGTCCACCTAATAGACGCTAAGGTTTTCAGTACCCCCCAAAAGCAACATAAGGTTTATAAGTGAATCGCTCAGGTCTAACCCCTTATTCATGCGCACTTTTTTATTTCTACTCTACTAAATGTTACCTACTCCAAAGTAATTAAAACGAAAATTCTATCTGCAGCAACTATGTTTGTGTTTGTTTGGAATTTTTGATTAGCGCAACCAAATCAACGGAATAACGTACCTATCACTGCCCTTGACCTACCGTATCGCGCAGTTAAATCGTTATTAGAGTTAAATGCACCGATTCAAATCAAACTGGCCGTAAGCGTGGAGCTATGAGATTCCACAAGAAATATCAACTCTATCTGAACACTGATAAAAGTCAAACTACAATATGATCAACTGAATAATATACGATGTTCCATCGAATATCGATTACGACCGCAACGTACTTCTAGTTCAAGGTTAAGTAACTATGATCAAAATGTATAGTAAATGAAAATGACCTACATGAGACTTCCGTAAAGTACCTACTTGAAACTCAGTTATAACTTTATCCTAAAGTAAAAGACCTTATTAAGTATATCAAATGGGTACAAGTGACGAACTACTATGTTTGTACTACTAAGTACTACAAAATATACCAAAAAAATTGATTGTCTGGAAAGTCAGTTTACGGACGATAATTTTACGTGATAATGATAACGTATGCCGACCGATGGAGTAGATGCGTCACAAGCCGAACGCTTAGGCCGATCGTGTCTATCTATCGCTTGTTCCGCGCTCTCGCTTGCACGCTCGGCTCAGGGGGAACATGTCATGCTTTCTCGTGCGTGCAGCCGGCTTTCATCGAGATTTATAAGACGTTATCATGTCAAAATAAACAATACTATGTGAACGCGCGCAGCAGCCCTGCGCACACGGCACACCTGCTGATTGCTGTCACGTGGCCGGAGCAGTACCTTGCCGAAGCTGACGGTGCGGATGTGCTGCGTGTGGAGCGGCGTCTCCGGCGAGCACTTGCTGCAGCGCACGCCCTTCACCAGCTCGGGCGCCGTGAACGCGCGCAGCAGCCCTGCGCACGAGGCACACCTTGTACACTCCAGCCAACACAAGTGCTAACAAGGACGATAACAAAATATTCAAAATATACGGACCTACAGGACATTCTCGCACAATCATTTTTGCACATCACACACACGCATGCACGCACGCACGCGCATACACAAACACGCAGGACGGATGCGAAAAGGGAGGCAATAATAGAGGGGTTTGTGGTCTCCAAAGGAGGGATGCAGAATCTCCATGGTAATGCACGGATATTGACTAATCTTTATCAAAACATTGGAGTATGGACGGAGGCTTACCGGCGAGGCTGTAGGTGCCGGCGGGGCCGACGGCCGCGTTGGCCATGGACAGCGAGATGCTGTCGAACTTGTCGTACCGGATCGGACTCTGCCAAATCATATGATTTTTGAAGATTGTACAGTTATTTAGGTTTATGAGCTACATTCGGCTTAGATTACATGAGGAATCGCCATATATTACTCGTTAACGCCTATCCCATGAGGTATTCGAATATTTCCCGTCCGTCTCCTCGTCGAGTTCGGTCTCCTCATTCGGTCCTTGAAATGTTGTGGATGAGACGGTGACTGTAATAGTTTCTCGTCGACAAAGATCAGTTGATTTGCGTCGAACGGCATTTTGACGATCTTCAGTGGATAGATAGTCTCTTGGATGTAGGATGTAGATGGTGCATCTGACTTATAAAGAGTTGTGTATGTATCTAACTATTTTTATGGAGCGTCTACATTACGCGCGGCAAATGTGTGGATCAGCGGCAAGCGCGGTCTACTAAATTGATTGGCGCGCGCGAACGGTCGGGTAGTACAGAGCCGCGCATAATGTGTATGCGTCGTGTAGTCGCAGGATGTGGTCGCACCTTGTAGCTGCAGACGGTGCACTGCAGGCGCGAGGCGAGCGTGCCGCGGAAGGGCGGCGCGGGGGCGGGGCGGGCGGGCGCCGCCGGCACCCAGCGCCGCCCCACGCTGCTGAGGTGGCAGAACGAGCGCGACACGCCCTTCGCCAGCCGCCGCGGCAAGGGCGCCTCTTCTGTAACAACATCTCACTAGAAACAATACAGCTTACCTATAGTTTAAGCGGCATGACGAAAAAGCTCGGACGTTCAGGATCGAAAATCGAAAATATTTGTTATATGGCGATTAAGAATGTATCTAAACACTGGTATCGGATGCTCGGGTAGGGTCGGCACCCCTCCGTGTAAGGTATCTATCTAGGTGCGGCGTACCTGGGTCGGGGTCGGCGAGCGCGGGCTCGTCGCCGGCGGCGGAGGCGGGGCGCGCCCGGCCCGGCGCGCACGGCGTGGGCGGCGTGGAGTCCGCGCGCAGCCCGCCCGCCGGCGGGGACGCGGGGGACGCCAGCGCCGACCACGCGCGCCCGCCGCCCAGCCCCAGCGCGTCCGACAGGCAGCCGGGCTGCACAACCAAACGATCGATCAAACAAATACACCAGGCAGGACAGGAAGAATACAAACTATAATGTTACCATTCTACAAAATCCTCTCGCTCTAGCTATACCGGCTATCATTTTTCAACGTGAAAATATCTTTGCCACCTGTCAGTAACGAAAATGGTGAAATAGGGGCCAGACTACATAGTCTTACATAAAACGATCAAGTTATTCATGCAAATGTGTTTGCACTATGAATACTAAATTACGTTATGCAAACAGAAACAATTCGTAACGTCAACGACAGCGTGCGTAATGACCTGGAACGTCACACGTAGATTGATCACCTTCCAGCTAGGGCATGGCGATGCTGTCGATCCTCCTGAACGCAAGAAGCACCACTCGGCCTCTGACGAGACGGCTAGACTCACCTTCTTGGCCATGGCGAGGGTCTCCTCCTCGATGCAGGACAGCAGCACGTGCAGCAGCTCGTGCGCGTCCTGCTGGTCGGAGGGCACCACCCAGCCGGCGGCGCGCAGCGCCTGCAGCACTCTCAGCGGTAACAAGAAGCACCACTCGGCCTCTGACGAGACGGCTAGACCCACCTTCTTGGCCATGGCGAGGGTCTCCTCCTCGATGCAGGACAGCAGCACGTGCAGCAGCTCGTGCGCGTCCTGCTGGTCGGAGGGCACCACCCAGCCGGCGGCGCGCAGCGCCTGCAGCACTCTCAGCGGTAACAAGAAGCACCACTCGGCCTCTGACGAGACGGCTAGACCCACCTTCTTGGCCATGGCGAGGGTCTCCTCCTCGATGCAGGACAGCAGCACGTGCAGCAGCTCGTGCGCGTCCTGCTGGTCGGAGGGCACCACCCAGCCGGCGGCGCGCAGCGCCTGCAGCACTCTCAGCGGTAACAAGAAGCACCACTCGGCCTCTGACGAGACGGCTAGACTCACCTTCTTGGCCATGGCGAGGGTCTCCTCCTCGATGCAGGACAGCAGCACGTGCAGCAGCTCGTGCGCGTCCTGCTGGTCGGAGGGCACCACCCAGCCGGCGGCGCGCAGCGCCTGCAGCACGCCCAGCGGACACACCGGCGTGCCGCGGGCCGCTTCGTGCGTGCCGTTCACAACTGAATCACAAGCAACCAAACCATTATAAAATAACTTTCACTTCACATGCCCTTAAAGTTCAACTTTATGCTGTGCGTAAGCGACATAAAGTCTCTTTTTATGCTCTAGAGCATAAAGTAAAATCGTCGTCGAAGACCAAGGCGATCGGTCCAACAGCCACATGAACAACTTAAAACTTAGCTGACATATAATAACAATGATAAAAATTCCTTAATAAACAGATGAAAAAAAAACTTAAAGCTTCATAGAATAAACTCTTTATTTTATTTTGTTTCATTAGTATTCTAAGACCAAGGCAAAGATGCCAACAGCCAAAGTACACAAAACTTCTTGAAATAAACTTGTAATTTTTATTTACTATTAGTTATTACATTTAAAATTTATTTTTTATTTCAGTAAATCAATATACTATACTAGCTTGTGCCCGCGGCTTCGCTCGCGTTAAGAAGTATTATTATTAATTATGTATAGTTTTTGCGGCTTTACTTTTGTTTAGCGTGTGTAAAAAAATAGGGCCTACAAAACTTCTTTGTACACAATATTCTTGACTAATCTGTCATTAGGCGCTAAAACTATCAAGCTACTGGGTGAACTTACTCGAGAGCAAGCAACATAAAACTGTCCATGAGATATTCGAGATTGGTTTAATGATTCTAAGCCATGTTATAAGTTACGTCATGTTCTATTGTAAAATATTGAGGTTCTCTTCGTTGATGAATAAAAAATGTATTATTCTGAGCCAGATAAACGTAATTCAGAATTCTGAAATGACTTATTATTGAAAAGCTTGAATGTATTTATTAGGGATGCAGGAAGTTTCCCGATCATTATTACTCATCCCGTCCCAACGCGCCGCCCGCCTATAGGTACCGATTGACGACGATCGAGATGTCACCAAATACTACTTTTTTAATCTATTAGGATAACATGGGTCTCTATCCATACCTCAAAAGCAAAAAAAGAACCCCCTTATAGGATCACGTGAAGGTGTCTTTCAGTCCGTCTGTTACAATCGATTTGCTGCAAAACTACTGGACCTATTAAATTGCAATTTGGCGCAAATGCTTTCAAGAATTTTCATGACCACAAATAAAATTTCAAAATCGGTGGCATTTTCGTAATTAACGTCCCAACAAACCATAAAAATTGGGCAAGTGCGAGTCCGACTCGCGCATGTAGGGTTCCGTACCTATATATATTTATATATATATAATCTATAACAAGTTTGTTGTATGGGAGCCCCCCTTAAATATTTATTTTCTTTTATTTTTAGTATTTGTTGTTATCAAAGACTATATACCCCCTAGACATATGTTCTCATACAAAAAAACGTAACTCTGAAAAAGCTCAAAATTCGGTATAAAAACTAGATGGCGCTGCTTCGTAGCCTGGAAGTGACAAAAATGTTATTTTTCACCAACATTTTTAAGTGATTTTTGATTTTTGGAAATCAAACGCATTACTGCTTTATTTTAATACGATAATATAACTTAAATACACAATTTTTAAGGATTATATTTTTTACTCTTCAAAAACGTGGTTTGATCGTATTAAAATAGATGGCACTACCTCTGGATAGCTCAAGGTTGCTTGCGGGCTCGCCAATTTTTGCTACACAAAATAGCTAGATGGCGTTGGTGCACTGATGTAATGGACAAAATAAGTTACGCCCGAATTGTCATGCGACATTTCCCACTAACAAACAGTCAGTAACGTAATATTTGTTAGATAAGTTTTGTACAGTCAAGGAATTTCATTTCCTACCCATTTCGTTACAATGTCGTTAGACATTCGCAATGCATTAAGGTCGAAAATTATATTTCAATAATAGTATTGAAATGTCAATATTATTATTTGTCACTTCATTTTACAAAAAACCTCCTCGCGAAAGGTTATCATTTGCTTTTAATTTCTAATTAGGGACATATGTCAGTGTCAATCGAGAAAATCGTAAAATAATTTTCAGCAACGTTATTAATATGAAAAATAAAATGCTTGCCGCTAACCGTGAACTATTAAAAGATAATGATAATGACTGAAAACAATGAAGAGCTCAAAGAGTGGAGTTACACCAGGAAGGAATACGGATTTATGAGATCACGCGTCGGCTCAATGCTAGCAGGGACACAGTTTGACGTTGGGTACGGCGATATAATGTTGAAGGAAACCTTATTGATCTACTGCAAAGCAAAGTAACCATTGCATCGTCCGTTTGCCATGGCCTAAGACCAACGCCGACGACAAAACGGCTTTACGCCAAAGTAGCTGGGGTGTTAGTGCACGACACCTTGCACTTTGTGACTATGCGCTGAAACTTGGCACAGTTGATCCTTAGGTGGTCTTGAGTGAATTCAGACCGGTAGACGTCGATAGACACCGCCCGTTTAGTGGGGGGGAGGGGGGGAAGTTCGACGCTGCCGCGCTTTAATTAATGCAACATTTCTCTAAAACTATACATAATATGGCATGTCATATATCATTTTCGGATAAATTAAGGATGATCAATCTATTTTTTGGACAAAAATAATGCACTTTCTAACTAAAAAAAATTGAAAAAGTAGAAAAACTGAAAAACGTTATATGTGTTTTTTTATATAGTTGCCAATTATTTTAAAACTATAACAGTAATCTCAAAACAAAAAATATGGTCGTAAAGTTAAACTTATGTAATTTCTAAAAATATATAGTTTATTATATATATCTGTTGATACATGGGAGATAATAAATAATATCAAGCGTAAGTCAGGGCGATCTCAATGCATGATCGTCCGTGAAGTAGGGTTTAGGTACTGTGTTAAGCAACATTTTTCTAAAACTATACATAATATGGCATGTGATTTATAATTTTCGGTTAAATGAAGGATGAGAAATCTATTTTTTTAACAAAAATAATGCACTTTTTTAACAAAAAAGGTATTAAAATGTGGGCTAAACTGAAAAATGACATTTGTGTTTTTTACATAATTTCCAATCATTTTAAAAGTATAACAGGAATGTCAAAACAAAAAATGTAAACATAAAGCTAAACTTATATAGTTTCTAAAGATATATATTTTATTATATATATCTGTTGATACATGGGAGATAATAAATAATATCATGCGTAAGTCAGGGCGATCTCAATGCATGATCGTCCGTGAAGTAGGGTTTAGGTACTGTGTTAAGCAACATTTCTCTAAAACTATACATAATAGGGATGTGATTTATAATTTTCGGTTAAATGAAGGATGATGAATCAATTTTTTTAACAAAAATAATGCACTTTTTTAACAAAAAAGATATTAAAAGTGGGCTATACGGCACTCATTCACTGACGTACGCGAAGCTGATCTGAAATAATAATAATGATATACAATATTCTGGTTTAAGTTTTGAGATCCTATTATATTATTTTCAAAAGCAGAAAAACTGACCTATCATATAATGTTACGACATATTTTTTGATAACAGCTATTACCTCCGCAATACGGCCCTCGATTGCTGACTCGAAACCTACAGTTAGTTCTGGAATATATGTATAAGAAAGATAAGATTTTTTTTATTGCACAATTAACAATAAACACATTACATATTTATACCATATGAAGAAATCGCAACAAACACGAAGACACAAAAAACCAGCTCGTTCGGGCACTTGTATTCCCCATATTCTTGTACGGCGCAGAAACGTCGACCCTGCAGGAAGTTAAGGAGAAGAAGATAGATGCCCTAGAGATGTGGTGTTGGACGAGAATGCTTGGAGTATTATGGACTGAATTCCGTACCAACGCTTCTATACTTCGAAAACTTGGCATCAAGCAGCGTTTATTGTCTTTAGTACAGTATCGTACCACCTTCTTTGGCTACGTATGCCGCCGGGGGGCGGAGGCTATTGAGCGCGTCTGGTCCACGGAAAGGTTGAGGGTACCAGGCCACGAAGAAGATCACCTATGTTATGGACAAACTAAATAAAAGCTGCAATAAATGCATCATCGTTACTACACGAATGCACGAAGAAGGCGGCTATCAGGTAAAAATGGCGGCGTGTTGTGAAGCCTATCACCAATATCTGAAATGATGACCACTACCACTCTGCCGAGATTGAAACCAACGAAGAAGAAAGAGGTCATGGAGAAAAGGTTTCCCAAGCTTCAAAAGCACTTATCTTTCCTTTACCATTGAACCAAGATACCGTATCACATCCTGTGAATGCGTGAAAGAGGGTATCTTAATACTCTTGCTCTCTGTGGCCCTGTAAATAAACAAATACGTATAAAACACCTGTATTTTCTTAATTTACTATGACCAGATATACCATTTTTACCTATCGTGGTGGCGATATCATGATAGCACAGATATTGGTGATGTTATCTTGTTCCTATATGCACCCAAAGTTCCTCAAGCTGAGGTAAAGCTTGCATATTATGTGTAACTGTCAGTACCAACACATCAGTACAGTATCCACTGGATCATGAGTCGTGAAGCCTCGATCATAGTAAATTAAGAAAATACGGGTGTTATATACATATTTGTTTATTTACAGGGCAACAGAGAGCAAGAGTATTAAGATACCCTCTTTCACGCATTCACAGGATGTGATACGGTATCTTGGTTCAATGGTAAAGGAAAGAGAAGTGCTTTTCAAGCATGGAAGCCTTTCCTGACCTACTGTAGGTTTCGAGTTATTGATCAAGCGATGCATTAACGAGGTAATGGCTTCCATCGAAAAATAGGTCTTAACATCATATGATAGGTCAGTTTTTCTGCTTTTAAAACTGATATAATAGAATAATAGGATCTCAAAACTTAAAAAAGAATATTGTATATCATATTTATTATTTCAGATCAGCTTCATGTACTTCAGTGAATGAGCCCCATATATATATTTTTACCAAGATAGACCAGCAGATAGAACACCTCCCACCGACCAAAGCCACTTTGTATCAGCATTTATCAAGAGGAGGGCGTTTGGGTGTCAGTTATCACGCACTCGGGGTAACTACTTGAGGTTGGACGAAGGTCAACAACAACTGGGAGCCTACATGGACAGACTTGCAATAAATTAATTTCAATTGCGTATTTTCATTTAAAATACTTAGAGACATAAACAATACAATATATGCACTTTTTGTGTGTCTAAAACATTAACTAAACCCTACGTCACGGACGATCATGCATTGAGATCACCCTGACCTACGCTCAATATTATTTATTATCTCCCATGTATCAACAGATGTATATAATAAACTATATATTTTTAGAAACGAAATAAGTTTAGCTTTATGTTTATACTTTTTGTTTTGAGATTTCTGTTATACTTTTAAAATGATTGGAGAGTATGTAAAAAACACAAATGTCATTTTTCAGTTTAGCCCACTTTTTAATATATTTTTTTGTTAAAAAGTGCATTATTTTTGTTAAAAAAATAGATTCCTCATCCTTCATTTAATCGAAAATTATAAATCACACGCCCTATTATGTATAGTTTTAGAGAAATGTTGCTTAACACAGTACCTAAACCCTACTTCACGGACGATCATGCATTGAGATCGCCCTGACTTACGCTTGATATTATTTATTATCTCCCATGGATCAACAGATATATATAATAAACTATATATTTTTAAAAACTGCATAAATCTAACTTTACGATCATATTTTTTGTTTTGAGATTACTGTTATATTTTTAAAATAATTGGCAACTATATAAAAAAATACAGATTACGTTTTTCAGTTTTTTCTACTTTTTCAATGTTTTTTGTTAGAAAGTGAATTACTTTTGTCAAAAAAATAAATTGCTCATCCTTAATTTATCCGAAAATGATATATCACATGCCATATTATGTATAGTTTTAGAGAAATTTTGCATTAATTAAAGCGCGGCAGCGTCGAACTTCCCCCCCTCCCCCCCACCAAACGCGCGGTGGTTCTCGACGTCTACCGGTCTGAATTCACTCAAGACTACCTAAGGATCAACTGTGCCAAGTTTCAGCGCATAGTCACAAAGTGCAAGGTTCCCATACAACAGCGTGCATTATCAACCCAGCTAAAGGGACGATTTGCGGAAATGTTTGACATTTACCCTAGAACAATTAGAAATTGCCTACATGCAGGCGGCCTGCGAAAATATATTCGTTCGTTTTGTTTTTGTTAAAAGTAATATAAAAAAAACGTTTATAAAATTGTGGTTTTATTGAATTATCACTGTCGTTAGTTCTGTTAGTTTTTGTATAGATAAATTTCGGGTGCCTGTCGTATCGCATAACGTTTTTTGTCCTAAAAATGTTTGGCCGAGAAAGTTTGGCGTACTGTTGAATGGCATACTACTCGTTTGTCCTAATAATTTTTGCGCATACTCTCTTAAAGTCCTAAATCAAGTTTGTCCTAATATTGATAACTAAAATCTAATTACCTAAAGCATAATATTCCTAACATGAATTGCCCTAAGAATTATTTTGCCTATTATCAAATTGGCTAAAATTACAGCACCTAAACTAAACTATGGTAGGCGTGAAGTCAGAATCGTTACGTATTCTACCTTCAGGCAGGTAAGGTAAGGTACATAACTCGAAAGTTTCATCATAATACGTCCAGTAGTTTTTTGAGATTAAGTGAAACGTACATACATACATCCATCCAAACTTTCACGTTTATAATATTATTAGGATTAGGATGTAAGTAATTTTTATGTTTAAATAAAACATACACAAATAGTGAAATGAGACGAAAAGTGAAATGAGACGAAACGGAACGTAGTAAACAAACATCGCACCTAACGTCATCTATTCACTTTTTACTGTCACTTGGAAGTTGGAATGTCGTTGAACGCTTGACGACTGTGTTACTTCACGCTTGCGCGTACCGTACAGTAGAAATTGAAAAATGACGACTTTTGAATGAATTGATACCCTTAGCGGCATCTAGCGATGTAGAACGATAGTAACAAACGGAGTACGGTGCGTAGTATGAAGAATATCGGTCTAGGGGGTATATAGTCTTTGGTTGTTATAGCGGCAATAGAAATACATCATCTGTGAAAATTTCAACTGTCTAGCTATCACCGTTCTTGAGATACAGCCTGGTGACAGACGGACGGACGGACGGACGGACGGACGGACGGACGGACGGACGGACAGCGAAGTCTCAGTAATAGGGTCCCGTTTTTACCCTTTGGGTACGGAACCCTAAAAATTACACCCGTACTCATATTTAGTCATTTCAACCCCATCGCACCCCAAAAGGCGACCCGACCCGATAAACCATTAAAGCATTACCAATGGATTTTCAGACTTTGTCACCACATTTCTCCCTTTTAGGGGTTGAATTAAAAAAAACCTGAAACACGTGTTAACTCATTTATTGTTAGAAATACTCCTGTGAAGTTTCGAATAAAATAGTCTAACTAATCTTCTTTCGCCATACAAACTTTGGACCCCCATTTCACCCCTTTAGGGGGTAAATTTTGAAAAATCCTTTCTTAGTGCACCCCTACACCTTATAAGGAACCTACGTGCCAAATTTGAACTCTCTAGAACCAGCGGTTTAGTATTTAGACATTTCAACCCCATTTCACTACAACAGGGGAGATGGTAACTCACGTCCGCCACGTTGGATTTTAAAATCGTTGCGGTTTTTGTAATCAGCGACCCGATAAACCATAAAAACAATACCCATGCTGATTTTCAGACTTTGTCACCACATTTCTCCCTTTTAGGGGTTGAATTTTCAAAAAACCTGAAACACGTGTTTACTCATTTATCGTTAGGAATACTCCTGTGAAGTTTCGAAAAAAATAGTCTAACTGATCTTGTTTCCCCATACAAACTTTGGACCCCCATTTCACCCCTTTAGGGGGTAAATTTTGAAAAATCCTTTCTTAGTGCACCCCTACACCTTATAAGGAACCTACGTGCCAAATTTGAACTCTCTAGAACCAGCGGTTTAGTATTTAGACATTTCAACCCCATTTCACTACAACAGGGGAGATGGTAACTCACGTCCGCCACGTTGGATTTTAAAATCGTTGCGGTTTTTGTAATCAGCGACCCGATAAACCATAAAAACAATACCCATGCTGATTTTCAGACTTTGTCACCACATTTCTCCCTTTTAGGGGTTGAATTTTCAAAAAACCTGAAACACGTGTTTAGTCATTTATCGTTAGGAATACTCCTGTGAAGTTTCGAATAAAATAGTCTAACTGATCTTGTTTCCCCATACAAACTTTGGACCCCCATTTCACCCCTTTAGGGGGTGAATTTTGAAAAATCCTTTCTTAGCGGATGCCCACGTCATAATCATAACATCTACCTGCATGCCAAATTTCAGCCCGATCCGTCCAGTGGTTTGGGCTGTGCGTTGATAGATCACTATGTCAGTCAGTCAGTCACGTTTGAGTTTTATATATATAGATATTCTCATTGCTCTGATGTAACTTTAAAGATGATGCAGTTTCATTTCCTTGCAATCGAAGTGAAAAGTAAAGTGTGCAAGTCATCCATAAAACGCATTTTACACTCGACTTTATATCCATCCATACTAATATTATAAATGCGAAAGTGTGTCTGTCTGTCTGTTACCTCTTCACATTTAAACCGGTGAACCCATTTAGATGACATTTGGCATAGAGATAGTTTGAGTCCCGGGAAAGGTCATAGGATACTTTTCATCCTCATTAAATTTAGTGTTCCCTTGGGATGAGCGGGTAACACCGCGGGGCACAGCTGGTTCATCATATATAGGATAAACTTCTTGGGTAAAATGATGCGTTTTATGCACTTGTTGTACAATCTACTATTGTAATCTTTCATAAAATAAGACACATTCAGTTTTGATTCTTTTTTATATTCTCCTGCATGCTTTTGATTTCATCAGAATCCAGAATTTGGGATTTGGCAAGTCATGTGCCATAAATTCCACAGTATTAGGGAAACCAGAGTTGCAGACAAGATAAGGCAGGTTTCTTTGCAATGTTTTGCTTCAGTATTAATATGCAGATTCTGGTTACTACAGAAGTAATCAGGTATAATGTACTTTGGCTTTATGTGTACTTACATGATATTGATAAGCCAAGTTGCAAAGTGTAATAATATAAACAAATACTAAGATAACGAAATGTACGTTAATCTTTATTGTTGCATAGAATAGAGATGATGACTTGACAAATACTTTAGTTACATACTTATATTTATAAATACATAGAAAACATTAAATCTTTGACTTATAAATTATCAATAGAATAAATAGTTAAGATATAATAAAGACAGACAGCCAACAAATTATATTTTCCTTAATAACTGCTTGAAAAACAAAATAACAATTAAGAGATATGAAAAGCATTTTAACAGCCTCTCATTATTGTGACCACAATATTGTCATACCCCATATCATATGATCTGTTAATGAATTGGCCCATATTGCAGTTACGCTCGATTAATTGCCCAAAAATTTCAATATAACAACAAGTGATAACAAGACGTTTGTCTTGCATATTTCCCGTAGCCATCAATCAATCACATAATGAACTACTAACAAACCTTCAATGACCGTGTACAGCGTGGTGATCATGCTGTTGTGGCTGTCTGCCTTGGCGTACTTCTTCAGCCACTCGATGAACAGGGGACAGGCGGCCAGCGCCTGCAACAGGGTGTTCAGAAAACAGGTCCTGCCCAGGTTCTGCAGCCCGGCGATCTGCCCGCGCCGCTTCCGCATCTTCGGCGCGCCTCCCGGGCCCCATAGCACGAAGGCGCCGACCACCACGGCGGCCGTCAGCCCCGCGGCGACCAGGATCCTGTCCCCGCTCTCCATGGTTTTTAATTAGGTTATAGCAGTTTTATCCCTCAATCGTTCACATAGTAGTTTATTTATATATTCAAATCGAAGTTATATAAACTATTGTGTAACAGTACGGCTGCCTTGTTCTTTGAAAATAATTTTCGACGAGAAAATCGCCTTTTCGATATTTCTATTTTCTTTCTTTCATAATTTTTTGACGTTTAATAAATGTTGTCATTTTCAGCTTAGAAAGATTTCCAATGTCACCAAATAGTAGTAAATTATATTCCCAGATTGATTAAAAAAATTATTAAGCTGTTTAATTTTCTATTTAAATTTTATTTAATCGTTCTCTTGAGATTCTCGTTATTACTACTCATTAATTTAATAAATCCGTATCATGTTTGCAGTCAATTTATTTCTTAACTCTTGGGCAACACTATTAAACCATTCGTCGTTTTTAAACACATCTGAAAACTATATGTTTTGATTCTAATTACCTAATATATGTATATTTTTTAATAATTTTGATAATCACTATAACAGCAACTGAATAATTTTTAAGTAAAAATTAGAATTATGCTCCAATAAAAGACCATCAAATACTATATTATTTTGAGTAGCACATACACAAGTTAAAAGCTTAATAGCTTCTGAACGCAAGTTTAAAAACAAAGTTATTGCTATCATACGGAGCGACAAGTCCGGCAAGGCAAGATAATTATTTTTGTGTATAAACGCGGAATCTTATCATTAACAGTTGTTCCTCATAGTTCATAAGTCGTCTTACCATTCCAATAACGTGCTGATGAACGTATATCATTTCTTAATTCTTAAATAACACTGAAACGGGGACTGGTCTGGAGATGAGGTTCGGTGATAGTGGAGTGTTATTGTTTTTGTGATTGCAACATGATACCTTCCAACACGATTTGTGTGTCTCAGGAGGGCCCGGCGAACGCGTTGGCCCTCAATAAAGACGCCACCCAAGTGGTCATAGCTGGACGAAATGGTAATTACTGAATCTCATTTAACCAACCAATTCGTTAGACCATGCTCATTTAATTTGGACTGTTTCTTTAGTATTCAAGGTATTTGCCATTGGGGAGACAGAGTTCTCGGAGGTGTGTAACCTGCGAGTGGGCAAGAACCTGAACCTTAACTTCTCTTCCATTGATGTGGCCTGGAGCTCTATTGAGGGTAAGCTCTCTGATACTGATTTGTAAGATGTTTTAATGCAGGGTTGCTGCTTGTGGGAGCCATAAATAATTAATTTGCTGGGTGGTGTCATTTTAACACTGGTTTTTATGTTTTTGAGGATTATTTAAAATTTTATCAGTTTTTATGTGTTATTTATTATTTTAAACTTAAGACATTATTTTTTGGATTACAAATCCATTAACCTACTAAGGCATAAGTTCAGTTCTCACATTAGTTAACAGTTTCTCAGATAAGGCAAATGGGTCAATCAACTATTTTCTGCCACTTGTTGCCATGGTGATGCCCCAAACTTAAGACATTATTTTTTGGATTACAAATCCATTAACCTACTAAGGCATAAGTTCAGTTCTCACATTAGTTAACAGTTTCTCAGATAAGGCAAATGGGTCAATCAACTATTTTCTGCCACTTGTTGCCATGGTGATGCCCCTGGGTCACTTTTTAAAACTACGATTTTCCATGGTTATATTTAGCAAAAGCTTTGTAATTTAAGCAGTTATAAGCCCATTCTTATGTACTATCTCCTGACAATACCAGTAATATCAACTACCAACACTTTTCTTAGAAATTTAATCACTATTTTCCCCTGGGTCACGGACAGAATAACAGCAAGAAAAAGTTGATTCACCCAAATACATTGTTGTGCTTGTCAATGGTTAATCAAGCATGAATTAATCAGACATTGCTATTCATACATCAAGGACACCTACATATCAAGGATGTAAATAAAATGTTATCGTTCATGTTGGTACAGTGGGCATAATAGTAGCTGACAATTTTATCACAAAACTTGAGATATGCCAGTAGTCAAATTGCTACTTTTGATGCTGACTGTATTATCTGGTCTGATTTGGTGTTAATAACACTATAATTTGAGTAATTATAGCATAAAGGTTAAAATAAATAAAAATCAAGTACCTACATGTAATTTTTTATTATTGTAGAAAATACCATAGCCACAGCAGCAACAAATGGTGCTGTGGTGGTGTGGAATCTGGGCCGCTCGGGCCGCTCCAAGCAAGAACATGTATTCTCTGATCACAAGAGGACTGTCAATAAGGTAGTGTCATCTTTCAAACATGATTCTGGTGTTTGCTACTTTTACAAATGGTTGCTGAAATGTGTCTGATGATGGAATTTTACCACAATATTCTCCATGTAGGTCAGCTTCCACCTGACGGACCCAGCACTCCTGATCTCTGGCTCCCAGGATGGCACCATGAAGTGCTTTGATCTGCGGATAAAGGAAGTGGCCAGAACATTCATCAGGTAAAATGAGTACAGGTCCAATTTAATTTATAACACAAGTGGCTTAGTTATGACTTCTCTCTTTTGTCATTCAACTCATTCCAAAGTCCAAACACACTGGATTATTATTATAGGATAGATTGGTGTGTGTGATAAAGCGTCTAATCTGCCAAACTTAGTCTTACAACTCCCTAGGACTCTAAATACTCAGCCTACCCATGCCCAGAAAATGAATAAGTAGTAAATAAAGACTTAGTAACTATATCACGTTCTCACCGTCCACCATAGGTGAGTCGATGTATCCTATCGCAATGTATGCATGCTTATCCTATATTTATCGTCCCCAGCAACACAGAATCCATCCGCGATGTCCAGTTCAGCCCGCACCAGGCGCACACATTCGCCGCAGTCTCCGAAAACGGTTCCGTGCAGCTGTGGGACGTGCGGCGCGCCGAACGGTGTGTCCAACAGTTCACGGCACATTCGGGGCCTATATTCGCCTGCGACTGGCATCCTAGTGCTCCTGCGCTGGCCACCGCCTCCCGCGACAAGACCATCAAGGTAGGGACGTGTCTTAGAACGGTTCCGTCCGACTGTGGGACGTACGGCGTGCTGAACGGTGTATCCAGCAGTTCACGGCACATTCGAAGCCTGTATTCGTTTGCGACTGGTGCCGTAGTGCGCCTGCACTCGGCAACGCTTCGGGTGACTAGACTATCAAAGTAGGGATGCTCCTAGACCCTTTTCGGTTGCGTCCACCGTCACTACGATCGATTATTTTTATCTCATTGTGTACGGCTAACTATGGTCCAACTTTTTGGTCCTAACCCAAATACGTCTAGCAAGCATGTGGAATGAGCTCCTTGCTGAGGGTTTTCTCGGGAGCTACAGTATGGGGTTCTTCAAGAGGGGTGTAAAATAGGTTCATAAAGGGTCGGCAACGTGCCAGTAACTGCTTAACAGCCTGGCGGGCCGGATGCTTTTTTTGTCACCGTCGTGGCATAAAAACTACGTAAAACATGTTACAGTACATATATATGTATATTAACTGCGAAATCGTACGCACTACAATCTCAAGTAGGAAAAGTTAATTTCGCTCTTATCTCTCAGAAACCAGGTCTGGTACCAAAATAGCTCTGACTCGTGTCGGCAGTTTCGCCACTTCGGGTTACAATAATCACAGAGATACATGCAAAAATCAACCTATTGTTACTGCCATTTGGGTCTGACATGATGCATCAATATTTTATGATAAGGGACATAGACAATTGAGGCCACTGTTGAGTTGACCATGTGTATGATTTTGTAAATTATTGTCTAGACTAATTGCTTAAATTAATTCTTAATTTAATTAAACAGTACAGTTTAAATGAGTAAACTCTAGTAATTTGTGTTTTCCTAATCGGTTTTAATTAGTTTTGTACCAATGAAAAAAAAGTCTGGTCTGGTTGGCTGGTATATCTTACAGCAACTTCGCTTGTCGCTTGACGCAACGTCGCCTGTCTTACTCGCACGATATTGAAAGGAAAGTGACAGATAGTATTTAACGCGCGACAAAGAGTCGCGTGTCAAAGTTATGCTAATATAATACCTATATGTGCTGGTTTAGTATTTCCTAATGATACCTACTACAATTAAGATGTTTTAGGGCCAGGTTGACTAAGCGTCATCTGGATTCGCGCGCTCCATCGTAAGCCTCACCGAAGTACTGATCAAAACCACCCAAATAAAAAAATACATTCTATAATAGGTTGTTATGGCAAAAATGCATGGCCTGAACCAGAAACCGGGTAACTGACTCCTTCTTAGATTGTACCTGACTAGTTTAAGGGAGACTGTTCTAATAAGAAAGCATATCAAACGTAGGTACATACATTGTGATAAACCGTCAGACTTTCTTGTAGTTTCTATTTTATTCTTACACTTTTCCGCATTTAGGTATATCTTAATATACACTTTTAATATGTTTTCTTCGAGAACAACGTAAATATAGTTAAGTTCATATTACTGTAATAGTTAAGTACTTTTCCTTTCTGAAAAAATGACTAACTGTTGAGTTTCTTTCGGCGTTTCTTCTCAACAGTGGTCTCCTCTTGTGAAAGGCCGGTAAACAGACATGTAAAAGAGCCCTTGTGGCCTACTTGCAAAATAAAGTTCATTATATGCACGTCTTTTGTATATTTAATTAGTGTATAGAATGTATCAGAATATTTGCATAATCCGATCGTCTGCACAAAGTAGGTCGCGATAAGCGGCGGCATGTGTGTGTACATTATTGTCGGGTGGACTCGTCGGCCGATCACCTTAGGTATAGACTGGTCTAGCTGTATCGAGGACGCACACAATGCGCGGCTGCGACTGGCTGTCTAGTCCACGACACTTGAGCAGAGAGTGTCTTATATACAAGTGATATATGTAGGTACCTATAAGAGATACGGATACAATAGTGTGGCCTTGGTTACGAATCTTATATAGCGACGTTTTGCCGCATTCGAGTTATAAAGCTAAACTCGAATGCGGCTAAACCAAAAGAAACGATTATTTAAACAGTCTATAACTATTCGCTAGTACACGATTGGTCGCGTGTATGTTTTACGTCGCTATATAAGATTCGTAAACTTTCAACTTTTTTTCGCTTTATAGCTGGGAAAAGGCTGTCAAATCGCTTTCATGTACCAACGTCTAAACATTAAAATAATACGTAGATTTTAAATTCATCGGCCCGAAAGTCTGTATCGGTATAGGTACAGTACAGGGCGATCAATCCAAATGGGTCAGTAGGGAGAAAACGAAAACTATAAGAGATAGGGAAATCTGTCCTTAGGAACCATGGCTTTGATTTTAGATTTATTAAAAACTGCATTTCTATTTTTTTCGTATACCTATCTCAAGCATAACAGAATCGAACCCGGTTAAAATTGAAGAGAGGAGAAAAAAAAATGAAGATGTCAATCGATCCTATTCTTTATTGGCAACAAATGTCTGTATAGAGTACATACATTTAGTGTATCCGCCGAAAGCTGCCTAGTGTTTGTGTTGAGAAATAACACCACTATTTTACTCGTTCTTTTTAATAGACACAATAACTATTTTACAATTATCAATAATTTGTATAATAAAACAAAATGGCGTGCTTAGCGCGCACGGTCGATATCGTCTCTGGCGCCGCGGAGGTCCGGCGCGGTGAGGCGGTAGCGGGCGGCGAGGTCGCGGCAGCGGCCAGTGACCTCGCACCTCTTCTCCCGCGAGTTTGTATATGTATTGGCGATGAAGACGACGTATTGGCGTTAACATTTAGAGTGCTCTTAAAGTCAGAAATTGCTGTTAAAGCTGAAAACGCTCCTTACAAAAATATGCGTGCTGTGTATGGAAAAATAACTTTTTCCATTTTGACTACGATAATTTCCGTTTAGGTTCATGGTTGTCATACAATTATTGTTTTGTTGAATTATGAGGATATTGGAAACAATTTCATATTTGCGTTTGGATAAAAAAAAAACGTAAAATGTTCGTACCTTAAAGGAATGTCACTCTTAAACAGCAATTTCTGATTCTTAGAGCACTCGAAATGTATGTAGTCCCATACAGACATTTGTTCTCAATAAAAAATAGGATCGATTCACATCTTATTATTTTTTTCTCTACTCAATTTCGTCCGGGTTCGATTCCGGGTTATTATGCATGAGATATCCGAAAAAAAATTGAATGCAGTTTTTAATAAATCGAAGCCATGGTTCCTAAAACAGATTTCCCTATCTCTTATAGTTTTCGTTTGCTCCCTACTGACCCATTTGGATTGATCACCCGGTATATATTTTTTAAATGGCTTAATTGAGATACATTTTTTGAATAATTTGTGGCTTACAGGTGTGGGATATCCACGCGAAGCCGACGTTGGAGCACACCATCTATACCATCGCGTCCGTCGGACACGTCAAGTGGCGCCCCCATCGCAAGTGAGTCCAACTGTACTTACAATGTGCGGGGACTTCGTTCGAAAACGTTAACATTTTACCGTAATCTTGTTAAAGAGGCCTATGACATAATTATTTTGACCGAGACTTGGTTAGTGGATGGAATACGGGATACAGAGTTATTTGATGACCGGTACGTTGTATGGCGGCGGGATCGTGATCTCGCTTTAACGGGTCAAACCCGCGGTGGTGGCGTGCTTATTGCTACTCGTAGGCAGTTGGCGGTGACGCCGCAGCCAACCTACCGGTCCTCGGCTGAGGACTTATGGCTCACTATTTCACTCAGTGACGCCAACAAGAATTCGGTTAAAGTCCATGTTTGCGTTTTATACCTCTGTAAGCAATCCCAAGGTAACTCTTTTTCGGAGCAGTTATCTAATTTCTTAAGCCAGTTAGGGGAGATAGTTTTAAATAATTGTAATAATAAATTTTTATTAGTCGGTGACTTCAACATGAGCAATATTTTATGGACACCTCGGGGTTCTTCATTGGATCCGTCTAATTACGTAAGTAACGATGAATGTAGTTTAGTTGACGATATGCTCATGCATGGTTTCTTCCAGTATAATAGTGTCCTAAATAATTCTGACAAGTTGTTGGATCTCGTTTTTTCGAATGATGTAGTAAGTGTAAGGGATTGCTTGAACCCATTAGTACCAATAGATCCTTACCATAAAGCCTTAGTAATAGAAATTAAATACACAGTTATAGACATGTTGCAGCCTGAAACTCGTTTGAAATATTTTTATAATAAGGGTGATTACACGTCCATTAATACTGAATTATTTTCCATTAACTGGGAAGAAGAGTTTTCTACGCGGTCGTTACTAAATTCCTTTGACTTCTTCTATGAGACCTATGAGAAATTAAGGCTTAAATTTATTCCTAGTAAAAAGATTACAGTTGATTCGTATCCTCTGTGGTACTCGCGCCCATTGAAATGCGCTATTAAAGAAAAATTTAAATACTTAAATAAATATAATAAATATAGGAATAAATCTGATTTTCTTTCTTTTACGGTATTACGTGACAGAGTCCGAAGGCTGGAGCAACAATGTTTTGACTCATATATTAGTAGTGTTGAGAGCAATTTGTGTAAAAATCCCAAGCAATTTTGGTCATTCATAAAGTCGCGGTCTGGCTCCCACGGCATTCCTAGCAGTTTAAATTATGATGGTAAGTTGGTCAACACTGGGACGGACATCTGCAAGGCTTTTTCGGAATATTTTTTATCATCCTTTTCAGTGTCAAGCAGTATTAACGTGGATCCTAGTACTAGTAACGCCGTTAACTCTACAGCCTTCTTGGCAAACGTCGAAGTAAGCCCTGTTACAGTTAAAAGTCTTCTACTTAAACTTGACCCATCTAAGTCAGCTGGCCCGGATGACCTGCCTGCTCCTTTTATTATAAACTGTGCTGGAAGCTTGGCGATTCCCATATCGTTATTACTTAAAAGGTCATTCTCTGAGTGTTTTGTCCCGCCTTTATGGAAATCCGCCTTTATCACACCAGTCCATAAAAAAGGCCCAAAAACGGACATAAAAAACTATAGACCAATTTCTAAATTATGTATATTGTCGAAAGTTATGGAAAAAATAGTGTATAACCAAGTTTCCTGCGCTCTAAAGAATTCGATTAGCTCAAACCAACATGGTTTTTTGAAGGACCGTTCCACTGTATCTAATCTCGTTCTCCTTAATGAGTATGTCACTGATGCTATGGACAATGACACTCAGGTTGATGTAATCTACACTGATTATAGTAAGGCATTTGACCGAATTGACCATGGTATCTTACTTTCCAAGTTATATGACATCGGAATCAGCGGCGATTTGCTGAGATGGTTTTCTTCCTACATTGACAATAGGTCTCAAGCTGTTGTAGTTAATAATTATATTTCGGGATGGGTTACTATCCCCAGTGGTGTTCCCCAAGGTTCTTTGCTCGGACCATTGCTTTTCAATATTTTTATTAACGACATTAGTAAATGCTTTATACATTCCAAACTACTTTGTTTTGCTGACGATATGAAGGTTTTTAGAAGGGTAAAGTCGACCAGTGACTCACTATTGATCCAGTCAGATCTCGAGCGACTTGATGATTATTGTCAGAAAAATAAGTTAGATTTGAATCCATTGAAATGCTTTTCTCTAACATTCTCAAGAAAGCAGAATTTAATACCGACTATTTATAAACTTAAAGGTCAACCTCTGAACAAAGTCCAATCTATGAGAGACTTGGGGGTGGTACATGATTCCAAACTTTTATTTGACACCCACATTGACACTATCGTTGGTTCTGCTTTAAAAACACTAGGTTTTATAATGCGTAGTTCTGTCCATTTTACTCAGGCCAAAACACTTAAGATTCTGTTTTGCTCCTTAGTTCGGAGTAAACTGGAGTATGCATCCCAAATTTGGAATCCCTGTTACGCTACTTATATAGACAGGATTGAACGTGTTCAGAAAAAAATTGTTAAGTACTTAAGTTACAAACTAAAATTCCCTTATAATTCATCCAACTACCTAAATATTTGTAAAAAACACCATCTGATCCCGTTACATAAGCGCCGTGAAATAGCCGATATTACCTTTTTGCTTAAAATCACAACTGGCGGCATTGACTGTCCCGAACTGCTCAAGGAATTATCGTTTGTGACTCCTTCTCGGTCCAAAAGGCACTTCCCCCCTATCTCACTGAGGCGTACATCATCCAATTACAGACGGAATAGTTTCCTTAACCGCGCTAGTCGCCATTTGAATAATACGACGAAAGAGCATGATATTGATATATTTAATTGTGTAATTCCTTCCGTGAGGCGAAATTTAGCTAATGTGTTTTTTGATTGAGCGATTTCTATAACATGCTTGTGCAGTATTGTTATTGTGTATTAGGTAGGTACTTAGGTTGTCAGCCCATCAAGGCTCTAAAAGTTAAGGTTTATAAGTTTAAGTTTGTAGATTAACGAATGTTCATAGTTTTTACATATATTTGCTGCAAGTGTGCGTCGGTACATCGATGTGCGCTGTTTACTTAAGTTTATGTTTTATGTACAGCAACTA
Organism: Apotomis capreana; assembly: GCA_947623375.1. NCBI lineage: Eukaryota > Metazoa > Arthropoda > Insecta > Lepidoptera > Tortricidae > Apotomis > Apotomis capreana. The sequence goes on along the minus strand of OX392512.1, from coordinate 25,691,258 downwards.
TTTGTGAGTTCCTGTAATTGGCTCTGTATTTCTATTTAAGTTTCTATGTTTAGTGTATTAGCTGTTGGTTCTCCTAAAATAAATAAATAAAATAAATAAATAAATAAATAAATACATACTTGTTTAAACAGAGACTCGTGTACCTACTAGCCAAATAGTTGGGCAACCCAGTTCTGCTAACAATGGTGCTGCAAAAGCTGATTTAATTTTACAGTGAATGTTGCCTCAATTATTCGGGTATCTTTGGACCCTACCCATGTTGATAGTTTAGTTCTGGTACTAAAGTGTAAATTTGAAAACTGTATACAAATAGTTTTTAGTTAGTTGCACCGCCGACAATTTATCCGCTTAGCCCAATGGTTGACTGGTAGAGAATGTCCTCTGGCAATTAAGTGCAATAAAGATTAAATAAATATTCTTAGCGCAGCCATGCTCAACCTTTTTTCCCCTGGGCCCCATAGCCGCTGTTAGTATACCGCGCCGCAATAATCTGGCTACACTGTATAATATCGATTTGCCTTTCTTTCGGGCCGCATAGAAAAAACTACATCACAGATGAAGTATGGCAGATGTAGCTCGATTAGGGCTTGTGCACAAATCACGTGAGGTTCCATAGGGGGGGGGGGGGGGGGGGGGGGGGGGTCACGAAAATCACGAAATATCACGTTGGGGGAGGGGGGGGGGTATAAGGAGACCTCACGTGTATTTTTCTACAGTGAACGAACTAAGAAAAAGTCGATATTATTTTCTCGGCCTTGTTAAATACCTCAAAATAGCGAGTCTATTTTACGAAATTTTAGCGGGAAAAAATACACGTGAGGTAGTAAGGGGGAGGGGGGGTTAGCAAAGAACCTCACCAAATATCACCAGGGGGGAGGGGGGGTCAAAAAGTAGCCGAAAAAACGTCACGTGATTTGTGCACAAGCCCTTAGGTAGGGTTCCCCGGCACCAGTACTAGCAGCTTATCGTGCAGGTACCACGTGGCGTCGTGCGCGCTGGTGCTGGACTGCGCGGTGCACGTGTGGGACGTGCGGCGGCCGCACGTGCCGCTGGCCACGTTCGCCGAGCACCGCGACGTGGCCACCGCCGTCGCCTGGCTGCCCGCGCTCGACGCCTTCCTCTCCACCAGCAGAGTGAGCTCTTTGGGGACATCACCGTCTCTGCTCACCTTTATATGTCATTTTTTGCCAAGTATAATGTCCTAGATTAGGCTATAGTTATTATTACTGTAAAATAAGTTATTATTCAATAAATATCTTATCTATCTTATATCAAGACATGTGCCAGCACCTTCCGACTTCCAAACGTTATAATAAGTAACATATTATTTCAATCTTATTTTTCTGGACATGCCTATTGGATTTAATACTTTAATTGATGTCTTTAGGATTGTTCGCTGTACCGGCACCGATTCAGTGAAGCGGCGCACCCGGTGCTGTGGGCGAATCCGCAGGGCGTCTGCGTGTCCGCGCTCGGAGAGATCGCGCTAGCTGTCCCCGAGTGTCCGCTGCCGGCGCTCCCCTGCGGGCCGGCGCCGGAGCCCGAGCGACACCTGCCCGGCCTGGGGTGAGTAGTGTTCACGTCTGCGTGTCCGCGCTCAGAGATCGCGCTAGCTGTCCCCGAGTGTCCGCTGCCGGCGCTCCCCTGCGGGCCGGCGCCGGAGCCCGAGCGACACCTGCCCGGCCTGGGGTGAGTAGTGTTCACGTCTGCGTGTCCGCGCTCAGAGATCGCGCTAGCTGTCCCCGAGTGTCCGCTGCCGGCGCTCCCCTGCGGGCCGGCGCCGGAGCCCGAGCGACACCTGCCCGGCCTGGGGTGAGTAGTGTTCACGCCTTTTCCTCTTTTCCGAAAAATACGACTTTTTACAGTTTTTTAAATTCTCATAGACGAAGATATAAGCAAAAATCTGAAGGAAATTACCAAACGGGGAATTGTGCATTTTTCATAATAAAAACTTACTAACAATCCTAGACAACATATCAAAAATTTAAAACTACCGGACCGTTTGTAAGGTCACCCCCGGTACCTACTTTAGTCTCTATTCACCGAACTATGAGGCGCTCGGCGCCTATTTCGCGTGAACGCTTTAAGGGAACCACTCTCGCCAACCCGACTCCCCCAGAAAGCCTAGCGGTCCCTCGATGTCGCCGCCGGCTTCCGGGCGCGGCCCCGGCTCGCTCGTGTCGCCCGAGCTTGTTGCTCACGTGTGCCTGTCCCGCAGCCGCAAGCAGCCGCGCGCGGGCGCGCTGACGGCGGGTGCGCAGGCGCTGCTGGAGCGCGCCTTCCCGTCCGGCGCCGCGTCCGCGCTGCGCCGCGCGCGCGCGCCGCCCGCGCCGCTCGTGGCCTGCGCGCGCGCCTACCGCGTCCGCGGCGCGCCGCCGCACGAGCTGGCGCTGCACAACGCCGCCGTGGCGCGCCGCAGCCAGCGACACATGGTGAGTCGCACGACCTCATCAGAAAATACCTTGTTTAACGACGTCATCGTGACCGCTTTTACGCCGTTAGTGCTTAACGGATTGTTATTGTGTACCGCTTCTGATACTGTAGGTAGCGTGTTAGTGTATGAGTGTAACATGTCCGACACGTTGTGTAGGTGGGGCACGTGTGGGACGTGGTGGCGGCGGTGTACAGCGCGCGCGCGGCGGAGGCGCGGCGCACGCCGGCCCCGCCGCCGCCGGCCGCGCCGCCGCCCCAAGTGGACCCGCCGCCGGCGCTGACGCACTACAGGTGCTAAGGTTTTTCATCTCTCCAGTTCGGAAAGTGTCATTTTCATGAGTAGATAGCCGGGTGGAAAATAGCTTTTCCATCCCTAGGGGGAAAAGTATTTTTTTTAATTGCCACGGAGTCAAAGATAATTGCCATCTAGATGCACGTCGTGACCGACTCAATTAGGTACAATCTAGTCGGCCGTGGCCGTGGCCATTGAAAAAATGTCTCCAAAAGTTAGATATACGAGGGGCGTCTGAAAAGTTCTAAGCCTAAGATAGAAAAAAACAATTTACACAAATGAACTCGTGTTTATTTTTCAATATAGTCTCCTCCTAAATCAATGCATTTTTTACAATTTTTATACAGTGCTTTTAGGCCATTAAAAAAATTATCTTCATTTTGCCCTTCAAAATGCTCCTGTACAGCCGCCTTCATCTCTTCGTCACTTCTAAATCGCTTTCCCCTCAACTCTTTCTTCAAATTATTGAATAGAAAATAATCGCTTGGGGCTAGATCTGGGCTGTAGGGTGGGTGGTCAATTTCGTCAAAACCAACTTCCTTCAGAGCACGCCTCGCAACATTAGCGGTGTGAACGGGTGCGTTGTCTTGCAAAAACAAAATGCCTTTCCTTAGTTTACCCCGCCTTTTCTCAACTATGGCTTGTCGCACCTGTCTTATTAGATTTGCATAATAAGTTCCGTTTATCGTAGAGCCTTTTTCTAAATAATCGATTAAAAGAATGCCATCACAATCCCAAAATACCGTAGCCATTAACTTAAGAGGCCGACTTTTGCACTTTAAATTTCTTCGGCGGCCTTTCACCCTTTTCAATCCACTGCATCGACTCAGACTTACACTCCGGATCATACTGTCTGATCCATGTTTCATCAACAGTTACTATTCGGGAACAAACTTCATCTAAATCATCTTCGCACAATTCTAAAAACGCCCGAGAAGTTTCCACACGACGTACTTTATCGAAGGCCGTTAGCATTTTCGGTACCCAACGAGCACTGACTTTACTCATGTACAAATGTTCATGTAAAATTTCTCCGACTCTTTCTTTACTAATACCTAAGACCTCAGCTATTTGCCAATCCTTAATTCTTCTATCTTCTAATACCAGCTTTTTGACTTTTGCTACGTTTTCTTCGGTCACTACCGATATTGGCCGCCCTGAGCGGGGGTCGTCTTCGATCGATTCCCGTCCGAGTTTAAATAAGCGACTCCACTTTTTGACTGTGGCATAAGAAGGCCCAGAATCACCGTAAATAATAGCCATTTCCTCAAAAATACACTGCGGTGATTTGTCACTTTTTGTAAGGAATTTAATTACAGCATTTTCGTAATATTCGTTGGTAATTCACACATGATGTACTTTTCCGTTGAATATCTCGAAACAGAATAATAAAAACGTGACATGTTATTTTTTAATAATTTGTTTTTAAATGGCCTTTCTAGTGGCCAGTATCATAAACGCATATATAACCTCGAAATACCTTAGGCTTAGAACTTTTCAGACGCCCCTCGTATGCAAGCTTCATTTATTTACATCTAATTATTAAATATAAATATGCATTATATTCATAATAAATACATATAATTCTGTCCCTGATTTATTGACAGAATCGTACATTTAGATAAAAAACAAAATAGAAAGCATTGGATTTGTTTTTTTTTTTTTAAATATTTTAATATTTTTTTGTATTAAAAAGAATAATAATGAAAGTTTGCAATAGAACAAGCGGAAACACGTCTTTTATTAATTATTGGTTAAAAATGACATGGACATTAATTTAACACACTCATGACATGTGCGTGTAGCATTTTATTTTCCTCGCAGTCGAAATGCAAAGTAGAGTGTTTAACTCGGGTGAATTACCCATTTCACCCTCGAACTATTGGCGCTCTCACAGAATATCTCGGGTGCAATGGGTCACTTTCTACCCTTGGTTAACAATCTACTATCACTAGCCGAATGGTACGTGGGTACTACCGACTCGGTAGTATTTTTTTCATCACACTTTCTCGTAAACAAGGGTTTACATTTTATACTCTCGCGGTTTGAACACATAATTAAAACTTATTGAACCGGGTCTATCGCGATATTTTGATTTACCTTCATTGCCTGACGTTGCAACACGGTTTCACGTGCCACGGCACTACTGCGGCGCTACTACTGAAACAGCGAGTTGTTACTGGAGATGTCGGCCAAATGTATCACTACCCGACGATATGTGTAATAAAACGGATGGGTAGGAAGATAAAAGTTCGACTACCCCCCATTTGTTAACGGTGATAATAAACATTAACAAATGGGGGGTAGTCGTACGTGACTCTGGTGGTAAAGGAATTCCAAACTCGTGTCATTAAAGCCCTCGCCTTCGGCTTCGGGCTTCTAATAGACACTCGTTTGTAATTCCTGGTTTACCACCCTTGTTACATAATGTACCTACCATAAATTTATTTGTTTCGTACGACTTAACCAAACTTGTGTGTCCACTACATATATGTTATCCGACATAATCTTGACGTCGTTTTAGTGCGGTGGAAGAAGAACCTATGGAAGAAGTGGAAGAGTGGGCAGATAACCAGTTCCACAACAGCGGCGTGCTAGGTCTACCGACGCACAGCATTTACGTACCACCATCGCGCCTCGCGCGCCGCGACGATGGTAAGTTAAGCTGTTCGATGCATCGTTGACCACAATTTTCCCCAATATCTCTCTAACGGTATGTCAGCGATACGGCGATCAGTAAAGGATTACTCCATCGTTGACACCGGCGTCAATAAGAAAGCTGTCAGCCTGTCACATTAGCTGAAAAATTGCAGGGGCGTATACCAGTCCAAACACGAGCCATTTGTATTCGAATGGTCCCTTCGTCGTGTCGATCATTGTTTAAGAAAAGCATGATGTTTTTTTACAATCATTATTTTCAAAGCGAATAAAGGTTTGCTGACTGAATTATGTAGCTTAACTGGTACATATCATGTTTTCGCTAATCGATAATTTAAGCCGACTGTAGATGACTGATGCAATGTTATCTATCGGTAACTGGGAGCTGCCCGCAAGTTCGTCCGCTTGGAAGAAACAGTCATAACCCTTTTTTTTGTTTCTCCCTAGTCGGGTAAAAAGTATCCTAAATAATCATCTGCGGATGCTCAGCTGCCCGCATACCAAATAGTCATGTTAAACCGCTGTTCAGAAACGGCGGGCTGGGTGTCAGCGGCCTCTGCGCACTACGTGGACGTGGAGGCGGCCAACTGGTCGCTGCCGGAGGAGGCCTTCCCGCTGCGCAGCGCGCCGCCCGCGCCGCTCGCCGCGCGCGCGCACACGCCGCCCGCGCACGACGACCATCTGCCAGGTACGCGGGTAGCACAAATGAACCCCGATTCTGCGTGGTCGTGTCTGCTAGGGCAGAGGGGTAGGCCTCTCGAGTGTATTTAAAAAAATGGAGGCGCTGAGGCAACCACTGCCCGCTGTAAGAAAGGACGCGAGCCATCGATTTCAATATAGAATCAGAATTCAGAGCCGGGATAATATAAGAAAACTATTGCAGGCAACATGGCGACAGGCGGGGCGTCGCCAGGCGGCAGCGCGTCCACCGGCTCGGGCCCCGCGCCCGACCCCGCGCACGTCTACAGCCACCAGTCGTCCGTCGGCACGGTGAGCTATTGCAGGCTACAGGCGGGGCGTCGCCAGGCGGCAGCGCGTCCACCGGCTCGGGCCCCGCGCCCGACCCCGCGCACGTCTACAGCCACCAGTCGTCCGTCGGCACGGTGAGCTATTGCAGGCTACAGGCGGGGCGTCGCCAGGCGGCAGCGCGTCCACCGGCTCGGGCCCCGCGCCCGACCCCGCGCACGTCTACAGCCACCAGTCGTCCGTCGGCACGGTGAGCTATTGCAGGCTACAGGCGGGGCGTCGCCAGGCGGCAGCGCGTCCACCGGCTCGGGCCCCGCGCCCGACCCCGCGCACGTCTACAGCCACCAGTCGTCCGTCGGCACGGTGAGCTATTGCAGGCTACAGGCGGGGCGTCGCCAGGCGGCAGCGCGTCCACCGGCTCGGGCCCCGCGCCCGACCCCGCGCACGTCTACAGCCACCAGTCGTCCGTCGGCACGGTGAGCTATTGCAGGCTACAGGCGGGGCGTCGCCAGGCGGCAGCGCGTCCACCGGCTCGGGCCCCGCGCCCGACCCCGCGCACGTCTACAGCCACCAGTCGTCCGTCGGCACGGTGAGCTATTGCAGGCTACAGGCGGGGCGTCGCCAGGCGGCAGCGCGTCCACCGGCTCGGGCCCCGCGCCCGACCCCGCGCACGTCTACAGCCACCAGTCGTCCGTCGGCACGGTGAGCTATTGCAGGCTACAGGCGGGGCGTCGCCAGGCGGCAGCGCGTCCACCGGCTCGGGCCCCGCGCCCGACCCCGCGCACGTCTACAGCCACCAGTCGTCCGTCGGCACGGTGAGCTATTGCAGGCTACAGGCGGGGCGTCGCCAGGCGGCAGCGCGTCCACCGGCTCGGGCCCCGCGCCCGACCCCGCGCACGTCTACAGCCACCAGTCGTCCGTCGGCACGGTGAGCTATTGCAGGCTACAGGCGGGGCGTCGCCAGGCGGCAGCGCGTCCACCGGCTCGGGCCCCGCGCCCGACCCCGCGCACGTCTACAGCCACCAGTCGTCCGTCGGCACGGTGAGCTATTGCAGGCTACAGGCGGGGCGTCGCCAGGCGGCAGCGCGTCCACCGGCTCGGGCCCCGCGCCCGACCCCGCGCACGTCTACAGCCACCAGTCGTCCGTCGGCACGGTGAGCTATTGCAGGCTACAGGCGGGGCGTCGCCAGGCGGCAGCGCGTCCACCGGCTCGGGCCCCGCGCCCGACCCCGCGCACGTCTACAGCCACCAGTCGTCCGTCGGCACGGTGAGCTATTGCAGGCTACAGGCGGGGCGTCGCCAGGCGGCAGCGCGTCCACCGGCTCGGGCCCCGCGCCCGACCCCGCGCACGTCTACAGCCACCAGTCGTCCGTCGGCACGGTGAGCTATTGCAGGCTACAGGCGGGGCGTCGCCAGGCGGCAGCGCGTCCACCGGCTCGGGCCCCGCGCCCGACCCCGCGCACGTCTACAGCCACCAGTCGTCCGTCGGCACGGTGAGCTATTGCAGGCTACAGGCGGGGCGTCGCCAGGCGGCAGCGCGTCCACCGGCTCGGGCCCCGCGCCCGACCCCGCGCACGTCTACAGCCACCAGTCGTCCGTCGGCACGGTGAGCTATTGCAGGCTACAGGCGGGGCGTCGCCAGGCGGCAGCGCGTCCACCGGCTCGGGCCCCGCGCCCGACCCCGCGCACGTCTACAGCCACCAGTCGTCCGTCGGCACGGTGAGCTATTGCAGGCTACAGGCGGGGCGTCGCCAGGCGGCAGCGCGTCCACCGGCTCGGGCCCCGCGCCCGACCCCGCGCACGTCTACAGCCACCAGTCGTCCGTCGGCACGGTGAGCTATTGCAGGCTACAGGCGGGGCGTCGCCAGGCGGCAGCGCGTCCACCGGCTCGGGCCCCGCGCCCGACCCCGCGCACGTCTACAGCCACCAGTCGTCCGTCGGCACGGTGAGCTATTGCAGGCTACAGGCGGGGCGTCGCCAGGCGGCAGCGCGTCCACCGGCTCGGGCCCCGCGCCCGACCCCGCGCACGTCTACAGCCACCAGTCGTCCGTCGGCACGGTGAGCTATTGCAGGCTACAGGCGGGGCGTCGCCAGGCGGCAGCGCGTCCACCGGCTCGGGCCCCGCGCCCGACCCCGCGCACGTCTACAGCCACCAGTCGTCCGTCGGCACGGTGAGCTATTGCAGGCTACAGGCGGGGCGTCGCCAGGCGGCAGCGCGTCCACCGGCTCGGGCCCCGCGCCCGACCCCGCGCACGTCTACAGCCACCAGTCGTCCGTCGGCACGGTGAGCTATTGCAGGCTACAGGCGGGGCGTCGCCAGGCGGCAGCGCGTCCACCGGCTCGGGCCCCGCGCCCGACCCCGCGCACGTCTACAGCCACCAGTCGTCCGTCGGCACGGTGAGCTATTGCAGGCTACAGGCGGGGCGTCGCCAGGCGGCAGCGCGTCCACCGGCTCGGGCCCCGCGCCCGACCCCGCGCACGTCTACAGCCACCAGTCGTCCGTCGGCACGGTGAGCTATTGCAGGCTACAGGCGGGGCGTCGCCAGGCGGCAGCGCGTCCACCGGCTCGGGCCCCGCGCCCGACCCCGCGCACGTCTACAGCCACCAGTCGTCCGTCGGCGCGGTGAGCTATTGCAGGCTACAGGCGGGGCGTCGCCAGAGTGCTTAGTCAATGTAATAGTACATTACTGCAGACGCCGGGAAATAAGGGCTTGCCGGCTGAGTAGGTTCGCGGCTAAAGCATGTATAGTGCTTTTCTCAAACATATGCAATAAAATAAAAAAATACACCACTAAAAAAACATAATTCAGCTGTTCAGCCAGTTCATGAACACAGACGCCATGTTTTAAAAAAAGTATTTTTAATTTTCTTTCCAATCCCTCTATATTTTTTTTCTTTAATAAGTCGTCCACGTGTGTACGTGTAGTGTTCGAATATTAGGGCCATTATACAAAACCTGATAATAAGAATCTTAATTTCTATATCAAATAAAATAAATGCAGAGGATTTTTAATATTGTCTATGGTCTCTGGTGACTTACGTATAGACAGTATTTTAAATTTATTCATCAACATATTGAATCATACAGATTTGTATTCTTAGTATTAGTTCGTGTGTACTAGGCATTAACGCGGATATTGTTGGTCCGATGGCTGAATGGGTAGCTACTAGAAAAAAAAATCAGCTGTTCATAAACACAGACGCCATGTTTACATTAAAATTAAAAACAAATTACTTCCCGGCCTAGGCCTTAAATTTTATATGAAATTCCTTTACAGTTCTCTCGAATTGTTCCGCCCGAAACTTGACACTTCGAAGCCTGTTTTAACGCACGTTATGACGATATTTCATTGCATGTTTGAGAAAAGTTACTTGACCACTGAGCCTATCGTAGTCGTCTGTTCGATGAGTATTCCGGAAGACCCGAAGCAAGCCAATTCTGGTCCGATTTCTTTGCACCTGACTGTAGATCACGTTCTTCGCTTTCGGCAGGTCTCGTGCACATTCAAATTGTCTCGGGTGTATGCTTATGACATTTTCCGTGTAGACACAAATTAATGAATCCTCGCGAATTCCTTAAGGTTCTACTTCGTTCAATATACTCATATACCCATAATCTGCTAGAGGTTCCTACGTGCCTAGAATGGCATCTGATTAGTTTCAATCTTTAAGGGTTTGGACTCAAAATCGTGTCGGTTATATACTACAATTTTTGAATGCGTTCACACTGCCACCAGCTGGAAGAAGGCTCCCACTCGGGCTCGGGCTCCGAAGGCGAGCTGTCAGTGCGCGCGGAACCCCGAGTGTCGCAGCTGGACGCCGCCCCACTGCTGGGGGCGGCGCTCAGGGCCCACGCCGCGCTCGGAGACGTGCAGACCGCCGCCGCCGTCTGCCTCGCGCTGCAGGACCACAGGTGAGCACGTCTCATCATAGGGCAGCTGGGAGAGGGCTCTAATTCAGGCCTGGGCTCCGAATTTGAGCTTTCAGTACGCACGTAGGGCCGTATCATGACAAGACTAGACATTCGACTGCGTGCTTCGTGCTGCTCTCAAGTTCCATACCACTTTTAGTACCGTACTGACCGCCGCCACCGTCAGTCTCGCTCTACGGGATCACAAGCGATTATGTTTCATTACAAACTTAACGAAATTACACCACGATTAATTCCTTTCACTTTGACATACCAATCTCGTTCTATGTGACCACAGGCAGTTGCCGTCTACCAGAGAGCCATCTAAATTTAGGAAAGACATGATACGATTTTGAGTAGCGTCGAAGTCTCACACCGTCGACACGATCATAGATTCGACTCCATCATTTGTTTGTCAATTAATATGAGCTAAATGTTTAAATCATTTGTAGATCCGACCTGTTCCCATACATCGACGAGGCTCTACAGGAGCAGTGGCTGCTCGGCTACATCGAGCTGCTACAACGACACAAGCTGTGGAACGTCGCCACCGAGGTGAGTGGGAGCTGCAAGACCGAATTTATATTTAATCTTAATAGTATCGATCACTGTTCCACTTCGTTAACCAGACTCTACTCGTGTGATATAACATTAGACGTGTTCCCGTCCAGGTGATCCGCTGCGCGTGGCTAGGATCAGTACGCGCGCTGTCCCAACAGTCGACCGGCATCGCGGCGTGCTGCGGGCGCTGCGCGCGGCGCACGCGGCCGCACCAGCCCTGCGACCGCTGCCACGCGCGCGGCAAGGCCCGCGCCGCGCCGGACCTGTGCGCCGTGTGCCACCAGGTCAGTCCCAACAGTCGACCGGCATCGCGGCGTGCTGCGGGCGCTGCGCGCGGCGCACGCGGCCGCACCAGCCCTGCGACCGCTGCCACGCGCGCGGCAAGGCCCGCGCCGCGCCGGACCTGTGCGCCGTGTGCCACCAGGTCAGTCCCAACAGTCGACCGGCATCGCGGCGTGCTGCGGGCGCTGCGCGCGGCGCACGCGGCCGCACCAGCCCTGCGACCGCTGCCACGCGCGCGGCAAGGCCCGCGCCGCGCCGGACCTGTGCGCCGTGTGCCACCAGGTCAGTCCCAACAGTCGACCGGCATCGCGGCGTGCTGCGGGCGCTGCGCGCGGCGCACGCGGCCGCACCAGCCCTGCGACCGCTGCCACGCGCGCGGCAAGGCCCGCGCCGCGCCGGACCTGTGCGCCGTGTGCCACCAGGTCAGTCCCAACAGTCGACCGGCATCGCGGCGTGCTGCGGGCGCTGCGCGCGGCGCACGCGGCCGCACCAGCCCTGCGACCGCTGCCACGCGCGCGGCAAGGCCCGCGCCGCGCCGGACCTGTGCGCCGTGTGCCACCAGGTCAGTCCCAACAGTCGACCGGCATCGCGGCGTGCTGCGGGCGCTGCGCGCGGCGCACGCGGCCGCACCAGCCCTGCGACCGCTGCCACGCGCGCGGCAAGGCCCGCGCCGCGCCGGACCTGTGCGCCGTGTGCCACCAGGTCAGTCCCAACAGTCGACCGGCATCGCGGCGTGCTGCGGGCGCTGCGCGCGGCGCACGCGGCCGCACCAGCCCTGCGACCGCTGCCACGCGCGCGGCAAGGCCCGCGCCGCGCCGGACCTGTGCGCCGTGTGCCACCAGGTCAGTCCCAACAGTCGACAGCGTTGCTCAATACCAACTGCATATAAACTAAAAGACCAGTTACTGAAAAAGGTATCGCGGTGGCTTTGAAAGACCTAGGAGTCACACGACAGTAAGCTTCTGTTTGATACCCACATCAATAACATTGTTGCTAGCGCCACCAAATCATTAGGATTAATCATGCGTAACACTTAATTTTACTCAAGAAAAAACTATCAAAATTCCATCAGAATCCATGTAATACTTATAGAGACCGAATAGAACGCGCCAGAAAAGATTCGTCAAATACCTCTGTTATAAATTAAAAACTCCTTACACGATGTATGTAAATATGTGTAAGAAAGATCATCTCATTCCGTTGCACACTCGAAGAGAAATCGCGGACATAACTTATATTTTAAATGTTATAAACAACAATGCAAAAGCTAATCTCTATAGCATCAGTACCTATAGATTATGTAGAAGAATATGTATATTTTGGCCATCTCATATCTTTTCAATCCTATACAGAAAAAGAAATAGAGCGAAGAATTGCTTTCTGTTGCGTGCTGGTAAAAGTCTTAATAAAGTAGTGAAAGAGCTGGATATCGTCATTTTCAACAATAATATCTCGGCTGTAAGGCGTAAGATGACGAACGAATTCTTTAAGTGAGCGTGCTTTAACCGAATCAGCTGTCTGGTGCATTGATTAAATTAGTTCTATTACACTTAGTATGTAATCACAGGTAGTTACGATGTTGTGCATTGTGCGAGAACTTTATTTTTGTATATAATGTCACTACCGGTTGGAACCTGTAATTGGCTTTCCATTAACTATTTCTAAGAGCAATGTATTGTGTGTAGCTGTTGGTTCTCCTAATAAATAAATTGCTGGTGCGTATATTAGTCCAAACACGAGCCATTTGTATTAGAATGGCCCCTTCGTCGTCATCCGTATGATTTTTTATATTTACTATCATACCGGCTTAACATCCCGTCATCGTTAGGTGGTGCGCGGGCTGTACGCGTGGTGCCAGGGCTGCGCGCACGGCGGCCACCTGGCGCACATGCGGCGCTGGATGGACACGCACCGCCTGTGCCCCGCCGGCTGCGGACACCAGTGCCAGCTGGGCTGAGCACGAGACTGACGTGTGGGTAGGGGCCGGACATCGCTTCATCAGGGGCGTGGACAAGCTTCGGATTTTAAAGTATTTGACAACTTCTCTCGTTTTAAAGGAAGCTCTTTGTCGCTCAGGACGATATTTGACGTCGACTGCATTGTCTCAAGGTGCTTAATATAGGTATCTTTGTATAGAATAGCGAATATTTGCTATGCCAACTCAGATTTGGTTTGGCACACTGAAAATCATGTTCACTGATAACGGATCCACTTTTGTTGGTGCCTTCAAGGCACCATTCGCTAAAGCCAACTCAGATTTGATTTGGCACACTGATAACGGAACCACTTTCGTTTGTGCCTTCAAGGCACCATTCGCTAAAGCCACCTCAGGTTTGATTTGGCACACTGAAAATCATGTGCACTGATAACGGAACCATTTTAGTTGGTGCCTTTAAGGCACCTTTCATCCCTCTCTCACTTAAATAGTTGTAAAAATAAAGAAACATTTATATCATATAAACTTTCGTTAAAACACTGGTGTGATATCAAAACCACTTACCCAGCTTTCTTCAGAAATATTTACTGATCTTATGATAGTCCCGTTCACTGGGCTAGTCAAACCCTAGTCTTATTTACTAAAATTTGAGGCAATAATAAGAAATATACAAAATTCTGATTAGCGCCTCTTTTAATTAATATTCTGAAGATCAGAAAAATGTTTACGTTGATATTCATATTGGTAGATAATATTATTGAAATGTAAATACAAAATCAACCCGCTGTTGTAGATATATTATATGTATATAATTAAGAGCAAAACTATTAATATATGTTTTATAAACCATGTCAATTATTTGTACATATTATTTTAAATTATAAATAAATGTTACGACAGTCTTTGTTAAAATGTTTTATTATAATATTTACATCCCTTATTGTATCCATCTTCATCTTGCCGATATATAACTGAAATTAAAATTAATATTTACAAAATAATACACATTCTCCTAACAAAATCTTTTCCTTACAAATAGCGAAAACAGTTCGATCTAAATACACTGTAGGTACGGTACAAATCCCTACATTGATCCGGTTTATCATGAAAATCACTTTTTAGCTAGTGAGTATTGCAGGGAAGAAACAAGTTGCTGCATGTCGACAACAAACTGCATGATTGTATTTCCGTGGCATGTTCCACGATACATATTTTACGCTTTAATAATATTCTGGCAGGATTAAAAAAAAACATCTATATTTCACTATTACAGAATTGTCTTCGAAGATTCGCATATTTCAGTAAACGATTCGCGTGGCGAACTTTGCGTTAACAGATGACGCAGCATTGCTTGTGGCAGGCGCAATTCTTTCGGGTCTTGGTCTCGTGCGGCGGCGCCGCCAGGCCGGCCTTCTGCCGCGACAGGTCTCGGATCAGGGACAGGAAAACCTGGGCAACGGGGCTAGAGTTATAGGCGGTGTGATAAATTTAAAATAATGATCAATGAGTACGTAATCGTTTAGAAAAAGCCTGTCGTCGGAAGTTGATATTGATTTTGATGATACGTCTACTGTGAAGGAGCTTATGAAGTTGTTGACATGTAAGACAGTTGACAGAAAAGCACCGAACACGAAGTTATGGAAATCTAACGGAGAGGCCTTTGCCAAGGAGCAGTACACCAAAATTCAGGAGCTTTTTTGATACTACCCACTAGCCTTTACTTAACTCCGTCGTCAGGACTTTTGTCCACCACAATTCTAAAAAAAAAACCATTGGATTTTCACTCTAATATTTTACCGACATGACACTAAGTTTATAGAATAATAAATAAATATTTGCTTACACATTTAACACGAAGCTCCCAAGTCCTCTTGCGTCAGTCACAACACCGGCACACAACACAAACACATAAAACAACCATCGGAACACAAGCACACTCTAAAACTTACAAATGTAACCTATTGACCGCCAAGCGGTCTAGCAATTTACCGTGCCACTGACGCCAGAGTAAAAAAAAAAAGATGTGCCCCAAAATCAACAGGGATTGAAAAACACCTTGTAGCGGTTAGAATTACAAAGTTTTTGATCATTGAAATTTGGACGGCTGTGGCCGACGTGGCGTCAGGGGCACGATTTTTTGTTGACGGCCACAGCCGACTGTGGCGGTCAAAAGGTTAATGCGTCACTATAGAGCAGTACACTTTTCGACTAAGTGGTTCTTTTGACACTGCCCATTGTAAAATGCGTCTTAAATTATGTGCACTTTGGATAGGTTAGTTTCAGCTAGTTTCATTTGAGAAATTCTCTCCTGGTTAAATTACCCCATGAAAATACCCCTACAGGGAAAAATAAAGTACACCAGGTATTGCAAATCTGTATATTTCTGCTGTCTTTTCATCCATTACATCGTGTGTGCCGTACATTAGGTATAACAACTTAGCCTACCTACGCTAGCTAGAGCTATAGGAAACTGCACGACAGTACAAAACGCCGACCACGCTCACATACACTAAGCCTGCTGCAATCCAACACTTAAATAATGTATCAATATCAAGAAGTTTACATTCTATTCTTCACTTTTCGATCCTAAATAAAGCTAACTTGTTTATAAACAACATGAACGTCCTTAGATGTATCTAAGTACTATCGGATTGATAGGTGTTAAATATTATTTGTATGATCTAGAAAATAAGATTTGCAACGAAATAAAACGAACGGCCAAATCATATTTCCTAGATTTTATCCACACATGACCAACTTGACAACTTTATTTATAGAAAAAAATAGAATGTAAGCAAAATAAACATAGCAGACGTCACAATATCGACTAAGTATTGGCAGTAGCAGCGATCGCTGGGCGAGTCGTGGCCTCTATACTCGCGATGCCATCGGGAAACGAGCTATGTTGTCTAAGAAAGGCAAGCAGTTAGTTACATAAAGTAACTCCAGTTGCACAAATGTCATTCTTTTATCACGAGAAATGTAAGCCAGTGTCCACACACCAGCTCTAAAATACACACATGACCATTTGTATAACGATATGGTGTTTTCGTTAACGAAAATCCTTTCTTTCTCCCACATAGCTCCTGTCCCTCCGACGCTCATTATTGCTATAAATGCCTCCTGGCATCGAGTAGACGATCTTAAAGATAAACAGTAATGGCATTACATTATTCTTACTCCCTCCGCCCTCAAACACCCGATCTAATCCGAATACTCAAATACAGATTAAACTTAACTTTGTCACTAGGCAAATAAGTTACTAGATAAGGGCAAAACTTTTAGGTCTAGTGTGGATTGGTTAAACGCTAACAGTATTATGAAGAAGGCGCGTTCGGATAGAATAGGTTTAACTTCGGGTCTTTAGAGAGCTAAAAGACAGCCATTGGGTTAGGTCATGTCTAAATATGAAATTGAGTATATCAATTATTATTCGACAACTCCATGTTTTGGGTAATCAGGTATTTTGAGGCGGAGGGTTCTTACTCCGTAGCATCAACGGTTCGTTGATCGATTGCAAACACCCCAAGCAGGCGATCATACATACAAATTCATACACTAGCAATATTCTAACATTCATTTTGTAATAAAATAACGTGACATTGACGCAATTCCAGTCGGATTATGGGCTATAGTTCATTCAGCCGTTGTATAAATGTGCAGAAACTATGCTAAGTGAGGCTAAGAACTCCTTCCTTTAAACTGATATAAGTTATGATTATAAATAATGTCACCAGTAACAGTCTTGTAAAGTCCCATCTAATTAAACTGAAATTGAAGCTGGCTCAGCCTTAGCTTGTGCACCTTTACTTACAACAATCTGAATGAAGTATGCGATATAAATTTAATTATTAATTCGAATTCTCATATTTAATATCGTGTTTCACTTAGCTATATATCTAAGTCCATTTACACTGTATTTGGCAGGGGACTGTAAGAATCGTTTCTTATTATAAGTGTGGGATATTTCAGGCAAAGGCTAGACACGCAATGTTGCCAGGATCAACATGTTTTCAAGTATTTTATAGTGGCGTCTGTTAACAACCGACAACTCTTAACTAACACTGAAACAAAAAGACCTTTGTATCTCTCAAGACCTACATTTGCGATTGGTAAACTGCTCGTCTCATTTGGTCCAATTAGCTAAATTCGTTGTTTTTTATCTGGCAACTCAGTGGATCCGCCTTAGCCATCAGTAATAGTTGTGAAGCTCTATTCTAACGATTAAATAATCTATAACTCCGTGAGCATTGCACGCACACACGCCTCGACTGACACTGCCCTGATTTAACTTCTTAACTATATGCATGCATATGGTTATTAACTTTATCTACGCACATATCATTAGTGCTCTAAAATGCGTTCAGAAACCGTAGGAAATGACCAGCATTACTACAACGAATTTTACTATGAGAACTTTCTTATCTGTGGCGTACTGTAATGTTATAACAGTATCAATTTTTGTAAGGTTATGAGTTTAAATTTGGAACAGCTGTCAAAACTAAAGTAGGTCTCTATTATAGTATCCATTGATATTAATATCGTTATCGATACGAAACGTCAATTCAGTATGTTTTTTTATAAAAACCGCACGACATTTTGATCTCGAGTGACATGAGAATATGGATACATTCGTTTGTATATGATTTAGAAAAAAAAAACATTCGTCTTGACGGAGGTTCGAATTGCCGCCATTATTTTTGTCATTTTCTTTGCTGTTACGAAAATATAATTGTGATAAGTTTATTGTAATTCACATTTTAGTTGAAAATATTGTTTCAATGTAAATGTAAATTACAACTATTACAATAAATAATCTGTTTATGTATTTGTTCAGATTTATTTCTTACTGCATCAGTATATGTCTATGGATATTTTGCAGGTAGCACTAGTGGTGCCGGTCATTTCCTTATGGCTTCTGAACCCATCTTAGAGTACTTATGATATGTGTGTAGATAAAGTAGTGTATACAACTGTACATAATTAGGCCTTAAAACACTCGTGTGATCCTATTATGAAACTCGCTGACGCTCGTTTCATAAAACCACACTCGTGTTTTAATGCCTCTCATTATGTATCAGTTGCATAAACTACTATTTAAGTTTTGTGTCGTTAATAATGTGCGGAACAGTACTTGAACATGAATGTACGCAGTGATCACCGCCCGCAGCTCCGGGTCGTGTCACATCGCACTCGCGCGCAGTCGAGGCTTCATTCAGACTCCACAATACATTTAGCACTTATTACATACAAAATAAATACAAAAAATTACATTACACTGTCTGTGTACGAGTGATACAAGGTACTATTGCAAGGCGATATCGTACATTTTATTACTACGATATTTGTGAGTTTATTGTCTGAATAATCAGCCCTGAACTTTTTGAAGCAATAGTCCGATTAAAGACTTAGTAGTTACCACCCTTACAATAATTCTCTCTTTTTTTTTAGGATGCAAATCTGAGTATTCATTATTTAAAATCTGTATACTCAAGTCATTATTCGGGTAGAGTGAATTATTGTTGAGATGGGCATATGTAGCCATACATTTCATAAGAATGTCGGTCAATTGAATGCATTCTGATAGTGGAGATGAGCATTAAAGTCCATGTCGATAATCATTTAAACATTATATAATTTAAGTAAATCTAATCACGTTTACAGAAACTCCAATATAAAGCCAGCACCAGAACGGGCGAAAAACGAGCAACGTCCTTACACTATCCCGAGCGAACAGGGCCCGGGCCGCGGCGTTTGAGACCAAATAATATCAATAGTGGAGAACCCTTTACAATATACCTTACATAAACCAGCTCGGGGCCAGGAAGTACACTTTTCCAGCTTTCGCAGAATATATACCCATTTAAAACAGAATATCTAAGATTTAGTGTAACATTTTGTTTCCATTTCGATAATTGCACATTACCAACATAAGTACAAATTGTCCTTTTTGAGGAAATATCCCTTTTGGAAAAGTGCCTCTTCACGTTCACTGAAATGCTAGACGTGCTCCTTTTTAAAAAGTTATCTTCATGGTCCCGAGCCCAAAAACCAGTAACGGCGGGAAGAACCGGATGTCTAACGAATCACATTTCAGCCAAACTTTCTCAAGTCAAAGAAAACTGGGATCTGCCAGCACAAAAGCCTAATTCATCGAAATCCAAATCCCGCGTGGCCATCCACACAAAACAACCCGAAGGGTTTTAGGGTAGTATTACCAATCTAGTAGCTTTTGGAGTGCCAGTCCATTCAAGTCCTTCTACGACTTGTGTAAATTTGGCGAAACTGTGAGGCTAGCATTATACAAAACTATGTGAATGCAAAAGTACAAATAGGTGCGTTCACAGCTGTTTGCTCCCCGAGAAGGTTACGTCAGTCGAAAGCTCAGTGGCCGTTCCTAGCGATTCCGTGACAATATTAACCCTTAATTACCTTTTAACCTAATGCGAAAAGTGGCAACGATTATTCTTTAAAAATATCACTTAGCAGTTATAAAACGAACTTATTCTATTTTAAACATTATCAAAAAGTCAACATAAACCTCATGGTTGTCGAAATATTTGCATTGTTACTTTAGGTCAAAAATATTAGGTACATCAACTATCGGGCACCTCCTTTGTTGACTTGAGCTCCACGCTCGCGCCAGAATACCGCTCTCATGGCTTACAGATAACACAATTACGAAATTACAAAAATGAGGCTCTTTGTATACATAGATAGGATTTTTTTTCGAGTTTGTCCTTAACACAGTTCGTTTTTAAGCTTTATTTCGACGCCATTTTAATCTAGTTATTATTTTGTATACTGGATTTCACCGAATTAAGTAAATATTCTATGAAATCTATTATTTAATCAATGTTATATTTTGGAACGAGCGAAGCTTAATGACTGACAGTGCACACATACGAATCGCCGTAACAGTAAGTATCTGAAAAGTTCAGTTCAGGGTTAACATACAGCATCACCAGAGAAGTAGACCGAGCCGTCGACTCCGACAGAGGGCGCCTGCAGCCTACAATATGGCGCACTTGATTTTCCTGCGTTTCTTCTTCTGCTCGTCGCCCGTCGCGCGCGTGTCGTCCGACTTGCGCGACCGGATCTCGCGCATCAGGTCGAAGAACACCTGCGGGAGACACGCGTTACCGACACCGACACCGACGACACGACACAACAAATAAACCGAGACAGACGCACCAACAAGCCAACATGTATGAATAGTAACCGCGCAACTTGTGTCATAATGGATTACATCAAAGTAGTGTAATCCTTACAATCTTTCAATCCCTTATGAGAACGAGACAAGCATGCCGTCCTTCATTTACTCATAGAGTTTCAAAGTGACGGCATGCTGGTCTCGCCCTGTCTCGGCGAGTGTGTACGACCCGCATTACAAATCTTACAATCCCTTAAAAATAATGTATGTATCTCTCCAAAGATATTAATTGATGCGTTCAGAACACGCACTTTTGTAAATAATCTCAATGTTGAATTTACAATACAACATTATATAGTAGAATTTAAAATACTATCTAGAACGAGCTCGTATTTTCTAAATTACGTTTTGGCATATTTGTGACATCTATCTTGATTTATTCCCTGTGCACAATATGTGAAAACATTGTATTTCACCCTTTGACTACCGCGCATGTCCAATTTAAATATCTAAAATGTAAAAAAATATTATTTACATTATAATGCAACTATAATTTAAACGCTAAGGTACAATTGAGTGACATCAAAGAGAAACAACAATAACATTTTGAATACAAAGTTTATCGTTTACGTATCAAAATCACGACTTTGATATATATACGACATTGTCTCAGAATATGTTTGTTTAGGTTTTATATTATTTGGATACGGGTCGTTTCTTTATAGAAATACTTGGAAATAAATAAATAAATTTACTGAGTCAAAATTTGACAACGGTAACTGGAAAGTTGCCGAAACGTTAAGAACATATTAAACAAACCTTGTAAGGCAAAAATACTGTACGAAATAATCTATTCCATTATTAGTTTACGAATAAACAAACATATTCTTAATTGATTAATATAAATATGAAAGCGCACCCCGCCCGCACCAACACCGTTAGTCACCAGCTGGCAGCAACCACCCCGTACACCTACCATGAGTTAACAGTGACCGCACTCTCTAGCGACTGCGTGAACGATTCGTATGGAGAACAGTAGTTCTACAAAGTCACCGCGAAGGGCGCTTTACTGTCGCTAGCGAATGCGGTCACGTCAACTCATGGTAAGGGGGTCTCATTGTGTGATGAAATCAAAATGATACCAATGTTTTGTGGAGTCAGTGTAGAGGTAATTGAATGAAGTGTAACGTTTACTTTTAATGCGATTTATAAACTCGCTTGCTACATAGGATCTCTATCCTAGCTAAATAATGGCTGGCTAGCTAAATAATGTTGACAGATATTTCCTTGTGGTATTACCAAATTGTGTATGATTTAAACAATTTAGTAGGTAGGTCCTCTATAAATAATCTTGATACTTTATAAACTAGTTCTAACAATCCGATCAAGTTGATTTGGCATAGTACTTATGTAATTTTTTCAGTGATGGATTAATATGGTATTACCGAGCTAGGTCTTATTTAAACTACATTTAATTTTTCGCCTTGTATATGGTTAGAAAGTGTAAACAGGTATGTGTTTGTCGTTGACTGTTCTGTAAGTGGAAATGATGTGAGCTGACAATGCGGCACATCGCATATATTTACTTATTTCTTTAGGTAACTTACGTGTGCACAGAAAATCAAAAATATGTTCTAGTATCAAAAGTATAATTGTTACTACACAAAGTGTGACCAGCCGCAGACTTTTAAAATTTCCCGCCTAAACTTTGAGTAATATTCCATTAGCCAGACTATAGCAGACTTATCTTTACAGGATTTCCGTTTTATTTGTAACTAGCTTTTGCCCGCGGCTTCGCAAAAAATACGTTCACTTGGCAAAACTTGGCATTTGGCATTGGCTTGGCATAACTCAAGCCCCCCATATTTTTTGTTTACTGTATCTTTGGAATATTTGAATGCTTTCACGGACATGATTCCTTGTTCATTTTAGATTCAATTTCTACTTTCTTGTTTTGTTTTCTCAATGCGAGGCCTCCGACATTTTTGTGCACTGTCTCAATTGGTTACTTAAATAAAGTCATGTTCTCTTCTTTCCGTTGTGGTATATTGTCTTGCTTACTGCCCCGCTTTTTTTAGTCATCATCTCCTTAGAATACTTAATCGTTTGTTCAGAATTGCTTTTCTGTTACCGTTTTTAGGTTTATGTATTCTCAATGTGAGCACTACTGCATTTTTGTTATCTATCTCGTCAGATAACTTGAAAGTTACACCAGTCTTGCTTTTTTCTTTCCGTTTGTTATATTGTTTTTTCTTCGCGCCTCCCGTCTGGTTTGGTCACCATCCCCATTTAGAATCCTTTAAAGTTTGATCAGACTTGCTTTCTTGAATCCGTTTTAAGGATTTGTGTTTTCTTAATGCGAGCACTATGCAATTCTAGTTCACTATCTTTTCAGGTTATTTAAAAGTTTGATCAGACTTGTTTTCTAGTTAGCATTTTAAGGTTTTGTCTTTTCTTTCTTGATCACCATATCTACAGGTCATTTAGCCTTTCATCAGATTTACTTATAATTTTCAGTCTTGGCATATTGCATTTTTTAAGTGCGGGGGGCTCCGCCCCCCGAGCCCCCCGTCTTTTTCAATACCATCTCTTCGTGTTACTTAAAAGTTTCATCAGTCGTGCTTTGCTTTTTTCTTTTCGTTGTGCAATATTGTTTTTTCTTCGTGCCTCCCGTCTGGTTTGGTCACCACATCTTCTTCTTCTTCGAATTCTTTAAAGTTTGATCAGCCTTGCTTTGTTGATTCCGTTTTAAGGATTTGTGTATTATAATGCGAGCACTAAGCCATTTTAGTTCAATATATTTTCAGGTTGCTTTTATGTTTGATCAGACTTGTTTTCTTAGCGTTTTAAGGTTTTACGTTTTCTTCATCACCATATATATCTACAGGTCACTTAGCCTTTTATCAGATTTAATTGAATTTTTCAGTTTTAGCAAATGACATTTTCTGAGTGCTCTGCCCCCCGAGCCTCCTGTATTTTTAAATACCATCTCTTCGTGCTGCTTAAAAGTTTTATCAGTCTTGCTTTTTTCTTTCCGTGTTGCGGTATAATTAACTTAGTGCCTTCCGTCTCTGTTAGTCACCATCTCTTTAGAATACCTACCTAAAAGTTTGGTCAAACCTGCTTTCTTGTTTCCGTTTCATTAATGCGAGTACTATGCCACTATCGTTCACTATCTTTTCGGGTTACTCAAAAGGTTGTGCAGACTTGCTTACTCGTTAGTGAAGGTTTTGTGTTTTCTTGATCACCATATCTACACGTAACTTCTTAGCCTATCATCAGATTTACTTTATTTTTCTGTTTTAGCATGTTATACATTTTTTTTTCAATAACATCTTTTCGTGTTATTTAAAAGTTTCATCAGGCGTGCTTTCTTCTTTCCGTTGTGCGATATTGTTTTTTCTTCGTGCTTCCCGTCTGGTTGGGTCGCCATCTCTTTAGAATCTTTTAAAGTTTGATCAGACTTGCGTTCTCGATTCCGTTTTAAGTTTTTGTGTTTTCTTAATGCGAGCACTATGCCATTTTAGTTCACTATCTTTTCAGGATACTTAAAAGTTTGATGAGACTTGCTTTCTTTTTAGCCTTTTAGGGTTTTGTTTTTTCTTGATCACCATATATATCTACAGGTAACTTAGCCTTTCATCAAAGCTACTTGAATTTTTCAGTTTTAGCATGTAGTATTTTGTTAGAGCGGGGGGCTCCGCCCCCCGAGCCCCCCGTTTTTTTCGATACCATCTCTTCGTATTGCTTAAGTTTCATCAGCCTTGCTTTCTTTTTTCCGTTGTACGATATTGTTTTTTTTCTTATTGCCTCCCGTCTCTGTTAGTCACCATCTCTTTAAAAATACTTAAAAGTTTAATCAAACGTTGTTTGAGATTGTTTATATTTTGTCTAAACACATACTGACGCTGAACGGCCCTCGAGCTGTCAACTTAAACTTTGCATCAGCTGTATTAAAATTAAAGAAATTAATTGTACATAGTAATAACATTTAAATGTATCACTCATTAACTTCAAATTTGTGTAAGAGGTCGTAGTAGACGTAGTAATATAGTGAACGTATGTTTTAACGCGAGCGCAGTGGGTAAAAGCTAGTAAAACAATACACAAATTACAGACCAATCCACTCACTTCGCCATTGCGAAAACTCTGCTGCGGACGGCACCTCAGGGAAAACTACTGTTTAAAGCTCACAGATGGCGCTACTGGTAGCACTTATGCGCGTATCATATTTCATTAACTTTCCGTAAATATTTATACGTCAAAGGATAAAATTGATTTTAAATAATTTTATTTTGATTATTGTCTCTCAAGAAAGTAAAAAACAACTTATTTATTCATTTCAAATTTTCTCCGCGTCTCAGTACGTTTATGAAAAGAGGGTCAATATTTATAAACTACTGAGTAAATACATGATTTTTATATGCAATAATAGAGTGGTAGTTCCCATTGTTGCATCGAGAAATTAATAATAACAAAATTGTGTTCAGTTTTGTTTCATAAAATTATCATTTCGTGTACCACTAACGCCATCTACTGCCCCAGTGTCCGTAACTCGGCGACTCGTCCAACCTCAGAGCTATTGTCCCCGGCGGGTAGCGCAGGCCGGCCCCCCGCGGGGTACGCTACGCGTGGTGCTAAATTCAAATTCACGACGCTAATGGATGACGCTATGAGATGCACACGACTTCATTCGCGTATTTTTTCTTTACCGTAGACGGAAAAAAAGTATCCTATAACCATCTTCGGATGTCCAGCTATCCCTGTACCAAAAATGGTTAAAATCCGTCCAGCCATTTCGGCGTGATTGGAGGACAAAGGATTTTATGAAAACAGATGGCGCCAGGTTGGCACGGCGACGCGTGTCCATACAAAACAACAATCAAGCTGCATCACGCTATCAATATTTTTCCTGAAGTAAGTTAGGCCAAACACAAACAATACAAAAATTTGCGCCTAATGTTCTAAATGTTGGTTGGTAAAACATATTTCAAAATGTATTTAATTAACTTAAATTCATTCGAAATACTTCTATTTCAATTACACTCGATAAAATGGCATTAAAAAATCTTTTTTATTCATTAACATTTATTATTGCGTCTCCGGGCTTTTTTATGGTCAATACTTACAAACTACAGAAGAATATAATTGCATATTCAATAAAAGAGCATTAATTAGTTCCTATTGTCGCAAATTGTGTTTTTAAAGAAATGCTTATTTTTTTTTCAATTTTCGCTTCATTTGTAAACATTTAAAGAAATGAATGTTTTTTTTTGAGCATGAGCCAATTTATAACGAACATTGCACTCATATTTTCGTCTGTGTTGGTCGATAATTGGCGCCATCTTTTCTATCTAACTAAGACGATTTCCGTAACTCAACGCCTCAAACAACCTTAACCTTATTGTTAATACCGGTGGGCCGCGCGGAGGTATTATGTCGAATTCATACTTTTTAGTTTTTGTACACGTAAGAGCCACGCGGGGGTCGCGTCGTTCTAAATTCAAAATCACAAACGCTGTCATTATAAGGTTTACACATTGTAAGGAAAATATTTCATGGAATTTATGTTTTCAAAGATAAATATTAATCATAATAAAAAGTATCCTATAACCATCTTTGGATGTTCAGCTATTCCTGTACCAAAATTAGTAGCTTTTTATCCAGCCGTTTCAGCGTGATGCGAGGACAATGGTTTTTTTTAAAACAGATGGCGCCAGGTTGGCACGGCGACGCGTGTCCATACAAAACAACTATCAGGCTGCATCACGCTATCGAGATTTTTCCTGAAATCATGACCTCCCTCCATAGAAAATTTATTTTCAATACAAATTTAGGATTTTATAATAGTATAGATAGATAATAGTATAGATATTTTATCGTAATTACGAGACTATGACTTCTTTATCATACCCGTCGATAATTGCTCAATTGTTTTAGGTGTCTCTAGTAAAAGCAACGAAGATACAATTGCTTTACTAATTTAGTGATGATAAATACACAGGATGTTCACTTTGCGATAAGCGCCGCTGACTTGTTTGAGTATTTTTAGTCATAACCGTAATTTACAGGAATGTACAAAATTCGTATTTTAAAGCATTTTAATTTACCCAGCCATGGTCAAATTACTTCTATCATATCACGTCACGGATTGACAACGCGATGAGCACCCGATAAGCAGATAAAGCCGATAGGATAATACGAGTCAATAAACTCATCAGCCATCAACGCTAATGTTTTGAATAATTCCGCAATAAAATAGCTCCCGCGCCCATTGCCGGCAGGTCGGTGTGGACTAACGATGTTCGAGGTTTTACATGTTATAACTTCTAATATCTACATTGCAAAGTAACATTTTTTTTTATCAAAATTCTTAAATGTTTTTGTTTTTTGTTTTTATGTTTTATTTACTACCAAATGGGATGCATGTATTGAAGCATGGTTTACATACACAGTGCAAGTGTCATACAAAATACAAAATGAGCATCGAAAGCAAACTTCGTAAATATTATTTGCAAATACATGTATTTTTTACGGAACGCATTCGATATTAAGTAAAGACGTCGACCTAACTACATTAAACAAGGTATAACTATAAATATAATATTTAATGGACATCCATTTATTGGGATTTAATAACGCTAGCTATGTTACGAACATCCGTAACAGCGTATATATTTAAAATCTATCTATAACTAATTATTAGGTTCAACGTGTCAAACGTGAGTAATAAAGAATAAATCATTGAGACTCAGAGTAATGTGGCCACTCAAACCGATTGCCTGTCTAGTCACACCTCACAACCATTTATTTCGCTGTACAAGGTTGACCCACATTCAGCTAAACAAAATAATCTGGTATGTTGAGGTTAATTAACAAATGGTGTCCCGCAATGTAACGAGTATCATTGTAGTTTTCATCAATTAACATTTTTGTGAGGCGGCGCAAGATCGATCGTGGTGGAGAACTTCTGGGGCCTATGTCCAGCAGTGGACGTCTACTGCCGATATGTTGATGATGATGATGATGCAAAGGAAATTATGACCAACAGACATGACGCCCTCTCCAGAGAACACTGATTTTTAATGTGTGTGTGTGCGTGTGTGTGTGTGTGTGCGTGCGTGTGTGTGTGCGTGTGTGCGTGTACCTTGTCGACGTTGTCGCGCGTCTTGGCGGAGGTCTCGACGTAGGGCACCTGCCAGGCGGCGGCGCGCTCGCGGCACGTGTCGAGCGGCACGCGCCGCTTCTCCGCCAGGTCCGACTTGTTCCCCACCAGCAGGAACGGGATATTCTCCGCGTTCTTCACGCGGAGAATCTGCTCCCTGTAATGTAAGGAATTACTTGTCAGCATAGGTCATCTCATTGAGAACTGTAGACTGTAGCTGTAGCACACAGTTATATGTGTACCTTGCGATGGTTGCCTAAACAATGTTTAGCCATCATTGATGGAGGATTGTAGAACTTAGAACTCATTGTCTATCACCAACAGCTTTAAGTCGTAATATGTATATACGGAAATATTTTTAATGCATTTACTACCAGGGGCCGTGGACCAGGAACAATCTTGTATGACGTTGAACGCATATTTGCGTTGCTGGCAGTGAATGCGTTAAAACCTAAGATACTAATTGTGTGGAGCTTTTGGAAAGAAAGAAACATATTATAGTATTCATATATTTATTTAACGGAGTAAAAGTAAACAGTCTCGGGTATTTTAGTGAAGAGACAGATAACAAGATAGTACGTCATTATAGACTACCATCGATCGAGTATACTACTCACCTCTATCATAGAGTATAAACATTTTCTCGCCATTATATGTAATCCGTATGCTAAAACGACAGATATGAAATGCCGTAATTCTATTTAACCTCGGTCTGCGGAGTCGTACGGAGCCGTCTTGCGGTGCGCCGCAAATTGGCACCCGACACCCGCGGCGCGGCCCGACCGGCGACGTGCCGAGTGGTTTACACCAAGTACATGTAAGGCTGTTCGAATAATACAGTTGTGCAATTGTCAGGGGCATACTGTTGTGATATATTAAATGCTGCTATGTAATTTTCTACAGAATACAGAATACAGAATTTATTGGTAAAAATTACATTTTACACGTCATTAATTATACAGATATTCATAATACAGATATGTTACATTATTAGATTAGATTACATCTTATATTTGTTTATGGTGTTTACTTGATGCGCAGGTCAGTGATTTGTCATTTTGCAGTTCATCGATGCTGTAATAAGCCCGGTCTAGCAGTAACGAGTTAAGTTTTTAGGGTTCCGTAGCCAAATGGCAAAAAACGGAACCCTTATAGATTCGTCATGTCTGTCTGTCTGTCTGTCTGTCTGTCCGTCTGTCCGTCCGTATGTCACAGCAATTTTTTTCCGAAACTATAAGAGCTATACTGTTGAAACTTGGTAGGTAGATGTATTCTGTGAACCGCATTAAGATTTTGATGCAAAAATAAAAAAATAATAATAAATATTGGGGGCTCCCCATACTTAGAACTGAAACTCAAAAATTTTTTTTTCATCAAACACATACGTGTGGGGTATCTATGGATAGGTCTTCAAAAATGATATCGAGGTTTCTATAATGTTTTTTTTCTAAACCGAATAGTTTGCGTGACAGACGCTTCCAAAGTGGAAAAAAGTTGGTCCCCCCCCCTCTAACTTCTAAAATAAGAAAATGAAAAATCTCAAAAAAACATATGATGTACATTACTATAAAAACTACCAACGAAAATTGTTTTGAACGAGATCTAGTAAGTAGTTTTTTTTTTATAATTAAATACCTAACTTTGCACCTAATTTATATGGGGCGCTATACATACCAGGTGCAAACTTAACTTAACCACTTAGGGATGGAAAGTGTTTGTACGGAACCCTCGGTGCGCGAGTCCGACTCGCACTTGGCCGGTTTTTTTTTTCTTAAAAATTGAGTCGGTTTTTGCGTCCGTAATATTGGGTGGTAACGCGTTGTAAATAGTCACACCATGGATGCCTACTGATTTACGAGACTTGGCGAGTCGGCGTCGCGGGGCAAGCAGTAGCGGTCTCCTACGGGCCGGGAGGTCGCGGGCTGTTGCAGTTGTCAGGTATGTATGTACTTTTGACCTTACATATATGCATGCGGTCAATATATACACACACGGTAATGTCAAGATCTTGTGTTTTCTGAAAAGCTGGGTGGTCGACGGGTTTTCCATCGATTACACGCAGGGCACGTTTTTGTATTCTAAATATCCTGTCACGGTCGGCTGCTGTGGCCCAGAGATCGACACCCTGCGTAAGAATCGAGTGGAAATAACCATAGTAGGCCATCCTGAGATTTTCGATAGACAAGGTTGGTGCAAGCCTAGACAACGCATAACACGCTGAGGCTAACCGGTCACAGGTCGTCTGGATGTGTGGGGCCCACGTGAGTCCTGCATCGATCACAAAACCGAGGTATTTTGTTGATTCTACCTGTGGTACTGGAGTCTCGTTGGCCACAATGTTAAGTTTGTTTTTGTTCGTGTTTTTTAGTTGGAAATGGACAATGTTGGTCTTATCCAAGTTAAGCTGCATACCGTTCGCAGAGAACCATTTGGTGATTTCATTCATAACCAGAATTAGCTTGGACTTTAGCTGGTCGAAACTGTCAGCGTGCACAATAATGCAGGTATCATCGGCAAACATTACATATTCAGGTTTTGGATCAGAACAGGCTGTCGTGATGTCATTAACTAAGATTAAAAATAAGTTATTTCCGGTGATGGACCCCTGCGGTACGGCACAACTGTCTATGGACTCCAAGTTTGACTTCTCACTTAGGACGTAAGTACGTACTTTGTTTACGATTTCTCAAAAATGAGGCTATGGTTTCGTAAAATTTGCCAGTAATGCCATAAAATGACAGTTTTTTAAGGAGTAGGGGGTGGTCGACCATTTCGAAGGCGCGCGACAGGTCACAGAATATGGCAGCAACTCTAAATTCAGTATTAATTTTAACGCGGGCTTTTTACCCGTTACGTTATTTATTTGATTATAAACTATAAGTTTCTCAGAAACGGTTCGGTTGAAGACGGCAGAAACTTCCTATTTAAGACTTATTTCAAAGCAAAATTCACGTAGAACTTGTCTTGCACTGCATTGCTGGGTAATTCTCCGAGCATTCTAACCGCGCGGTTCTATAGCGTCCTTCCTTTTTCACGATTATTACCGCAACGGGAGAGCCAGTCGTTTCAATTATGATCTAACTAGGACCGCACTCGGGAGTGGCATCGGGATACATGAAAAATCGACTTCCAACAATCATATACTTTAACAATATGACGAAAAAAACGCCTTACTAATACTGGATATTCACCCTGCTGCGCTAACAACAGCCTACAACCTACATTATGACTATGATTTTTAAGACGATGAATGCTATGGCAAAAGTAAGAGGAAGAAGGAATGAAGGCTACCTGAACTCTTGTGTGGCGTCGAAGCTCTCGGGCTCGGTGATGGAGAACACGCAGAGGAAGCCTTCCCCGGAGCGGAAGTAGTTGTCGCGGATGGCCGCGTAGTCTTCCTGCCCCGCCGTGTCCAGGATGTCGATCTGAACTTCCTCGCCGTCCAGCACCACCTGTCCGAATAAACTGGTTACAATATACGACGGCTGAAAGCCTCAGAACACCGATCATTCCGAGAAAGCTATTAAGACACCCCGTCTAGCACAACTATGCTTGCGAGTTTTGTCGCGCGGCACAGCATCGCCCGTCACTCTCTTACGGTACGGCGACGAAAGAGATATTAGGTAATATTTATCGCGCGAGAAGAAGTCGCGTGTCACAGTTGTGCTACAGGTGCTGACTGCTGGAGTATCCTGCGATTCAAGACGAAGCTAGTCACAAATCCCACTCACATGTCACGTCAGCTGCTGTCTAACTAATATATGGGGACGGCGAGCCTAGTGACCTGGTATGTTCTGTGCTCGGGACCCCGTACCTCGTACGTAATCTAAGAAATAATGTTCAATCGTATCTATTCCAGCTACATATCATGGTGCATTGGCAAAGTGTATTTGACTGACAGAAAGCTAAATCAGTAGGTATATACTATATGACATGACTATTCTGTGTTACGGTTTTGATCTGCAGACATTAGAGTGCGCAAGGACCAAATTTAGACTAGCTAAATGAGATGATACCTAACGTAACAATTGTAGTTTAGTGTTTTTCCTTTTTACTTGAAAATTGTAGCACTAAATGGCCCAGCTTCATAACATACGGGCCCTATCCCATACGCAGCTCGTGGCCTTGCCGAAATCACGGATATGCGGGTCTAATCGTGGTACTATACTTGCGATCTATTCTCACTGTGCCTGTGTGAACTTCTAGATCCCCTACCCCAATTATTGCCACTGGTAACTACATGGAATGATCAATCACACATTAGAAACTGTTTCCTCTTCCTGAAGGTGTTTCTGTTGGAGAAAATCCTAACAAAACTGAAATGTTTGACACTAAGTACCTACATTACCAAGAACTATTCTTATTGTAGTAAGGTAAGGTGCGCTAAGACGTACAGTTTATTGTCTAATGAAGTAAGACTAACAGTTAGTTATAAGACTGTGGCAGTCGTCCGTCGGTGATAGTCTTATCCCACCATACCTTAAATCAAAAGCGAATTTAAATATATTATAAGCTTTTCAGCTATATAAAAAGTATTTAACCGCAACCGAACCGCGTCATCTCAAAATCGGAATCCGAAACCTCCGCACGTAAGGCTTTTAACAGTTTCTCGAATCTCTGTCGAAGGATTGGATTACCAGAGGCTGTGAGAGGCATTCGGGGCCAAGGCGTGAATGTCTTCAAGTAAACTAAAAAGATGGATGTTTTATAGGTATCATAGAGAGATAAGTCGTTTTGACTTAGGGCTTGTATTGACATTCTGTTGTGCCATTTGCTAAGTAGGTTTAGTTGTGTTGAACAATGGGTTATATTTCACGATCTCTATCGCGTGCGTGTAGCAGACGATTATGTTGACCGATGCCGGTGCTTAAGAGTTGATTAATTAATTAGGTGCCTTGCTGATTCAATCTTTACGTATTTTTGTATAGTCACTATTGTCGTTAAAGAGACCAGCGGAGCTAGCATATCTTCGCGCGACTTAGCGTCACCGGTCGCACAGTATTGACAGGAAAGTGACAGATAGTATTTGTCGCGCGACAAAGAGTCGCATGTCACAGTTATGCTAGACGTGCTCGTCTGGCTAGTATTGGAGTCGGAACTCCTTCTACTCGCATACATATGGAAAGACGTATTGTTTGTCATAAAATAGTTGATCATAATTCCGAAATGCAATTATTAACTTTACAGAGTTTTTAAAGTACAACCATTAGCTTACGTTGGGGTTGATTTATAAAATCCTGAAAATTATATATGTTTCAGAGAAAAGTAAAAATTATAGCTAATGAAAATGATTCTAGTATATGACGATTATGACTTAATGAATACTTTAACAACTCATTGGGGACAGACAGTGGCCGAGAACTAGCTTCCCACCGAGATGACGTCTAATTGGAGAAGCCATGAAAGTGAAGTGAGACTATCATGCTACCTCAATGAACCCGGGCAGAACGACAAGTAATGATAATTGATAATTAAGACATAGGGCCAAATATTTGTGTGATGAACTCGAATATTTGTTCCTGGGTCATGGATGTTATGTATGTATTTATATATTATGTATACCAATCGTCATCCAGTAAGCATAGTAGGTACAAGCATTGCTTAGTTCGGGACTAGGTCGATTTGTGTGAGATTGCCCCTTCATATTAATTTGTCTAGTACAGTGACGTAGCGTTCATAGAACTCGATTCCCATCGACTAGCCAAATTTTGGGATCCGTTATTATAGTAGCATTTGGGAACCGTTATTATACTTGCTGCTATTGAAGAAAATATAGCCCAATCCGCACTGAATTTACCAGAAATACGTATGTTGCAGCCAGGCTACTAGCTGCTAGCTAGCACAGTATATAGGCAGCTTTTCATTATTCATGGTTAAGTAGTTGTATCGCTATGTTGCCTATCCGAATCTATGAATGGAACATGACGTTGCAACATTCCTCTCCCATCGTGACACTCAGTTTCCTTTAGTACACAAAATGTCAATGTGTCTTCTATTAGCTAAACTGTCATGTGAAGCCGACGATCGTAGAAACCTATGACGCTCGAGCGCGCTCGTGAAGCGTTTGGTACTATGGGCTGCACAAATACATGGCCCTTTTATGAATGAATTCATTCATACATGGCCCATTCATGAATGAATTGATTCATAAATGGGCCATGCAATTTTGCAGCATTGTACATGTTTGGTAAACTTATCTTCCCATGTTTGTATTGTTTATCGAATGGAACATGACGTTCCCACATTCCTCGGTCACCGACACATTCATCTAAGTAGATGTCAATTTATTTGCTTCATTGTAGATCGTAGATCTGATCTGTGTTGCTCAAGCGTCTCACGAACGTCGCGCGTCGCAGACGGCGGTTGCGCCACGAGACAGATAGCCGATAAAAACTACTAAACGTGACAGCTTAGCACGCTACCTTTCTTTGTACTTCGGTGCCATTTAGCGGTGAAATCTGTTAGCTTGCAATATAACTCATATCGATTTGTGTGAGGTTGTCTGATATTTATTGATCAATATGAAACCTCTAAAAAAACATGAACCTAATCCGATACAAAGAAATGAGTAACGTTTATAATCACATACAAGCCCTAATGCAATAAGGTTACAGATATGTTAACTTGAGGTACCTATCCGTTTAAGTTGTACTTGGTGCCTTATATGTCTGTTATTACTTACTTTAAAAACGCAATACCTAATATTGCTATTACCTATACTGTAATACAGTTGGTTCGCGCCACAAAATGGGTAATTTAATATTTAATGCGTGAAAAAGATTTGACTCCGAAACGGTCATAAATCGTAATAAAAATATGTGTTCCCCAATCCGCAATGCGTTTTTTTGCCAGGGGTACTAAACAACTGCAGATGAAATGCTGATTAAGAAAGCAAACGATGAGTAAAGCGTCGTGTCCTTATGAGGTTTCTCTTTCCTTAAATTAGATAGACATACGTACGTTTTACTCGAATGAATACAATTATAGCCATAACTATATTAACTATGGTTATTTTGTGTGTTACGATGGGTAATTTATTAACCCATCCGTCCCCACCCACCGGGTAAATAACAGATTTTTTTAAGATGTTTGACAAAATTTAACAAGTTTTACTCATTATTAATATTTAAAACATCATTACTTGTTATTTGATTCGCTTATAGGGCGTTTATTATTAGAGAAACGAGATCACTGCAATATGTCTTTGCGATGTAAAATAGAGGGTCGGAATTTGTTTATGTTCATTTTATATTATTAATCTTCCACTTAACAAAAACTGTTGTCAAGCAAGCGACTACGCGTGCCAACGGATGAAAAATTGACTATTTCGCCCTAGTGCGACTTCTCCCCATGAACCTCACCCTTATTCCGAACTCATTGAATACTCCCTCATAACACGGTATGAGTCAGCATTTTCTTTGAGAAATCGCAAAATGATATTTCTCATGGGATGGGGGTGCTCAGCTAGTTCGTGGACGTCCTCAGAATTGACAACATTTCATATTTATAACAGGTGGAAATTAATATAGAGATCGACAGGTCTTTATGTCGTGTACCTTAAAAAAAAATCTCTGAATTTATTCTTCTGTATTTAAAGAAATATAAGAAAATACATCAAATAACTGCAATCTAAGACAATACGGGCTGAATAGGGTTGTTGTCTAAACCAAAGAGCGAAAAAATATATATTTTTTTTATTTGACGTTGACAGATGACAGATGCATACCGAATTTTATGAAGTTTTTTTTTAATAAGAAAACTGACTAAAGTAAAAGTTCCATTAAGTTCTGGTTTTGGTGTTGCCACATTTTAAAATGAGTATGTTTTTATAAATTAATAATAAAATAAATAATCATCTCAGAAAATAAATAAAAACGGAGATTACTTCATCTTTTTAAGCAGAATTCAGAAAAGTAATAAAATGATAGTCTTAAAAATATGAAATGTTGTCAATAACTTATGAAGAAATCTGTCAAAAGTACCGGTAGGTATATTTTGTGGCATATTTTTGAGTTAAAACATATGTTTAATCACAAACAAATTAATTAGATCGTATAAGTAGGTGTAGTGTTAATTCGTTTATATCATGTATATAAAATTAGGCTTATTATTTTCGCGGCGACAGAAAAATTAAAGAGCAGCAAACTATTTGCAACTAAAATAATAACTTGTCAGCGATTAAATATTTTGGCAATCATTTATATTAAATGAGCTTTAAACTAAGGATATTTTAAAATTCAAATAATGGCAGCTACTTTAAGGTAGCAGAAATAATAAACAAGATTACTGAAATCATAGGCGAGGTACTATAAATAATGACTTGGCGACTAATATTAGCGGAAGATCCGACTCGGCCGGGTTAGGTTAGGTTGGTTTTTTTTTATCCCTAAAAAGCGCTCCTTTTACTTTTTTATGACCTTGATTTATTTTATATGCAATCTCCATTGAACAATTAGAGTAGGCCATTTTCAACTTTTTATCCGCTGTCATGTTTCCGCTTAATTAGTTAATTCAGTCGCCAAAACTCGATGCTAGTTTATATTGAAACAAAGCCGAAAATTGATTACTTAGCTGCTACTTTTTACTTTATTAGTCTCCGCAATTAGTCGCCAACTTATTATTTTTGCTACCCCCTTTAATTTTGTATAAATCCCTAAAACTGATTAATTTGTCGCCGCGTTAAATACATGCCATAAAATTATACATATCTAAGCCAATTAGGTCGTCTAGACTGGTCTGTGGTCTAGTCAAAAAGAGCCCTCATCTTTCTGTTTTAATTTCGGTTTATTTTTTAAGGATGCTTCATTTTGCGAGCTTGTTAACGACTAAATATACGAACAGCATTTTTGAGTAGTGCTTCCACAGACCACTTAACCTATAGACCCCGCTTATAAGGGCGCCCGGGTGAGCCAAGCTTAAGCTCAACAAACAAGAAGCGCTCACCACACCCCCAAACGCTCTCTTA
The DNA here is from genome assembly GCA_947623375.1 of Apotomis capreana. NCBI lineage: Eukaryota > Metazoa > Arthropoda > Insecta > Lepidoptera > Tortricidae > Apotomis > Apotomis capreana. The sequence goes on along the minus strand of OX392512.1, from coordinate 25,654,937 downwards.
GTTCGCGGTCGACTGTTGACGAAGTAACATGCAATATTCCACTGCTTACTTGGCTTATAAAGTGTTCAAAATATGCCTTATTGTATGGAAACTGCAGCAAAACATCTAGTCTTCAAAACTATGGGATTTCATATCACAAATAAGCTACATTTTACTATTTTACAAAGAATGTAATAAGTTATAAATGTAGGTTGGTAACCTAGCGACGCGTTGATGTCTTGTGTCAACTGTCAACTGTCTCTTACTTTCGCTTGCTAATTTTGTAATTCCGTCTTTGTCTACCTTTGCAGTGTTTTTAGTAGTGATGTGACTGATCAATTATACTTACGTAGGTACGTAACCGATACCCGTTAAACAATATTGAACTTTTTATAGAAGATAAACATTTTTTATTATTGAATAATCGAAACCATTAATAAGAATATCCCAGCAATCTATAGCAATTCGAGTGCATTTGTAAAGCATATATTGTAATTTTTTGTGAACCTTCTCCATTTGTGAGCATTTTGTACGGCATTGAAGTTATTTATAGCTGTATTGTTATTTAAGTATATTATCTGGGCATCATGGTAAGAAAATGAGTTAGGTCTACCAAAGCCTTTGAAATGTCCTGGCTATCAGTAACAAAGTTATCTATTGTTGAAGCTGTTTTTGTTGTAGTCCGTGGTTGGCTTCATTTTATGCTTCGCGAAATATTTGTACTTAACAATTCCTTAGTATCGACACCTTTTGGTCTGAAAAATCAATATTAAAGTCGCCACATAATATTACTACGTTCGTGTTTTTAATGGTGCTTAAATCTAAAATTATTTTTTGTGATAGTATGGAGCAATGATTTTACACTTGACTGAGGACATCTGTAAAGAACAATTACATGGAGTTTTAATTGACCTATATTTACGCTTAAACCACACATTTCTCATTCCTTTTGGATATTATCAACATACATCTGCATCGAGAGTGTGCAATGTTGAATCAGATTTCAATCTTTTAATAAAGAAAAGTGTACCACCACCCTTAGTTATATCGCGGGAAGTTTCAGCTGCGATACAGTATTCATTTAGATTTATAGATTGAAACTCAAGCGGTTCAAGCCACATCTCCGTTAGCAATAATGTCTGGTTTCATTATTTATTGCTTTTTCTAATAATATGAGTAGATTTACATTTAATATTTTTAATTGAAACGCATTTTAAACCATTCTCGTATTATTATTGATTCCAATTAAAAACATATCTACTTACATTCTGTAGTTTCTTTTTCGAGTGTGTCCCATCACTATCAGAAATGGCGCGCATCTTATACCGCATGCGTCATTGCTCGCTGACCTTGAACTAGCCAATCACAGTGCACTTGTTGCCCTCCTCACCCCGCCAATTTGGCAACATGAGATACTAGAGAAAGTTTTATGAAGCGGGGTCTATAGGGTTAAGTTGTCTGTGAGTGCTTCAGACAGGAATCCTTCAGATTAATTTATACTCTAGCTTGTTCTTGGTTATTTACGGGGAACAAGGAGGTACAAATGCTTCGAACAAGTTCCGACTATTTGAGACTCTATCAAGCACGATATGTATGCGTGCATTCTTAATACATCTGATCTGCACGTCTAGCATAACATTGCCACGCGAATCTTTGTCGCGCGACAAATACTACCCGTCACTTTCTGTTAATACCGTGCGAGCAAGGCAGGTGACGCTGTGTCACGTGAAAAGGGAAGTCGCGGCAATATATGATAGCCACGCTAATCCGACTATTTGAGACTGTCAAGCACAATATGTTTGCGTGCATTTTGGTTACATCTGATCTGATGGACAGGTATCAGGTATACCCAAATGAAAACAAGATCTACGATGAACTATACGCCACCCTTCAGTGGTTTGTCTAAGACACTATTAAATTTTGAACTGTAATGACTTAATTCAGTATAGAGCCAATTTAGTCTTTTGTCACTAATGATTAAAGGGTTAAAGTACGCTTGATTGCCTTAAGGCCCATTAAGACGTGAATTCGCATTCGAGAGTGAGAGTCATTACATTGCCGGCTTGCATTACCTACATTTACTTTATGAGTTCAACCCCCCCCCCCATTGAAATGAAAATTGCAAATCAGTTCAAGCCCCGTCTAAATAATACCTAAATAAATAAATATCAGAGAACCTCACACAAATAGATCTATGATCCCAATGTAAGCATCACCTCACCATTCTGCAGTCATCATTCTGCCATCACCTTACTCATTTTATTCTGATTAACTCCACTACCCAAAAGTTGTCTGGCAGAGATCGCTCTTTAGCGATAAATCTGCCTGTTGTCTACCGTTATAAAAATTATTGTATATGTGTTTAATTTGTACATTTTTAGGGGTGTGCAATAAAGCATTTTGTATTGTATTGTAAGCTCTATTAGTGGGCTTTGCTGTTACGAGCAAAGAAAAATATAAATATAACACAAACTTAAATACATAGAAACACCCATGACCCAGGAACAATATGCAAGTTCATCACACAAATATTTGCCCTTGCCGGGATACGAACCCAGGACCTTCGGCTCAGAATGCACCATTACACACACCGAGACCTCAATGACCCTCAAGTCACTAAAAACTGACCTTTTTCCTATAGCTGTCGGCCTTGGTGGGCTCGTAGTCCTCGACGAACTCGTCGTACATGAACTGCAGCGTGAGCGCCGACTTGCCCACGCCGCCGGAGCCCACCATGATCACCTTGTGCAGCGTCGGCGCCGGCGCCGGCTTCTTCGCCATCTTCGGGACCGCCCGCCGGAAACGGGACGCCTGCACATACACATAATAATTCAATGATGCACATAACACAAATCTAATTTCATTGCAAAAACAAAAGGAACCAGGTGACAAGGTAAGGTAAGTGTTTCTGTTTTACCAAATATCTTCGAATCGAATTGTTGTCAAATATTTCGAAAATGTGAAACAGTTCTTGGCCGTAGTGTTTCAAAAAAATATCAACACTTGCAAATAACGCTAGCTATGTTTTAACAGTGATAAAACATTCTCAAAGAGTGATCTGAATTACCTACAATTAAAAGAACAAAAAGAACGAAGTGATGTCGTTGCACATATTTAGTAGAAGTTACACAATTTGCACCTCGCACAGGGAGGAAGAAACTTTCGGTTACTCATTATGACGTGAATCTAACACAGGCCGTTATTTCAATACACAATAGGCAAGTAAGTACGTCATTCATACGATACGTAATGACGTCATTTATAATTATGATGCCACCCTGTCTTGGTTCATCGGATCGGAACATTCTCTTAAACAAGTATTAGCCTACTAAAATAAACAAATCGACTAACTGATAGCAGTTACTGCAAAGGAACATACTAGTCCAAACGGTCTATTATTTCGGTAATGTTTCATTTAATTAATCAACTCGGGCCGAAAGTGTCGCTCGCAGGAGCTGCGTAGGATTAATGAGTATCGTTACTACATACGTAACAATAACCACAGTAATCAAATGACAATAGCGCTTGTATTCTGAGTTATTGGTCCCGCAGTAGATGGAGATAGGCCGTGGGTTGTGAATCTCGCCGCATTTGGCGGTGGCTGGTAAACTCGTGATAACTAAGCTACTACTTTGGTACTGGAAACTATATCCCGGGGAAAACGGAAGAAGAATAATATAGTATACTTATCTCACGTAAAAAGATTGATGCCGAACTCATTGCGCAGCAGTTATATTTTTACTGCTTACTGCTCTTTTCACGGTGAGATTATAGGTATATATTATTTGCATCGAATAATACAGAGTTCGAAGTATGTTATGTTATTGACTATTGGTTACGATATTGAGGGTTAAGGTCCAGTATGTTCCGATATACTTGTAAAATCATTGCGACGGAGCATGAGCTAAAAATAGCCACCTTGTGTGTTCCGTTCTTGAATCAAATACATACATCGAATGGAACAATATCTGACGGGACAAATAACATAATAATATCAAACATCTAGCTCTAACGGAACTGATACACTTACTTCACCAAAATACTCTACAGTTCCAAGAGACAACTTCTGCGAATAATTCCTAGTACTAGTCTAAGCAGGGGTCATAATTATAATGTTGTTAGAAATAATCAAAAGACGTTTAGTTCAAATGAATTCGAAGTTAACGAACCTAAGAAGAACCATTAAACTAAAAATTAAGTATAAACAGACTTAATAATGGGTACATTACGCAGCAGCTGCTGGAAGAGAGCACTTAATCTTCTCAAAATTACGGCTCTAGGACCGCTTTTCATTAAAACGAACCATTTGACGTGCAATTATGACCCATCTCGCGTTAATTGCAAGGAAAATTACCTAATACGAGGGCTGTTCCGAAATTTTTTAGTTAAACAAAAACTATAAGGAATATAATAAAACTTTATTTACAACTTTTCAAAGTATTCCCCTGCTGCCTTTATGCACTTATGCATACGACTGAACCAACTTTCAAAACAGGAGAAAAACTGTTCTTGCGGAAGGTCAAAAAAAAGTCGCCTGAATTCGTCCACTGCTTCATCCGCCGTCGAAAATCGTCGCCCACGTAATGATTTTTTTAACGTGGGGAACAGAAAAAAATCGCACGGAGCCAGGTCAGGGCTGTATGCAGGGTGTGGTAGCAATTGCACTCCTGATTTGCTAATATATTCCGTGGTTCTGGCAGCCGTGTGGGCCGGAGCATTATCTTGATGAAAAATGATGCCCCGAGCTCCAGTACTTGGACGACTGACGTTCAGCTCCTGGAAGGCCTGTGGTAAGCAAACTTCAGTGTACCATTGGCTGGTAACTGTTTTCCGATCTTCAAGTGGAATTACGGCTACAGGTCCACTACGTCGAAAAAAAACAGCAACCATTTTTTTGTTGACGCTTCGACCGCGAACTACTTTAGTAGGTAAATCATCTTCTTCAAAGACCCATTGTGTTGATTGCTGTTTTGTAAATGGGTCGTAGCTATATATCCAAGATTCGTCGGATGTCACAATGTAGCTCACTTGTTGTGAATTACCATTATCAAATTTTTTTAGCATAAATTTGCACCAATCGACACGTATGTCTTTTTGCTCCTGTGTGAGAAAATGTGGTATCCATCGAGACGAAACCTTCCGAACTTGAAGGTGGTCATGCAAAATGGTAGAAACTGCCCGGGATCCAATATTCAGTTCGTCCTGAATCTCTCGGTGGGTAATGTTTCGAGATTCCTTGATTAGCCATTCCACCTTGATAACATTTTCTAGAGTGACTGCCGTTGGCGGTCGCCCCGGTCTAGGCTCATCTTTGATGTCGCTCCGCCCACGCTTAAATTCACGGAACCAGTAACTGACAGTGGCAACAGATGGGGATAAGGCCCCAAAAACACTACTTAAATTTTCATGAGAATCCTTGTAAGTTAACCCTCGTTTATAATCATAATATATCATAGCACGAAATGCTTCCCGCGTTAGCTCCATTTTTGCGAACAAAAAGTGACAGACATGTTTTTTTTCTGATTTCATAAAAAAATAACTGAATGTCACTGGCCAGTGACTCTTACGCGAAAGAGTTCGTAATGAAATTTGCCTTTAGGCTACAGTAAAATTAAACGAATACAATTAATAGTACGCCGTTGACTAACTATTTTCGGAACAGCCCTCGTATACGACATTAAGCAACCAGTCTAAATCATAAATAGTATTTCCATTAATTTTGGACGCAGAATCATCGGCGCGGAAACCGACATGTTTCCAATTATTCTGTTTTCCGGCAGAGGAAAACAACACGAGCCATTAGCGCCGAAGAAAACTACCTGTTATTATTATTACCTATTGAAGCAAGAATCTCCAGTCCACGTTGTTTATAAAATCGTGGGTAAGACTAAGGAAATATCAAAAACAATAAAATAATACGATAATAAAATAAAAAAATACATCAATGAAGGATAAAGATTATTACAAAAACCACAAAAACAATTACGTCCAAAAAATACGAACGATTATTATGTAAGGATTTTTTTTTTACTCTAATAACTACTAGGAAAATGTAACACCAGAAGGGCTGACGAGACGACAAGATCGAAAGTCCATTATTTCTCGAAAGAACCCTACTTCTTAGCGCAACGCAACACATTACGACGAGAGTTCATGCTCATACCACATCCTGCGAGTAAGTAAAAAATAAACATAATAGCCGTCTGTTTTCGGAACAATGTAATCTGTAAAAAGCGTATTTTTATCGCCAACGATAATGAGAACAATCAGGCTGATTTGTATAATAAAGCGTCGATTTAAAAATCCCATTCCAAAGGAGTTTTCCAATTCTAAAAATAACGCATTCCCTAATGAAAATACTCTCCCTAATGTCTACTTCAAAAGTTCAAATGGTTGCGGTTTTGTTCTAGCATAGTGGCGATTGTGTTTAATATGGCAATGTCATCAACCAAATTCAAAACATTGTTTACTGAAATGCTGCTCAATCCTATGTTCTTCTTCTGAAATAAATACTGAACCCTATAAAAAAAACTTGACTTTGATCACTGGATAGTTTTAGGCAGGCTTTATTATGTGAAAATTGCTCGAAATTTACGGAATACTTAGTCCTGTTTCCTGTTTGTTTACATCAGATCAGTGACATTTACCGACTTTCAACATGTTACCAATAAATTGTTGTTGCCAGTAAAATAAATTTTAACCACAAAAAAACCCGCGATATGGCGTGGGCTAAAATGCAACTTGTTAGGTTTCAGATAGCAAAACTATCCAAACAACACGGTGGCTTGGAACACTATCAGACTGGCGCGAATCATTAATAAAGTGGTAACGAGCACCGCGTGCGATGGTATCTTCTGCGCAGACGCAGCGATGAGAACCGTGCCGACTTGCCGAGTTGCGGTTCGCAGAGCAGAACACTGCTTTTGGATTTTCTGATACATACATATGTTTACATTAAATGGGATTTATATAGTTCTTTGTGTTTATAGCCATTATTATTAGATACGTAGCACGAAAGTTTTGAAAGGACTATGTAAACTTGCTTAATTACAACAAAGGGAGCGGAGATTAAGATGTGTGCAATTAAAGAAAAATAAAAAAAATACCGTTGATTTGAGTGACAGTTTCAGCTTAATTAGAAAATTAGGTGAAATTTCGCTATTACAATCCGCAATGTCGAACACATCTTCACAAAGATGAAATTACATTGAGTAAATTCAGTGAAGAGCCAACACCAAATCCACACCTTGACAATAGTATAGATACTTGTTTAATTAAAGAGAATTATAAGTAAGAAAGAAGCTTATTTCAGTGAAATCACGGCCATCTCTAAACTTCTACTGCCAAATAGACTACTTGGTCGTCATCTGTATTAAATGGAAGGATACAAACACACCATTAATACACGAGAGTGAAATGAGGTCTTTTACCTCAGCCTACGAAGTCGCGTGTACCTACACGTAGGTGAACAGGTGGCAATCATTACTACACGATCATTCGATTAGCAGCTAAAATTGGGAACGCAACATTGAAAGGTGAAACTTCTTCAGGTCTTTAAAAAAACTTATTTTGAAAGTAGTTGAAACATTACCAATACGAGTATCTCGATAATATTTATCAAAATGGAATACATTTTAGCGATAATTTTTAAATTGGGACAATAAAAATACATACGTATTTACCAATGCATCGATAAACCTTCAGGGAAGTCATGATCGTGGCATTCCAATAGTTTTGGTCTTGAAAATGGAAAGGATGATGGCATTGCTACACTTTGTGGACCTTGGCCTCGCTCGACCCATCTCCAATCATTGCCCGTACCAAAAAAGCATGAATAAATACGCTAATATAGCAGGTTAGCTTAGCACTAATTGACTGGCACGTTATTATATCGCGGGTTGGAAAAGCAATATTATTGTTTTAATTTATATGGATTTCCGCAAAGTAACGCCTGATTCAATTAAATCCTCAATAAAATTTGAATAAAAGGCCTAGAATATAACCAGACCTCAACACAGACATTCTAGTTGGGAATGTAAATGAGAAAACGTGTTCAAATAAATCCATTTTGTTTGACATCGGACGTATTGAACACGACGGAACTCCGTCGCCAAACATTTTCCAGCAGTTTATTCAAATCCAAAAAGACTCAACTCACTATGGACCCCATATCGATGCAGCCGCTTTGCTTATCACATAGTTATCATAAGTGACCTTCCACCGGATTGAGTCACTCTGACTCATTAGGGGGAAACGGAGCATTGACTTGACTCATTCATTACCTACTCACTAGACGAGATTAGCGCAGTTTACGCAGACAACCACTATTATTTTGACATAATACAGACAGGGTACGCCTGTTTTGAGAGACAAAAACCAGATGGTCATAATGTAGGTACTTGTACTAATACGCTCATGCGTGATACACATTCTTCTGGTTTATAGTCTATTTATCATTATCAGCGAAAGCCACGTTATAGTAGGTCATTACATTTTATCTGTGCACCTCGCAGGAATGCAGTATCCCGATATAGGTACTGTGTGCGACGGCTAATAGTGCCGGCATTTATTGTATACTTTTTCTTTCTTAATTTGCCATGCGTCTTGTTTGCCATAATTATTTCTAGCAAGAGAAACTGTATTGACAATACCGGTCATTTAAATGGCTATTTGGACGGTGCCACAAATGTAGACGTATCGTGTGAAACTTTCGTTCGCGGGCGACCTTTCAGCTTCGGTTTTCACTTTTCTGATGGACGCTTTGTTATGTGAGTGAAGCGTGTCACCATTGTCGTTAAATTTAACAAAACGCACATGCATTATGTAAAATGTCATCGCTCACTTATGAAACTTCCTTTAGCACACCAAATTCAGCGATTTTTATAAATGTTGGTTTGATAACAAACTTTATGACCTAGAATTTTATGTTGAAATTTTATCAATAGGTTGAAATCTTCCTTCAAGTTTTGTATTGGGAAATATGCTGACTGATGGAAAACTTCAATTGCTAATAGTAGTCTCATTAAGTTCTACTATTTATTTATTTTTATTTAAAATAATTACACAGCATTACAGTAAGTACTAATGCACTGTGAATTACAAAAATAATTTAACATAACATGTTACATATTAGGTAGATTCAATTACTGAAAAATTACATCCATCCATCGCCTCACAGTACCTTAAACATTCACGACACACAATTATCAATCTACTTCCAAAAACTATGAAATTATTAAAATAAGAAAGTTTTAACGTTTTTATGTTGTCACAGTTCTCTTTTCTTCGCGCGATGGAAAGACTCCGAATATCCTATCGCTTAATTTGTATAAACATATAATCCTTTCATTAACCGTAAATCCATCCCGAAAATATCCTGTGCATTGATCCCCATCCCAACCCTCCAGCCGGCCTAAAAATACCCTTCCTGTCGAGGCCACGGCATTGCGTACTGTAGCATTGAGGTTCGTAAATAAACACAATTAACATCATCCTTAATGGCCTACGCTAATATTTAAAGCGAACAGCGAGATAAAAGCACGAATGACGTGACCCCGATAAATGCAAGTAAAAGTTTTATGATACGAGTAGCATCTGTAGCAGGTGCAGCTCCGGTTTTTTGAACAGGGTTCTCGCTGGGCCAAACGGTAATACACATAAAGAGTTAAGGTGTGACTTAACCGCTGATCATAAAACGTAGACGGTGTCTTCAGTGACGTGTTGTATCCGTACCGTTTTTATCACAAGCTTTACACACTGACGCACCGTAAACGCATTCAAGTGTTCCTACGAAAAAGACGTGACGCCATCGTAACGCGGCTATTGTTTTTCATACATTTGATTGCGTTTACGGTGCAGCGGTGCGGAGAGCATGCGTTAAAGACGTGACGCATACGACACAATACTGCGTAAACACACCGTCACCGTTTTTTGAGCAGCGGTGTGATCGAACCTTTAATGTGGACGCTCCCTTGACATGACATGTATCGATTTAATATCTATTATGAACAAACAGCCTTCACCTAGCCCGATGCATTGATCGATACAGCAAGTTTCGCGTGACTTACAAGTATTCCAATTACGAAAACCTATCTTTAGTAGAGTTACAGAAATAATCGTTCGAGCGAATGATGAGGAAATGCTTTCTTTCATTTTGTGTGGTAATATTGTATTAACTTAATTGAATTGGACACGACCAATATGGTTTGCGGCAGCGAAAACGCGATGTTTTTCGGTCGAATTCAGTGGGAAGTTAAATTGAAAAGCAATTTATGAATCTACACAAGTCAACCAATGGACCAAACCAAATAGGAACGTGTTAGTTAGTTAGTGTCATGCATCAGAACAATCCAATCGTGCCAAACTGAGATGTTTTCGGTGATTTACATTTTAGTATCATTCGTTGATAAAGGTTTCCAACAAACTTTTAATTCAACTGACAACCATTGAAAAGAGCTATATTTAGTAGCAGAAGAATTGCACAAAGATATCCAATCAGATCCTGTGACGTGCTCGCCACCGCATGTTGCCGTCGTTAATGCATCGCTGGTTATTTTATTTTTTTCTTACGTACGCCATACACCCCTAAGATGCTATGACAACTTCAATTGACTGTACTGTAAAATGTGGAAATGTGACTTAGGCAGTTCATCCCCTTAGTCCTTCAAATGTTAACGAGGAGATATCGGAAACCTAGTTTAAATTTAATAGATTACCGGCTTACGAGACTTACATACGTCACTTCCATTCAGTAGAAAACAGGAAAGTTGTCTTATCTGACTTGTTAATAGTGCGTTTTAATTAGAATAGTGCTATCACTACTTGATGGACACAACAGCAGCGACCTCCTTAAGGACCCGCTTGTACACTTGTACAGGATCTTATACCGAAGAAATCGACACAAACGCCATGTTCCACCCGGCGTACTTTGACTCCGGCACTCTTCAAGAACATATACACACATTAATATAATATATTTTAAATTCTAATTACCAGAAAAGTAATACAAGATAATTTTGAGTGCTATTAGGCGTAGCTTCTTCTTCTGACTATACCTTCACTACTCCTGCTAAATTCCCGAGTTTGACGCGACGCGCTTCTCAACACATATAAACGAGTCCAACTTAATCCAGAACCGAAAAACATGGCGAGAAACCTACCCAAGAAATACGTACTATGAAATGCAGGGTTAGTCAATTGCAAAATTGTAAGGTGGTAGGTATATAAAATCAGCCCATGTCTTGAACATACCCCGCACTTGGAGGCGCACGCTCCCATATTGTCGTACACTCCGAAGTAGTCCGCGAACTTGCTGGCGTCCGAAGACTTTTGTGGACTCTGCAACAGTTTCAGGCTTCGTTCACTAGTGTTCGGCCGGCCGCGTGTGTGTCACTTCCAATGTGGTATCTTGTGGTGTCTCTTATTCTATTACTTTGATTAAATTAACAGTTACTTGAAGAAGATTATTGTCTATTTAACATTGATAATGATAAATGAACTTTGACGAGATTAAAGTTAAAGCAGGCAAAGAAGTGTTTAATTTAAACACGAATTTGGTGCAAATGGCAATCAAATAGGATGTTTCAATAGACGGATTCGTAGGTGACCGAACCTATGGTAATATCGTTTGATAAAGCACCGGTCAGTTGTCAATAAGATGCGAATTTTAGATATGTAACTATTTTGAGTCCCTAATTATAAACACTATTATCAACGGTCTGCCGCGGACTGAGCAAGAGATGCAGAGTCCTACTCTCATTGTAAGCTGCCTCGTACATTAAATGGAAACAATCACAAGCATGATGATAAAAACTCAGATATTTGTCATCTTGTAACCGATAACGTCACTTGGTAACCGGCAAACAATACTACTCAAAATAGATGCTTAATTAGACCTTAATTCAACTACTCTAAAGCTAAATTCGAGTTGCGATAGTCATTGCATTATCACTGCGAAATCGAAAGTGGAAAGATAAGGTGTATTTTCAGAGCGAAAGCGGCCAAAGGACGTGCGTATGCAAATATCGTCTGCACTACTATGCGATTTTATATCTGTTTCACATTGTAGGCTTTATTTACTTGAAGGTAAAGCCCCATGTGCGATGCAGTCAAAATACGAGTATAAAAAAAAAACATTTAAAATGTAACGACCGCTTTTTACGTCGAAATGTTCAAATTAGCATCATAATAGCTATCTGAAATGCCTTCCAACGATTCCGAGTTGCCCCACTGCGCGGCGAATCTGGCTGTTGCAACAATTGTGAAAAAGTTATGGGATTCTTACCCGCTCTAGAGCGGAAAGTTGACCTGTATTCAAAATCAAGTTCGAACTGTGTAATGAGGAACAAATAAGACTGCCGATTATGTTTTTTTACGGCGTTTCTTTATTGGCTTCGCTTTTTCTGGAGCTTGAGCTTCGTCGCGTGTAATCGTTATTTTTATTATTTGATATTAAAATGCAATGCTGTTTAAATATTTGTTATGCCCTTTTACGTAGTGACAAAGCATCAGAGCGGTAATAATTCTACTCGTAATTACTTTTTTTTGGGGAATAACTAACCGATATCCGGCCAAAAAATGGTATAATATAAATAACGGTTAAATTAATGCCATACCATCACGTCGGAATGGCGCAAAAACGCGGAAAACTAGCACGAAACTTTTAAAATTGCGTTTTATCGTTGCAAAAATCTACAATTTATTACCACAATCACTATACACTACATATTGTCATCATGAAAATACACTCATGAAGCCACCACCCTTTCTGGTATCGACTATAAACTACTACTAACTGTATCATCATATCATCGGAAACGTCATAAAAAGTTATAATGGTATTAACTAATACACGATAAAACTGATATAAATAGTCAAACAGTATAACTACAACATTAGAAGTTCGTGCAGTAAATGACGGCCGATGATCTTATCAAGATCGAGATAAGATAACGTAAGAGCATGTAATATTATTCTGTAATAACATGCGGCACAGCCGGTGCTGAAGCGTGTCCCGCAGCGGGCGACGACAGAACGAAGTGGAAAGTTTGGGAACTAGAGAAATCTTGTAGCTGTGAGAACTCTTTGTTTACCGGCTTGTTGCGAAATAGTTGACATGTTTAACCGTGAATGTAAACTAAAGCACTTTTGTTAAGGCAACGACAGCCGCTCAGAAAACATTTATGAATGCTTATTTTATTTAGTCGCATTTTTCTTCTAACTCGAGGTACCAGAAAGTGATGACCGTTGTTAGATATACTATTTACTGTTGAGTTTCTTTCGGCGTTTCTTCTCAACAGTGGTCTCCTCTTGTGATATGCTGGTAGACTCAGACATGTAAAAGTGCCCTTGTGGCCTACTTGCAGAATAAAGTTCATTATTTATTATTTACTAATGATAATATATGGCGTTAATAAACTTTAATTATATTAGAGAATCTACCAATTCTCAGATTCACCTGATATTTGAGATAAAGCCAAAGTAAGAGGCCCAAATTCTATCCACCCGAGGTTCATAGCAATTTGGTTAAAACGATAGAGACAATTGTAATAGTAATCCGATTATCTATTGTTTCGAGCTGAGCGTGTTTGACGCTATTGTGGGATTGTGGCTGCTACAATTATTGACAATACAAACTAGAATGTATAACTAGCGTAGACTCTCAGGAAAACTGTTACGACAAGTCATCAATGACTATTTGAAAAAGATGAAATATTTACCCGGTACCACCTCTAAGCCTGGTACATACTAGCGTAGTTTCTTACACTAAGATGGTCGCACTGCATCCGCGAATGTGTAATTATATCCTGATTTGAATACGCAGGTTTTGATGAGTAAGCAGAAAAAGATATTTCGCGGTGTATCTCCTATTCTGTTGTTAAATCTTCTGAAGCACTTCTAGGTACTTGGCCAATTTCAGACAAAAAATTATAATGATTTCTAGTAAAGAGTTTTGGAATCACACGACTGGTTGAAATTTGTTGCTTCATTTCATGATAGCATTCCTGGAATATTAGGAACGAAACACGGAGAATATCTTACACTTTTGATACAAAGCAGAATGAGGTAGTTACGGCTGGAGATCCTGGTTCCCAACAAAATAATCTCTAGTGCCCTTATCTTTAGAAAACGGGATACATGCTCGCCGGTTGTAGGTACCACTCCTCACGCGACTGACGGTTCCTCCTATTGGTCATCGACTTGCGTTTGTAAACAATGTTATAAGATCGAATCGCGATACCGAAGACACTAATCATCACCGCATGCAGGCTCGCATGCCTCGCAGCACGTAACACCAGTTAATTGAATTACAAAACGCTGAAGAAACGCGAAACGTTGACATTTCCACTCGAGTGGCGGAGAAATAAAAACTGGAGACGCGGCGCGAATCGATGCCCGTTACAAACTGTATACTGGCGACGTATGGAAATGATGCTGATTTATTGAGTGAGCTGTTTGTAAACATCTATCGAACAAATGAAAATACTATCTGAACGGCAATGCGCAGAGTTGGTGATGAATTCAGAAGTGTTTTATGGTCTTCATTTGTAAGATTGTCGTAACATGAATCATTTCATTTTTAAGCTTACTAGTAGCAACCTCAACAAGTTAAGCTCACACTGTGAAAAAGTGTGGAAATGGGCGGTAGATTTAATATATTATACCTATTTTTGAATTATAAGGTTTTTATAGATTTCGAATTAGTTGCACCGTTTGAAATGGCGACTTAGTGGGATGGGATAGGGATGTGACGTCATTGACTCTTACCTAACTTATTTTAAATAAAACAACACGGCCGCCGTTATGCCAACTGCGTAAATGTAGGTTCTCAAATACCTAAAAATGTTCGAATAGTCTAGCCAATACCGGTAATATGATGTCAAAGGAAAACCACAAGTTAATTCTTAAGCACGTTTACTGCCTGAGTGAGTTGGCTTTATATTATTTTAATATTTATTTATTTGTAAAAAGCATTTCCATGATGTAATTTGAGTTTAGAAGTCTCCTGTACAATTTTTAGGGTTCCGTACCCAAAGGGTACAAACGGGACCCTATTACTGAGACTTCGCTGTCCGTCCGTCCGTCCGTCCATCCGTCCGTCCGTCCGTCCGTCCGTCCGTCTGTCACCAGGCTGTATCTCAAGAACTGTGATAGCTAGACAGTTGAAATTTTCACAGATGATGTATTTCTATTGCCGCTATAACAACAAATACTAAAAATAAAATAAAATAAATATTTAAGGGGGGCTCCCATACAACAAACTTGTTATAGATTATATATATATATATATATAGGTACGGAACCCTTCATGCGCGAGTCGGACTCGCACTTGCCCATTTTTTATTCACACAACCGCGAAAATCACCAAATCACACACTGTAACGTGCATTTGCAGTTATTTTAATCTGCAGTGTTACTTTAAATGGCGTGCATTATATTTACATATATATATTGCATTTTTAGGGTTCCGTACCCAAAGGGTAAAAACGGGACCCTATTACTGAGACTTCGCTGTCCGTCCGTCCGTCCGTCCGTCTGTCACCAGGCTGTATCTCAAGAACGGTGATAGCTAGACAGTTGAAATTTTCATAGATGATAGAATAGAATAGAATAGAATACTCTTTATTGCACACCTCAAGAAGAAAGAAATACAAATACAAATGACACTTAACATTACAATAGAGGCAAACAATAGGCAACAAATGATGTATTTCTATTGCCGCTATAACAACAAATACTAAAAATAAAATAAAATAAATATTTAAGGGGGCTCCCATACAACAAACTTGTTATAGATTATATATATGTATAGGTACGGAACCCTTCATGCGCGAGTCGGACTCGCACTTGCCCATTTTTTTTATATTTGAGTGTGATCTTATATAACATGAAATAAAGTAGACACGGGTTTTCAGAAAGAGACATTTGGTGTACGCTACGCTAGCAGACGCTACTGCTTTAATAAAAAATAATTAGTTTGTGTACCACTTCGTTATAAATTTCTCAAAATAATTTAAGACGATGGTGCCGTTTAAGAAGTCAGAACCTTTACGGTAGGTGGAGCTACGATGCTAGCCTAAGGCATGTAAGAAATTGGTTGAAAATATCAATGGCTCTCACATCGCATCGGTTTAATGTAAGACGCCCGTGAACCGTTCATTGTTTAAATTTTTTACTTCAATGTAAACACTTCCAGAAATAATATCATACATGACACCACTACCATCATCATATCCCGTGGTTTTCGTTGCGCGAATGATTTAACATTAGATCGACGGTGGGTATCGAGTCATCCGTGCACCGAAAACCACGGGTATGATAATCATGCTCTTGGCATACACACATGTAGCGGGGCAAGTGACTCCGGCGACGGAGAAATCTGCACCGACTGAACCCGCCAATTACATTGTTATTCAACTGTGAAAGCCGATTATCGCCGTCATTACCGCCAAGAATGCTGATTATGAATATTAATATTCAATTCACATAATCGAGCATGTTAGCTTATCATGCAATTATCACATTTATAGCTGAATTGTGTTTATTTCTTAATAGATCTATCACAGAACGATAATGGAATTGAGTACATGAGACAGGCTTAGCAGACGATATATAAGCCTTCTTAATATGTTCGTGAGCATGGAAATGGAGAACATAGGAGCTGATATTGAGTTCTTAAATGCAACATGTATTCATAGTTTTAAAATTTTGATGAGTGTTAGCCTTAATTGTAGTAGGTGTGAGCTTATGACTGTTATTTAAATCTATGAAAATCAAATTAACAAAGTAAATCCTGCAATAAATTATCATTGTTAACTATGAAAGAAAAAATACAAATGATATCTTACATTTTTAGAATAAGTTGCAGATCAGACACTCAAATTTTAGTTATGAAATCTATTAAGGATAATCTCAATAGTTACTCTTTATACTTAGATTTTCCTGTACTATTTTAGTATTGAGACACAAGTTGACCACTGACAACAGAAACTCCAACTGAGTTAATTCACTAAATGTGGTGAAGGACGCTAATTAAGCCATTCCTGTGAACAATTGTAATGAAACAAAGCCCGAGTGGACACCACCGTCTCGTGCCATATAATCATTCTAATACTATTACCACTCGGCACATTTGCATTTTTATGATTGGAATAGATAATGAGCCATGGTTTTGAATACATTTTATTGTAATGAAGCTAAATAAGTGATGTGTGGTTTGAACATGTTTACTTTGGGTTTTGATAAGTCTAGCAGGTAGGATTGTTGTGATGATTTCATCCTGCATAGGTGATGCATTGCATCATTGAATACAATACACAAAAATACTTGATTGCACACCAAAATGGGTTACTACAAGAAACAGAAATACAATGATTCTAATAATGGTAGACTATTTCAGTCTTAACGCTAAACCACAATCTCTTCCAGACAACCTTTGGGTAGTGGGGTTGATCTAAAATAAATTACACATTTAGTAGGTAATGCAAAAGGCAATTAGGAGATCAATATAAATATCAACAGATAACAAAGCATACACAAACAATTAATTGAGGGATAGGTAGTATACTTTTATTTAATTTTTAAAGATTCATGAATGATCTTTGTAATTCTACTGAAAGCTAGTTCTATATCAGAATGGTTTCAAATGTTAAGAAATTCATGTTAGATTTTGTTAGGATAGATTTATGGCATCCGTAATTAAATGAAATTTGCATATAGTTTACATACACATCTTAGGAAGTTTAAAGTTAAGTTAATCACTATTTCTAGTATATTACAAATACAAAGAACGAAGAATTTGAACTGGTATCTTATGCCATGCCGGGGCGATATTGTACATAGGGGCTAATTTTTTTTAAAACATTTCATATTCATAACAAGTAGAAATTAACGAATAGAGAGAACTGCATTGTGTACACCCTAAAAATTTATTTTTCTGTATGTAAAGAAATATAAGACAAAATATGAAATAACCAAAATCTACAACAACTACATCTGCATAGAGTTGTGGTCTAGACCTGACCATGAAAAAAATGAGCTAACAATGTCAAGCTCAACATTAATTGTTATTTTAGATTAGACACTAAAGTATATTTTTCATTATGTCATAATTTTGAAGTTACTAAGAATGAGTAAATTTTAATAAATAAATAATGAAATAATTAGTAATCTCAGGAAAAATATGAAAATAGTGATTTGGGCCCATTCTAAACGGAATACAGAAAAGTAATAAAATGTTGTAGTCTTAAAATATGAAATCTTCGGACACCGATTGAAAATGATAGCGGTCTTTTGAAATTCATAAATATGTTATATTTCTACTTAATTTGAATATTAAATATCCATATCTGTAACTTATACAGTTCAGTTGTGTAGTTCGGCACAAGGCTAAGTAAGTAAGTCTATCCACTGATTGAATGTATGAAGTGGAAAATGTAGGTAAACTTCAACATTCGCATTATGTGAAGAACTTATAGTAAACATTGAAATTAGTTTCATATTTTCAAGAAATTTGAATTCACCCACTAAGTTTAATACTGTTCCCGCCAGCGGACTACAATATGAGTGGTTCTTATTTACCATATAGATGGCTTTAATAACATCAATATATGTAAAACAGATATTAAAAGGATTCAATCCTCCTTAATTAAAGTGCAAACAAACAGGAACACCACAAAGAACCACAATAAGTAACACACAGCAAGACCACACAAGGCCATTCAGTTCCAATCACCCCCTCACCTTGTTTTGCTCTTCTAGGAACGTGGTAGACAACTGATACGCTAGTGCCGAGAACATCACTCCGCTCTCACTGTCTCCCGACCGCAGGAGGCGGGCGAGAGCGCGGCCTGTTCCATAATACACCAGCGCGGCGGCACCGAGTGCGCCACACCAAGGACGCTGCAACGCGTCACGTAAACAAGGAAACCGATCAACCGAACGATTATGACGGGGTTAATGATGAACTAACAGGAAAACTCCTGATACCAGTGGCAAGACGATGAATCACAACCGACCCGGACGGCTTGTGCAGCACCGAGCTAAGATCGATCTAACTGTACCGGAGCCGAGGAAATTGTAACAATCCGACAAATTAGGCCGGGAAAAGTGCGCCGGCACGTGAGAACCGCGAGACAATGCGCGAGAAACTGTGGGAGAGCGAGAGGCGTTGCCATCATAGTAAACAATCACGTCACTGACCCTAAATACGGAACGACGACGAGCTTCCACATGTACACAGTCTACTGCTTAAACTTACCTGTACAAGAAAACGGTTGCTGGATAAACCAGTAGTACACGGATTGTTGAGTCCGAATTATTTTAATTCCACTTATTCCGAGTACGAACGATCACACACTCATCACTCACATAAAACTGTCAAAATTTTGACGACCACAGACAGTAAAAGTGACGACACGACAGCTTGGCACAGATTATTCAGAGCTGTTTCCAATTAGGTTTTTTAATTGGGTAACACAACACGAAATGGGAAAGGACTTCCAATGCACTGCCATTCTGTTAGTTAATAATGTTTATATATCATTGGTTTTACCACGTTCACTTCTTCTATCAACTTCTGTGAAACAGGTTGTCGCCGCCTCTCCCCTCGCCGCCTTCGGTAGAGTCTGACCAGCGAGTCGCTGCACAAATAAAGCCCGGCTAATTCAAAAAATCTTTAGCTGGTAACACGAAGCATAGTACGAAAAAAGAAAGTTGATAATTGGTGTCAATATATTTTAAATCATATTTTGTATTTAATGTTTAGTACCTAGACTAAATTAGAGGGGTTATTAGAACAATCGTCGGTCAATAAATAATGTAGGTAATTAAATTTACAGAGTACATGAACGATATATGTCACTTTTAATCATAATAGATTAATTCGCGAGAGCTTAGAATTGCATTTGTAGTGGTTTACGGTTCGCAAGAAAAGGAGAGTAACTTAAGTATTTCTCTTAATTTAATGAAATTATATACCCTTCTCTTAATAAGTAAAATAATACCTACTCAGTCCTTTTTTACTTTCATTCGCTATTATTTAATTCTTCATCTGGGATATCACAAGTATTGATAATAATATTATAATCTGTTGTTCGATCCATTTCCCGTTCTTGACATGTTCTTGACACCTATATTTATTTCCTTCACTTTCGACAAAAACTGGGTAACTCACAACTCACAATCGTACGGGCCTAGAGAAAATTATTTCGAAAATTGTGAGAATATAATAAAATCAGCAGTTAAAATATACGCACAACGTAAATAATATTTAGAATTTGTCACTGCCGTTATTTTGGAATTTTCTTCTTCAATATATTACAAACAGAGGTTTATGCTGACAATACGGGCAAAGGGAAATTTCAAATTCAAATTCAAATTCAATTCGTTTATTGCGTTTCATGTTGTACAATAAGGTCTTATATTATTGATAGGTCCAGGAACATGAACCCTGCAAGGGCACAGCAATCTTATAAATATGGTTTACAATTCAGTCATTAAATATTAGAATTAGAATACTAAATTTAAGTTTAACATTAAAATTACAGCAAAAAATATAGAAGATACGAGGTGTGATAATAATTTCTAATGATACAGAATTTTACATAGCCTAGACTTGACTTCTATTCTATTTTTATATAAAAAAAAATGGCGTCTGTCCATTGGAACAATTTTGCCAATGTCAAGGTTGTAAGAACGTTGTACGGTGACTTGAGCTTTTTGTAAAGTGATAGCGATTTACAAAAAACCACACGGACTATCGGGCCTTGACCCAGGAAGGGCTATGAACGCTTCAAGTTGAATTCTTCATTAGCTATTCACTCATACGTTAGATCACTGCACAATACGCTATCAATACTACACATTGAACAACAAAAATGAATAAATAATAAAGAGCGAAACTTAAACGCATGCGGCCATCTTAAGTCACGAACCGGACCTAGACTTGACTTAAAAATTGTTGTTGTAACAATTCAAATATAGAATTCCTAAATACAGAATACCACTTATGCAATTCCACGCTCTCGGTAATTTATCTATACTTAATTAATAGTTTAGTTTATTTATTTCAACTATATAATGTTTTTGCAAATATAAAATTATGTCAGTTGACATTAATTATCATAGTGATAGACTCATGCTAAAAAAATTACATACGATTTTATTTTCGGCATATGGTTTCCCTTTGTCCTAATAAGGGTTAACTAGTAATCATAATAAAGTGACATATTTCCAAGTCATCTTAAGGGCAAGGTGCCACACATGGATAGATTAACTGGAGCTTAAGGTATTACGGTGAAAGAAAACAGAGTTTCAATAACGTTTTATCCAATTTTAATCTGTTATTATTTCAGGAGTCATAATCAAAATCAGATTCGAGAAATTCAATGCCTGATAGAGAATAATCACTTTCATTATCACTTTCATTATCACTTTCACGAACTTGTATGATGAATGGCGCCAATTCTGTGTCAAGAATGTTGTCTTTGGACTTGTATTTTTCTTCAACACTTATTACATGGTCTGTACATTTTTTCCAATCTTCTGCTGTAATCATTGAAAAACATTCCCTGATCAGGTTTTCAGTTTCTGATCCATGTAGCCCCAAATTTCTACTCGCTACTTTTCGCTTTGCCAGGCTCCATATGAGCTCAATAGCATTTAAGTCACAATGGTATGGAGGCAATTTAAGGACCTCATGCCCATGCTGCTTCAATATTTCCTCTGCTGCATATACAGGACCAACTCTGTTTTCTTCAACAAGGCACATCAATTCCTCTTTTTTAAAACAGTCTTCATATGGGATTTTATTTTCTCTTAGCCATTTTTGAATATCAGCCTTCAAGCTGTGAATGGTTGGAGGCTTATTTATTTGTGTGACATGGTAACTTGCATTGTCCATTACAATCACACTAGGCTCGGTCAAATTTGGGATTAACATTTCACGTAACCACTTTAAAAAATTTGTACTATTCATGTCATCATGATAATCAGCTGCTTTGGATTTTGTGCTAAATACAAGTAAAGCATTTGGAACAAATCCCTGCTCCGATCCAGCATGTACTATAATATGCCTTTTACCGGAGGAAATTTTTTCAACTACACCGGAAGTAGAAGGCCCTTGCCATGACTTCTTTGGCCTATAATTTTGGTGGACATATGTCTCATCAAGATACACAATCAATTTTCCTTCTTGTCGTTTTTTATGTATAGTTCTTAGAAATCTTTGTCTCCATCCAGATATTTCAAAATTTTCCATGAGAATGGAGCGTTCTTCTTTATTTCTTTTAAACTGAAATCCATTCTGGTGTAGTATTTTCCTCAGTGTTTCACAACATCCTGAGAATCCTATAGATTCTTTCAATTCCGCATGTAATGTTCTTAGAGTAGGAACTTGCTTTTTGACACAATAAAATTCGTTTATTTTGTTACGGATGGCTGTCACATCAAAATTGTCTAAATTTGACACAGTTGGTGGGCGGGGACGTTTTTTCCCTGGCGTATTCCATTCGCCTTGGTTAATAGAACCTTCTTTTTTAATTGAGCGTAACGTTCTAATGCTAACACCTGAAAAAGGAGACATCTTAAGTAAAGGAAATAAACACATTCAAATATTAAGAAATCTACATGTGCAAATATAAATCATTATTACCTGTCATAGAGGATATTTTCGCCAAATACCCTGATTCTGATTCGTTATTATCAATAACCATCTTCAGTTCTTTGGCTAGCTTTTCAATAGATTGTTTGATATTTTCATCATCCACGCCAGCTAGAATCAAAATAAAGAATTAAGTTAAAGTATTATAATACAATCGCCAACAATATTTTGTAAATAAAAGAGTGCCAAGAGAAGCATCAAAATTGTTTGACAATAACTTACCGGTCGCCTGAATGATTTCATCCAACATTCGTTTCTTTTTCAGAAATCTCTCATTTTCATCACGTCTAACCTGATTGTAGTTAGAGATTATCGTAAATAACATGCTTCTAACACTGCTTCTGATCGGTTTAGCCATTATAACACGATATAAACTTCCGTAACAAATGCACTCAGATTATATTTAGGTTATGTACGAACAGAGGTTGACAATTAGTTTGACAGGTAAAATTGTTGCCATAAATAGAATTCTGTAAAAATGCTTGTGCAGCGACTCGCTGGTCAGACTCTACATACACAAGACCGATAAAGGGGGGAAACGGTGACATACGTATATATGTATATTCAGAATGCATCGCATACCTTTCATATCCAGTTAGGGGTTCTCTGTGTTCTGCCTATTCTTTTCCTACGGGTCAGAGGAACCGTCACTCTGCTTCGCGGGCGCTAGTTTGGCGGCTGTAACCGGCATGTAAGGATCTGTGGGAAAATTAGCTCTATGAACATGGCTTCTCTACACAATCAACCTCTCACACTCAACTTGATATAATTACTGTACTCGTTTACTTGGGGTGACATATCTCGCGGGTCGGAGGAGGAGTCCAGCTCAATCAATTATATAATTAGAGATATTCGCCGTCCGAAAACAGGAGTACCTCTCCACATCTCGGCACAGGTATTCTGTGCGCTGATGAGAATGCGGACCAAGGTCGAGGTACCTGACATAGGTGGCCACCACATCTCGGCACAGGTATTCTGTGCGCTGATGAGAATGCGGGCCAAGGTCGAGGTACCTGACATAGGTGGCCACCACATCTCGGCACAGGTATTCTGTGCGCTGATGAGAATGCGGGCCAAGGTCGAGGTACCTGACATAGGTGGCCACCACATCTCGGCACAGGTATTCTGTGCGCTGATGAGAATGCGGGCCAAGATCGATGTATCTGACATAGGTGGCCACCCCATCTCGGCACAGGTATTCTGTGCGCTACTACGAGATACGCGCTATACAGGGATAACGCACCTCTTATGGAGTACCTTTCCGCCCTTATGAGATGGTTTCTTACTATAACAACTTTAATGGCCTCCATGGCTTGGACATCATGGCAAGCTAAATCAATACAAAGTCAACTGTACAGAGAATCCATAAACCACTGTGAGCTTTCACCAAGAGAATTAAAATCACTTAGCTTTAGATAATTCCGGATAGCTTCAGACTCTTCACCTTCAATCACACTATCACTACTTTAAGAACTTGCACGCTTTCGCGCCACATTGGAACTGACTAGTCTACTTAACGGAAACTGATTTGATTTACTCCCTACGGCCCCCTCCAGGTGGCGCTGTTCAGTGTTGCTGTAGGGAAAGGATATTTGAGTGTCAGGTTTTCGCGTCCGTCGCGACACTCCCCACAGAGGACAAAAGTATGACTACTAAAGAGCTGTGCTACTCTCTTATCTTTCCATGGCTAATCTGTAGGACACTAAACACAAGTTTCGGCGCTGTAGGGAAAAGATATTTGAGTGTCAGATTTTCGCGTTCGTCGCGACACAGGTGAGAAGGAAATATGAATATTAAAATGCTTGACAAAAGGTGATAGTATTTTCTTAACACTATATCTTAGCAGTCACTTGATTTTAGCTTTTGCCAACGTGATTAAAAAGTATTTTCCGTAGCCACTCCTACGTAGCTTTCAACGAGTTGTACTTTCTCGGGGCTATAAACCTCCTTGTGACTAATATATTCTTAGATATAAACTTAGATGTCCTGACCTAATCTAGACCTATTCGTTTCTGAACGTACCCTTATCTGCGTTTAGTTTCAGAAAAATATTTTCTGACGTTAGATAGTAACTAGTTATTAATCTGTGCGTTAGATTGTCAACTGAGTATATAATTATGAATGATTGATAACGGTAGTCGGTAACGTAGACTGCGTAAACAAAACGCTTCAATGTCGATTATTTTATTTATTTTTATGTCATTTTACTCGTAAATATTTTGTTTTGAATATTTGTCATAGGTAAACGTGAAGAAACTAGCTTTAATGCGAGGTGATTTATAAAAAAAACTATGATGGCTGGCACTAAACTAGATGTGATTTGGTCACCAGTACACTTTGATAAGTTCATAATATGGGGTCCAGACATAACCTTATACGAAGTTGCTCGTCTAAAAGATATTGAGAAGAAAACAGCATGTAAGTACTATTACATACTTAATAGACGTGCATGATTTTATTTTGACGATCCATGAACAGATAATTCAGCATTCATTTAATTTTAAATTTATTTGCGTACAATTTATTTGGTTGTTGTCCTACTTTGTTGATAAACTAACAAACATTCGCAATCATTTCGAATAAGTAGGACAGAATGCAGGCATTTACTGTAACTGAATAATAACTTTAATTATGGTAAATAATGCAACTTTGTCACTTGTTATATTAATTTTGTGTATGCCCAGTCACTCAGATATCGTCGACGCGCGGTGCGACGGTATTGGCGTCACAAAGCGCAAGCGGCGTGCGCTGCGTCGACATCAGTGCCATTGCCGAGCAACCGGATCCTCTACTGGCCCTCGGACACTCCAACGGCAGGGTCTCCCTCACCAGTCTCAAACAGACTTATGATCCTTTAGGACTTGTTGGCAGAGAATTTGGTAAAACGCATTCCAGTCTTACTACATTGTATTAAGATTAATAATATTAATTAAGGGAAACAAAATTGATACAAGGCCTAATTGTCATTTTCTGACTATATTCTTCTTGGTCTAAGTTCCCAGATATCCACGACTGTGTAACTCAGTGGCATGGAGCCACGTGGAGACCAACCTGCTGGGTGTAGCACTGGAGAAGCACCGCAGCGACCACTGCATTCTTGTGTGGGATGTAAACCGGGGGATGGCCTCACCTGACGAGTCAGCATGTATGTTTTTAGACACAATACACCATTAAATAACTAACATATTTACCATCTAGCTAGGTTTTTTCTTTAAATCTTAGGTTAGTCAAAGCAGACTTAGCTATTTTGTAGGGTTCCATACCCAAAGGGTAAAAACGGGACGCTATTACTGAGACTTCGCTGTCCGTCCGTGCGTCCGTCTTTCACCAGGCTGTATCTCAAGAACGGTGATAGCTAGACAGTTGAAATTTTCACAGATGATGTATTTCTGTTGCCGCTATAGCAATATTATTCATGATAAAACAATAATAATTAAATGGGGCTCCCATACAAAAATAGGGCTTTTTGCATGATATTTCGTTCAACAGGCAATTTCTCATGAACCGTTATAGGTAGACAGTTGAAATTTTTACAGAATGTACCTATATTTTTGTTACCGCTATAACAACAAATAATAAAAATAAAAAATAAGTAAAAATTAAAGGAGGACCCCATACAAAGATCGTGTTTTTAGTTCAATATTGGTACGGAACCCTTCGTGCGCGAGTTCAACTCGCACTTGACCGGTTTTTTTATTTTACAACCCATGGAAAATGCTCAGACTGACTAAACACCCTAAAATAGCCACTGGTAGAAATTATGTAATAAGTTCTATGAATAGAATAAAACAATTTATTTGTAATAAACTTACATTACCTAACATAGGTCTATTCATAAAAAGAAATGAAATTGTCACAATTATGAATGGAATTATCCATGTTATATTATATGTAATGAATGGCATGTATATTTATCAGCAATAGAGGCAGCGTCACAATCCACATCAGAGCCTACCAGGCCTATAGCAGAGATGGGGCTCTCCGAGACTTGCCACAACGTCGCCTGGACCAACTCCTCGGACAGGACTCTGCTAGCTTCCATGAACATGAAGTACATCAAGGTCTTTGATCTTAGAGGTGAGGATTGTCTATTTAACTTATATTGTTGACTAGGAACTTAAATTTTGATTGTATTTCATAACATTTCACACAACTATTTCTTTGACTCCACCATTATTGCACAAATGTTTCGTTTAAACTGAGAGACTGCTCCAGCTCCTACTTTACAGTATGACTTACCCCTTATGATTGTGTGTATGTAGAAGACACTGTTGAGAACAAACTCATTTTTGATGGTCGCAGACTTGTCGAACAAGGCGGTGCTGGTGGCGACGTCCCGGCACTGCTACGGCGTGTGCGCGGACCCGTTCTCGCCGTGGCAGCTGGCGTCGCGCGGCGACGGCGTGGTGTGCGTGTGGGACGCGCGCGCGCTGGAGCGCCCGCTGCTGGCGCTGCCGCTGCCCGCGCCGCACCAGCCCGCCAAGATACAGTGGTGCCCCACCAGGTTGCCATGGACTTATTAACGCCGACACTATTTAAAGTAGACTGCACAAAATTTGAGTTGATAGTAGTAGATTGTTTGATAAGCTATTACGTATGACATGAATTTAAAATATGTCTGACCGTCATAATGGGACCACATGCTGACCACTCTGCTGTTCACTTTGACTACGAGAAATAAATAAAACAACCTGATCAGATCGGCCAGAAATTTTGCCCAATCTGATCAAGTTGATTAAGTATGAAGCTGGCGACTACTAAGTTGCATTTTCATCGAAATTATCATAATTATTTCCCGTTACACTAAAACTACTACTTAAGCCCCGCGTCGCGAATTTAAAATAAAATCATTTTCGAGCAGGAGAAGTGAAAATAATATTTTTGGACCACTGCCAAGTAACATTGGGCCAGCATCAATTGACTAAAAAGACACCATAGCTGGGCGACGTTTCCTTATTCTTATGAAATGTCTTTACCTCATTGTAATAATGATAAAAAATAACCAAATAAAGCAAGTATTGCATTATAGACGCAACTTACTGATGTCGCTGCAACGCGACTCCAACACGCTTCGACTGCACGATATCCAGCAAGCCAACAATGAGTATAAGAATGGACAAACCACCGACTTGGTAAGTTAAATTTAAACTATAAACCGAAAGTATATAACTACTAGCTTTTGCCCGCGACTACGTCCGCGTGGAACTTGGAAGTATGGAAGCAACCTCGTACAACACGATAGATATCCACCTAATCACCTTAATTAATAAAAGGAATTATTAAAAGCGCCGAAGCAAATGTAAGAGCAATTGTGCTTTTGGTCTAATCATTACATTTCCTACAGGGTCATCAAATGTCATCATGAATTACTTACTCAGTTTTCAATCTTTTTAGGAATAATTTCCAGGATGAAAACTATCCTATGTCCTTCCTCGGATCTTAAACTATCTCCATGCCAAATTTCATCAAAATCGATTCAGCGGTTTAAGCGTGAAGAGGTAACAGACAGACAGACACACTTTCGCATTTATAATACTAGCTGTGCCCCGCGGTGTTACCCGCTCATCCCACGGGAACACTAAATTTATTCGGGATGAAAAGTATCCTATGTCCTTCCCCGGGACTGACACTATCTATATACCAAATTTCATCTAAATCGGTTCAGCGGTTTAAGCGTGAAGAGGTAACAGACAGACAGACACACTTTCGCATTTATAATAGTAGTATGGATTAGTATGGATACAAAATTAAATAGTACAATTCTGACCGAATAAAACATCAACTGCTTTTCTTTTAATCGTGATTACGATTTGTGGTTTTCTTGGAAGTACCTACCTTTGTGTTGCTTCTCGGAGCAACTGTTAATTTAGCATCCTCACATGTTACACAGTTGCATTATGTATTGTTAGCAGGCTCCCACAATGGCCGTGGAGGCGGAACTGGAAGAGTACAGTCGAGGAGTATCGGTCATAGAACGGGACGTCGCGCCGGGCTGCGGCGCGCTCGCCAGCTTCAGCTGGCATCCTGCGCATGCAGTACGCACGCTGTGCGTCGCTCCGGGTTAGTAATACAAATATCATATGCGTCCCAGACAATCAAATATACAATCGGCTGCAGACAAACGTTACCATGGGGTGCTATTCATGCTAGTATGGCAGAGGGGACACGTTGCTCTGCAGCTAGGTATATTCTATGACTAGTACTGAAAAAGAGATTTGAAAGAGAGCACGAGTTATCCCCGTTTATACAATTGGTGCCGTGACCAGGATTGTAAAATTCAACTCCATACTTCTCTTTGAGGACCTGTTATTAATATAAGTTGTAATTAAGTTGATTACCTAGAAATTAAAAACTGCACGAGTTGCACTTGATAATCTCTGTCTTATGCTTAGTTCTACAAGTAGTATTTTTTGTAGTAAGTCAGTGAAGTAAGGTGTAAGTGCTGGACACTCCCCAGGCAGTATCGTGGACTACACGGTGATGGAGCGCGTGACGTGCGCGTGGGGCGCGCGCGGGCTGGCGTGGTCGGCGGGCGGCGGCGCGCTCAAGCTCATGCGCGACGACTTCTACGAGGCCATCGACGACATCTCCTTCAAGATGAAGAAGCGCGCCGGCTCCGACTACGGACTCAAGGTCAGTACATGCGTCATAATGTTGCTTTCGAGCCTATGAGATAAGTAACAATACCAACAGTTCTACCATAGAATAGGCGAAACCAAAACCTAGTATTACATTACGATTCGCAAATTGTAAAAAGCAAATCCTACAACGATTAAGATAGCGTTCGGACAGTTAGCAGCAGAAGTTGCTCAAAATTATATGCACACGGACTCTATTATCGAGAGAATAAAAGGATATAATTGTGAGTGTTATTATGCTGATTATGTGAGTGTTATCGTTTAAGCGTAATGTGACATTAGCATTGGTTTCCAGCCGGACATGTGGCAGAACGCGGACCTGGCCGACGACGAATCCCTGAGCGGACTATGGCATTTTCTGGCGCTCAGCAAATCGCTCGTAGAAGATGGTGAGTAAATCTAATATCCTAGCAGAAGTAAATATTGCGTACAAATAATTACATAATATATTCTCGTCAAACAACCGAGCTAATATAATTTTACTGTCTGTGACACGTTTGTGACAGACATTGAGTGGAAATGGATAGGAAATATGGCGGCTCGTTCCAGGTTGCATCCGCAACAGTCCGTGGCGGCACCCGGGCGTGTGCTCGGTGCTGCGCGCGCCGGGCGACGGCGGCTACCGCTCCGAGCTCGTGCCGTCGCTGCTGCCCGACCTGCCCAGTCGCCGTGTCACTCTATACCGGTAATACATCCGCAACAGTCCGTGGCGGCACCCGGGCGTGTGCTCGGTGCTGCGCGCGCCGGGCGACGGCGGCTACCGCTCCGAGCTCGTGCCGTCGCTGCTGCCCGACCTGCCCAGTCGCCGTGTCACTCTATACCGGTAATACATCCGCAACAGTCCGTGGCGGCACCCGGGCGTGTGCTCGGTGCTGCGCGCGCCGGGCGACGGCGGCTACCGCTCCGAGCTCGTGCCGTCGCTGCTGCCCGACCTGCCCAGTCGCCGTGTCACTCTATACCGGTAATACATCCGCAACAGTCCGTGGCGGCACCCGGGCGTGTGCTCGGTGCTGCGCGCGCCGGGCGACGGCGGCTACCGCTCCGAGCTCGTGCCGTCGCTGCTGCCCGACCTGCCCAGTCGCCGTGTCACTCTATACCGGTAATACATCCGCAACAGTCCGTGGCGGCACCCGGGCGTGTGCTCGGTGCTGCGCGCGCCGGGCGACGGCGGCTACCGCTCCGAGCTCGTGCCGTCGCTGCTGCCCGACCTGCCCAGTCGCCGTGTCACTCTATACCGGTAATACATCCGCAACAGTCCGTGGCGGCACCCGGGCGTGTGCTCGGTGCTGCGCGCGCCGGGCGACGGCGGCTACCGCTCCGAGCTCGTGCCGTCGCTGCTGCCCGACCTGCCCAGTCGCCGTGTCACTCTATACCGGTAATACATCCGCAACAGTCCGTGGCGGCACCCGGGCGTGTGCTCGGTGCTGCGCGCGCCGGGCGACGGCGGCTACCGCTCCGAGCTCGTGCCGTCGCTGCTGCCCGACCTGCCCAGTCGCCGTGTCACTCTATACCGGTAATACATCCGCAACAGTCCGTGGCGGCACCCGGGCGTGTGCTCGGTGCTGCGCGCGCCGGGCGACGGCGGCTACCGCTCCGAGCTCGTGCCGTCGCTGCTGCCCGACCTGCCCAGTCGCCGTGTCACTCTATACCGGTAATACATCCGCAACAGTCCGTGGCGGCACCCGGGCGTGTGCTCGGTGCTGCGCGCGCCGGGCGACGGCGGCTACCGCTCCGAGCTCGTGCCGTCGCTGCTGCCCGACCTGCCCAGTCGCCGTGTCACTCTATACCGGTAATACATCCGCAACAGTCCGTGGCGGCACCCGGGCGTGTGCTCGGTGCTGCGCGCGCCGGGCGACGGCGGCTACCGCTCCGAGCTCGTGCCGTCGCTGCTGCCCGACCTGCCCAGTCGCCGTGTCACTCTATACCGGTAATACATCCGCAACAGTCCGTGGCGGCACCCGGGCGTGTGCTCGGTGCTGCGCGCGCCGGGCGACGGCGGCTACCGCTCCGAGCTCGTGCCGTCGCTGCTGCCCGACCTGCCCAGTCGCCGTGTCACTCTATACCGGTAATACATCCGCAACAGTCCGTGGCGGCACCCGGGCGTGTGCTCGGTGCTGCGCGCGCCGGGCGACGGCGGCTACCGCTCCGAGCTCGTGCCGTCGCTGCTGCCCGACCTGCCCAGTCGCCGTGTCACTCTATACCGGTAATACATCCGCAACAGTCCGTGGCGGCACCCGGGCGTGTGCTCGGTGCTGCGCGCGCCGGGCGACGGCGGCTACCGCTCCGAGCTCGTGCCGTCGCTGCTGCCCGACCTGCCCAGTCGCCGTGTCACTCTATACCGGTAATACATCCGCAACAGTCCGTGGCGGCACCCGGGCGTGTGCTCGGTGCTGCGCGCGCCGGGCGACGGCGGCTACCGCTCCGAGCTCGTGCCGTCGCTGCTGCCCGACCTGCCCAGTCGCCGTGTCACTCTATACCGGTAATACATCCGCAACAGTCCGTGGCGGCACCCGGGCGTGTGCTCGGTGCTGCGCGCGCCGGGCGACGGCGGCTACCGCTCCGAGCTCGTGCCGTCGCTGCTGCCCGACCTGCCCAGTCGCCGTGTCACTCTATACCGGTAATACATCCGCAACAGTCCGTGGCGGCACCCGGGCGTGTGCTCGGTGCTGCGCGCGCCGGGCGACGGCGGCTACCGCTCCGAGCTCGTGCCGTCGCTGCTGCCCGACCTGCCCAGTCGCCGTGTCACTCTATACCGGTAATACATCCGCAACAGTCCGTGGCGGCACCCGGGCGTGTGCTCGGTGCTGCGCGCGCCGGGCGACGGCGGCTACCGCTCCGAGCTCGTGCCGTCGCTGCTGCCCGACCTGCCCAGTCGCCGTGTCACTCTATACCGGTAATACATCCGCAACAGTCCGTGGCGGCACCCGGGCGTGTGCTCGGTGCTGCGCGCGCCGGGCGACGGCGGCTACCGCTCCGAGCTCGTGCCGTCGCTGCTGCCCGACCTGCCCAGTCGCCGTGTCACTCTATACCGGTAATACATCCGCAACAGTCCGTGGCGGCACCCGGGCGTGTGCTCGGTGCTGCGCGCGCCGGGCGACGGCGGCTACCGCTCCGAGCTCGTGCCGTCGCTGCTGCCCGACCTGCCCAGTCGCCGTGTCACTCTATACCGGTAATACATCCGCAACAGTCCGTGGCGGCACCCGGGCGTGTGCTCGGTGCTGCGCGCGCCGGGCGACGGCGGCTACCGCTCCGAGCTCGTGCCGTCGCTGCTGCCCGACCTGCCCAGTCGCCGTGTCACTCTATACCGGTAATACATCCGCAACAGTCCGTGGCGGCACCCGGGCGTGTGCTCGGTGCTGCGCGCGCCGGGCGACGGCGGCTACCGCTCCGAGCTCGTGCCGTCGCTGCTGCCCGACCTGCCCAGTCGCCGTGTCACTCTATACCGGTAATACATCCGCAACAGTCCGTGGCGGCACCCGGGCGTGTGCTCGGTGCTGCGCGCGCCGGGCGACGGCGGCTACCGCTCCGAGCTCGTGCCGTCGCTGCTGCCCGACCTGCCCAGTCGCCGTGTCACTCTATACCGGTAATACATCCGCAACAGTCCGTGGCGGCACCCGGGCGTGTGCTCGGTGCTGCGCGCGCCGG
Source organism: Apotomis capreana (assembly GCA_947623375.1). Classification (NCBI taxonomy): domain Eukaryota; kingdom Metazoa; phylum Arthropoda; class Insecta; order Lepidoptera; family Tortricidae; genus Apotomis; species Apotomis capreana. The sequence goes on along the minus strand of OX392512.1, from coordinate 25,622,015 downwards.
GCGACGGCGGCTACCGCTCCGAGCTCGTGCCGTCGCTGCTGCCCGACCTGCCCAGTCGCCGTGTCACTCTATACCGGTAATACATCCGCAACAGTCCGTGGCGGCACCCGGGCGTGTGCTCGGTGCTGCGCGCGCCGGGCGACGGCGGCTACCGCTCCGAGCTCGTGCCGTCGCTGCTGCCCGACCTGCCCAGTCGCCGTGTCACTATACCGGTAATACATCCGCAACAGTCCGTGGCGGCACCCGGGCGTGTGCTCGGTGCTGCGCGCGCCGGGCGACGGCGGCTACCGCTCCGAGCTCGTGCCGTCGCTGCTGCCCGACCTGCCCAGTCGCCGTGTCACTCTATACCGGTAATACATCCGCAACAGTCCGTGGCGGCACCCGGGCGTGTGCTCGGTGCTGCGCGCGCCGGGCGACGGCGGCTACCGCTCCGAGCTCGTGCCGTCGCTGCTGCCCGACCTGCCCAGTCGCCGTGTCACTCTATACCGGTAATACATCCGCAACAGTCCGTGGCGGCACCCGGGCGTGTGCTCGGTGCTGCGCGCGCCGGGCGACGGCGGCTACCGCTCCGAGCTCGTGCCGTCGCTGCTGCCCGACCTGCCCAGTCGCCGTGTCACTCTATACCGGTAATACATCCGCAACAGTCCGTGGCGGCACCCGGGCGTGTGCTCGGTGCTGCGCGCGCCGGGCGACGGCGGCTACCGCTCCGAGCTCGTGCCGTCGCTGCTGCCCGACCTGCCCAGTCGCCGTGTCACTCTATACCGGTAATACATCCGCAACAGTCCGTGGCGGCACCCGGGCGTGTGCTCGGTGCTGCGCGCGCCGGGCGACGGCGGCTACCGCTCCGAGCTCGTGCCGTCGCTGCTGCCCGACCTGCCCAGTCGCCGTGTCACTCTATACCGGTAATACATCCGCAACAGTCCGTGGCGGCACCCGGGCGTGTGCTCGGTGCTGCGCGCGCCGGGCGACGGCGGCTACCGCTCCGAGCTCGTGCCGTCGCTGCTGCCCGACCTGCCCAGTCGCCGTGTCACTCTATACCGGTAATACATCCGCAACAGTCCGTGGCGGCACCCGGGCGTGTGCTCGGTGCTGCGCGCGCCGGGCGACGGCGGCTACCGCTCCGAGCTCGTGCCGTCGCTGCTGCCCGACCTGCCCAGTCGCCGTGTCACTATACCGGTAATACATCCGCAACAGTCCGTGGCGGCACCCGGGCGTGTGCTCGGTGCTGCGCGCGCCGGGCGACGGCGGCTACCGCTCCGAGCTCGTGCCGTCGCTGCTGCCCGACCTGCCCAGTCGCCGTGTCACTCTATACCGGTAATACATCCGCAACAGTCCGTGGCGGCACCCGGGCGTGTGCTCGGTGCTGCGCGCGCCGGGCGACGGCGGCTACCGCTCCGAGCTCGTGCCGTCGCTGCTGCCCGACCTGCCCAGTCGCCGTGTCACTCTATACCGGTAATACATCCGCAACAGTCCGTGGCGGCACCCGGGCGTGTGCTCGGTGCTGCGCGCGCCGGGCGACGGCGGCTACCGCTCCGAGCTCGTGCCGTCGCTGCTGCCCGACCTGCCCAGTCGCCGTGTCACTCTATACCGGTAATACATCCGCAACAGTCCGTGGCGGCACCCGGGCGTGTGCTCGGTGCTGCGCGCGCCGGGCGACGGCGGCTACCGCTCCGAGCTCGTGCCGTCGCTGCTGCCCGACCTGCCCAGTCGCCGTGTCACTCTATACCGGTAATACATCCGCAACAGTCCGTGGCGGCACCCGGGCGTGTGCTCGGTGCTGCGCGCGCCGGGCGACGGCGGCTACCGCTCCGAGCTCGTGCCGTCGCTGCTGCCCGACCTGCCCAGTCGCCGTGTCACTCTATACCGGTAATACATCCGCAACAGTCCGTGGCGGCACCCGGGCGTGTGCTCGGTGCTGCGCGCGCCGGGCGACGGCGGCTACCGCTCCGAGCTCGTGCCGTCGCTGCTGCCCGACCTGCCCAGTCGCCGTGTCACTCTATACCGGTAATACATCCGCAACAGTCCGTGGCGGCACCCGGGCGTGTGCTCGGTGCTGCGCGCGCCGGGCGACGGCGGCTACCGCTCCGAGCTCGTGCCGTCGCTGCTGCCCGACCTGCCCAGTCGCCGTGTCACTCTATACCGGTAATACATCCGCAACAGTCCGTGGCGGCACCCGGGCGTGTGCTCGGTGCTGCGCGCGCCGGGCGACGGCGGCTACCGCTCCGAGCTCGTGCCGTCGCTGCTGCCCGACCTGCCCAGTCGCCGTGTCACTCTATACCGGTAATACATCCGCAACAGTCCGTGGCGGCACCCGGGCGTGTGCTCGGTGCTGCGCGCGCCGGGCGACGGCGGCTACCGCTCCGAGCTCGTGCCGTCGCTGCTGCCCGACCTGCCCAGTCGCCGTGTCACTCTATACCGGTAATACATCCGCAACAGTCCGTGGCGGCACCCGGGCGTGTGCTCGGTGCTGCGCGCGCCGGGCGACGGCGGCTACCGCTCCGAGCTCGTGCCGTCGCTGCTGCCCGACCTGCCCAGTCGCCGTGTCACTCTATACCGGTAATACATCCGCAACAGTCCGTGGCGGCACCCGGGCGTGTGCTCGGTGCTGCGCGCGCCGGGCGACGGCGGCTACCGCTCCGAGCTCGTGCCGTCGCTGCTGCCCGACCTGCCCAGTCGCCGTGTCACTCTATACCGGTAATACATCCGCAACAGTCCGTGGCGGCACCCGGGCGTGTGCTCGGTGCTGCGCGCGCCGGGCGACGGCGGCTACCGCTCCGAGCTCGTGCCGTCGCTGCTGCCCGACCTGCCCAGTCGCCGTGTCACTCTATACCGGTAATACATCCGCAACAGTCCGTGGCGGCACCCGGGCGTGTGCTCGGTGCTGCGCGCGCCGGGCGACGGCGGCTACCGCTCCGAGCTCGTGCCGTCGCTGCTGCCCGACCTGCCCAGTCGCCGTGTCACTCTATACCGGTAATACATCCGCAACAGTCCGTGGCGGCACCCGGGCGTGTGCTCGGTGCTGCGCGCGCCGGGCGACGGCGGCTACCGCTCCGAGCTCGTGCCGTCGCTGCTGCCCGACCTGCCCAGTCGCCGTGTCACTCTATACCGGTAATACATCCGCAACAGTCCGTGGCGGCACCCGGGCGTGTGCTCGGTGCTGCGCGCGCCGGGCGACGGCGGCTACCGCTCCGAGCTCGTGCCGTCGCTGCTGCCCGACCTGCCCAGTCGCCGTGTCACTCTATACCGGTAATACATCCGCAACAGTCCGTGGCGGCACCCGGGCGTGTGCTCGGTGCTGCGCGCGCCGGGCGACGGCGGCTACCGCTCCGAGCTCGTGCCGTCGCTGCTGCCCGACCTGCCCAGTCGCCGTGTCACTATACCGGTAATACATCCGCAACAGTCCGTGGCGGCACCCGGGCGTGTGCTCGGTGCTGCGCGCGCCGGGCGACGGCGGCTACCGCTCCGAGCTCGTGCCGTCGCTGCTGCCCGACCTGCCCAGTCGCCGTGTCACTCTATACCGGTAATACATCCGCAACAGTCCGTGGCGGCACCCGGGCGTGTGCTCGGTGCTGCGCGCGCCGGGCGACGGCGGCTACCGCTCCGAGCTCGTGCCGTCGCTGCTGCCCGACCTGCCCAGTCGCCGTGTCACTCTATACCGGTAATACATCCGCAACAGTCCGTGGCGGCACCCGGGCGTGTGCTCGGTGCTGCGCGCGCCGGGCGACGGCGGCTACCGCTCCGAGCTCGTGCCGTCGCTGCTGCCCGACCTGCCCAGTCGCCGTGTCACTCTATACCGGTAATACATCCGCAACAGTCCGTGGCGGCACCCGGGCGTGTGCTCGGTGCTGCGCGCGCCGGGCGACGGCGGCTACCGCTCCGAGCTCGTGCCGTCGCTGCTGCCCGACCTGCCCAGTCGCCGTGTCACTCTATACCGGTAATACATCCGCAACAGTCCGTGGCGGCACCCGGGCGTGTGCTCGGTGCTGCGCGCGCCGGGCGACGGCGGCTACCGCTCCGAGCTCGTGCCGTCGCTGCTGCCCGACCTGCCCAGTCGCCGTGTCACTCTATACCGGTATTACACGTCACACCCGCACTTCCGCGCTACTAGAATAACTTAAAGACATAAAACTATTAATTAGTCAGGCGAAATAAAAACATGTAGGATAAGGTTTTTGGAGTTTACTCCTTAAGAATCGATTTTCATATATAAGCCCGGGGTATGAAAAATATGGGGTGTAAAATCGAACGTATCTGCCGTGCTAATTTAAAAAGTCGTATCTCAGTATACGATCGGGGTAAAAATACGACTTCTTAAATTAGCAGGTTATGCGTTACGTTAAGCGTTATAGACTAAGACCCCGATATAAAATGACCATCACCGAGATGTTTATTTGATGAAATGTATTTTAAATGTACTTAGCAACGGGAAAACATGGCTTCCGTTAGAGAAAATTAATATTAATTGTTCTCTGCCATTTATTTTTTATTTTAAATTACCACAAGAGGCTTAACAAATAACATAGACAAGAAACATATTCATAATTTCTCCGCGGAGACTGCGGCGGCGGCCGGCGGCCTACACGGCGCGTTGCTGCGCAAGTGCGCATCGGGCAGCTTGACTGACAGTTGTCAATCTACAACAGCTGAGAAATGTGTTTTTGTTTTCAAGTTTTTGCTAATATTTTGCGTGAATCTCTATCATGTTACGAGTGTGATTGCTATCAGTGCATGAGTACTATCTAGTTATATGTGCAATTATAAACCACCGCTTCCCCCAGGAACTTTATGGGGCAATTTGTATGCCGAAAATTGGAGCGGTTTTTTAAATACTTTATTTGTTATCGTAGCCGTAAGTGTTTATCTATTGCGTTTTTTAATAGTTTACTTGATGAATCCTAATAGCACGGGCTCCTCTCAGAATGTCGCTTCCAGGTCTGTGTCGCTGTCGCTGGAGAATTCCGTACAGTGCCCACATTGCTCCCAGATTCGTTTCTTTAAAGGTCAGAAAGGACTTAATATACACATCAGTAGAACCCATGGCATTCGTGCTGGCGCAATTACGTCGCCACCTGCCTCTTTACAGGCAAACAATTCACAACCAAGTCAGATCAGGCCTTTTTCTTAGAGCAGGCTACAAGGAGATATCCGTTTGCAAAAATATCGGACCTCAATCTGACTTCTGATATATATTGTATAGATTCCAGACATCCTACAAACAAATGTTGCCAACCAGTTTTGTGGTCCCCCTCCCCCCACCCCGGCAATTAAAAATGCAATACAAATTAAAAAAAAAAAAAGTCATCAAGCCATGCCGTGTGGGGTATCAAGTGAAAGGGCTTATTGAGTAGATCACGAATATATAGCACACTATAACATTTCTTACACTTACTGTAAGATTTTTTGAAATTTTACTAAAATGCTCCATTTTCGAGTTAACTTTAAACCACTATAGATTGAAAACTAATGAATATATTTTTATAATTATTATTTTTAATCATTAACAATAGTCCATTGTTTACGCACCAATAGTTCGTACAGTGAAAAAGTTGCACGGGGGAGCGGGGGGAGCAATCAAAGATAGCGAGTTTCGATATTTCAATATATTTCTTAAAATTTCGGACTCTCAACAGTTATCGTGTACCTGCAAAAAAACAGCACTGAAATGTATATCCTTGTGTAAATGTGTAAATAAGAATTGTAAAAACTTGTAACAAAATTAAACTGTTGAGTCCGAAATTTTAAGAAATACCTATATTGAAATATCGAAACTCGCCATCTTTGATTGCTCCCCCGCTCCCCCGTAAAACTTTTTCACTGTACGAACTATTGGTGCGTAAACAATTGACTATTGTTAGTTATTAAAAATAATAATTATAAAAATATATTCATTAGTTTTCAATCTATAGTGGTTTAAAGTGTCGCAAGATATGGGTTTATATGACAGTGCGCGCACCACGATTTTCATAAACCCATAAGTACGCTTATTTCTGCGACAAAAAAGTGGTGCGCGCCTGGCCTGAAGAGTAAACTCCAGTCGTGCGTCGGAGCTGACACACACACTTTTTTTTTAGATTTTTCCTAGTTATATTTTTTTCCTTTAATCATAATTCTAATTTGATTTTGTCGTGTATATTTTTGAAGATTAGATTTAATTTAATACTTTGTACAGATTAACTTATATTGTCTTTAGAAATCTACATAGTTTGAAGTGAAACAGCAAGGGAGTGCTGTTACAATTGGTGCCGTGACCAGGATTATGATTTTCTTTTATATACTTTTATGTCGTCTTTGGTCAACGCAAGTAAATATAGGTGCTTTGTGGTATAGGAGTGCAGAACGAACGCGCGCGCTGCAACTATGCGGCTGGGGCTGGGGCTGGGAGAACGCGGGCGCGGGAGTAGAGCGCGCCGAGGCGGAAGGCACGCCGTGCCGCGCCGCCGCGCTCGCGGCTTTCCATCTGCGTCTGCGCACCGCGCTAGACATACTCGCGCGCGCCGCCTCTCCGCAGGTATTCGTTAATCAAGAGCGTGGTAACTTAGGTTATTTTACCACGCCTCAACTTCGACGAACGATTTGCTAACACCCCATATTTAATTATAAATAGTTTGTATTTTATATGTATGTCAGTTTTAAGCTATATCCATGGGCAGTTGCCTGAAAATAAATTATGTGATTTGATTGATTGACTTATTGATAGCACAATGACCATAAAAAATAGTAACATTTAAATTTTTCTCGTTTAATGTAAATGTTCAGCTCAATAATAAGGGTTCTCGCCACCTTTATTGAGAGTCGGTATCGACGGAGGCTAACACAAATGTCCGGCGCAGCTGCGCGTGGTGGCGCTGGCGCTGGCGGGGCTGAGCGAGGAGCGGCTGTGGCGCGAGTCGCTGGCGGCGGCGGCGCCCGCGCTGCCGGACGCGTACCTGCGCGCGCTGCTGCACTTCCTGGCCGCCTCCTCCTGCGCGCACCAGCCCGCCGCGCCGCAGCCCACGGCCGTGCTGGTCAGTGCGACACACCCACTCCACGAGCCCACCGAGGGTTCCGTATTTCCGTACAAAATACCGTTGCTTAACTTTGACGACTGATTACGTATTTTAAATAAAAATTATATTTTTATAACTTAATTACAAATGTATAGTTTTAATATTTTTCCATATAGTTATGTACTTATAATATTACCTGCCAAATTTTATAGTTATATAAAATACCCAATCGATTACCTCGAGAGTGTCGAAATATACGTTTTTTGCGGTATAAACGGTCGTAATCTTCTTTTACGTTAACTTAGTAGTTTGATTTTTTCACAGCTTCAAGGGACTAGACCCGAGTATATGATTTCAATCTTTTTCCGACATATCTCTTATGACGCTTATAAACTTGATACACGGCCGCCAGCTTTCTATCTAGCAACTCGTGAACGTTACATTGAATGTTCCAGAACGAGACGGAGATGCGGCTGGAAGACCGCGTGGCGTTCGCGTGCATGTACCTGAACGACGCGCGCCTGCACGAGTACATCCAGCAGACCGCCGAGCAGCTCGTGCAGCGCGGCGAGCTCGCCGGCATCCTGCTCACCGGTCAGTGCTCACCATATTTTATTCATCTGAATTTACACCACAAAAATACGTGGAGAAAATGTGAATTCAGAAATGAAACCATCGAAGAAAATTGATAATAGTGATTATGTGTCTCCGGTACAGGAATGAGTCCAGCGGGCGTGACGCTGCTGCAGAACTGGCTGGAGCACACGGGAGATGTACAGTCGGCGGCGCTGCTGGCCGCGCGCTGCCTGCCCGCCGACCTCATCCCCGCCGCCTGGCTCGACAGGTTAGACAGGGGACGGAATCAGCGGATGATTCTGTTCATCAGTTCATATATAAATGATACAGCATTTGACATTCTCTCGCTCGTATACTTGTCAAAACGTAACAGATGCTTTGTCACTTTATCGCGTGATAAACGGACCATCACGGGCCTCCGGTTTTAATCTAAATTATCTCTAAAATAATATTTTTAATTCGTAAGATCCTACCGACTTCGCCAATAACATTGTCATCTCTCCTTCATACAAGGAAATCTAGACGATTTAAACAGTTATCTTCGTGTAATTTATCGCAGCTATCGATGCATACTGGACAGCTGGCAGCTGTGGTGGGCGCGCTGCGCGTTGGACACGTGGGTCTCGCAAAACGACTCGGGCGCAGAAGGAGTTCCTCGACAGGTGGAAAAACAACATTTTATACACTTTCATATAAAAAAAATATGTAAATATAATATAATGTTATTAAAACTATCGTGAGACATCTTTACTAATTATAAAAACGGTATAAACTCACGTAAAAATTGTCAGGAACGGCCCGACATGTTTCGAACTCATTCGGAGCTCTTCATCAGGGGTAGCTATCCGTGCTGCTACGCGACTCGCGACCCACGTCACGTTTTTTTACGTGAGTTTATACCGTTTTTATAATTAGTAAATATAATATAATTGTAAAATGTTGTCGTTGGTCGTCGGCAGGTGTCGGTGGCGTGCACGTACTGCGGCAAGTCGGTGGCGGCGCCGCCGGGGCAGAACCGGCCGCGCCCCGCCTTCGCCCGGCTGCCTCCGCCCGCCGCTAAGATGAAGGTGATGTCCGTTAGCATCTGTTTGTTCAGTTAGTCGTGTATGTCGGACGGCGTGGTGACTAGGGTACGTTCAGATGACAAGCGTTCAATGTGCGTTGAACGCGCGCTAAATTTTTGTATAGTGTTCACATGACACGCGCTTGCCAGGCGTTGAACGCGCGTTGCCGCGACCGCCATGGTTCAGTCAGTAGAGTTCTTTTGTCGAAGATGGACGTAGAAACAGTTTTAGATATTATACCGACGGTTGAAACGACGCAACAGAAGACGGAGATATTGGGTCCACCCAATTTTGTCAACCAGGCTGACTGAAAGCCAGTACATAATCTTGTATCCTAAATTAAGGCAATTCGGACCCAAATTTTTTATTAATAATTAATTCCGTATTAAAAACTTCGGTTTCCATTTCGGATGATTTCTAGACGACCCGATGGACCCTAAAATACGTCCATCCGCGTCAAAAGCGCGCGCTCAACTGAACGGAAACATGGAAAACCAATGATCTCAAAGCGCGCGTTGACGCGCGCTGACAACAGTCAAGCGCTAGCGCAGCGGCCTGAATAAGTTGCTATGTAGTTGTAAACGCGCGTCAACAAAACACGCGTTAAGCGCTTGTCATCTGAACATGGCCTAATACCAATACCAATAAATAAAAAAATAATAAGGCTGTGGTGTGTGTGTGTGTGTTGTGCAGATCTCGTCGTGCCCGAACTGCCGCAAGCCGCTGCCGCGCTGCGGCGTGTGCCTGCTGCAGCTGGGCACGGGCGCGGCGCGCGCGGCCGGCGCCAGCTTCGCGGGCTGGTTCAGCTGGTGCGTGGCCTGCCGCCACGGCGGGCACGCGCACCATCTCGCGCACTGGTTCAAGTTAGAGCTCTCTTACTTCATCCCTTTAGGCTGAGCGCGCACGGCGCGACACGATTTTATGTCGTGCAATAATTTTGTCCTTGCAATGCAACGTATGGGCTCATGTGCTAATGCGCGCATAAACGAGGCAAAATCGAGCTAATTTAAAATTGTGATTTGTCAAATTTTGTTGCGACCGCTCGCGACGCAAAAAAATGCACTGCGATATCGCAGTGCATTTTACTATTTTACTATCTAGTAAAATCGCTCCCCGGGCCCCGAGGCGGCGTTTAGTCTGCGTTCCGCTCTTCAAGCGACCAGCTTTTCCGATGGAGCCTGAAGATGAGACGATTCTAGACGATGACCGTTTAAAAAAACGATGAGTACAATATTTACGTTAATTTTTTTCTTCCTCATACTATACCTACCTTAGGAGTAATAAGGCGAGACAAGCAACTTGTACGAAATCCATGTTCCGAATGAAATTTCTGCAGCATCGTGCGGTAACCTCATGTTGTTTTTTCCAAAATGATTGAGGTGTGCAATAAAGAGTATTCGTATTGTGACGCTTGTCTTGTTGCAGGGAGCACTCGGAGTGCCCGGTCAGCTCGTGCTCGTGCCGCTGCAGCACGCTGGACCCGCCCGACCGGCACTAGCCCCCCCCCCCGAGAGATAGTTATAGTACAAATTTTCTAAGCTAAGCTCATCCACTTAGAACTGAATTGAGTGGTTAACCACAAATTAAGGTAGCGAGCTCGTAGTAAAAGCAGATTGTAACCACCTTGGAAGGTTAATATAGATTATCGACTCTATTTCCTTGGACATTTGACTACAAAATACACTAACAGAATAATGGTGATCATAACTTTTTTGGAATTTTACAACCGTCCGACTCTCCACAAGAACGTATTCTCTTGAAAAAGGACTATGAACTCTCGTCATCAACCATTTTAAACCTATTCAACAAGGAATAAGGTTGAAAATTCAATATCCACGCAATGTAGTTCTAACCTTTTTTTGTAAGTAACTGGTTGGCGCTTACGAGAACAAAAGCAGATAGGATTGTATTAGACACAATGCCATTGTGAATGCAGGTAAGTGGATGAGCTTAGTTTAAAAAAATTGTACTATAACACTACTGTCTTCATACACTGGCTACTATAGTCACTACACAAAACATGTAGAGTCCTGGAAAACCTCGCACTGTCGTTCCAGAACTAAGATGACAGTTGATCTGCGCACAAAATCTGCGGAAACAGAAACCCGAAACCGCAACTACACTTCCTATCTCTTTTGATGCCTGCCAAAGTTTTGATGGACGTGCAACTTTTAGCTGGATCGATACTCCTCATCGCGGAACTCAAATCTGTTCAGACTTGACCAGAAATTGACGACGTACATCCGAAGAGGATAAACCATAACTCTTTTATTGTGGTAAAGCTGTTATGCCTTCACATCTTGTGAGTTTGTCTTGCTGTTTTTATCGCTAAGTACTTCAAAGATTGCATAGAAGAAGTATCAAGAATTGTTACTTGGTTTCTTTGAACCATAGTTTTTATTATTATTCGTTAATGTTATTTTGAGAAGAATGGTGAAGACTGTTATACTTAGCGCCACGTTTCTAGTCGATACTTGTCCATATTATCAAACTGTGATGAGAATAGGATTGAAAATGGTAATTTCGTATACATTTTAATTTTGAGTTTGGTATCTGGAATAACTGTCATATCCAGTCCCAATCTCATCGCGGACTTATAATTCCTATAGTCTTTTTCATAATTTTCATATAGCTGCTGTGTGCGTGTGACATCTGTTAAAATGTACTGAGATGAAGATGACAGTTGTTGCACGAAGAAAGCGATGCGAAATAGACAATAATGTTTGATAGCCTACCGATTCAAAATTTGGTGCTTGATCTGTGCCCATACCTGATGTATGTCTAATCTGCCTGTATAATAATGTATCTATAATATGGGTGACGACGCTTGCCATTTTTCTTCGCAACACGTCCAGCAACGTAATCGCGTTTCTATTTGAATAGACTTGGAACTGGACTCTTACAAGCGAAAAATCCTTTTTTTGTTCGGACAAAATCAATGTGACAAGACGTCTGGCCTACTGCTTATGAGTCCATCGCCACGTTAATTTTTGCCCGACAATAGTCGTTATTTTTTTTTAGTTTATAACTACTTGACTAAATCAAGTTTATTATACGCAATAATTAATGGTTGCTTATATAAGATAAATATTTCTTTTAACTATGTGTATCAGCAGATGATTCACACTCAATACGAAAGGTCTATTATCAAGAGAAACGGATTATTTTTAAGAATTATTCAGACGTACCACATATTAATATTATGCTATGCGATATTTTGGGACAGCGCTCTGTATTTATTCCGCTGTAATGTAAGGAGCGGTAGAGTACCAGTAATTACAAGTTCGTAAATATTTTAGTGCCTGTCGCCGTATTTTTGACTTTTGTAAGTACGGGTTACTACTATTTTTATACTTAGGTAAGCTTATATTTTTGTACAAACTTTAGCGTAAGTTGATTTTCGTTTAAATTTTAACTGCCATTTTATTTTAGTAAAAGGGGAAGTCCCTAACAGTTATTACACAAGACAGTGAATGTATCTAATTTTTAAATTGTAAATACAGTGTATAAAAGCTGAAGTTCCTTAACGTTGACCCATAGTCCAGTGTACTAACTGTTACCGGGTTCCTCGCTTCACTAGGATACGTAGAGGATCCCTTAATCAAAGAATCCTTTGGATCTGGATCTGTCGGATGTATGTATGGCAAGCGCCGCGGCCGCTCGCGTTTATACAAATAAAAATGAAGTTTTTAAAATAAAAATGCTCATATATTTCCAAATATATATATATATATGTATATATACATTTATTAAATAATTATTTCATCTGTATTCCAATTTAACAATAAAATTCTCAAAGACACAACATTGTTTATTTATTTAACGTACAAGGATTGGATCCCACGCCGGGCGTGTGCCGACTTCCAACAACGTCCAACAAGACGCGACATGCAACAAGACGCGACGTCCAACAAGACGCGACATGCAACAAGACGCGACGTCCAACAAGACGCGACATGCAACAAGACGCGACGTCCAACAAGACGCGACATGCAACAAGACGCGACGTCCAACAAGACGCGACATGCCTACTCCACTCGCCGCGCGCTGTCGCACGCGGACCGGGACCAACGCGCCGCCACAAGTCAGCTCGAACCACGCGGGCAGTGGATCCGCTCACTAGGAGCCAAACATCTATGGATCCCAGTAAGCGAAACCGAGCCAGCACCACTTGAAAATTTAAGTACCTACTGTCATAAGAAAACTGGAGCTGCCCGCTTAACTTCGAATATTGACAATTGAAAGGTCTGAAATGCTCACCAGGCAAAACTACAAATATTGCACATTTTCTTTAAAAAGTTTGCATTCACAAAAGGACGTTACATTACACGCTCTAGTTAAAATGCATCCTTTTGTTCAAATTCAGTTCAGGTCATAAATGTGTGATTATTCCTTGGAAATAAGAAAAAAACATGTTATTTTCATGATCTGAATTACATATTACTGCAGTGCTATTAGCGACATTATATAGAACAATGACACAAGTTTATACTACCCGGTAAGAGCAGCGAGTTCTAAATACCAATGTCTAAAATCTCCATAGAGAGAGAGTACCGTCGGAGACACACTCGAGTGGCGATCGTAAACTTGAATGTAATGTATGAGAGAAGGTCTACAAATGTCACTCGGCTGCGCCTTCGATTCGAGTCGGTAAACGTTGGCAGGACTCCGGTTACAACAAATCATATTTGATACAAATCGTACAATTTAAACACTTTGACAAACAACAATCGATTTGAACAAACTCCAACTCGTCACAGAGACAGAAATTCACAACAAATGTGAATAAAAACTACTCGTTAGTAGTAGAATAATTTATGAAAGTTTACTATCTTTGGTATAGTAGACAAGACGGGCAAGCCGGGCACGCGCGGCCGCGCAGAAAGGAAACTCATATTTCCACAACAAGAACAATCGAGAGTATCTTTTTCATATAAATATATAAATTTGATTGCACGCCCACGAGGGAGAATATATATAACATTCATTTAGGCATTCTCTAGTCGCTGCGACGCCTACTATATAATTACATATACCTACTTCGTAGATTATTCATATAAAACATTTCTTCCAAATATTGATATTTTTTGTACAAATTATCATTTTACTACATTTTAAAGCTTTCAAATTAAGATTTGTCTTAATTTTAACACCTACACACGTATCTATAGCTTAGCTAATTCATTATGAATTATACATCAAATAGACAATTATTTTACGTAACTACAAACATCTCGCCTCGAGATGGACATCATTTGGCAGGACATATTTCGTTTGTAAAGTTCACAACGTCACATATAAAAACTCTAGTATATATACGATCCGAGCGCGACCGCTCGGCACGACGACGAGCGAGGCGAGGCGTCTCGCCGCGTCAGCGAGGCGAGGATCGCGCCGGCGCACGTCTAACGTCGATATACTCTTTAATCATATATATGTACAAGTTCCATAAATATACATAAATTCTTTACTTATCGAGCGCAAAATACCATCACACTATGTCGAGAGTTTTTCTAAATAAATAATGTTCAGTACACTCGTAGTTCACAGACAACAACAGCGCAGATTCGAGAAGAGGCGCTCGGCGCCCGCTCGGCCCGAAGGCGGAATGTTAGCAGTAACTATACAGTATGTACACGACGCGGACTCGTCCGCTCACTTGCCCTCGTCCTGCTCCATCGGCTCCTCCGACACCGACCGCGACGACTCCGGCGAGCTGCAACAACATCAAACTGTACTACTACTGTGGCAATGTTCCTACACTAGTCCATTGAATAAAAAGTTCTAGAGTGCGTGAGTTAGTAACGTAAGATGTTTCTTCGGAAACATGTCAAGAGTCTCTAGGTAATAAACATACTAAAACCCCGGGACACTAGGAGGAGCCCCGGAGTGGGGGAGGGGGGGAAAGGGTCCATTTTTTCATTTTTCGCTTAAATCTCAAAAACTGTACATGTTAGAGAAAAACTTTCAAGGAAAAGTTGAAAGGCCATAAAATTATCTACAAGTTGTACCTAAATATTTTTTTTCTATATCCTACCGTTTCTGAGTTACACGCAGTAAAAAATGATTTTGGCTCAAACAATTTCCCCATACTACATACCCATGTTTATCACATCAATCGATCAAAAAATATTTCTTTCTTCCAAAAAACTCAAATGTGCAACTTGTGACCGGTACTGATAGATTGCTCTTAATTAGGTCTATAATTGGTAAAGTAAACACATTCGTCCATGGAAGCCTTTAGGAGGAATCGATTGTCAAAATATTATATTAGGGTAGTTTGAGTTACTGAACTTGATCTTTTTATTTCTTCTTCCAAAAAAACTCAAAAGTGCAACTTGTGACCGGTACAGATAGATTGCTCATAATTAGGTCTATCATTGATAAAAATACCAGATTCCACCACGGAGGCGTTTACGGGGAATTGAATTTTATTAGGGTAGTTACGATACTTGAACTTTTTATTTTTTTTCTTCCAAAAAGCTCTAAAGTGCAACTTGTGACCGGTACTGATAGATTGCTCTTAATTAGGTCTATAATTGGTAAAAAAAACACATTCCTCCATGGAAGCCTTTAGGAGGAGTTGATTGTCAAAATATTATATTAGGGTAGTTACGCAACTTGACCTTTTTATTTTTTTTCTTCCAAAAAGCTCAAAAGTGCAACTTGTGACCGGTACTGATAGATTGCTCTTAATTAGGTCTATAATTGGTAAAAAAACACATTCCTCCATGGAAGCCTTTAGGAGGAATCGATTGTCAAAATATTATATAAGGGTAGTTTTCGAATTTTTCACCTTTCATGGGATGTAGCTCGAAAACGGCTGCGAATAGAAAAAAAATATTTAGGTACAACTTGTAGATAATTTTATGGCCTTTCAACTTTTCCTTGAAAGTTTTTCTCTAACATGTACCGTTTTTGAGATTTAAGCGAAAAATGAAAAAATGGGCCCTTTCCCCCCCTCCCCCCACTCCGGGGCTCCTCCTAGTGTCCCGGGGTTTTAGTATGTTTATTACCTAGAGACTCTTGACATGTTTCCGAAGAAACATCTTACGTTACTAACTCACGCACTCTAGACCCCCCTTGGAGGGACTCATTCAATGGACTACACGGCCTAGGAAAGGTTCATAGTTCGTGACTTAGGATAGGAGCCTCATTGTTTATGCTATAAGAAGCGGACTGACTGACGGTGACAACATAGTGCTAGTAGACTGAATGAATTCTTTTAGTGTTAGATAATTCCCGTTAATGCAGTAAGATTACGTTAGTGATAGTTCTGTCATTCCAGATGCACGTCCGTATAGCCGTCTAGTCTCTTTCGTCCAATTTTTGATAGTGTTTCTTGACGTGTCGCCTAGCAACGTCGGTCCGACCCTGGGATAGTGGCGCTACAAGCAGCTTTCATGTGGCAATAATGTGTATACGTTATATATTTGCATTATTAAACGTCAATAGCTATTTGTCAAGGATTTGTCCATGATTTTATATAAACCAAATTCAAAACATTGTTTAACGGAATGCAGCTCAATCCTTCGTTTTTCTTTCGACATAAATATTCATACGGATTCAAATCCCATTGAAACAGATTTGACTTTCATCACTGTGGATAGTTTTGGCTTTCTTATGCAAAAAATTCTTAAATTTTGCAGAATATTTAGTCCTGGTTCCTCTTTGTGTACATCAGTGACATTAACCGGCTTTCAACGTCAGTTAATAACCATAAATTTGTCGTTGCCAGTAAAATAAATTAGTACTACTAAAAATCCGCAATATGGCATGGGTTGTAAAATACCTTGTGGGGCTATAAATGTGTCGTATTCGGAATTTGTGAATCGGCAGGCCGGACACGCAACTTATGGATGCGGTTCGTGTCTGAGGTCCCTTAGAATAAATACGCCAAGAACGAGTCTTCATACAACAGATTAGCGAAAGATGAAGCCGCTTTTTTGTTTTATGTCTACGAACCAATCATGGAGACGTGTTGCTTGTGACATTGACGTTGTGGCAGATGCGCACACGGACGAAACTTAGCCCGTGGCTAACCAACATCGGCTTCACTTTGAAGTCTTTCAAGTGCTGACTAGGTTTCTAGGTGCATTTATTCTAACCCAACTAGCAAAGTAGTGATAAAATAAAATGTATTAACACTAATTAATGATATAAAAGTCATAAAATAGCAACGCGGAGCTGCTATGTTGTATATTGGCGACTTGTATCATCATTTAGCTGTATAATCTTATACAGCTATATCGTGATAAGAATTGATGACATAAACGTTTACTGGACTTCTTAATACGGCACATATAACACAGCTGCACAACAGTATCCCTAACTGTGATTTAGAGCAATTTCGTTGCATATCAGATATATACAGTGCCTGTATACAGCTAAGTAACTCTATTGTGGTTTTTAATGCGCTGCAATATCGCTGGTGATATATCAGTGCACTAATGGAGCCAACTCGAGATATATACGAACATAAAGCAGCTGATATGCGCCTAAAGTATCATATAATGGTGTTTCCTTAACACCAGCAGCATAAAGTTGTTTAAAGATCTACATTAACACTAAACAATTGCAAATACACTTTTTAAGACCTTTTATATCATCAGTAACATATAAACATTATTGTTACTAATATAACGCTAAATAAATGTATATCAGCTGTTGTAACCTCATTTATAGGATCTTAATGATAGTCAAACCAGCGTCGAGAATTCTGAAGTTGGTTCCGTAGATACAAAAAATGAAATCTTAACAGAACCTTGTTCAGGATACCAAGATGACTTGTTTGCGACTGTCAATTTTGATGACAATGGAGAAGATGAAGTCGTGTTCTTCCACAGCCATTCAAATCTGTTGAGTTTTATGAAATTACTTCTGTTTGAAAAACAGTAATTGACCAAAAATGTAACCACTTTCATATCACGCAAATGAGTTGAACAATATTAAAGATACTTTATTTATTACCCAAAGGTAGGCACAGTAGGGGGTTTAACTAGTTTTATTAAGGAACCCGAAAGTGTTTGGTAATGGCGGTGGGAAACTGTAAATTTGTGATATATCGGTAACCAGAACACACTTTAGATACATATTGGTGATTTTAAATAATTTGCTATTTTAAATATTTTTTATTTATTTAAATATTCAATATTTAATAGGGGCATGAAAAAAACACAAATAATATGCTATTATTTCATCAATAAAATTTTGAGCGCATGAAAAATTACCCGTTATGCACGTACCTATCAGCAACTTGACACTACTTACTAACACAAAAATTGTTTGCTATTTTATTATATAAAGTAGTGTGACTAAAAATTACCGTAAGAATTTTTAGTCACACTACTTTATTTACACATAACACTCAGTATTTTAGCACTAACGATATGCGACATAAAAGAATCCCTAATAACAATATAACAACAAACAGCTCTATATCAGCCTTGCTGTTACTTTCTTATCATAATTTAGTGACATAGTGATTCAGGCACCATTGGTGTAACGCTAAAGAGATTCATAAAACATTGTAGTATCATGGATATACATCAAAGTAGTGACGTGCGGTGTCAAAATACACATGATATATCATCAAATAGCTGTAAAACTGGGGCCACTTCCCAGTGATAGAGATGTTTCTATCACAGATATAAAACTGCGTCTGTCATGATTTACAGCTTTTGGTTCAGTTTTGCTAGTCGGGAAGCTCACACCACATTAGGGCTGTACATCGTGTTCAGGAGCGTACTCTTCTCGCTCAGTGCCATCACTTACCTCGGTCCGGGGTCGGGGTTGGGCGCGTGCGGGTGCGGGTGGTGCATGGACAGCGTGGCCAGGGCGGCGGCGGTGTCGGCGGCGTCGCGCTCCACCTGCAGCCGGCCCAGCCGCGCCGCCGCCACCGCCGGCGCCGCCTCCAGCGCAGACATGCCGATCAGACCGCTGTACCGCTTTATCTGTAATAACATACGTTAGTTATAGCTAGGAGCGTTATCTTGTCTCATTCCATCGTGGGTCAATTTTTATAAAAGTTCAGTCAGTCGGCTCGGGCTGCGCGGGCGGCGCCACGCGGTCGCCCGGCAGCTTGTGTCGGTTATATGGGGACTGACCTCGGGCCAGTGCGGCGCCTGTATGGCGAGCGCCTGGCGCAGCGCGTCCTGCGCCGGCGCGGCGGGCGCGCGCGCCAGCTCGTGCTGCGCGGGCGGCGCCACGCGGTCGCCCGGCAGCTTGTGTCGGTTATATGGGGACTGACCTCGGGCCAGTGCGGCGCCTGTATGGCGAGCGCCTGGCGCAGCGCGTCCTGCGCCGGCGCGGCGGGCGCGCGCGCCAGCTCGTGCTGCGCGGGCGGCGCCACGCGGTCGCCCGGCAGCTTGTGTCGGTTATATGGGGACTGACCTCGGGCCAGTGCGGCGCCTGTATGGCGAGCGCCTGGCGCAGCGCGTCCTGCGCCGGCGCGGCGGGCGCGCGCGCCAGCTCGTGCTGCGCGGGCGGCGCCACGCGGTCGCCCGGCAGCTTGTGTCGGTTATATGGGGACTGACCTCGGGCCAGTGCGGCGCCTGTATGGCGAGCGCCTGGCGCAGCGCGTCCTGCGCCGGCGCGGCGGGTGCGCGCGCCAGCTCGTGCTGCGCGGGCGGCGCCACGCGGTCGCCCAGCAACGCGCGCACGCACTCCTGCGCACAATCGCACATCGCCGGCAGGTCGTAGCCGCCTTCCAGCGACAGCACCACCTGCACGGACACATACCATATTAATTATTAAACTCTCACCAAAAATATCTAATTTACTCAAAAACTAAACTTAAGTCATGTTCAAGTTGCGAAATGAAGACGAAAGCTCCAAAAGTGCACACATGAACGTCAGAAATGAAACGCAGGTCAGGCAAGACGCACCTTCCCGTTGGCGAGGCGCATGAGGTCCTGCGTCATGGCGGCGAAGCAGGCCGCGCTCACCGTGTAGCCGCCCAGCGGCGCGGGGTGCCCGCAGGCCGCGTCGAACCCGCACGACACCAGCACCAGCTCCGGGTCGTACGACTGCAACACACACACACACACCCTCAGTACCACACCTCATAACCAATCACTACCAAATATTTCAAACATCTCTGTGATCGATTGACATGGCTGCACCCAGAGAACCTAGGATACCCATATTATGACGACTATTTTCTCTATACATACTTATAGTGCAAAATCTACAAACCGAACTGAACTGAACTTCCTAGGAACTTGTTGAACTACTAGTCTATTTTATATGGCAAGACAGCCGTCAGAGCACCATGAAAGGCGTCGGCTCACCGTAAGTTCATAGGTTCCACTGTGTCACACGACCTACCTTAGCGATGGGCATGACGATGGAGCGGAAGGCGGCGAGATACTCGGCGTCGCCGAGCGGCGGGCTGAGGCCGCTGGCCCAGGCGACGTTGACGTTGAAGCCGAGCCCCGCTCGTGCACCGGACACGACCTACCTTAGCGATGGGCATGACGATGGAGCGGAAGGCGGCGAGGTACTCGGCGTCGCCGAGCGGCGGGCTGAGGCCGCTGGCCCAGGCGATGTTGACGTTGAAGCCGAGCCCCGCTCGTGCACCGGACACGACCTACCTTAGCGATGGGCATGACGATGGAGCGGAAGGCGGCGAGGTACTCGGCGTCGCCGAGCGGCGGGCTGAGGCCGCTGGCCCAGGCGATGTTGACGTTGAAGCCGAGCCCCGCTCGTGCACCGGACACGACCTACCTTAGCGATGGGCATGACGATGGAGCGGAAGGCGGCGAGGTACTCGGCGTCGCCGAGCGGCGGGCTGAGGCCGCTGGCCCAGGCGATGTTGACGTTGAAGCCGAGCCCCGCTCGTGCACCGGACACGACCTACCTTAGCGATGGGCATGACGATGGAGCGGAAGGCGGCGAGGTACTCGGCGTCGCCGAGCGGCGGGCTGAGGCCGCTGGCCCAGGCGACGTTGACGTTGAAGCCGAGCCCCGCTCGTGCACCGGACACGACCTACCTTAGCGATGGGCATGACGATGGAGCGGAAGGCGGCGAGGTACTCGGCGTCGCCGAGCGGCGGGCTGAGGCCGCTGGCCCAGGCGATGTTGACGTTGAAGCCGAGCCCCGCTCGTGCACCGGACACGACCTACCTTAGCGATGGGCATGACGATGGAGCGGAAGGCGGCGAGGTACTCGGCGTCGCCGAGCGGCGGGCTGAGGCCGCTGGCCCAGGCGACGTTGACGTTGAAGCCGAGCCCCGCTCGTGCACCGGACACGACCTACCTTAGCGATGGGCATGACGATGGAGCGGAAGGCGGCGAGGTACTCGGCGTCGCCGAGCGGCGGGCTGAGGCCGCTGGCCCAGGCGATGTTGACGTTGAAGCCGAGCCCCGCTCGTGCACCGGACACGACCTACCTTAGCGATGGGCATGACGATGGAGCGGAAGGCGGCGAGGTACTCGGCGTCGCCGAGCGGCGGGCTGAGGCCGCTGGCCCAGGCGATGTTGACGTTGAAGCCGAGCCCCGCTCGTGCACCGGACACGACCTACCTTAGCGATGGGCATGACGATGGAGCGGAAGGCGGCGAGGTACTCGGCGTCGCCGAGCGGCGGGCTGAGGCCGCTGGCCCAGGCGATGTTGACGTTGAAGCCGAGCCCCGCTCGTGCACCGGACACGACCTACCTTAGCGATGGGCATGACGATGGAGCGGAAGGCGGCGAGGTACTCGGCGTCGCCGAGCGGCGGGCTGAGGCCGCTGGCCCAGGCGATGTTGACGTTGAAGCCGAGCCCCGCTCGTGCACCGGACACGACCTACCTTAGCGATGGGCATGACGATGGAGCGGAAGGCGGCGAGGTACTCGGCGTCGCCGAGCGGCGGGCTGAGGCCGCTGGCCCAGGCGATGTTGACGTTGAAGCCGAGCCCCGCTCGTGCACCGGACACGACCTACCTTAGCGATGGGCATGACGATGGAGCGGAAGGCGGCGAGGTACTCGGCGTCGCCGAGCGGCGGGCTGAGGCCGCTGGCCCAGGCGATGTTGACGTTGAAGCCGAGCCCCGCTCGTGCACCGGACACGACCTACCTTAGCGATGGGCATGACGATGGAGCGGAAGGCGGCGAGGTACTCGGCGTCGCCGAGCGGCGGGCTGAGGCCGCTGGCCCAGGCGATGTTGAAGTTGAAGCCGAGCCCCGCTCGTGCACCGGACACGACCTACCTTAGCGATGGGCATGACGATGGAGCGGAAGGCGGCGAGGTACTCGGCGTCGCCGAGCGGCGGGCTGAGGCCGCTGGCCCAGGCGACGTTGACGTTGAAGCCGAGCCCCGGTCGTGCACCGGACACGACCTACCTTAGCGATGGGCATGACGATGGAGCGGAAGGCGGCGAGGTACTCGGCGTCGCCGAGCGGCGGGCTGAGGCCGCTGGCCCAGGCGACGTTGACGTTGAAGCCGAGCCCCGCTCGTGCACCGGACACGACCTACCTTAGCGATGGGCATGACGATGGAGCGGAAGGCGGCGAGGTACTCGGCGTCGCCGAGCGGCGGGCTGAGGCCGCTGGCCCAGGCGATGTTGACGTTGAAGCCGAGCCCCGCTCGTGCACCGGACACGACCTACCTTAGCGATGGGCATGACGATGGAGCGGAAGGCGGCGAGGTACTCGGCGTCGCCGAGCGGCGGGCTGAGGCCGCTGGCCCAGGCGATGTTGACGTTGAAGCCGAGCCCCGCTCGTGCACCGGACACGACCTACCTTAGCGATGGGCATGACGATGGAGCGGAAGGCGGCGAGGTACTCGGCGTCGCCGAGCGGCGGGCTGAGGCCGCTGGCCTAGGCGATGTTGACGTTGAAGCCGAGCCCCGCTCGTGCACCGGACACGACCTACCTTAGCGATGGGCATGACGATGGAGCGGAAGGCGGCGAGGTACTCGGCGTCGCCGAGCGGCGGGCTGAGGCCGCTGGCCCAGGCGATGTTGACGTTGAAGCCGAGCCCCGCTCGTGCACCGGACACGACCTACCTTAGCGATGGGCATGACGATGGAGCGGAAGGCGGCGAGGTACTCGGCGTCGCCGAGCGGCGGGCTGAGGCCGCTGGCCTAGGCGATGTTGACGTTGAAGCCGAGCCCCGCTCGTGCACCGGACACGACCTACCTTAGCGATGGGCATGACGATGGAGCGGAAGGCGGCGAGGTACTCGGCGTCGCCGAGCGGCGGGCTGAGGCCGCTGGCCCAGGCGATGTTGACGTTGAAGCCGAGCCCCGCTCGTGCACCGGACACGACCTACCTTAGCGATGGGCATGACGATGGAGCGGAAGGCGGCGAGGTACTCGGCGTCGCCGAGCGGCGGGCTGAGGCCGCTGGCCCAGGCGATGTTGACGTTGAAGCCGAGCCCCGCTCGTGCACCGGACACGACCTACCTTAGCGATGGGCATGACGATGGAGCGGAAGGCGGCGAGGTACTCGGCGTCGCCGAGCGGCGGGCTGAGGCCGCTGGCCCAGGCGATGTTGACGTTGAAGCCGAGCCCGGCTCGTGCACCGGACACGACCTACCTTAGCGATGGGCATGACGATGGAGCGGAAGGCGGCGAGGTACTCGGCGTCGCCGAGCGGCGGGCTGAGGCCGCTGGCCCAGGCGATGTTGACGTTGAAGCCGAGCCCCGCTCGTGCACCGGACACGACCTACCTTAGCGATGGGCATGACGATGGAGCGGAAGGCGGCGAGGTACTCGGCGTCGCCGAGCGGCGGGCTGAGGCCGCTGGCCCAGGCGATGTTGACGTTGAAGCCGAGCCCCGCTCGTGCACCGGACACGACCTACCTTAGCGATGGGCATGACGATGGAGCGGAAGGCGGCGAGGTACTCGGCGTCGCCGAGCGGCGGGCTGAGGCCGCTGGCCCAGGCGACGTTGACGTTGAAGCCGAGCCCCGCTCGTGCACCGGACACGACCTACCTTAGCGATGGGCATGACGATGGAGCGGAAGGCGGCGAGGTACTCGGCGTCGCCGAGCGGCGGGCTGAGGCCGCTGGCCCAGGCGATGTTGACGTTGAAGCCGAGCCCCGCTCGTGCACCGGACACGACCTACCTTAGCGATGGGCATGACGATGGAGCGGAAGGCGGCGAGGTACTCGGCGTCGCCGAGCGGCGGGCTGAGGCCGCTGGCCCAGGCGATGTTGACGTTGAAGCCGAGCCCCGCTCGTGCACCGGACACGACCTACCTTAGCGATGGGCATGACGATGGAGCGGAAGGCGGCGAGGTACTCGGCGTCGCCGAGCGGCGGGCTGAGGCCGCTGGCCCAGGCGATGTTGACGTTGAAGCCGAGCCCCGCTCGTGCACCGGACACGACCTACCTTAGCGATGGGCATGACGATGGAGCGGAAGGCGGCGAGGTACTCGGCGTCGCCGAGCGGCGGGCTGAGGCCGCTGGCCCAGGCGATGTTGACGTTGAAGCCGAGCCCCGCTCGTGCACCGGACACGACCTACCTTAGCGATGGGCATGACGATGGAGCGGAAGGCGGCGAGGTACTCGGCGTCGCCGAGCGGCGGGCTGAGGCCGCTGGCCCAGGCGATGTTGACGTTGAAGCCGAGCCCCGCTCGTGCACCGGACACGACCTACCTTAGCGATGGGCATGACGATGGAGCGGAAGGCGGCGAGGTACTCGGCGTCGCCGAGCGGCGGGCTGAGGCCGCTGGCCCAGGCGATGTTGACGTTGAAGCCGAGCCCCGCTCGTGCACCGGACACGACCTACCTTAGCGATGGGCATGACGATGGAGCGGAAGGCGGCGAGGTACTCGGCGTCGCCGAGCGGCGGGCTGAGGCCGCTGGCCCAGGCGATGTTGAAGTTGAAGCCGAGCCCCGCTCGTGCACCGGACACGACCTACCTTAGCGATGGGCATGACGATGGAGCGGAAGGCGGCGAGGTACTCGGCGTCGCCGAGCGGCGGGCTGAGGCCGCTGGCCCAGGCGACGTTGACGTTGAAGCCGAGCCCCGCTCGTGCACCGGACACGACCTACCTTAGCGATGGGCATGACGATGGAGCGGAAGGCGGCGAGGTACTCGGCGTCGCCGAGCGGCGGGCTGAGGCCGCTGGCCCAGGCGACGTTGACGTTGAAGCCGAGCCCCGCTCGTGCACCGGACACGACCTACCTTAGCGATGGGCATGACGATGGAGCGGAAGGCGGCGAGGTACTCGGCGTCGCCGAGCGGCGGGCTGAGGCCGCTGGCCCAGGCGATGTTGACGTTGAAGCCGAGCCCCGCTCGTGCACCGGACACGACCTACCTTAGCGATGGGCATGACGATGGAGCGGAAGGCGGCGAGGTACTCGGCGTCGCCGAGCGGCGGGCTGAGGCCGCTGGCCCAGGCGATGTTGACGTTGAAGCCGAGCCCCGCTCGTGCACCGGACACGACCTACCTTAGCGATGGGCATGACGATGGAGCGGAAGGCGGCGAGGTACTCGGCGTCGCCGAGCGGCGGGCTGAGGCCGCTGGCCCAGGCGATGTTGACGTTGAAGCCGAGCCCCGCTCGTGCACCGGACACGACCTACCTTAGCGATGGGCATGACGATGGAGCGGAAGGCGGCGAGGTACTCGGCGTCGCCGAGCGGCGGGCTGAGGCCGCTGGCCCAGGCGATGTTGACGTTGAAGCCGAGCCCCGCTCGTGCACCGGACACGACCTACCTTAGCGATGGGCATGACGATGGAGCGGAAGGCGGCGAGGTACTCGGCGTCGCCGAGCGGCGGGCTGAGGCCGCTGGCCCAGGCGATGTTGACGTTGAAGCCGAGCCCCGCTCGTGCACCGGACACGACCTACCTTAGCGATGGGCATGACGATGGAGCGGAAGGCGGCGAGGTACTCGGCGTCGCCGAGCGGCGGGCTGAGGCCGCTGGCCCAGGCGATGTTGACGTTGAAGCCGAGCCCCGCTCGTGCACCGGACACGACCTACCTTAGCGATGGGCATGACGATGGAGCGGAAGGCGGCGAGGTACTCGGCGTCGCCGAGCGGCGGGCTGAGGCCGCTGGCCCAGGCGATGTTGACGTTGAAGCCGAGCCCCGCTCGTGCACCGGACACGACCTACCTTAGCGATGGGCATGACGATGGAGCGGAAGGCGGCGAGGTACTCGGCGTCGCCGAGCGGCGGGCTGAGGCCGCTGGCCCAGGCGATGTTGACGTTGAAGCCGAGCCCGGCTCGTGCACCGGACACGACCTACCTTAGCGATGGGCATGACGATGGAGCGGAAGGCGGCGAGGTACTCGGCGTCGCCGAGCGGCGGGCTGAGGCCGCTGGCCCAGGCGATGTTGACGTTGAAGCCGAGCCCCGCTCGTGCACCGGACACGACCTACCTTAGCGATGGGCATGACGATGGAGCGGAAGGCGGCGAGGTACTCGGCGTCGCCGAGCGGCGGGCTGAGGCCGCTGGCCCAGGCGATGTTGACGTTGAAGCCGAGCCCCGCTCGTGCACCGGACACGACCTACCTTAGCGATGGGCATGACGATGGAGCGGAAGGCGGCGAGGTACTCGGCGTCGCCGAGCGGCGGGCTGAGGCCGCTGGCCCAGGCGATGTTGACGTTGAAGCCGAGCCCCGCTCGTGCACCGGACACGACCTACCTTAGCGATGGGCATGACGATGGAGCGGAAGGCGGCGAGGTACTCGGCGTCGCCGAGCGGCGGGCTGAGGCCGCTGGCCCAGGCGATGTTGACGTTGAAGCCGAGCCCCGCTCGTGCACCGGACACGACCTACCTTAGCGATGGGCATGACGATGGAGCGGAAGGCGGCGAGGTACTCGGCGTCGCCGAGCGGCGGGCTGAGGCCGCTGGCCCAGGCGATGTTGACGTTGAAGCCGAGCCCCGCTCGTGCACCGGACACGACCTACCTTAGCGATGGGCATGACGATGGAGCGGAAGGCGGCGAGGTACTCGGCGTCGCCGAGCGGCGGGCTGAGGCCGCTGGCCCAGGCGATGTTGACGTTGAAGCCGAGCCCCGCTCGTGCACCGGACACGACCTACCTTAGCGATGGGCATGACGATGGAGCGGAAGGCGGCGAGGTACTCGGCGTCGCCGAGCGGCGGGCTGAGGCCGCTGGCCCAGGCGATGTTGACGTTGAAGCCGAGCCCCGCTCGTGCACCGGACACGACCTACCTTAGCGATGGGCATGACGATGGAGCGGAAGGCGGCGAGGTACTCGGCGTCGCCGAGCGGCGGGCTGAGGCCGCTGGCCCAGGCGATGTTGACGTTGAAGCCGAGCCCCGCTCGTGCACCGGACACGACCTACCTTAGCGATGGGCATGACGATGGAGCGGAAGGCGGCGAGGTACTCGGCGTCGCCGAGCGGCGGGCTGAGGCCGCTGGCCCAGGCGATGTTGACGTTGAAGCCGAGCCCCGCTCGTGCACCGGACACGACCTACCTTAGCGATGGGCATGACGATGGAGCGGAAGGCGGCGAGGTACTCGGCGTCGCCGAGCGGCGGGCTGAGGCCGCTGGCCCAGGCGATGTTGACGTTGAAGCCGAGCCCCGCTCGTGCACCGGACACGACCTACCTTAGCGATGGGCATGACGATGGAGCGGAAGGCGGCGAGGTACTCGGCGTCGCCGAGCGGCGGGCTGAGGCCGCTGGCCCAGGCGATGTTGACGTTGAAGCCGAGCCCCGCTCGTGCACCGGACACGACCTACCTTAGCGATGGGCATGACGATGGAGCGGAAGGCGGCGAGGTACTCGGCGTCGCCGAGCGGCGGGCTGAGGCCGCTGGCCCAGGCGATGTTGACGTTGAAGCCGAGCCCCGCTCGTGCACCGGACACGACCTACCTTAGCGATGGGCATGACGATGGAGCGGAAGGCGGCGAGGTACTCGGCGTCGCCGAGCGGCGGGCTGAGGCCGCTGGCCCAGGCGATGTTGACGTTGAAGCCGAGCCCCGCTCGTGCACCGGACACGACCTACCTTAGCGATGGGCATGACGATGGAGCGGAAGGCGGCGAGGTACTCGGCGTCGCCGAGCGGCGGGCTGAGGCCGCTGGCCCAGGCGATGTTGACGTTGAAGCCGAGCCCGGCGCCCGCGCCGCACTCGCTGGCGGCGCCGGTGCCGGGGAAGAAGTTGCCGTCGTCGTGCCGGTGGATGCTGATGTACAGCACGTGCGGGTCCTCGTAGAAGATCTGCTGCGTGCCGTTCCCGTGGTGCACGTCCTGTTCACACACACAATACTACATGTGGCATAACGGTAGGAAAAGGGGATTATTAACGAAAGTTTATTAGCATCGCTTTTAATGACCTGAGTTTGTAATCCCCTTCCTACCCGTGATGCACACAATGCTTTTTTTTGTCACATTTGCGAGGAAACAAAAGCGGTCAATGCTGGATAAAAATCTTGCCTCAAAATTATCATGTTATTGATACCTATATAACGATCCCCTTAAGGACAGTCCACCTCGGCAATAGGTGTGCCTAAAAAGTAACCATCAAGATCGACACCAGCGGATACAAATCTCTAAAAGTCGGAGTAGTACTGACCCAGTCGACGATGAGTATCCTCTGCAGCCGCAGCCTGGTGTGCAGCAGGCGCGCCGCCACGGCCACCGAGTTGAAGAAGCAGAACCCCATCGCCTGGTTGGGTTCCGCGTGGTGGCCCGGCGGCCTCACCACTGCGAACCTGCACACATGTCAATGTCATTTATATTTGACATTTATGTAGGTATGTATGTGGAAAGGCCCTGCTATGTAGTGATCGTTATTCTATGGAATAATTGTTCTTTGATAATAAGATGGCGAAGAGAGGTTTTTGATACAATAATACTAATACGTGTCGGGTATGAGTACGACATATCGGAAGAGATGGCTCACCCGTTCCGGAGTTCGCCGCGCGCGGTGCGCATGGCCAGGTCCAGCACGGCGCCGGCCGCCATGCGCGCGGCGGGCGCCGTGTGCGGCTCCGACCACGCCGTGTCCGAGTCCACGCCCAGCCCACCGCACGCCAGCCGCACCAGCGCGCGCGGCCCCGCCCCCGCGCCGCCCGGCCCCGCCCCCGCGCCCGCGCGCCGCCCCGCGAACTGCTGCACGTGCGCCTCGCCGTGCACCGCCGCCAGCTCCTCCGGCGACGCCTTGCGCGGCCGCGTGCGCTCCGTGCGCGCCACCAGCCCCGTCTCGCACAGCCGCGCCCACACCGACTGCAGCCGCCCGCCGTGCTCCGGGTGCGCGGGCGCGTGCGCGCCGCACAGGCAGCTGCACACACACACACCGCCGTCAGCACGCTTACAGGGGAGGGCGTGGTGTACTGCCGTGCCGTGAGGACACTGCGGGATCTCGACTTTTTAAAGAGGAGGGCACATGGATACTGTCATAAGAGGACGCCGAGACTTCATCTTTTTAGAGAGGAGGGCATATCGATAGTGTCAAAAATCATTGAACCCTTTCGAGATTCAATGAATGCCAGTAGTCGGGTCGTTCTTCTTTTTTACCTACATTAAATCGAAGGTTTTCCGTTTTTTGGGCTTTTGAACTATCAATAATTGAGGTTTCAGAGTAGAATTAAAAAAAAATGCATTTGTGTTATTATTAGGACTATTACCTAATTAAAATTTATTTTACAGCCCATTCAGTTTTTTTATTGTGTTTTTTTTTTTATAGCGTGACAGAGTGGTCCTTTTAAGGGGAGACCGCGTTTTAGCTTACCACTCTGTCACGCCATTTTACGAAATAATAAACAAATGTTTGAAAAAAAAATGCTGGTTAGAGAAACTGACAGATTACATAATATTGATAGATAGAAAAATATGGATGATTTTTCGAACATTATAAAACCGAATATGATTACTCTGAGATGCCATAATAAGACGAAGGACGGACTATTGTAGGTAAAAAAGAAGAACGACCCAGTCACTAACTAAACTTACGACCAAACGGTATAAGAAAATAACCTCGTCAGTAAATGAAATGAGGTAGTTACCCATGTTTGAGCATGAGCGCGTCGTAGGCGAGGCCGGTGGCGGGCGCCCTGGCGCCGACGAGCGGCGAGGACAGCGCGCGGGCGAGCGGCGCGGCCGCCACGGCGCCGGCGCCGGCGCCGGGCGCGCGCCGCGCCGTCAGGTCGATGACCTCGCCCTCCTCCTCGCGCAGCTGCGCCGCCGCCGCGTCGTGCGCGCGCGTCAGCACCTGTCCGGGAGAAACATACTATAGGCTACCGGATTATATTTTTGAGGATATCAATCGATTGTATTTTTTATTGGGATCATACGTCCATATGGGACTACCTACACTTAGACTACTCTAAAAGGCAGAAATGACCGTCAAAGTTCAACATTCCTACAGAAGACTAAAAACGCTCATTTTTCGCGCAAGAAGACTTAGAAAGCGCAAGTCATATAGTGATTGGCATCTTCCGCGTCTGGTATCTCATAAATTCATAATGTGTAGAGTATAGAAGTATCCAGGTGTTGCGCTCACCGTCTTCCGGATCTGGTCCCTCAGGTAGGAGTGGTTGTGCGCGGAGGGCGGCTGCAGCGCGGGGTCGCCCAGCGGCAGCGGCGCGCTGTGCGTGCGGCCCAGCGGCCGCTTGGCCAGCCGCGCGCCCACGCCCACCAGCGGGCCCACGTAGGCCTCCGCCTCGCACACCGGCGGCAGCGACACCGACACCATCACCTGCGACATGTCGCACGTTTACTACAAGTGCGGAATATCATACGAACGTGCTTAACAACCATCAGGCGTAACGCACTCAGTGATTACTGCGCGTAGTTAGCAGAGCCGGCGACCTGCGGCGGCGGCGCGGGCGGCGGCGCGGGCCGGCCCAGCGAGATGTTGGGCATGGAGGGCGAGGAGACACGAGTGGGACATACCTGCGGCGGCGGCGCGGGCGGCGGCGCGGGCCGGCCCAGCGAGATGTTGGGCATGGAGGGCGAGGAGACACGAGTGGGACATACCTGCGGCGGCGGCGCGGGCGGCGGCGCGGGCCGGCCCAGCGAGATGTTGGGCATGGAGGGCGAGGAGACACGAGTGGGACATACCTGCGGCGGCGGCGCGGGCGGCGGCGCGGGCCGGCCCAGCGAGATGTTGGGCATGGAGGGCGAGGAGACACGAGTGGGACATACCTGCGGCGGCGGCGCGGGCGGCGGCGCGGGCCGGCCCAGCGAGATGTTGGGCATGGAGGGCGAGGAGACACGAGTGGGACATACCTGCGGCGGCGGCGCGGGCGGCGGCGCGGGCCGGCCCAGCGAGATGTTGGGCATGGAGGGCGAGGAGACACGAGTGGGACATACCTGCGGCGGCGGCGCGGGCGGCGGCGCGGGCCGGCCCAGCGAGATGTTGGGCATGGAGGGCGAGGAGACACGAGTGGGACATACCTGCGGCGGCGGCGCGGGCGGCGGCGCGGGCCGGCCCAGCGAGATGTTGGGCATGGAGGGCGAGGAGACACGAGTGGGACATACCTGCGGCGGCGGCGCGGGCGGCGGCGCGGGCCGGCCCAGCGAGATGTTGGGCATGGAGGGCGAGGAGACACGAGTGGGACATACCTGCGGCGGCGGCGCGGGCCGGCCCAGCGAGATGTTGGGCATGGAGGGCGAGGAGACACGAGTGGGACATACCTGCGGCGGCGGCGCGGGCGGCGGCGCGGGCCGGCCCAGCGAGATGTTGGGCATGGAGGGCGAGGAGACACGAGTGGGACATACCTGCGGCGGCGGCGCGGGCGGCGGCGCGGGCCGGCCCAGCGAGATGTTGGGCATGGAGGGCGAGGAGACACGAGTGGGACATACCTGCGGCGGCGGCGCGGGCGGCGGCGCGGGCCGGCCCAGCGAGATGTTGGGCATGGAGGGCGAGGAGACACGAGTGGGACATACCTGCGGCGGCGGCGCGGGCGGCGGCGCGGGCCGGCCCAGCGAGATGTTGGGCATGGAGGGCGAGGAGACACGAGTGGGACATACCTGCGGCGGCGGCGCGGGCGGCGGCGCGGGCCGGCCCAGCGAGATGTTGGGCATGGAGGGCGAGGAGACACGAGTGGGACATACCTGCGGCGGCGGCGCGGGCGGCGGCGCGGGCCGGCCCAGCGAGATGTTGGGCATGGAGGGCGAGGAGACACGAGTGGGACATACCTGCGGCGGCGGCGCGGGCGGCGGCGCGGGCCGGCCCAGCGAGATGTTGGGCATGGAGGGCGAGGAGACACGAGTGGGACATACCTGCGGCGGCGGCGCGGGCGGCGGCGCGGGCCGGCCCAGCGAGATGTTGGGCATGGAGGGCGAGGAGACACGAGTGGGACATACCTGCGGCGGCGGCGCGGGCGGCGGCGCGGGCCGGCCCAGCGAGATGTTGGGCATGGAGGGCGAGGAGACACGAGTGGGACATACCTGCGGCGGCGGCGCGGGCGGCGGCGCGGGCCGGCCCAGCGAGATGTTGGGCATGGAGGGCGAGGAGACACGAGTGGGACATACCTGCGGCGGCGGCGCGGGCGGCGGCGCGGGCCGGCCCAGCGAGATGTTGGGCATGGAGGGCGAGGAGACACGAGTGGGACATACCTGCGGCGGCGGCGCGGGCGGCGGCGCGGGCCGGCCCAGCGAGATGTTGGGCATGGAGGGCGAGGAGACACGAGTGGGACATACCTGCGGCGGCGGCGCGGGCGGCGGCGCGGGCCGGCCCAGCGAGATGTTGGGCATGGAGGGCGAGGAGACACGAGTGGGACATACCTGCGGCGGCGGCGCGGGCGGCGGCGCGGGCCGGCCCAGCGAGATGTTGGGCATGGAGGGCGAGGAGACACGAGTGGGACATACCTGCGGCGGCGGCGCGGGCGGCGGCGCGGGCCGGCCCAGCGAGATGTTGGGCATGGAGGGCGAGGAGACACGAGTGGGACATACCTGCGGCGGCGGCGCGGGCGGCGGCGCGGGCCGGCCCAGCGAGATGTTGGGCATGGAGGGCGAGGAGACACGAGTGGGACATACCTGCGGCGGCGGCGCGGGCGGCGGCGCGGGCCGGCCCAGCGAGATGTTGGGCATGGAGGGCGAGGAGACACGAGTGGGACATACCTGCGGCGGCGGCGCGGGCGGCGGCGCGGGCCGGCCCAGCGAGATGTTGGGCATGGAGGGCGAGGAGACACGAGTGGGACATACCTGCGGCGGCGGCGCGGGCGGCGGCGCGGGCCGGCCCAGCGAGATGTTGGGCATGGAGGGCGAGGAGACACGAGTGGGACATACCTGCGGCGGCGGCGCGGGCGGCGGCGCGGGCCGGCCCAGCGAGATGTTGGGCATGGAGGGCGAGGAGACACGAGTGGGACATACCTGCGGCGGCGGCGCGGGCGGCGGCGCGGGCCGGCCCAGCGAGATGTTGGGCATGGAGGGCGAGGAGACACGAGTGGGACATACCTGCGGCGGCGGCGCGGGCGGCGGCGCGGGCCGGCCCAGCGAGATGTTGGGCATGGAGGGCGAGGAGACACGAGTGGGACATACCTGCGGCGGCGGCGCGGGCCGGCCCAGCGAGATGTTGGGCATGGAGGGCGAGGAGACACGAGTGGGACATACCTGCGGCGGCGGCGCGGGCGGCGGCGCGGGCCGGCCCAGCGAGATGTTGGGCATGGAGGGCGAGGAGACACGAGTGGGACATACCTGCGGCGGCGGCGCGGGCGGCGGCGCGGGCCGGCCCAGCGAGATGTTGGGCATGGAGGGCGAGGAGACACGAGTGGGACATACCTGCGGCGGCGGCGCGGGCGGCGGCGCGGGCCGGCCCAGCGAGATGTTGGGCATGGAGGGCGAGGAGACACGAGTGGGACATACCTGCGGCGGCGGCGCGGGCGGCGGCGCGGGCCGGCCCAGCGAGATGTTGGGCATGGAGGGCGAGGAGACACGAGTGGGACATACCTGCGGCGGCGGCGCGGGCGGCGGCGCGGGCCGGCCCAGCGAGATGTTGGGCATGGAGGGCGAGGAGACACGAGTGGGACATACCTGCGGCGGCGGCGCGGGCGGCGGCGCGGGCCGGCCCAGCGAGATGTTGGGCATGGAGGGCGAGGAGACACGAGTGGGACATACCTGCGGCGGCGGCGCGGGCGGCGGCGCGGGCCGGCCCAGCGAGATGTTGGGCATGGAGGGCGAGGAGACACGAGTGGGACATACCTGCGGCGGCGGCGCGGGCGGCGGCGCGGGCCGGCCCAGCGAGATGTTGGGCATGGAGGGCGAGGAGACACGAGTGGGACATACCTGCGGCGGCGGCGCGGGCGGCGGCGCGGGCCGGCCCAGCGAGATGTTGGGCATGGAGGGCGAGGAGAACAGCAGCTCGGGCCGCGCCGCGCCGGGCTCCTCCTCCTCGCGGATGGGCGCGGCCGCGCACGAGCCGGTGGGCGAGCCGCGCGGCGAGCTGCCCTCGCAATCTGCACACGACACATCACATCACACATCACGACTGTGCTACGAATGCTCGATTTCCGACTAGACGTGGTGGCTCCACGAAACTCGCGCCGATCCACGAGTTGCCGGCACGGCCTACACGCGAGGCATAAAGCGGCTGAAGGAAAATTAACCATTCGAAGCTATTAAAGCTAGGGTTTCCTAGGATAGCGGTGGCTTCATATAGCGACCGTCTCCATGGAGACGGTCGCTATATGAAGCCACTGCTTTCCTGGGAAACTAGAGCTGTAGGCTCTTTGCAGTCGATAAAGACAGGGGGAGTCAGCTCAAGGAATATTACTCGAGAGCTTGACATATAAATGTTGCCTTAAGTTTTTTAGTAACGTAATAAATAACACTAAACAGTTACTTATCGATGCTCACACACGAGTGCAACATATACCTAATTAGTGGCTAGTTAATAAAACACATGGTGCTATTAGTTCCGATTTCATTAATTATAATTAATCTATCTTTTCATAGCTACTTACGTCTAACTGAAGTAAACAAATTAAGATTTCTGATAACTACCTAAATAATCTACCTAAATATTTGTAAAAAACACCATCTGATCCCGTTATATAAGCGCCGTGAAATAGCCGATATTACCTTTTTGCTTAAAATCACAACTGGCGGCATTGACTGTCCCGAACTGCTCAAGGAATTATCGTTTGTGACTCCTTCTCGGTCCAAAAGGCACTTCCCCCCTATCTCACTGAGGCGTACATCATCCAATTACAGACGGAATAGTTTCCTTAACCGCGCTAGTCGCCATTTGAATAATACGACGAAAGAGCATGATATTGATATATTTAATTGTGTAATTCCTTCCGTGAGGCGAAATTTAGCTAATGTGTTTTTTGATTGAGCGATTTCTATAACATGCTTGTGCAGTATTGTTATTGTGTATTAGGTAGGTACTTAGGTTGTCAGCCCATCAAGGCTCTAAAAGTTAAGGTTTATAAGTTTAAGTTTGTAGATTAACGAATGTTCATAGTTTTTACATATATTTGCTGCAAGTGTGCGTCGGTACATCGATGTGCGCTGTTTACTTAAGTTTATGTTTTATGTACAGCAACTATTTGTGAGTTCCTGTAATTGGCTCTGTATTTCTATTTAAGTTTCTATGTTTAGTGTATTAGCTGTTGGTTCTCCTAAAATAAATAAATAAATAAATAATGTAAAGTTAATTATAAACATGAGCGATAATCGCCCAAATGTCACATCTGTTGACTAAATCACTCGTAATTTGTATTAGACTTATCTCTACAGCGACTTGTGTAGTGATAGAAAGAACTCAGAGGCTCCAAACGATAATTCGTGATCGCGTTTTAAAACAGTTTCTCGTACATCTGGCTGTAACACGTCAGGCTCAACTATGCACGTGCCACGGACGTGCCCCTTGTGCACGTGTCAGCACGTGGCCTCGTGCTGCAGCCGCGTGGAGTACTCACTGCGGTGCTTGGCGCGCGGCTTGAGCGGGCGGCGCGCGAGCGGCGAGGCGCGGCGCTCGATGACCCGCGCCTTCAGCCGCACCTTCAGCATGTTGGGCTCCGACGCTGTTAGTGCACACCATGCTCAATGCCACAAGAGTTAATGCTACACTACATTACTTACTAATCTTATCTTATCTTAGATGAAAACAAAAATACACTCAATTAATAAGCTCCGAAGCCGATCTGTCACGTGTATACGTACGATCGGGAGACTGAAACAGGCAGTCGTGCATATAAACGGAGGCTCGTTTTGTTTTCATCTAAGACATAAGAGGTAAAACAAAGTCGCAACAAACTAAACCGGTTAATATTGTAGCACAGCAAATAAAAGGGATATTATTCCTACTAAACTTCGCAGTTGCAACTGTTGCAAGTTGAATGGGCAATTACCTCACCGTCACGACTTTGCGGTTTTGATGCAAATTGGTTTTACCGGGAAAACCTTCGCTCGGACTAAGAACTCGAATGTTAACTATCCTGGTAATACATCTAAATACAGATCCAAAAATAAGATCTTATTCAGAGGCTTTGAACTGATTGTAACAATAAGTCAAATAATTAAAGAAAACAATTTAAACGAATTATATCGCATAATTTTTTGAGCCTTCCTGTGTAAAAAGTTAATTAGTGTAGTGTTCAAAGTAACTTAGTAATTAATAAAGCAGCCTGGGAGTTTTCTTTCTCCCCAGCAAGCCTTATAGTCGATCGCTGGTAGATAAAGTAATTCATGCCCTTCCGGCACAGGTGTTACATATGAGACCCATCTGGCACGTACGCTGCACGCTGGCCTTTATCTTTTCTCCAACTTGCTTGGAAATGTTGCCATTAATGTAGTAAAACTGGACCGCGAAATCGTTCGTTATATTTAGAAGGCGTTAATGAAAATTAAAAAAATATATATATTATTGGCCTTAGCCGGGAAATCAATATTATTTAAATAACACGATTAAGTAAAATACACACCTTCCGTTTATAACGTCTCATACAAATTGAGGGTAATCTTAATTTGGCCGGTTACTGCATTTTTACTTTTAATTTTTTCAAAGACTTTGATAATTCACCATACATCCAGTTGTCCACTAAATTAAAAAAATAAAACTATTATAAAATTTTTAATTGTTCTCTGCGTTTAGTTCTTGCACTGAACATTTTTTTGCTCTGCTACTGTCAATGTATTTGAAATGTCGACAAATTTCGAATAACGGACAAACAATTTGAATA
Organism: Apotomis capreana; assembly: GCA_947623375.1. NCBI lineage: Eukaryota > Metazoa > Arthropoda > Insecta > Lepidoptera > Tortricidae > Apotomis > Apotomis capreana. Next base: position 25,585,352 of record OX392512.1, on the reverse strand, counting down.
ATAATCTTATACGGTTAATTTATTTCATGATTCTTAGTTATTTATTAGAGATTTCTCACGACAGTTTTAATTTTAATAATATGATGATATTTAATGAGTGAGTTGAAAATTAATAAGTGTACCAAACGTAAACAAATAAAAAATAAAACAGAAATGATTGTGTCCAAATCAATATAAAAGTTATTTTGAACTTATGATCTTCTCCGAATGATAAATATGGTATGGTTTCTAAAAAAAGACAGTGTGTTTAGAAGTTGTTCATTTAACTAAAATTTATAATTACCTATGTGCATATTTTTCGTTATTGTGTTTTCATATATATTCAATTCTTATTCATATATTTTGTTTTAAATCAAACATATGATTCGGACCCGAAATTTTATTCCTATTCCTAAAAAAAATAAGTACCAAATGAACTTCATGGTACTGATACATTAAATTAAAATGTAGATTAGTGATTATTTCCAAGCATATTTGGAGAAAAGCACTATACAAGCCTCGGCGGGAATGTCAGTTCGCAGATTCGTATTATTGAAGGACTCGGCTACGCCTCGTCCTTCAAAATCATACTCATCCACGAACTGACTTTTCCCGGCCTCGGCAGTAATATACTATTTATATACAATGGGGAGTTTGCACAAATGTAACTGACAGACAAAAATTGTGTATTCCTCAGTCAACCTTTGATAACGGTAACTGTAAGTTGAGAAACGTCAAGGAGGCTCAAATAATGAATATGCGCGCCGCGGAAACCGAGGCAAATATGAATATGTCAAATATTGGGAGGAGAAGTTAGCTGAAATTTAAATATTGATGTGTCATGTTTTTTAATACTATCTATTGTAGTCAAATAAGAAGCATGTAATTTGTATAACATTTTAAATTTCTAGATATGGAGATGTATACAATTTGAGTACCTTTTCGGTCTCATTTCAATGCCAACGTCAATAAGGGTTAAAGAAGTACGTTTAAAGTAAGACGCGTTTCAGTTTTCTTTAGCGTACGTACTTTATCACTTTATACTTGTTTTCAAATAGATACTGCAATGGATTAGTAAATACTCGACACACACACAATATCGAATGCAGATTATTAGTAAGGTTAAGATAAATACGAACACACACTACGATGGGTATATTAAATAAAGTTACTTTTTAAACTCTTAGTTGCAAATTTTTATTTAATATTCTAATTTACTTTCTTGGGCGAACTACCTATAGGAAACAGCCAATAGAGTTTAAAAAGTTAACGCAATCACGAAACGAGATAAAAAATACAAAAAATATGCTATATTGTTCTGTTTTGTGCTAAATTTCCAAGAGTATACTCTCAGGATCTTAAAACACAGCAGAACGATGTTTAAGACCTATAGGTTTTTAGGTCGAATTGTTTATAACCTATCTCGTTTCATGGCTTCGTTCATCTGTTTGGAGATATCAGCAAGATTGTGAGCGTAGACTGACCGGTCTTCCTGAGCGGGAAGTCGTTGGGCGAGGGCTGCGGCGCGGCGCCGAGCGCGGCCAGCGGCAGCGGCGGCGGCGCCAGCCGGTACGGGTGCGTCGCCGCCGCGCCCGTCGACGTGATCGACTCGCCCGACGACGACTTCACGATGCCCCTGCGACACCAACACGGTACTTACAAGTGGAGGAATAAACACTCGCGATTGTTCATCTATTCAAGGCAATGTTTAATTAACTACGTGTTGTTATTGCATGTCCTTATCCTGGTAGCAGGAAAGCTGTAAAACATTGTACTTTTTTTCTCCAGGGACTTTTGCGAACAGCAAAAATTCTAGTCAGTTTTATTTATAAAAAAATATATTTAAGATCTCGTACCAATTTCTGTAAGGAGATCCGGGCACTGTGCCGTTGGCGTTCGCCGCGGCTTGCTTCTTCTTAAGGAACTCCTGAAAAAATAAAGACATAACGTATGCATTATAAAGGGTTTTTGTACAAAAGTGGGCCGTCCATCCTACGAGTAGCTTCACCTGTCGAGCGCATCGTTAAGTTCGGTGTTCAGTATGAGTGCTCCGGCACAGTGGCGTGACGTCAAATAGCCGCAAACCGGACCAGCAACGAACGGGCAAGCTTAGAGCAATATAAATTTTTACTAAAAAGTTAATATGCCGATGGGAATAGGGTCTTTGGATGCCACTTCACTGTTGAGCAGCTCATTCGGCTACCACCAGAACGTTTACCAACTTCCAGAAACAGGCGGTCACTATTAGTGGACAATATGTATCCCCAGCTCACCTGCAGTTTCTGCTTGACCTGGCTGGAGGCGTTGGCGCTGTGCTCGTGCTTGTCTCTCTTGCGCAGCAGCTCGACTCTGTCCCGCTCGTGCCGCTCGCGCGCCTCCCGCGCCTCGCGAGCCTCGCGCGCTTCTCTCGCCTCGCGCAGCGCCGCCTCCTCCATCTGCTTCTGCTGCTCCCACAACTGAAACCAAACAGGCTATCAAGCCCTAGTTACACAATTTTTTGTTCTGAATTAATAGGTAGCACAACATCAAAACGACCTACTAGTGAGAAAACCTCAAGCTACGGAGGGAATTAAAAACTGATCGTAGTAATGGAATCGCGATTCAGTTACAAATATAAGTATGACTATATTTGAAAACTGCTGTCTCATTATGAGCATGAACAAAGTATCAAAGAGATGACTAAGAATAACCAACACCCAACATGCGATTCAATAAAATCTATTCTAGATTGCAAATTGTTGTGGTTCTTAGAAAGTTACATCACTCGCCAATACATATTGGCAATACATATATACATATGACTACATAGTCATAATGCTTAAACCAACCAAATAATTAAAATTGCAATAGCACTGTAATATGTAAACTAAATGTTTGTATAGAAACGAAAATTGGTAATGCACCCGTCTGGCCCGAAAAGCCATGGGGACGTGGGTGAAACCCTGCTCAAAGTATTAAATTAATATATATATATCATCATCATCATCATCAGCCCGGAGTCGTCGCATATATATCGCTTCTATTCAAACATTAAGTCTGACATTCAGCAGCTTAACTATGAAATATGAATCGATCGTACTCAAGTTTAAAGCGAATTTTATTAGGCACTAGATTTATTTACAATGATAAACAATTTGCAACGATTGACCGGAGTGAGCAAAGCTTGCTTTATTTACTTGGACATCAAAATACAGATCGTCGTTGTCGACTTGCCAAACTAACTTCACTCGGCTTTTGTTATTTATCCGCTGCATAGGCATGCGTGACTCGTCGGTCAACAATGCGATGTTCCGTTCGCTAAACTGTAAATAACGTTGTACTTCTGTTTGTTACCACTAAACAATACATACCTAACGCTAGTGTTTACCTAACCATGACTTCACGCGACAAAATTATCGTTAATGATAATATATTGACCACGGCTGACCGCCCTGACCTACGACTGATGCTCTCTTAATGGAAAAATCAAACACTAACAGATTAATTTAGAGAATCGGAAAAAGCTAGCAGATGTCAAGGTTAACTATTTATTTTGTATTAAAAATAAAGCCACGCCTACGTGGTGTGATGAAGGGACATCAAATACCTCGAAATGTCTCTTTATGTTTGCCTTTGAAGCGGTTTTTTCCCCACCTAGCAAATTACAAGAAACGTGGAAATTTACTAACAATTACACACCTCACGGCTTAAAAATGAAGCTGTCTGTGGAAAATTTATTGAGTGCTAAGCCAATCAACTTATTTACGTTGTATTTAATAGAGTTACAATCCCCGAAAATAGCAACAACACTTCTGCAGTGACTTCAATGTTTCTTGGTGCCAATGTATGTACTATCGTGAGTTAGAGTCCCACGAGCGTTCAATAGCAACTGTCGATCGCGTTCGTTCACTGCAGTAGTACTCGTGGGAGTCGTGGGCCGGGCGCAGCGCCCTGGAGCGGGTTAATGAATGATGTAATTGCTGATTGCCGTCGCCATTCACGGCTATTTATAGACTGCAAGCACGCCGGCCGCGCCTCGCTTGCCAAACAACTCCCAAATATTCCTCACTCTGCCAATAATTCAGGTACCATTCCTTAAGAAAACATCAGCTAGTTCGTTCGTGGATTTCCTTTAAAATGTGTAGATGCATACGAAAACATATACGATTTGATATGATAGTTGTAACTAGTGAAACGCGTTGGCGTTCTTCATTACTCACGAGATTGAGCGCTGCTAGACAAGTACTAAATAATTAAGCCCAATCTTTAACAACTTCTCATAACTTTCTGCGATAGAAGGTTATTGCGAGGCTTGCAATTTATGCTTGCATGTTATGTTTTTGATGGGACACATCTTTCTCAGCGTACTCCGGATTGAACACAAAAGATATGTGTTCAAAACGTTCTACCTCTCGGGGTACAGAGTCTAGTGCTGTACCAATCGGTCGATAGCACAACATGGCACCACCAAGTGATAAGCCAAATAACTTAAGATTAATCACGTGTGGGGTAATGGCATACTTCGCACTCTTGGCGGACAAACATCTCAGTTTGTTTTTGGACGAACTATTTCGGGGACTTCTGCAGTATTTTTATTTCTGATTATGATTTGGCAGTGGTAAGTGGTCAAGTTATTTTCAGTGCCGTGTTTTGAATATCCTACATCCAGGGATTCTACATTATGTTCTCTTCTTGGAAATTAGTCACGTCTGATGGTGAGGGCTCACTGTGTAGTTAAGTCTCTCCACTTTAACCGCTTTTAAAAAAAGGACTGAATTGTTTTGGAATACATGTACTGGTTGGGTGTCTTTATGCATGTTTAGGAGCGTACTTCAGTAGCTATTATAATTATTCATAAGTACATTGTATTCGTTATTTATCCCTAGACAGCGCTGTCCAGGGAACACGTGTATGCAAATGTCCTTTTTCCGTTGATACTAAGTCTGTGCTCGTGTTTTCAGGTTCAAACAAAAGTAACATAATGTAAGGTTACTATTCTGCCGAACGCCTAACGAACATTGGTCAGCGCCGTGACTTGACCCTCTTTGTGATAGATATGTTTCATTGTCTAGTGTTTACGCCTGATATATTAGCTACTCGATATAACCACACAAATTGTAACTAGTAGGATTAGGCCATTGAACTGTCCACCGCGAAGCTGTACAGATAGCTGTCCCTGAGTATAATAAGCTCGAAACATGTAGGCTGTTCATGGCATATCTAACCGTGAGTGAAAACCTTAATTTGTCAATAATGGTAAAGAGATCGTGTTGGATAGTCACCTTGAGATGGTGTCGCAGCTGCTGCTCGTGCTGCTCGGCGAGCTGCTGCCGCTGCTGCTGGAAGTGCTGGAGCAGGATCTCCTGCTGCAGCTGCTGCTGCTTCTTCAGCTGGAACGAGACAGGACACAAGATGACACACTTTTCTGACAGTGGCGGTAAGGACTGATTCATGTTTTTCAGTGTTTCTTAGACAAGCATTAAACATTGCCTCAATGGTGGAATAGAAGTAACATGGCTCAATATAGCGATCGATTATTGCTTAATCGGACTAAAATCTAGTGTGTGACACATACAATTGAAAATTGACTTGGGAAACCTGGATCAGTCCTTAGATATCAATAATATGCTTTGAGGTTTTATCAGTTATCACAGATTTACAATAATTAGTAAATAATTTTTATTCATTTAGCTGACATTGTAGTATAGGTATAAATAATTTTGCAGGCATATTATTGGGAAACACTAACATTTTAGAGGAATTTACTGAATGAATCGTAAAACGTGTTATCTTTTATCAATTCGGTATCGTAGGTACCTTTTTTTTAATCTGTTCATAAGTGACGAAGTATAATGTTTCCTTTACAATTTGCCTGCAAAATGCAACATTTATAGTAGTTTATGTGACTGTACATAATGAAGGGCATTAATCACGAGTGTGGGTTTATGACACGAGCCGAAGGCGAGTGTCATAATAACATCACACGAGTGTTTAATGCCTAATTATGTATAGTTACATACACTACTTTATCTACTCACATATCATAAGCCTCCATGATGCATTCAGGAGCCGCATATTATGACCACCATACCTACTGTTTCTTTGATTTAGCTGGTAATAAGTAATTAATGACGTTAGGTGCTTTGTTACGGATATCAGGAGGCATCGCTGAAATATCTATATCATCTTGATAGCTCATTTTATGATTTATATTCAACAAATCGATCAATTTTTTGCATCAAAACAAATTCCAACCGGTAATGGCGGCAATGAAAACTTTTCTTTTCTGGCAGCTGTCATAGTTTTTTTTTAATTCAGAGACAAACTAGAGTGGGCCCGAACTACCATATCGTTAGATATCTTAATTGCGTGCGACATTTGTCAATTTGTCTACAAATTGACAATTCATTTCGAACTAAACGTCATCTCGACTGATATTAGAATAGAGGTCAAACCAAATTTCTTTGGTTTTCAGAGATGTTCGAAATTTGAATGATACGAGTATAATATTATCGAAATCGATGTTATTAATTAGCAATAATAACATTTTCACAGATAAGAAATTTGTTCTAACAAAACAGTTTATTTTTATGTTGGTCATAATGTGCGGTTCTTGAACGCATCATGGAGGGTTTATGATATTTGGGTAGATAAAATCATTGATAGCCTTCTACAGATAAAAGCAGATACACAGATATGAATGATTAATTAATACTCACATTTTATTAATAATGAAGTTAGACTGATTAGCAAGGTCCGGAATTCTTCATAGCAAAAATCAAACATTGATAGGGTTCGACCAAAGTGTTTTATCGACTATCGATAAATAGTTTTCACTTAACGAAACATTGTTAAAGTAATTAAAATCAGACTTTTGGATATATACAGTGGCGTTCAGCCAATTAGGGACATCATTATTTTATTTCATACAACTGCGTATAAAATATCTTTTGATGAAAAATGTAAGATGCGGTTGACCATTTTTATTATTATGTTATTAATAAGTATAAGTATGGGTGTTTAAACAAGGTTTACTATAGGGAAAATAAAGTTTCTATAAAACATGTTCTCTAGAAACTAGACATGTTCAAATTAACACTTTTAACAACTTACAACTCCATACTTTAATAAATTAGAAACGGAATACACATATGTCTATTTTCTAAAAAATATGTTTTACAGAAATTTTATTTGCACTATACTAAAACTTGTTTAAACACGTGTACACCATGTTATCTATACTATTATAAAATTCTAGATTTGTATTGAAATGATATTTTCTACGGAAAGGGGTCACGATTTCATTTTTCATTTTCGTGATGCACGGTCGTCATTTGTTTTGTATGGGCGCGCGACGCCATGCCTGCCTGGCGCCATCTGTTGGTCATAATTTTCTTTGTCTCGGATCACGCCGAAACGGCTGGACATATTTTAACCAATTTTGGTACAGGGATGGCATCCAAAGATGGTTATAGAATACTTTATATCCGTCTCAGTAAATAAAAAAATACGAGGACGAAGTTGCGGGCGTCTCTTTGTTAATAATAAAATTGGCAAACGTTGTTCATAGAATTTCTAAAGTCATATTTTATATGCATTTGTATGGAATAAAATAATGATGTTGCTAATTAGCTGAACGCCAGTGTATATATCCAAAAGCCTGATTTCATTACTTTAACGATGTTGTGAAAATTATGCATCGATAGTCGATAAAACACTTTGGTCGAACCCTATCAAAGTTTGACATTTGCTATGAAAAATTCCGGACCTTGCTGATTAGTCTTAATTTATCGCTTCTTTTAGGCATCGAGAGTTAACACAAGGGTACTGTAAACTGTGATAAAACCTCAGATGTCCGTTTAGTAGTCACATTTGAGACTGAATTAGAATGTTATAATTTCCCATGTAACTGCTAAACGTACAAAACTTTCTTGGGTTAACAGCCAGTAGGAGCATGAATCATTTAGAGGACAAAATCAGTACATTGGAATTAAGGGAAATTTTGTCACCAATGTTTTATGCTTCAGCTTAATTGCTGTGATTTTGGTTGGGAAATGCTTTTCGGATAGGTAGTAGCCGCGTATCAGCTGAAGCCATGACGTCACGGGGCCGCCGTGCAAACCCGCACGTGTCGAACATTAGCTACACAAACACCACTATTTACAGACTCAAAAACGAAAGCCAACGAATACTGCAGTATTCGCGGTTGTTAATACTAGAACGCATTCAACTATCGCGTGGATCCTGGCAGGAAGACCGTTTTAAAACTATGGTGTGCCTAAGTTTAAATATAGACGCAATACGGAGTCCATATTTAAATTGAGCACGAATAAATGTGCTGCATTTGTACACAGTACAAAATTGTCAACGTTTCAGTTCGATTTCACAAATGTGAACGAAGATGAATATAGGTATAGTTGAATGCGAGTGGAAAAAACATAAAGTTACAGTGTTATTTTTAAAGAGAGGCCTTTCTATGTTACAGCAATGCAAAAACAAACAATTTAAAAGCTACTCTAACGCAAAATACAGACATACCGTTACGCAGAAAGTCCTCTTTTAAAAACCAGCTGTAGTCTGCCCGTTTCTATTAAGTTTGCACCTGGTGTGTATGGCTATGCAAATGAACAAGGAGCCAACTTAAAGTAACCGGGCTGTTAGGAATATAATTCTGACTCACTTGCAGCAGGAAACTATTTTCTAAAGTTTGTTTCGCTCTCTCCGCTATATGGTTCTTTCTCGGGCTCTGATTCTACAACGAAGGAAAATATCACATGTAGGACCATCCATCGCCCGACACTCACTCGACTGACTAACTAGGTATTAGGACCAACATTTGGGAGATAATTGTTTGTACATATTATGTAAAGACTTCGTCTTTCATAAAAGAACCGGAAACGCAGACTTCTGACATTTAGAGCTTTTTGACAGCGTGTCAAAATTTAGGACTAACGGGAGTGTGCTGATGCGTGGTGACCTGATCAAGGTCGCAGGAAGGCTGGATATATCCTCAGCAGAACTGCTCATGGTGGTATTTTAGTGATGCCTACGCCCAGCATCGACGTTTTTTCAATGATGATAATGGTGACGGATGTACGTTGCAACTGACGTCTAAAGATACAAAACATATGATGTCACTAAACTTGCAAGATCAAATTAGTTAGGAGTCAGTATTTATAACCACTGATTTTTATGAAAGTTCATTTACTATTTCGATATTCGAATGCCCTAGAAGACGTTTTGCCGGGGGCATGGGAGGCCTTCTCACACTTTCACCAGGCGCTAGGGAGTGGCTACTTAATTTAGATATTAAATTATAAATTTGTAAATAACATTTTCAGGAATAAATGCCATACGATAATAATACTATTTCGACTACAAAAAGAACGCCGAGGTAATTCAATAAACACTTATTGGACGCCATTAAGTCCCGTTTTGTTATAATATCTGAAAGCTTCTCTGCTATTTGTTTGTATAAAAAATAATAAAGTTGTATCAAGTGATTATGAAACTAAAACTTAAACTGGTCATGTATTAGTATGCTCAGCTACCGCATAACTCAGTCGTTGGCTGCTTAATGCACAATAAAGCAGCATAGAACTGCGTGTTGGCTGGCGCAGCATATTTTCAGGTGGCGCGTATTTTGATGGAAAATAAAAATGGCGACGTGCGCCGAAATAGTGTGCGGAGACGATGCGCGTGGGCACGGACAATGCGGGTCATTCTAAAGCTATATTTGAATTGCGTCAAAATATACTGCGGACATATTTCTAGATTATTTTTCTTAAACGTGGAGAGCCGCGTGTACCTATTAAACAATATAATACTGCACAAATCGGTTTATACTTACTAATTATATATTATCGAATAAAAACCACGAAGTCGATTGATGTTGGTTTCTCTGCTGACAGCACTATAACTGTGGAGAATATTCATTGACTATCAGATAATAATCTGACGCTGGGGGCCTTCCGTTACTAAAAACTAAAATGACTTAATGAGTTCCTTCCTTTTTATACGAGTGGCGTAGAAATACAGCGGGAGGAATCGGAATATTCGGAACCATACGAGTACAATGCATCCTGGAAAGCAAAATGTTGCGGGAGCGTTATCAGTGTTATCACCACGAGGCGTAAAATTTAATACAGTTGAAACTTTAAGTGAATGTATAAATACGTGTGCTGAAAAGCATGCTCTGTACAAACAAAATAAACATCATTCTAATGTTTTGTGGCATCAATACTAACAATAAGAACTATAAGAAGGGCAAGGTACCAAATATTTAACCAGACTCCACAGAAACCTTCCAACAAGAAATTCGTTCAGTTAAAACTATAATCCCAATCAAATGTTTTAATATATGGAGAAACACGTTTTGTGGACATGCGCCTCGGCACCCGGATATTCGACGCAACCGCGATTGCAAATAGCTGAAATCGCAACCCGCTCCCAGCTATATTTATTGAGGGGCCGCATCAACATTGGATCTAAAATTAGCCCAGTACACCGATGTAAATATAGGAGCGCCGGATGGACCGAGCTTATGTACCTACTCGTGCATATGTGTTCGGATCGGGCTATTAATACCGGCCGCGGGAATCTTTATAAATATACGGCAGCGTTGGAAAACAAGATGGATGTGCGCGGAAGGTCGCGGAGATGGAGGGAAACCTGCACGTGGTCGGGGAAATGCAGACTATTTCCGTAAAATGACAATGCTTTGTTGTGTTTGGGTTTGAAGAGTAAGACAGCCTATGTATTTACACAAACATGATGCTCATTGAATAGAATTTTATATCATACCTAACGTCCCAATTATTATAACGCTACTAACAAGTTTATTCTGCCTTACTTGTCAATTTATATTACACTTTTTTTGTGAACCTTGTTGTTCGAAAGTAACACAACAAATATTAATCCCATCATTATTATCCTGGCAGTGATTAAGCAGACCAAACTAACGAGATTGCGACGTCTACTGACGACATGACTACTAAAATCAAACACTTATTAGGAATGTGGTCTCCGATTTTATATTGCTTTACCGGCCCCGACCATTACCAAAAGAAAGTGGACCGTGTTTTGAATTTGAAAATATCTTTTTGAGATAAGCGCTTTCTAGGTTTTGGAAACAGTAACGGTATTCTTTAAAAAATGCTTTTATAACCATGAATATGTTAAATAAACAGGATCCAAAATTAAACACACTTGACAGGTCTTGTTATATGTCTAGCTTAGGTCAGAGCTTATTTGACTATTTTTTTATCGTAAAATCTGTAGCTGAGAGCTATCAGAAATCTATTTAGTTGTACATAACTATATTATATTGCATATCATTATAAATTTACTAATATTGTAGCTCACTAGATAAGTCTAATTCTTCATTAATGTACCTACATATTGTAATTTTTTATGTTTGATGCAGTTTATATTATAAGTAAAGCCTGACCAGAAATATATGAGGATTGTCAAGAGGGCGTAATTTATACGATTTACATGGCAACAATTTTGCAACCAATGGCAACCCACTATAATGACATTAGTTTGAAATACCTGCCAGTTCCATTATGTTAACCTCGTAATATCATTTAATGGAATGCACTCTTTTCCTGACTGTTTTTCGTGTAGTAGACACATGCACACTTTATTTATAATCTTACGTTTACAATTGTGAAAAGTTTTCTGCATTTTCATTGGATAATTTTAAATATTTGCCTTTTAAAGGAATCAACACGAATGACATTGACATTGTTGACAAACCATCATAAAATCATTGCCTGTGTAAGAAATTACTTCCAGTGAAATTCCGCATTATGGCGCATCCTCATATATTTCTGTTCAGGCTTTAATCGATGAATTGATTAATGCCGGACGGAGAGGATGTCTAAGGGAAGTAACAATCAAATCCTAAATTGAAATGCACTAACGCAACGCAGTTAGTCTGTACCGGATTCACGTTGCGCCGGAGAAGGGAGAACCAGCAGAAAAGGGGACTGCTGATTTTTTTATTACAGGCGTTTGGCGAATCTAAATAATTTAAACCGTGACATGGATTTAGGCTGTAGCTGTACTGATTGATAACACGAAAATTCTGACAACACATTTGGTAGTTGCAACACCTAAGTACGGGCAATCCCATGGGATCGAAAAGTATTTGAAAGGGCAGGACTAAGTACGATCACTGTTTATTATATACTCTGTTTCAGTAAAATACGGGACGATTAACAGAAGCATGGACCGGGCAATCGTGTGGAGAAATGAAACGCGGAGCGTTTGGGAGCCATACTAGGTAAGTCATTCAGCTATGACTGTAGCATAATGTTTGTTAATCCAAGTTACTGCAGTTTGGATTTGCAAGTTACGCTCGCACTTGTACGTGTCGCTTAAAGGAACGCTACAGTAGATATCATAATCAGTAGAGCTAGCGTATCTTGCCGCGAATTCGCTTGTCGCGCGACTTAGCATCCCTGACTTGCTCGCGCGGTATTGAAAGGAAAGTGACGAGATGCTAGACAGCACAGTTATGCCAGACGTGCTGTAATTCCTTGTGGGCATATTCACCTGCATGATCTGTGAGTGGAAGCTGGCCTCGGCGGCGGGGAGGCGCGGCGCGTGCGGCGGCGACGGCGTCGGCTGCGGCGAACTTTCTGCCGCGCCGGCGCCCTCGTGCGCCATTTCTGCAACAACAGAACAGACAACATTCAAATATTGACTTAAACAATCTTGACAGCAGCAGCGTGTGTCAAAGATATTAGTAGGCAAAAAAGGAACTGCTACGGAATCTCTAATAACGTACTCTGCTACTAGCATAATATTATCATTATAAATAACTATTTTGGCTCAGTGACCCAAACAGGAAGTTAGCCTCCGAAACGATAGGACATTAAAATTAAATTCCAGACAGATAGTGTACGCGAAGTAAACAGCTTCAAGATATTTCTATACTACGTTATTTTAATCACCTAATTGCTAGAATTTCTTGCTATGTTGACAGTCACCACCCATTAAGTGACATCAAAGTAACAACCGTTGAAAGAGGACAATAATGTCACTACAGTAGCGTGAGACGGGCCCATAAATTATAGGAGCCCTGTGGCGCTCCCTGCGGGTGTCAACACATCCACATGCCTTTCATTACACACTAGTACACTACACAACCTTGGAATCCTTCAGGCGAGGCTCACTTTCTGGTAGTCTTCTAACAAATAACAAAAACTTTACACCAGGCTTGAATGACGTCGAAAACAAATAAGATGGAAGTTAAAATTTTGTTAAAATCAAAAAATATAAGTATTCTAGACGTTAAAACGTAACTAAAACGAAAACAGAAAAGGTTGTACCCCGTACAAAAAAAAATCGGCGAATGGCCAAGAGCGAGTCGGGCTACAGAGACGGACAACAAAGGTTGTGGGACTTATGGGCATGCCTGTTGCTTACAGTAGTGGATCCGTGCCACGTGGTGTACCACAAGTACCTATACCTATATCTCTGAGCGTGTATAATATAACATTATTTACTATAACCGAACAATGTGTCCAAGTCTCTAGCTTAAATCTGGTAGAAATATAAAAAAAAAACTGGAGAAACCGGCAACATTGACAGGTCTGCAGTGGTGGCGCCCTGGCATCTAGGTCGGCGGGCGGTGGGGTGAGGCTGAGGAGGCTTTAGGGCTATTTTTGGCGGGCTATATTTAGCGCCGCCCGGGACCTGCGCCCTTGTGTCCTCTTCGTTACAGCCAAGTAACCTCTAAGCCTAGATGGAATACCTCAGACTCTAATACGGTTCTAAAACGTTGTACGAGCCAAAGGCTTTGGTAGGATTACAGCGCTTTTACCGTTTATGACACACATTGTGGTAGTCTACACAGAGTACATTTGAAGGCGTATAGGCGTAAGGGTAATAACTGGACTTGTAATTTACTTCAAATTGATGTTTTTAGTCTGTGACCACAAAATTTCTAAGTTCATCATAATTATGACTATCTAAAACAGAGATAAAACTCGCTGAGGATATTTGTTTGGCTAATAAGGTAATTTAACAACTTCAATTGTCTGTAGGTACCTACTGTGAAATTAATTATACAAACGTCACTGAGCCAGTTGCTTAGCTCTTCATTTGTTATTTGTAAAGCAAGTTATCATACCTGGAACTCAGCGGTGATAGGAATAAATATAATTTACTTTCAAAGTTCAAAAGATAAGTTCGTAAATGGTTGGAACCTGTATAGTTATTACGGGGTACTTAGTTGATTTGGACAAATTAGGACGAGTAACTAAGGCTCAACTTTATTGAATTTCCATTGGACTCTGCGGGGAAATGGCTTGAATACGTTCAGCTGTTTTGAAATCATATAAAACTCCAACTTAATAGAAACTGTTATTTGTAAATATATATATATATATAAAGTGTGTTACCGCCAAGTAGGCTTTTCTTAAAGTAGAGTAAAGTAACATAGATCTTTAACGTATCCATGACCTTAATTTAATTAATTAACTTAAATTCAGGCTTTATTAACTTTCCAACAAAATTGTAATTGCCAGTAATGTAAGAGTAAAGTAAATTGACAAGTGAGTGTTAAATGACAGCGTGATATGATTAACGACAATTACGCTGTACACCCACTACAATGAAAGTGCGGATTAAAAAAAAAAATGTGCAGTTAATTTAAACATAATTATGATTAGATAATACATGCAAACAATTACTAGTGGATCATATTATTATCAGTTTTAATAAATGCCCGCATGCCGGTAACAGGCTGTATAAAACATACGGAAAATAGCATTCCTATTCTGCTAGCATTTTCTACGCCTATTATTAATCCGTTTTACAGCATTATTTAGTAGGTATGAAAAACACCCTTCAGAGAGTCCAGGACACTGCTGTGAATATGAATCGTGTCAACAGTTTCAATCTTCACGTTTTCAATTTATATGAGATAATCATCCGTACTACGTATTAAACATAAAAATATACATTTCTCGACTGTTAATGTGCTAATGAGGTTATCTCGGAAATAAGTCAAATCTCGACAAAGTGGCATTATTATCAAATATTCACAAAATATACTGAAATAGAATCCATTAGGGCGATTATTCCGGCGCCCAGATATTAATTGAGAGTGTCTTTGAGTGTTCGACCTAGTTATTGAAAATGTAGGCAATATACTTGAATTTAGACTGAATAGCTAAAATGCTAAATAATGACTTATAGCCTACTAAATTAATACTTAGGATCAGCTGGGTTAATTATTCGGAAAAAAACGTTCTCAAATAAGCACTAACAATGTTTTTCATATATTATATTTTATAAGCTTATTCAGGTATTTGCGTCCGGTAGTCATGATCCCATTATGTTAAGCTAATTATGGGAAGTACAACTCCTTAATGGTTAGGAGTTAGGGCATAATTCTTTAAATATTATAAGAAGGTTACCGTTAGTCTTATTATTATAGTAACTCGTACAAGTTGTTCCCTGAAATACAAGTTCTTCTCGCTGTAGTCGGTTATTTTTTATGAAATAGTTAATCGTATTTTGTCTCACGAACTAGGAATCAAAATTGTCAGTTATGCACGTATTTCGGTACTCAGGACGGGTTTTAATATAATTATTATGGATGATCTGCGCCGAACTTCAAGGCGAACTTCTAAAACAGGATTTTGATTTATTACTCGTAAATACGAGTCTGCAATAAAGGTGGTAAATGGGCAGTCGTTGCGATTCGAGTAAACAAGCGTAGCGGCGCTACGTGCTACGCGGCGTAGCGCTCTACGCCGCTACAGCGCCCCGGGACTCATCCCGCATTACCCAGTGATCTTTAGAGATCTTACAAGAGTTTTATGTTTAAAAACTTCGGAGATCGACGATGGCTAAAGAATAGGTACAGTGCGTGAGCTGCCAGAATGCGATTCTCTTTTATACCTGTCTCGCTCGCTCTTACGCGTTCCAGATAAGAACCTCTCAGTTTTCACCCAAACCCGAATCGTAATCTGAGATCTCACGGACTGTATAGCGTTTGGTGTATGCATATTAGTTGAAACTAATTTCAGTTGGCTAAAATCCCAGTATACGGATCGCCGTGATAATTTAATTAGCACCCCACCACCAGCGCCACCCCAATTCAATAAACAGCAGTGACGGTATTCGTGAGGGATTAACGTGACATCGCTGGACACTATTATTACAACGTACTGGTAAAATATCGACATCGGAAAATAATTTCATCATCATTCATTCATTACGATTCAGTGAAATTAATTACATTCAAAATGTTCAGTAGTTCTGGCACAGGTAGTACCTATGGTCCACTAATATGTTGCATAAAATTGATACTCATATTTTCATTTTACATAACAACCTTTGACAGAATCGTCATTTCTCCGAATTTTATTTTGCATAATTTTTTTTCATTGTGATGTCACATATTTTTTTTATCAGAACATTCATATGGCAAAATATGAATAAGCATAATATTTACATGTCCGATTAAGTTCAAAAAAAAAAACAAAACTAACCTAACCCATTAAGTTCGGTTCTAACCTAACCTACTTTACTGGCAGCAGTTCGGTTCTGTTGTGGTCATAGTTCTAACCTAACCTAACCGATTTTACTGGTATCAGTTTAGTTAATAATCGCCTAATCTAACCTAAAACCTAAACTAGTTTCCTAGCACTCGTCTGTTCCGTAAACTATGTCTTTATGCCATAATAAATTCGGCAATATCAATGTTCTGCCATATAAAATTATGAGAAATGAATAGTATGCCAACTGACAATAGAATAGAATATTCTTTATTGCACACCTCAACAGGAAATAAATACAAACAAAATCAGATTACAAGTAACATTCAATAGAGGCAAACAACAGGCGGTCTTATCGCTAAAGAGCGATCTCTTCCAGACAACCTTTGGGTAGCGAAATTAAATAAAAACGTCTGAAATGAGTAGGCGATGCAAAAGTAATCATGGATTATGTGGAAAAAAAAACTACTAAAATAATACATAAATAAACGTACATAAAATACGAAAAAATATATATATATGCACAAACAAACCTACTTAAACATACATAACATAGGCATATATCTACATATAAAATAATATTAGTAAGGAACCACACTTCATGTCGGTCACAATACCAAAAAACCGGCCAAGTGCGAGTCGGACTCGCGCACCGAGGGTTCCGTACAAACACTTTCCATCCCTAAGTGGTTAAGTTAAGTTTGCACCTGGTATGTATAGCGCCCCATATACATTAGGTGCAAAGTTAGGTATTAATAGGTATTTAAAAAAAACTACTAACTAGATCTCGTTCAAAACAATTTTCGTTGGTAGTTTTTATAGTAATGTACATCATATGTTTTTTTTAGATTTTTCATCTTCTTATTTTAGAAGTTAGAGGGGGGGGGACCAACTTTTTTCCACTTTGGAAGCGTCTGTCACGCAAACTATTCGGTTTAGAAAAAAAATGTTTTGGAAACCTCGATATCATTTTTGAAGACCTATCCATAGATAACCCACACGTATGTGTTTGATGAAAAAAAAATTTTTGAATTTCAGTTCTAAGTATGGGGAGCCCCCAATATTTATTATTATTTTTTTAATTTTGCATCAAAATCTTAATGCGGTTCACAGAATACATCTACCTACCAAGTTTCAACAGTATAGCTCTTATAGTTTCGGAAAAAAATGGCTGTGACATACGGACGGACAGACGGACAGACGGACAGACAGACAGACATGACGAATCTATAAGGGTTCCGTTTTTTGCCATTTGGCTACGGAACCCTAAAAATTAAAGAAGGGACAAATAATGTTCTTTAAGGAGTGTTTTAAAATTGGCAACGGATTGGCTACGTTTTAAGTCTACAGGCAGAGAGTTCCACAACAAGGTAGCCTGGAAAGTAAAAGAGCTGTTGTAGAATTTAGAGGAGGAAGAGGGGACACCCAGAAGCAAATTTTGAGAGGATCTAACAGACCGAAGATAACTGAAACGCTCCTTGAGGTAACAGGGGAGTTGCAGGGTTGAAAAGTATATTGTAAAGAAGAGAAAGGATGTGAGAGTTACGACAAAAACGAATAGGAAGCCACTTGAACTGCGAACGGAAACTGGATACATGGTCATATTTGCGTAACCCGAATATGAACCTGATACAAATATTCTGAATACGCTCAAGTTTATTTAGCTGTTCCTCTGTGAGATCAGGGTAAGCGATATCAGCATAATCCATGATAGGAAGAAGTAAAGTTTGAGTAGGCGCAATTTTGGTGGCGATTGGAAGGAAATTACGGAGTCTTCTCAGCGAACAATTATGATACTAAATGATTATGCTAAAGAATCATTCGGCTAAAAAAAATTCGGTGATAGCTGTTATGCGAAATGAAATTCGGAGAATTGATATTATGCAAGATAAAGCGAACCCAGTACCTATAAATAATTCACAACGTGAGACGAAATATACTATATATGAACAGTATGAACGTTGAACGATTCTTGCTTGCATATAATTAATAAATGATAAATAAATATTAGGTAACAATCTTACACAAATCGACCTAGTCCCAAACCAAGCAAAGCTTGTACTACGTGTACTAGACGACGATATACATAATATATAAATACATATATAGATAACATCTATGACCCAGGAACAAATATTAGAGTTCATCACACAAATATTTGCCCTGGATTCGAACCCAGGACCGCGGGCTCGGTAGGCGGGTGCCCTACAAACTGCGCCAGCCGCGTCGTCGCTATACATAGTATCGATCGTAAAAAATATCACAAAATAATAAAGCGCTCCTTTTTTTCTATACGGACGTGCACGAACTATAAGGGAAAGCACTAAAATGTCAATATCAAGTATTGACAAATAAGTATTCAGATTGGCGACACCAGTGCACGTTGCCTATCGAAACATCTAAGTTTTAGTAACGTTGCGATTACAACAACGCACCGTCCTTGACATTCTTCGTGCCCTACACCTACGAATATACATAAAATACCAATAAGAATTAGCATTTTAATGAATCGTATTAAATAAAAATATTTTAAGGCTTCATTAAAGACCATTCGAATTCGACGATTGAAAATCATTGGCATGAAAAATTTTCAATTTTTGTACACCCAAAAATAGTTTTTTTTTTTAACTTGTCAATTGATTTTCATATAACCTATAACGTCACGGACAGAAAACAATGGCGCCCAATCAAGAAATGCCTAATAGCCGCGGTTTTGTTTCCAAAATTAAAAACAAGGTTTACGTAAGGCAAGAAAGTTTTTTTATTCAATACTGTAGGTACAATTTGATCCTTCAACAATAGCCCCCCGCCCCCCTTTATCGGCCCCCTGTTTTAAAAATAGAACACCGGCTTCGGCGCGACAACTGAAGGACGCGCCCCGCCCCTCGCTCCCTCCCTCCCTTTCAGTCTACCGGACCCCCTCGCGGGTCAGAGCGAAATGGCAAAACAAAACGCGAATTACTAAGAGGTTTAAAAATAGAACACTCACGCGAACCACGAAACGTGCCGCGTCTAATTTATTCGCGGAAAGAGCTGGTTTTGTGGGGAATTTTCGATCATAGATTACATTATAAATGATAGAGCATCAACAATTTTATCAGCTACGAGTAATTCGCTAGCTTTGTTTGACAGTTGACTGTTGACTATGCGCGATAGAGCAATATGATATTAATTGTATTAAAGCTATTTATTTCCACCAAACATAACTAACTATGAACCGTCACGACAGACGAGGATTTCGATTAAAAACAACCGAAATCAGTACCATCCGTTTACGAATTATGAATCCACAGCCAGATACACACGCCAAATTTATAACTAACACTGCTCTTTTTTGTCGCGGGGTTAATAATACCCCATTCAGTACGACAAAACAAGCAAACACTCAAGTATTTACATCATTCATATCAGGTAGTAGATCGAACTGGAAGCTTTAGAACGTGGCACGGCCAGCGTCGGATGCATCCCGCATGCCATTTGGCAGCGTCACGGCGAGCGGCACGAGTGTAATCTCGAGGGCTTTGTATCAAAACTCGCGAAAAGTGAGCTGGAAACGCGCCAGCAGGCACATTAGCGTGCTGCGGGCGTAGTGCTCCAGATTGTACCGTACAACAAACACTATCTACCTCTACCTCAAAGTTAACTCTGTGCCAATCGCTTCAATTACAATTCAAAGTGCTGCATTGCAATTTATAAATACGATATCACGAAGCTCACGGTGTCCAACTGTCCAGTTAACAAAAGGCCAAAACATAAATTTTCATTTAGATGTTTTATATTATCAATATTCAATAGTTTTTCGGAATAATAGACATGTGAGATTGGTATGATATGGTGAGATTCCTTTTTTATCGTACTCCGTAGACATATATTTAGTAAACAGTTGGTCTAAACCAGCCAGTTCTGAAGACTAAAAGTTATAGCTCTTGATCAAATGGCAGTGGTGGAGCTATCACCAGAAATATAATATACTAGCGGCCGCCCGCGACTTCGTCCGCGTAGATTTTTGATGATGACAAAGATATTAAAATAGGTAGGTAAGGAATTTTATTCTTAGTTATTTCACCCCCTTAGGGGCAGAATTTTTGAAAACGCTGAAATTACTTTTCTTGTATTCTAATAGTGTACCTTTACACAAAAATTCAAGTCCCGCGCTCAAAAAAATACTTAATCTCCATACAAACTTTTAACCCCTTTTTTACCACCTTAGGGGGTGAATTTTCAAAAACGCTGAAATAAATTTTCTTCCATTTTATTTTATACCTTTTTACAAAGTTTCAAGTTCCTAGATTAAAAAAAAACTTGTACCCCATACAAACCCCCTTTTTAACCCCCTTAGAGGTGAAATTTTCTAAAACGCTGAAAGCACTTTTTGTGTTTTTGAATAAGTAATCTTTCTACAAAGTTTCAAGTCTCTATCTCCAAAAAAAAAGTTTCCCCCATACAAACTTTGCACCCCTATTTAACCCTCTTAGGGGAGGTATTTCCAAAAATCCCTTCTTATCCCTAGCCCACGTTATAAAAGTAACCTACTGTGCAAAAATCAACTCTCTAACATTGTTCGGCTGTGCGTTGATGAGTCAGTCAGGACTTCTTCTTTTATATATATAGATAGAAGATAGATAAGAAGTTTCAGGGAATTTCTAATGGATTCAAACTTTCAACCCCTTTTTAATCCTTTTAGGGGACGAATTTTTTGAAAACGCTGAAATTATTTTTCTTGTATTCTAATAGTGTACCTTTACACAAAAATTCAAGTCCCGCGCTCAAAAAAATACTTAATCTCCATACAAACTTTTAACCCCTTTTTTACCACCTTAGGGGGTGAATTTTCAAAAACGCTGAAATTAATTTTCTTCCATTTAATTTTAATACCTTTTTACAAAGTTTCAAGTAAATAGAAGAAGATAGATTAGCGTAACACTTCTTTATAAACAACATTAGCGGTGTTCCCCATACAAACTTTGCACCCCTTTTTAACCCCCTTAGAGGTGAAATTTTCTAAAACGCTGAAAGCACTTTTTGTGTTTTTGAATAAGTAATCTTTCTACAAAGTTTCAAGTCTCTATCTCCAAAAAAAAAGTTTCCCCCATACAAACTTTGCACCCCTTTTTAACCCTCTTAGGGCAGGTATTTCCAAAAATCCCTTCTTATCCCTAGCCCACGTTATAAAAGTAACCTACTGTGCAAAAATCAACTCTCTAACATTAGTAGTTTCGGCTGTGCGTTGATGAGTCAGTCAGGACTTCTTCTTTTATATATATAGATAAAGTATAGGGCTCTAAACTGAACATTGTGGCACTCCTCTATGGATCCCCCATTCTCTTGACATTGCTTTCACAAATCTCACTCGAAAGTTTCTTTGTCACAAGAGCATTCACCTCACCACTAAAAGAGCTTCCCTTGGATTCCCCGTGTTCATTTTGAATCTATGACAAAAATATTTTTGTTGGAATTGGAACTTTATCAGCTTTTTCATGATAGTACATTAGGTCCATGGACTGTCTGTCGTTGGAGATACACAAGCTTTAAATATAAGTTTAACTATTACAGCCTTCCGCGTTCAGCCGGGTCGCCACATCCCACCAGACAGAAATACCGCCATAAAAGTCTTTTTTCGTCTATTAACCGTCGTTCCATTTCGAAGTCTTCTATTTCAGTATGTTTGCCGATGCGCGTGCGCCGGCTATTTACGCCGCGCTATATGCAGCCGTCGCGGGAAACATGCTTATTTTGGAACGGGATTAAACAGTTTTTTTACCGACTTAGACATGGAATATATTTTGGCTTTTTAGAAGGTTATTCCTTTAAACAAATGCTACGATCATGCGAAATATATATATATATATATAATTTGCGTTAATTTCCAAGACTTCATTGTCAATCTTATTAAGAATACCTAGTTCACCATACATAAAGCTATCGTTCGAATGTAGAGGCAGAACGGCTTCTGGGTAAATTTAACAGTCAAATTATTTGCTTAAACATCCAGTGGAAAGATCTACACAGCGAACGCAATCTGTCACGTCTTGCGAAGCCCCTGAAAATACATTTTTATAAATTCGGAAATGCGAATGACGCAGGTAGCATTTCTTTGGCAATGCTCCTTGACAAGTAATTACGCCAGCAGCGAGAGAACCGTTTTGTTTCATGTTGTTACGAGCATTTCCGAGAATTTTACTATTGCAGCGCTCACGTTGAAACTTGACGTTTGCCAGAAAGTCTGCCATAACATAATACATATCTATGAGAATACAACACAAAACTAATTGCCTCTAACATGCGCAATAATCTTGAGTGCTTCTCTCTTCAATAGATCAAACATGTTCCCAAGTAATCTATTAGCTAGATTTCTGACAATGGAAACAATGTTTTGCGATCAAGTGTCAAGCACGCGAGGCATCCAGTTCATCCGGAGTCGACCGGAGGATACTAAGGACAATTTCGGATACCTACTACCTTAAGGAAATAAATTTTCGCAAGTCATAAACATAGCTTAATTAAAAGGATGAATAATAGGTATATCAAGCATCCCAGACCCCAGGCCAGGTACTCAGATCTATGACCAAACAACACAATATAAATGGTTAAAGTCCGGGATTTGATAGTAAATCAGTGGCCCGCCACGTGGGAGTCCTTGATCGGAGGAAAGCGCGCCGGGAATACGCACGCCAACGGATTTTATGGCTGCTGAAATAGCACGCCCGACTTAGAAAACACCGCACTACGCGGCGGCGCGCCGGGCAGACCCGCAAACATCGTATTTGATTCCATTTCCGATGCAGATTCAGATCAGTTCGATACTGCTTGACATACCTATATAATTTTACCGTTTAAATCGCTTTAATCAGTTTTACGTTTCCGGTTTAACGATTAGGTGATTATACTTAGGGGCCGAGTGATCGTGACTATATAGTATTTTGCCATTCATTTTAGATGAGGGGGGGCCGTTCGACAAAAGAGTCACTTCAATATTTTGGCAAATGAATTCACCTCAAACTATTTATTTGATTTATTCTTTATCCAATAACAAGAAAGCCAAGAGGCGCAACAAAACACGATGTTGGCCGAAGTATGAGATTCTGCAGCAAAATGCCTCCACACACCCAACCTCGGTCAACTCCGCGAATAGTGTGGATGTAGAGTCGGGGTTAGAATTTGTCATTGGTCATCACAAGTGATGTATGTTTCCAGATGGCTTCACTTGGCCCCAATCCATTATGTATAATTAGCCAATTCAACAGCAATTTGGGCGTTAATCCCAGTAATTTATGCCTGATGGTTTATGCAAATGCGGAGCGCGCCGGCCGCCTCGCGCCGTGTGTCCCCGCAGCACGACGCGCGCCCGTGCCGGTGCGGCCGCCATCATCCTTTCATACACGATTATTTTTATATCATCCACCGTTCTGCACCTTCCCGATTATATTTACATTCAGAGCTTTCATTCTGTTTTCATTGGTGCTGACGCCATGCTGCGAAAACAACGAAATCTCTGAATTAAACTGTGGTTTAAACAAGCAATAACGTTGCCGTGTTTTCCTACTTTAAAACCCAGCAAGCCACCAAATTAAAATTGTGCGTAAAATTCATTCATGAATTATTCATAGAGCCTGACTCAGTATATTTCAGAGCAATTTAAAATACCTATTTGATACAGCTGCGCCGGAAATCCCTAAATAGTAGGTACCTACCTATGTATAACTTTGATTCATAAGTTCAATCAATTCGGAATTCCTCACACAATAAATGATTATCGATCATGGTTGAATTAATGTTTCAAATTTTATAAGTAGGTACCTAGTTAGAAGAGGATGAATAGCGCTGGCGACGTCGTTATAATGGTTGAAATATGGTTGAGATTTTTTATGTTATGAAAAAAAAATTAACGAGTTATAATTTTTTTTTCATAACATAAAAAATCTCATGCATGACATTTACCTAATTGAAATTATCGTAAGTTTATCGAAGTATAAAATGTCACTTATTTATACCATATTCCAAAGACTAATATAAACCCCCAACATATGTTTGCTGTAGTTGCGGTTAAAAGAATGCTTATCATACAAAGGAGTGGCAGGTCCTTTGTATGACGATCGTCAGCAATTAAGTGTGCGCAGAAGTGAATCACGGCCCAGAATAGCTGCTATAAATAGCAAACACTCGAGTATTCCGGAATCACACACGTGGCCGCAAACGCCATAAGCTATGTTTTAGATAAAACGCATACATTATTATCAGTACGTGCACTCATATACCTGCCAAAAACTGGCTATGTACTCGTAGTAGTAATGGTTGAAAGTTGAAACATACCTAATACGAAAAGCAGAAATCTCACTGTAACAATAAAGCGATCTAACAGTTAGATTTGTTTAGTTAAGCTGTACCTACTGGTCAAATGTCATAGTTAGTATTCCACAACTTGCTCATATTTGTTTAACTGTTCAAACTTGCTCATATTTGAATTATCCATTGGAATTGAAAATACGCATTACCTATAAGAAGATCTGGAGAAGGGATAGCATTTCGTAAATCGCAATTAAGTACAGAGATTAATTATTCAAGCGAAAACAACAAAAGATGCATCGCACAAGGAAAATGATGAGATGCAGGTTATTTTAGTGCCATTTATGAGCATTCCGGTTTGCTGCGGCGATAAATTTATTTTATGTGCAGGTTGAACGTTCCATTGTGAGGCACGTGTCTTTGTTATTACTACTCAACTATGTGTTTGTTTACAAACTGCCAGTCGGAGCCAGTCGGAATTTCGCGTGAATACCCCATGGAATAAGAATTCCAAATACTCTGTTAACTAATTAGTTTACCGCAATATGTTTAGAATGGCTGTGGACACGACAAAATAGCGTGCGATGCGGTAACAAATACGGACAAACATTTAAATTACGACATGTAAATTAAAATAAAGACGCATCAAATACAAATATTGATGGGTTTTCCTTAAATATATCGGGACATAAAGTTACTTCGAACAAGTCTGGCTGTCCGGTACATATTATAGAACAACCGCGTAACCACATGTGCCCGTTTATACACTTGTTCCCAACTTGTTACCCCTTCACTTGTCGGTGTTTTTGTGGACCTGCCGCGAATAGCTATCCCCCGCCTGCTCTATAAACAGATGCGCGCATTCCACTCTATTTATAGCAGCCTAAATCGGGAGCCGACACTTGCTTCATTGGTTTTTGTGTAAATTAGTAAAGCATAAACATAGTGGAATAACGCAGTCTGCGCGCGCAGATACCGAAGTAATTTAAGAGTGAATTGCAACGGAAATTACTCGTTAGGATTGCGCTGATTTTTTTGCAGAATGAATACGCATGTAACACATGTAATTAAATTTATACAATAAAGAATCATTTCACTGTACCTAATTTCCGTAGATAGACAATAACGATGCAATTTATGATGAAGCCCACTTAAATGCTCATTAAACGTTCAGTATTTCTACCCTGACGTTAACACTATGTATGTTATACCGTAGCAAGCAAAGCAAGAAACGACATTGGCAGGTGAACTTAAAATAGTATGCAAATGGTTTCGCTCTAATGCTCTAAGAATAAATTTAATTTATACAAATGCACAGTCAGTAACGAGTTGCCTTTTCTTATTGGAGGCTTTAATTTTAATGGCGACATGCGATGCATAATGCATCGAAATAACTGGTAGAAAGACCTGTTAGTCTAAAAATAATCGGACAAAGCGTCCATTAGGCTGGAGCCGGCTCCGAATAGGGCGGCCACTAATAGACGCTCGATACTTTCTCGGTGCTATTCTCGGAGGTTAACAAGACTATTTCAGGGCTTTGGTTCCGTAAGTTAGGCGTGCTTTGTCCGTGCAAGGATAATATACAGCTCTGACACAAAAGATCCAGTCGAAAATAGCCGACAACGGCGGGATAATGGCGATGACATCACCGCCTATAACATGTAGCATATCTTAACATGCATTTTCTTTATCTTTATAGTTTTTACTGCCTTTAACACAATTGCCGCTAAAT
Organism: Apotomis capreana; assembly: GCA_947623375.1. Lineage (NCBI taxonomy): Eukaryota > Metazoa > Arthropoda > Insecta > Lepidoptera > Tortricidae > Apotomis > Apotomis capreana. Next base: position 25,558,859 of record OX392512.1, on the reverse strand, counting down.
ATAGTATACCTAGTCTCGTTTATCGTTGAGATGCTTTTTGCACAAGATATTTGGTAGTCGAATGGTGAACCTTAGTGAATAATTAAAAGAGTAGGTAAAGCTATTGTAGAACCATTTCCAAAAATCCGGTTGAAATCACTCCGAACAGCATAAACGGCAACTTAGTCTATTTATATTATTCTATACAAGGTGAGATGATGTGAAGTGATGAGTGTCGCACTTTAATTTAAGATTAGTTAAATTGTTTCTATTATGTTTTAAATAATATTACACCCTTGATTGATTTTAGCATGTTTATTCACCATTACATCGCAATTCAAAGACGCGGGGGGTAGTCTCACATCTGTCACTTTATATTCATTTTATAAGGTCTACCTACATGAAACCTTCCCCTTAAGTAATCAACTACAATGACACAACAGTTACAAATAATCAACATTCACAATGCGAATCCTTACATCACTACACTCCTATAATTTCCTGCCACTCTTCTGGTGGTGGTATAATAATATCGCTATCATCCTCAGCGGTCCCACAATCATCAGGGTTTTCATAGTCTTGTGTAACATCCTGTACGTTGTCTGGAAGCCTTGTTTTCAGCAGTTGGTCCACATGCCTTCTGTGCTTGGCTCCATCATTAGTCTGTATCTCATAGATAGCTGGACCATCTACTGCAATCACAACTCCACGCTGCCACTTCTGATTCATATTATACAGCCTGAATAAAACATTATCACCGATCTTAAAGTTTTTCTTTTTCTTTACATTCCCCTCCATGCCAAGTTCTAAATCATGAGAAAAGTCAGAATCTGGGTGAAGGAGCGTGAGGGCAGTCCTGAACTTACGCTTGTTCAGCATCTCCGCAGGGGTCTTGCCCGTCACTGTGCTTGGTACAGTTCGCATTAGAAATAGCACTTTCGCTACTCGCTCTGGCCAAGTCATAGGAGTCTGTTTCTTTAATTTAGACTTAAGTCTGAATGGTACGTTCAATCTGGCCATTAGTTGCCGGATGGTATGGCGCGCCAGTAATGTGTCGAATCCGGTTCTTAGACATATAGTCTTTGAACTCCTTAGAGGTAAATGCCAATCCATTATCGGATACCATAATGTCTGGCAACCCGTTGTCAGCAAAAGTCTTGTCCAGTATCTCTATAACTGTTTTGCTTGACATTGAGTGCACCATTTCAATCACAGGCCACTTACTATAGGCGTCTATCATAACCACAAAAGTCTTTCCCATGTATGGCCCCATAAAGTCTATGTGCACACGTGACCATGCTTTGGTGGCAGGCTGCCAAATATGTTCTGTAATTGGTGGATTATTTCTACATGATTGGCATTTTTCACACGTAGCTACCATTTCTTCAATATCAGTATCTAGTGAAGGGTACCATAGATATCCTCTGGCTATCATTTTTAGGGTTCCGTACCCAAAGGGTAAAAACGGGACCCTATTACTGAGACTTCGCTGTCCGTCCGTCCGTCCGTCCGTCCATCCGTCCGTCCGTCCGTCCGTCCGTCTGTCACCAGGCTGTATCTCAACAACGGTGATAGCTAGACAGTTGAAATTTTCACAGATGATGTATTTCTATTGCCGCTATAACAACAAATACTAAAAATAAAATAAAATAAATATTTAAGGGGGGCTCCCATACAACAAACTTGTTATAGATTAAATATATATATGTATAGGTACGGAACCCTTCATGCGCGAGTCGGGCTCGCACTTGCCCAATTTTTGTTTGTACTATTCCGCAGTGACCATCGTGAAGCATTTTAAGAACCTTTCCTTGTAGTGACTTGGGAATTATCACCCTGTTTGCCCAAAGAATGCAGTTTTTATTTAGTGATAAACAGTCTTTTCTTCTGTGGTATGGTAATATTTCAGCATCTTCTATTTTATTTGGCCAACCGTGTAACAAATAGTACTTGACCTTTTCAGAATTTGGTCTTTGTCTGTTTCCTCTGCAATTGATTTTGAATCTATGTCAGCATCTTTAAGCAGATAAATCTCATCTTCTTGGTCTTCATCCTCATGGTCCTCTTTTGTATGTGGTGTTGGCCACCGACTGAGACTATCTGCGTTGCCCATATTTTTCCCTGGACGATATCTGAGTTCATAGTCGAAGGTGTTAAGACATAAAGCCCATCTTAGCATTCTACTAGAAACCATCTCGGGTATCGGTTTGCTTCGACCAAAAATTCCTAACAGCGGTTTGTGGTCTGTAAATATTACAAACTTCCGCCCCAGCAAATATTGTCAGAATTTCTTAAGGCCAAACATAATGGCTAAGGCCTCTTTGTCGATTTGGGCGTAACGGCGCTCGTGAGGTTGCATAGTTCTTGAACCCATGATGACAGGTCGCTCGGTGCTGTCTTCCATCTTATGAACTAAGATTGTACCGACTCCATATTCACTTGCATCACAGATCATATAAAGTTCCTTCTCTAAGCTGTAATGCACCAGAGTCAAATCTGAGGTAAGCAGCTGCTTGGCCTTATCAAAGGCAGCCTGTTCGATGCTTCCCCACTGCCATTTTGCTTTATCCTTCAGCAGTTTATATAGGGGCTCCAGTACTACTGTTTTATCTTTCAGGAATCGCTCATAGAAGTTGTATAACCCCAAAAATGCCTTCAGCGACCTCTTGTTCGTAGGGGCAGGTTTATCGGATATCTCTTGGATTTTTTCCTTGGATGGATGTATCCCTGTTTCATCAATTTCATAACCTAAAAAGGTTACTCTTCTAGTTGAAAAAATACACTTTGCCTTATTTAACTTAAGGCCAAGCTCTTCCAGCCTTTTCAGAACTTGTTCCAGTCGCTTGTCATGTTCTTGCAATGTTGGGCCGCAGACTACCACATCGTCGAGTAGGCAGGCTACTCCTTGGATTCCGGCAAGTACAGAGTTCATCAGTCTCTGGAATATTCCCGTCGCTGCATTGACACCGTACGCTAGGCGATTCATTCTCATCAACCCCAGAGGTGTGTTCAGTGTGAGGAGTTCTGCCGTTTCATCATCCACCTTTAGCTGATTATAGGCTTGTTTTAAATCCACCTTAGAAAAATATTTACCTCCTGCTAATGACACAAATGCCTCATTAGATGTTGGTAGCGGATAGCTATCGGCTAAACAGGATGCATTGACAGTGCTCCTATAATCCCCACACAAACGCAGCGAACGATCCGGTTTGGGGACAATTGTTAGCGGTGTTGCCCACTTTGAGTGTTTCACAGGAGTTATGATTCCATTTGCCATCATCTTGTTTAACTGCTCATTCACTTTCTCTCTCAATGGAAACGGAACTGGGCGGCATCGCAAGAAAACCGGGCTTGCTCCATCTTTACAATCGATATGCACTAACGGTCCGTTGTACTTGTCCATGTCGTCGTCGAACAACTGTGGAAACTTCGCGACCACGTCCACAGCAGCTTCTGTGACCGAATTCACACCGTGAATCGATATTCCTAAGGGCTCGAACCACGCGCGGCCAAGCAAAGCCGGCCCTTTGCCACAACTCACTAACAACGGTAGTCTAACACATTTGTTATTATATGCAACGTTCACTGTCGTCTGGCCCACAATATTTAAAACGTCGTTTGTCCACGTAACCAACTTGCTCTTGCAAGGCGACAGCTCGTCAGGGAACGCTCGGCGGTGCTGCCGGTACAGGCTGTGCGGCAGGATCGTGCGTGCGGAGCCGGAGTCCACCTCCATCGCCAGCGGCACCCCGTTCACCTCGACTTCCACCATGACCGGCGGCGCGCGCGCGCCGGCGCCTCCCAGCCCTCCTACACCGTGCACGGCGTAGATGCCGTGGTTATCCTCGGCACTGTATTCGTCGTCTTCCCTGTCAGATGACGAAGAACACACCTCACATTTGTTCACGTGTGTTTTTTCCGCTTTGTTTATTTTCTCTTCACACGCCGCCTTTGTATGTCCTTTTTTATGACATTTATAACAGGTAGCGTTCCGAAACTTGCATCGCGCGGCCCCGAGACGTTTAGCGCAGTGCACACACGGCTTTGGTTGAATAGCGTTTACTTCCATCGGCTCGCTCGAGTTCTGGCCACTAGTGCTAGTGCTGGGATAACTCTGAGTGACGTCACAATGAGATCGCGCCAAACTATTTGCTTCATTGTTCTCCGAAATTGCTTCATAATTAAGTGCTAGTTGAACCACTTTGTCGTATGTTAAATCGCTGGTATTGACTTTCAACAGCTCCTTTTTCAACCCTGGCTGACTTACGCCGAGTATGATTTTTTCCGCAATCCGACGATTTAAATCGGTAAACCTACACCGGGAGCTGATGTCATGCAATGCCGCCACAAAACTAGTAATTGATTCGTTGTTTCTTTGCTTCCTGTTATAGAACTTTTCGGTCTCTAGTATCGGATGCGGCGTCGGTACAAAGAATTTGTTCAACACTTTAATTATTTCATCAAAGTCCACTTCACTGGGCTTTTTAGGTGACAACAATGACACAATCAATGCGAATGCCTCTTTTCCACATTGAGACAAAAACAGGGCTCGTTTCTGCACGCTTTCCAATGGTCCTGAAGCCTCCAACGCGAAGAACAGTTGTTCTCTGTAGTTTTCCCAATTATCCTTGTTTGGTATGAACTTCCCAGGTAACACAATGCTTGCTATGTTGGAGACAGACATTTTTGAGATTTACACGTCGCCAATATTATGTTTTAAATAATATTACACCCTTGATTGATTTTAGCATGTTTATTCACCATTACATCGCAATTCAAAGACGCGGGGGGTAGTCTCATATCTGTCACTTTATATTCATTTTATAAGGTCTACCTACATGACAGTTTCTATCCGTGAGATCCTGTAATTGGCTTCCCTGCTTTCTATTATATTTAAGTTTACTCAAAATTGTTAAAGTTCTCCTAAATAAATAAATAAAATAAATAAATAAATAAATATTAGAACCTGTTTCGCCGTTAAACCCAGTTCCGTGTCTATTTGGAGCTGTTACGAGGCCCGCGCTGAACCCGCGACCCCTGCGTCCGCGCACCACGTTGCGCTATTCATTATTAATTATATTCATTATTCGTAACTACTCGCCTGACCATAATGCGAAAGTTTATTTCATGGTTTGTTTTGTTCTGTGATAACGCAGCTACGTATCTAATCGAAATGTAGTTCGGTGAATAGAGACTAAAGTACTATGGGTGGCCTTACAAACGGTCCGGTAGTTTTGAATTTTTGATATGTTGTCTAGGATGGTAGTCAGTGTTTAAAATGCAAAATGCACAATTCCGCGCCCGAAGCCATATTGAAAAAAAAAAACCGGTCAAGTGCGAGTTGGACTCGCGCACCAAGGGTTCCGTACAAATGCTTTCCATCCTTAAGTAGTTAAGTTAAGATTGCACCTGGTATGTATAGCGCTCCATACAAATGAGGTGCAAAGTTAACGCAACCAATCCCGTTTGTTGTATGGGAGCCCCCCTTAAATATTTATTTTTAGTATTTGTTGTTATAGCGGCAATAGAAATTAAAATAAATAAAAATGAAAAGTTCCATATCCTCCACGGATGTCGGCGACCACAGTCCGGAACTCTTCTCTATTCGTGGTTTTTCTACCCAATGAGGCAGCGTCAACTCCCGTCCAACTCCTCAGGTTGTCCATCCATGTTAGCCTTTTTCGCCCTCTACCCCTTTTACCTTCGATTTTACCTTCTATTATGTTTTTGACTATACTATATTTATCATGTCTATATGTATACAATTATACATGTCCAAAATAAGCGGTTTTCTTTTTCATTATTGTAAGTACTAACTCTTCTTTCTTTTTCATTCTTTGTAGTACTTCTACATTAGTTATTTTATCTCTCCACGATATCTTAAGCATACGTCTATATAGCCACATTTCGAAAGCATTCAGTTTGTTGATAATCGTTTTTGATAGAGTCCAACTCTCCGATCCATAAAGTAGTACTGATAGTATGTAACATTTAACCATTCGCCATCTTAATTTTAAGTTTATATCTTTGTTTAAGAACCGTACCGGACCGTTTGTAAGGTCAAACTCCTTTATTAACTGGATTAGTGGTACATATATACAAATGAAACGGTCTGAAAAATATTTTATTATTTGGTCTGAAAATTATAAGATTGGGTTTGATTACAATTTTGCTGACCATATATGTATGCTTTTTCTTTGATCAAAGTCTACCTACATACAATAATATAAATAATTAAACCAACAAGTACAAATATTTTCAGCTTAAGAATGCGATTTTCATTAAAATTCAAACAATCAAATAGAAAACTTGACGTTAAGTTATAACTGGTTTGGGATATACATAATACATAGCCACAATTTATGATACAAATGGTTTTTATAGTTGACAAATTAATATAATTATCAATTTCCTTCCTTCCCCGTTGAAATTTTATTATTCCCTATTTTTTATTACGATTCCCCGTTTAGTATAATCAATATTGGAAACGCGAAAAGTAGCAATCTATATGAAATATATACCTACCTACTGCTCAAAAAGTATTTAGGACCACGTAATTATTGATGCTGATTTTTAACTCCTTAAATATAGCACAAAATGGAAAAAATATTAATTTTTAATTACGTAGTTTTAACTCACTATTGTGATGATTGCTGTTTTTAAAAGATTGTATACGAAAATGACAAAATTGTGGATTGTTGAAAATTCAAGTGGCCTTTATTCTCTTTTCAGCAGTTTGTATTTTATATGGATAAATAACTACATACGTATAAAAAAAAATATGCCAAAATATCACGTAGGTACATTGTCGTATCTAGATGGCAATTGTATTATTGATAACGACCGTTGGGACACCAGGGTATCAGCGCGGCTGCAGCGCAAGGCTATCTAATCTGTGGCGCCGCACCATACGCCCGTGTTTGTTTACTATGCAGAGGAGCGGCACATCGCATGCGGACAACAGCTGATTTGTCAATATCCCGGCACTTCTAGCACAACTGTCACTACCATGTGAACAAGGATGATGCCAAGTCGCGCGGCATACAAGTCGCGGCAAGATATATATGCTGCCCTGCAGATCACTTCTTACGAACAGGAGTTGATATTTTGTTCTAATAGTTATTTACGATAAAAGTGTGTAAGGTAGGTGATTTCAGACGAGTGTGATTTTTATTCACGAGCGACGTACGAGCAAGTGATTAAACAAACACGAGTCGAAAATCATCTTACACACGAGTTTCGTACAAAACTTTATTATGCATTGTACGAGAAAATAGAAAATACTTCAATCCTCACAAAGACTGTTTGCATTGGAAAAAAGTGTTTTGATTTGATTTATCCAACAAGAGGCCGTCGTTAACATTGTTTACTTCTTCAAAAACATTTTACGGGTTTAAATTTACGATTCGTCCCTTTATCTCGACATTATCTTAGCAGATTTGCACAAAACAACTTCGAAATAAACTAGACATCAATAAAAAATGGCGGGGTTATTTGTGAACTGCGCTCGACATGTCTACTACTGCGCATGTGCAAAAGTATTTTTTTAATATTCGTCTTATGTCAAAATGGAACAAGCGCGTGTACATTCAGCCAAATGTAATCGGTATTTGACTAACTTATTTAACTTTTTGTAAATAATAAAACCTCTTTGTGTGAGGCTGTCAGATACAGCTAGAAATAACAAAAAAAATTAAAAGTAAAAAGCACTAGTGTGGAAAAGTAGTACTTTCCGCACAGTTTGAATGCCTAAAATACGCTCTTTTCGAGCACATGCATTGTAAAACATTGAAGAATCTATGTGGATAATCTATCGTCTGAGTATCAGTGGCGTGGCATGCATACAAACTGTTTCCATACAGACTTGCACATTTCAAGCCGTTTGATTTTACCAGCCTATCCCCGCACTGGCGTAGAAAACCTAAAGTAATAATACTCCTTACATACAATACAAACGGTATCAAATAAAACCCACAATACTACATTTCTAAGAAGGTTACATACGTATGATAGGTAAATAAACGAAATAAGTGTAAGTTCCACCTATGTATACATTTCTGAACCGAATGAATAATTAAACGAGGCAAGTAAATGAATAGCTTGTAACAACGATTAATTACTAGCTAGAAAAAATGGTTTAACGCTATAAGCAGCTAAGTAGTTTTGCCGACGATGTTATTATCGAGTTATCGGATTAAACAATAGGAAATCTTCTCAGGAATATTACCACGCAATTTGCACGCAAGTTCTGCGATCGTCTATTTATACCGCGATGATTTAATATCGTCATCGTCACAGTTCTCTGTCTACATAATAGTTCGGTGAATATAGACTAAAGTGCTAAAGTACTAGGGTTGACCTTACAAACGGTCCGGTAGTTTTGAATTTTTGATATGTTGTTTAAGATGGTTAGTGAGTGTTTAAAAGCTAGCTAAAATGCTCCTAAACGAAGGTATAAGCAAAAATCTGCAAAGAAATTGACCGTTTTTAGGGTTCCGTACTCAAAGTGTAAAAACGGGACCCTATTACTGAGACTTCGCTGTCCGTCCGTCCGTCCGTCCGTCCGTCCGTCCGTCTGTCACCAGGCTGTATCTCAAGAACGGTGATAGCTAGACAGTTGAAATGTTCACATATGATGTATTTCTATTGCCGCTTTAACAACAAATACTAAAAATAAAATAAAATAAATATATTATTAAGGGGGGCTCCCATACAACAAACTTGTTATAGATTATGGTACGGAACCCTTTATGCGCGAGTCGGACTCGCACTTACCCAATTTTTTCAATATGGCGGCGGGCGCGGAGGAGCACACACACTCACTAACCATCCTAGACAACATATCAAAAATTCAAAACTACCGGACCGTTTGTAAGGTAAATAAAACCCCTTTATTCACTAGATTAATATACGGAGAGGATTTTCCGATACTACTATTTATATTATTTACTAATACCTATTTATGGATTTTCCTGTTGATTATAAAGTTAGGTGTGATAGAAACACATACACTTAAAGACAATTAAGTGACTTCTATACCTATAGAAAGGAACTTTAACATAATTTTGATTAAATACAGAACATCAACCAATCATGTTTTATTCAGATATTTAAGATTCTAGCGAATACATTCTGAACTAAAACAAATCAAATACTCGTATTGTTAAAGAAATATAGTACTCTTCAGAACATCACATCTATTTCAGCAGCACATATACAAGAGGGGACCACGAAACGTTCGAAAGACTGCCGCGAAAATAACGCAAAAAGGCAATTCTAACTTTTAACACAAACACAACAAATTTTAATTAGCTTTTATCTGGCATAATTAAATTGCGTGACGGTACTAAACGTAGTTCAGTAATTGGCACTATAAATACGACTTCCGCCGGCGAGCTATTCTGGGCGCAGGAAAACGACCAAAACAATAACCGCGTGAGTTATCGCCGACTAAAAATACACTCTGCGGTGATGATGTCCTGGTGTCGACTGGACACGGGTCTAGCAGGTTTGTAGCCGTTCAGTGGATGCCAAGGAACCGTTGTTAATCAGATGATATTACGAGACATTTACTGAAGCAGCTAGTAAAGTACAGAAATTCAGATGGTCCCGCATGAAGTCGCCGCGTTACGGAGAGATTTTAGACCTCAGTGAAGTGTTCTCTACCTTTCGATATAGAATCATACCTAATAGCCCTAGTTTCAATTTCATGGTAAATGTATGGTTTTAAGCATAGTTTCATTCTTTTTTATGCTGCTGTTTCAAAACACTTTAAAAGCGTTTTAAAATGTATGACGTATATACTTATTATAATTAGCAATTCCTACAAACATCACAGTTGTTCAGACAATAACGAATGGTGGTTTTGTTTGTTTTAAATACATTGTTCAATCATAGTCTCTTTGAACATATGTACTCATGAGGTGACTCTTACGTATTCGTTACGCACCGCACATACCTACATGCTAATCGAAGACGTCTTATATAATACAAAACTTGAACTCAAATGTATCTTATATAAACCGCCTAAATATTCACACGCATCTGAAGATAAAATTATCGAAATGACATGTTATCTAATCATTCAGGATAACGATAAGGTAAAAATATACGGTCACATAACCTAAAAAAGTATGCCCCAAAATACTTCCTGGAATGGTTCAACTCCGACATTTGAATCTGAAGCTTTATATAACTGCCAATCCACTTTCTATTATAAGTCGACCAATTGTTGATTTTGGCTTCATTTGGAGTGTTCTGTTTTACAAGGCAATAAAAACGGATTACTTATACTCGAGTTCAGTATTTGTAATTAACTAACAATGTAACATCCATTCGTCTTTCGATTGTTTTTATTCGAGCTGCACTCAGTGGCATTGACGAAGTTGTCTTTTATTTATTGGCAAATAGCGTTGACATAGCGATATCATTTGTTACGTCAAATTTAACCTGAAATCGATGTTTAGATGTTTCAGAAGTATTTTGTATATGGATGAATGTGATATGGCCGACAAGTTACTTTTCAGCCCACGCCATATTGCGCATGTTTAACAGTACTAGTACCTACTAATTTACATATTTTACGTTGAAAGACAGTGAATGTCACTGATGTAAAATTTAAGAAATCTTTCCCTAATAAAGCTAAAACTATCGATAGTGACGAAAATCAAGATTTTGTTCAATATTTATTTTAACAACGTTTTAAATTTGTTTGTTGACATTTTATAACGGGTTGATATGACGTATGCATGTAATGATACCTACTGCCAGTACCTTATTATAGGCTATAATTTTATACAATCACGGCGCACATTCCTATTAATGACTGTATCTAAATGAACATCGATATGTACCTAAACACCGCGAAATAGCTCGTGCTGTAGATTATGCCGGGTATATAAATAGCCGTGTCCGTGTCCGGGAACCGGTACCGGTACCGGGCCGCTCGTGCGCCGCAGTGCTGCTGCTGCACCATGCGTTATCTCACATTGCTTCTTAATCATATACATTTATTTAATCAGTTGTAAACGGTGATAAAGGGCGAGATTATTTTCAAATCAAAATACAACTTTTGATGACAAAGAGTTAAATGTAGAGATGATCACAAAGGCAGACTAGTGTACACCGGTTTGCATTGCGGAACATCCCTTGAACGGAGTTGTTATGGCGGAATAACTCTTTGGTTCTCTGTATATCATTCCATCAAATTAATCTAAGACAAACTCAATTATTAAAAAGAAAACTGCAGATATTTTCGGCAACAGAGTTTTCTTTTAGATCAACAACTCAAAGTTCATCAAAGCTAAAACGAGAAGTTATTTTTAGTTGTAATCAGCGGGCGGTATTTGTGTGTTCCTGCGGAATACAGGGTTAAATATAGCGGGAGATTACGCCCATCGACCAGCTTTAAATGTGGCATTTTATACAAATGGGTAGGTAACTAGGTACTCATATTATCTACAGTGGGAAGCCGTCACTTCTAAATATAGAACACTAGTTTGTTTTATAGTACCATCAACGTATGTTCAACCTTATGCATACTTGATATCTGATTTTATTATTTTATGTTCCCATCGCCTTTTGCATCACCTACTCAATGTGCAGTTTATTTTTGATAATTTTCATTAGATACCCAAAGGTTGTCAGGAAGAGATCGCTCTTTAACTATGAGACCGCCTGTCTACCGTCATTACTCATTAGATTTATAATATTTTTGTTACTTTTGTTACCTAATTTTGATGTGTAATAAAGCATTTTGGTATTTGTTTTTGAATGTGTGAAGCGGATCATACGACCCGTTCGATTGCATTAATCCTGCTATTAAAGCAATCTTGGTTATCTGGGTCTATAAATAGCTAACTACTTGATAAGTAGAGCACAAAACGATTGGACTAACGAGCAAATACGCAGTTAGTAATACAGTATAAATATTTATTACGCAATATACCTTTGAGTGAGCACGAAGTAGGCGGTCTGGAGGAAAATCAGGCTTACCTGAAAATAAGAAAACATTCGTTAATATCATGAATTAATTACTATAATCATCGGGAGGCATATTTATGGCATAAATGATGATAACATGATGAATCCATACTAATATTATAAATGCCAACGTGTGTCTGTCTGTCTGTCTGTCTGTCTGTCTGTTACCTTTTCACGCTTCGATTTAGATGAAATTTGGTATATAGATAGTTTCAGTCCCGGGGAAGGACATAGGATACTTTTCATCCCGAATAAATTTAGTGTTCCCGTGGGATGAGCGGGTAACACCGTGGGGCACAGCTAGTAAGATATATTCTTATTTGGTTGCTCTTTTTAGAAAACTTCATAAGTTTACATTTTCTGCTATGGCGCTCTGGGGCTGCATGCGAGCGAAAGCAATCGACAATCTACATCGTCGGTATCGTCCGATACTGTCTAGAAGGCTATACAAACGGCACAGCGAAACAGATAATTAGGTACCATCGACTACTAAGGAAAATTGCGAAGAACAATACTCGTAAAAGCATGGGGACGAGAGGAAAAACAAAAGTGCATCCGCGTCGACGCTTCCGATAATTATCGCATCCGGCGGGGTCGACGCCCTTCCGCCGCGCTATCAGTCAGCTGGCCCAAGGGCCGGCTTTTTCCCACCGTATGTTTACGTTGCTATAAAAACGCTGTCTTTATCCGTTAAAATGGTTTGATATTGGCTGTGCGGTAGGTAAATAAACAACTATACGAAAAGTGCCGTAGGTAGATGTTGTGTCAGTTTATTCAAGTTTATTCGTTCGCGACACTTACCTATCCTACCCTTTAGCTATTGATCATGAAGAAAAAGCAAGTTGTATCTGTACCAGCTTGCACAGAGGAGTGAAACGCCACGGCGCAGCTCTACTGCCTACCCCGACCTTTACTGATCGACTGTTCATGCTTGTAAACCTGGCCAGCTACTTCCAGCTGTCCCACATCGACGACCAGCTGTCGCCAGCACCATGGTTGGCATCCCGCTCGATCATCAGGAGTATCATGACAGTCTTGGTGGTGCTAATGGAGAAAAAGTAAGTTGGATCTGAGCTGGAGAAGTTTGACGCAACGTTACAGCTTGTTGCCTACCCTGACCTTTAGATCCCCCGTTTGACTTCGTGCTCAGCTCACTTCCCGCTGCCCCACATCGACGGCCAACTGGCGCCCGCTTGGCATCCCGTTCGATCATCATCTGACAACCGCATTACCTGCTGTGTCAACGAAGGCGCCGCTTATGACGTATTGATCTACTGAAGTAGCACTCCGAATTTGGAAACCGTATTGATTCTTCTGAATGGTAAAAGCAGAGCCTATGAACTATTTATGAACAAAGGATAAAGCTAACACGCTAAAGAGCTAACAAACATAAAGGTGCAATCTAAACTAGTGCCACATGATTGCCATAGGCGAGAACATGCTCAGGACGCCGCAGGCATATACCTATATATATTCGCAAATTGAGCACATTTTGCACTTAGTATAGAGTTTTGAGTTGGGGCAGGTGCATGTGTTTCGCACTCTTAATCAGAAACAAGATGTTATAATCTGAATCAGGTTAAATTAATTGTTTAACTCAGATATCGATATTCTAGGAAGATCACAACATAACAAAAAAAACCGACCCATAAAAACAACTTTTGCAGAAAGGCAAATAGGAAAGCTGATTTCTGCTGACCCTATTAATGGGAAAAGGTCTGAAGAAGATTCAGTCTTATAATTTTACTTGTATTTGGTATTTGAGCAACAGTCTACAAATAAATAACACTGCAGCAAGTGTTTTCAAAGCGGTTGTCCGCAACGACCTTGTGTCGCATGTTGTTATAAATGGCGACATTTGCATACTTTACCTCTCTAAGTGAGTCCATTAGAATCCGCGTTATTTATAGCTTTCAAGACATACCGGACAAGATATTATCATCGGTCTTAAAATTACAATCCCGGCGTGGGTTACCCAACATTCAAAAAGGTTATTTAAGGACAGGCACTTGTCCTTTTCTTTTTGGTCACTAGCTCAAGAGATCCTGACAAACTTATTTAAGATTTCATAACAGTAAGTCACATCGAATACTCTCGCGGACTATACAGGGTAGCCCATTTAGATCGGTCAGTATGGGAAAGTCTGAAACTATAATACCTACATACGAAGATCTGTTCTTAGGAACCATGTCATCGATTTTAATAACAAGAAAAACTGCATTCATACCATTAAAAAATCCTGTAGGTACTCAGCCCGGGAATCGAACACGGACGTTTTGAAAAATTACACTAACATTACACTAATTATACAGTCTGTCGCATACTGACCGATCTAAATGGGCCAGCCTGTATAATACAAAGGCAACATTATGGCGACTATGAGGATGAGCATGGAAGATGGATAAATCAAACCAACAAACACTATCTGATTCGAACTTGATGCGACGAAATGTTCTCTGGAATGTTGTTTTCCACCGTCACGAGCGAATTCTGAGTCAGCAAATATTATACAGCTAAATGGGCAATTTTCCTCGTGTTTGTTAGGGGAGCCTTGGCCTGGGCAGGTCGGGAGTGGCCTGGCGGGTCGGGACGGTTGCACAACTGCACTATTCTCGCCTCACCTTGCACCACCGAGCACAGATGCGCTAGCGGCGGTTGCAACACCCACCCACGCCTAACATCTTGCTGATTTGCTACACTATTTTCCGTTTGTCTTTTGGGTTGGGAAACCCGTAATCTTTTTCTAAATCGGCATGTTCTCGGTCAGTGCCTTCTTGTTATTGTTAACCATGCTTAACAGATTCTTTTTGACTAACCAGCACTTTTTTGAACTCTATCTAGAAGAGGACGCACTTCCGCATCGATAAGCATGACGAATAGCGATGCCTGTGCGTATAATTTGCACTGGTATTTATTAAAATATTTTGGAAATCCTGACCACGAGACAAAGCATACTTTATATTAACGATTGTCGTGGAGAAAAGTTGCTATAGTGTGAAGATTGAGTGGTGTCCTAAAATCTATGTTTATGTATGGTTAGATAAACCAGTGGGATTCGGTTATAAGAACATCTCGACGTGCTTATAATTAGCGATTAACAAATGTGTTCTTAAGCGGGCCACGCGGCGCGGGCGCAGGCGACGGGTCGTCTGCGGCATCGCGGTCAAGGCGCGAGCGGCGCAGGCGCAGCCTTCAGGTTCTAGTTAACGCATTTATTTGTAGTTTGATACACACTGCACAATGTCTGTGCACAATGCACAACAGTGGAAAAAATTTAGGACTCATGTCAATTGTCAGGTCAAAGATTATCCCGTAGCCCCCAACCTCGTATCACCAATCTGTAAGGGTTCACGGTACGTCTAGCATAACTGTGACACCCGACTCTTTGTCGCACGACAAAAACTACCTGTCATTTTCCTTTAAATACTGAGTCGCGCGACAAGCGAAGTCGCGGCAAGATATGGTAGCCCTAGAGTTTGGTGAGACGAGGTTGGGGGCTACGGGGCACGATCCTGCCTGCTCGGACTAGCCCTCCTACATACTTACACTACACCTCCGGCCATATACATTGATTCCGAGGCGGAAAAGGGGGACTTACTGAAGAGGGAAGACAAAATTAAACAAAAGACAATCGATGTCTTACTAACACTTTTAATGTAGAGTCAAAAGTACACGATCGTTTTAGCAGTCCGACGTACCCCAAATCAGAGTATATTGATTACGTTTCGGTGAAAATATCAGCCACCTTTAATAGTTTCTTAAAATTAAGCAGCCGAAAAAACAATATTATTATTATATTTTTATCATAATGCATGGAGGAGGCAATTCGGATTCGGAGCACAACTCGTGTAATGGAACCGTTTGTCAATGTCCAGCGACCCAGTCATGCATCATCCGAGTCATTGTTTACGTGTGCGCGCAGAGCAATGATCTGTGCTAGTCATTCTGTCCCATTCAACAAACATACTGTCGTTGGAGAATTGGAGGACCTTTGAATTCTATAAAATCTAACTGTCTGAGTATGCAATTACACAGAATATAGCAAAAATTCGAATGATTTTCCAGATATTACAAATAATGTAATTTCTTTTTTGTACATAAATCAAATAGAAATGTTTGGAGACATATATGTGTAAATGTCAAATCCCTCGTTAACTGGACTACAGATCGCGCGCAAGAGGCAGCGACACTCGTTACTGTCATTGGGGACGCCCGATTTACTCACACATTATTCACTTGCATTTAAATCCCCACACCTAGATGATAATAATAGAGCGGTCACAGCTCGCCCGCCAACATTACAATTTGGCTGACAATATAGAATCCGCCAAAATGTAAGGCTCATTCTATCACTCAGAAACGTAACCTCAAACGACTCTGTAGGGTGTACGATAGAACTCAAAATCAACAAACAAAAGTCTACGACAATGGGCTATTCTATCAGGCACTGTAGCTGCAGAACGTTTAAGAAATCCACGTGGATTAGACGACAAACGGCACACTTGCGTTACATTATATTATATGTAAGCGTATTGTTGAAGATAAAGTAACTGGGTGCTATTTATAAACGTTGCGATAAATTTGCGCTCGCGCAGCGAGTTATCTGTTGTGTTAGCGAACGAAATCGTACGCGAAATATCCGTCCATGGCCTGCTTCTGGCTAGTGTGTGCTTACTCAATCCTGATCCTGCGCCCCACTGATGAGGTTCTCGTTGATTTGACCCATAGCGGAAGCAGAATGGAGACTTCACTTTCACCTACTAAGCTTTCTTCAGGTTAGGATGAAGTGGCAAATGGAAATGTCAATTACCTTAAAGACTTGGTGTTTATTTAGTTACGATGATTACACTTGTGGACAAGTCTAAAGACAAGCAGCATGTCTTCAACTGACCAGGACATCGGCTGGATGAACCCCGGAAAGACCGGTTGGTGCTGTTTTAACTATCTACTTTTATCTAGTGTTTGTAACAGTTATCGAACCATCCAACCCATTCGTCCGACGGCCTTGGAAGTCAGTATAAAGAATAAATTTAGTGCATTTATACCTGAGAACCGGATGGAGTATTTAGGGGGTGCATTTATCAAACATAGTGGTTAATTTGAGAGCTGCCAACACAAACATTCGATCCTGATATAAAGCTGCGAGCCGCGACACGCCAAATCTAACAACTATGTGCGGCACGGTCATAAACAATACATGTCACGGTTGAAGAACATCTGTCTCACACTGTCAAACCATAAGGCGACAGAGTATACCTCTGCATCTAAAGATGCGGTCCTATTTCTAACGCGATAGACAAAATATAATGCTTTTTCACTTTTGTACCCATAAATGTGTCGGAGAGTGATGGATACTTTATTATTACACGCCCTCGGAAATCCAAGCTTCCAGTTATAGAAAAGCCAAGACAATTACCAGCCAGTGAGCTGGAGATTATCATTATGGAATACGGAAGTATGATAATCGTAATTTATTTCTCAAAAATAATCAAATGTTTATAAAAACTAAATAATAAGCATCCAATAATGTTCCATGTGTCTTTTGCGACTATATAAAGCGTCTTGTCCAGATAAAGAGATCGCTGCGTGATCTAGTGTGCATTGGCATTCAGCAGCAATTAGGTTCCCGGCGACCTCGCGCCGCGCACGCCAACCTAAACAAACCCGCGCCCTCTCGCCGATAAATAATTATACGTGATTTACAGCTCCCACATTAACGAGAGCACAAATAGACTGAGGCAAGTGAAAGAGCCGCGACCAAGACCTTGAAAAGCGTGTAAAAATTATAAATAACCGCTGGTTGACATCGCGTTACGCGCTCTGATGCAATCCGCCCGCGATCTGGTCGCCCTGATGAGTCCATTGAAGCTTTAGCAGGAACCAATTGAGACAAGCAGTCGCGTGCGCCTCTGATTATATCATTGAACCGTGCTCATTTGTCGCCGACCGCGCGTGTGCGATCCAACGGAAATGGCATGTAGGTATACCTAGTCGCTGCTAAGTCATGAAAATGTTTTATAATTTTCGCAAACAGTATTTACTATGTGCGCGTGAACAACACTTTTGTTCATTCAATTTCGTATTTTCAGCTTCACAGTCTGGAATAAACAGGATGAGCGTCCGCTCGTCTGGTGATTTTGTATCAGGATTATGATGTATGGCAGTAGACGCTGCTGTGCCGAGCACTGGCCGGCGTCCAATCAGGTGCGAACAGATCTGAAGACATTTGGACATCTCTAATAATACCGGCACCGCTTATAGCCTCACCAGAATAGCCGGGAACTTATAGACTCACGGACAGACGGTGAACGCCATTTATGGGATTGGGATGCGTATATTTCTGAACGCAGTCGTTTCTATTTTGGAATATCGTAATCGTAAATAACCTGGTTCATGAACTTGATGGTGAAATTCGTAAATGAAACACACTAGAAGCACTAGAGCTCGTAAAATATAATTTATATTTAACTACCTACTTGTCTCACATAAAGTAATTTGCCATAGTAACTCAAGCAGACACAAATCTTATATCAACTAAACAGTTAAGAAAGTTACGTTAAATACGTATGACAGGAATATTCCTAGAAGCATTAATACATAATGTAATATTTTGTAATCACAATTCCAGGATTTAAGCTTAACCTAACTTAATTTTCAGGCAGGATTCTCTGAAACGGCTCTCTCCACGTCAAGTTACTTTACTTCACTCAATTAACTTCATCATCATCATCCAATCCTAGCCGATTTCGGCCACGGCGACTGGACACACTAGCTAGTCAGAGCGTCGTTCGTGTGCTCTAAGGTGACTGACACAGCCAATTTTTGCTGCAAATGTACGGCCACAAATCGTCGCGCTTAGCGTCGAGTTCTTTCCGTCTTTTTCCTTCGAAGGCTTGCACTTTTACCTGCACTGTATGCCTCCAGTTAGGTCGATCTTGGGCCATAGTCTCCCAGCGCGAAGGTTCAATGTCACATCTTCGCATGTGGCGCTTCAGCACATTATACCGCAGGAGTTGGCCGCCTTGTTTCCGCTTGCCGTCCTGCAACTCTGAGTAAAAGATGCGCTTCGCCACTCTTTCTTCTGACATGCGGGAGACATGGCCAGACCACCGCAGCTGCCGCCTCATTAAATAAGTCGCAGAACTTCCGTGTTCCGAACACGGTCCGACCAGGAGATGTTCATGATCATGTTCATGTTACTGTCAATGCCAAGAACTTTGAATTGTTATTATTTTCTATGTCATTATTCTTGAGCCTTAAGGTTCCTTCATAGATGTTATCGAGCTAAATGAGGGAAGTAATCTTAGACTGGCGACCTGGACCGCACGACCACAAACAACGCGAACAAACAGCCGAGATTGGCTATAACTCACAGCTGACCGACCGAATCGACGGCCGTTACAGACGGACCTCGTAAACTGCAGATTAAGGAGCCATGGCGTTAACCAGGCACGGATTGATTTACTATCTAAAGTACGTTTGCTTTATACGATACGTTTGCTTTATAAAAACCGATAAGCTGCGTCACAGTGTGGTGACTGGTGAGTGGTGACGTATTTACTGCAAGAGAAAAGATCGAGGAACCTAAATAATCTATGCTGTGCGAGCTGTCGAGCCTTCTGTTCTTTTTTATCTATTCGCTCCCGAGCTATTTTTTTTATGTATAGTATTGAAGTTTTGTGTTTTGATTAAGCAGACAATCATATCTAGATCTAACTTTTGATTCATGAAAAATTAAGTTACACTAATTATCAACAAGATATATTTTCTACTCATAATATTTTGCACAGCGCTAAATACAACAAATATAGCCAGTTTAATAACCCTGCGTTCGACTTATATGCGACAGAATTAGCAAATTTAGTGCAGCAAGTGTGCTAGTAATCTGGCGCGGCGGGTTATTGCAGCCGATACTGAACCAATTTGCACTTAAACCGTTTCGCTGCGACATTAGCTGTGCAGACAATATTATAACGTTGTGCATTATTACAGACGGTTATCCCGCGCCGTGTGTACGGAGCATTCATCATTGACACTAATACAGGTTTTCACTGTCATTAGGCTTTGAATCGCCACGCAAAAACCTTTATTAAGCTTTTACAACTCTCCCCTTCGGCTCATCAGTCACTTACTAATTGCAAAAATATGGTGTACTTCCTTTTCGCCGAATTATGTGTCGTCAAACGTTTCATTTCGTCAAATGTTTCATTTCGCCAAAAACATTTTTCACTGAAACTGTAAACTATTTCGGATTGTTGTAAATATCATCCTTTAGGTTAGGTTAGGTTAGGTTGGTTTTATAACAATCCGAAATAGTTAACAGTTTCAGTGAAAAATGCTGATGGCGAAATAAAACATTTGACGAAATGAAACGTTTGACGAAACATAATTCGGCGAAAAGGCGGAGAACCCAAAAATATATACATATAACAAAAACACCTAAATGGATTAATTCCGCGAAAAACATTTTTCGAGACAAATTGCAAAGACATTAAACAGGAGCACCAAGACAGCTGTGGCTCGGTTTATCTTAATATGGGCAATCATATGAGAAATGGAAATCTCACTGATGTTCAGGAGCATCAAGACAGCTATAGCTCGGTTATCTAAGCAAATAAGCATGGGAAAGCGTTTTAGACGCATCTACCGGTAATCACAACCCCGTAAGTCTCATGACGCACGTCCGCATCCGCCGCCCTTACGTTACGTCGGCACCGTAACAATCTCAACGTAAACAAAGCAGACGTTACGCAAGCTGATGCGAAGATACGCCGCGCCGCGAATAACGTTACAAACAATACAAATTTAGGGAACAAACGTACAATATCGAGACAACGATTATTTTCGTCTGTTATTCTAAATATCCATTGTACCTACCTACTTTATGTGAAATAAAATAGTATGAATCTATTTGTATACATAACATAATTTGTGGCGTTATCTGGGTAAAGGGACCTTACTGTCGGTATTGAGTTATGTATATCCCCATAATCTACATACATTGAGCTATCGAACCATGTAAAAAACATGCATGTCGGTTCAATAGATATTTTTAAAAAAATAATTGAAACTCAAAAGTCAGAAAAGGTGATTATGAGAAAATTGAATTCAAACTTCTACACCCCATTAAAGTATGTTATTGTTGGAAGTTACATAGATAACATGCTATTTGAGGAGTAGATTGTATGGACTTTCAGGTTTCAAGTACAATTTTGTAATTGTATATCTGTTTTCATATAGTTTACCGTGCCAAAGTGCATAAAGTAAAAAAATATATATTGATGGATTTTTTACTTAAATTCCTATTTATAGTGTATTTTCGTTAGATATTATAGAAGGAATAAATATTATATGTAATTAGACACTCAATAAGAGCTACTTCGATTTGAATCAACGTTGTTTATTATAAAAAAATATTTATTTTAACAAAAATAGCTTTGTGTTTATAAATCTAATTAAACAGTCAAAATCAACAAACATATACTCGTACATCTACTACGTTAAAACATAGCCAAATGAGATCAAATTAACAGAACAAATATTAAAAAAGTAGTTTTTTTAATCTCAAAATTCAAGATAAAGTTTAGTAAAAAGTTGGTACAACCACTTTATATTTTCTAAAAGGGACCTTATCGTCGGTGGTAAAATATTTAGTGATATCATCTGATATCGACTATAAATTTATGTTTAATTTTGATAGTCTTAATTTTTAGAGCACTTTAGTATTAAACTCTTACCAAAAACCTATAATTTTGGTTCGGCAAACACTAAATGACGTATTTGAAAAGGGACCTTAGTGTCGGACGTAAAATGTTTAGTTACATAGTTAAGAACAAGTCTTGAAAAATACTTTTAATTTGTATTTTGCTGCGTCGCCAGCCAAATTGACGCCAGATTTACACATGAGGCATTGCCGGACCTACCATCCGATCACCAGACAATCCTCATGTGTATCGAAATGGATCCATTAATGGGAATTAGGAGACCCAAACACCGAGTCAGCTGGGAAACATTCACACAACAACTAGAAGAAACCACCACGTGCCACACTACTCCGATCTCCACAGCTGACGAAGTGGAAAAACGGCAGACCTGGTCACAGCTGGACTACAGGCGGCGCTATCAACAGCCTCCCACACCATTCCCGCCACAGAGAGGCACACGCCCCTCCCGGCGAGGATTAGGAGCATGATCGAGGAGCAGCGCCGCCTGCGCAGAAAATGGCAGGCTACAAGATGCCCGACGATCAAGGCAGAGCTCAACGCCATGATCATAAAAACCAAGAAGGCACTCACAGAACACAGGGCCGAGAGTTGGGAGAGCCACCTAGCGTCTGAAGAGGGTGATGTCCCCTTCATTCACCGTATCTGCAAACAGCTAGTGACAAAACCTGAGGCAATAAGACCACTCTACGACCCTGTAGACAACACTCCACGCTACAAGGCTGAGGATCGCGCAGAGATCTTCGCCGAGTACCTGGAGGGACAATTTAGGCCGATGCACAATGCAGAACACCAGCAGAGCATCACAGAACACCGGGTAGAGGTACTTCGGAGGCACCAGCAAGAGCAGAGGAAGACGCGGTCTTCTTCTCCCCCAGCCAGATGCAGCGAGCCCTCCAACGTTGCGACCCCAAGAAAGTCCCGGGCGCCGATCCCCATTGTGGCAGTGACGCGCCTGTTCAACGAGATCATGCGCTCGGGTCACTTTCCCCAAACTTGGAAGACTGGGAGGGTAGTTATGCTGCCCAAACCTGGCAAAGACTGCCGAAGACCGGAGAGCTGTAGGCCAATAACTCTGCTCAGCACCCTCTCCAAGGTGTTAGAGAGGCTCCTGTTGGGGAAACTTCTCCCCCACGTCGAGCCCCGTTCGGAACAGTTCGGATTCAGGCAACGCTACAGCTCACTCGCGTGCTTCACTTTATGGCCAATGCAAGCAACAAGAAGGAGCATGTTGTGGCTGTCATGCTCGACATGGAAAAAGCGTTCGACTGGCTGCTGTACAAACTGTTGAACACCACGGCCCCACGCACCATCATAACGGTGATAAAGTCCTTCCTGAGCCGATGCAAGTTCTAAGTGGCAGTGGAACAGGCACTGTCCTCGGAGCGCCCAATCCTAGCAGGAGTCCCTCAGGGAAGTTGCCTTACACCAGCATGCTACGCAACCTTCACCGATGACATCCCAGTGGTAGGAGGCGACGTCAAGCTGGGGCTGTTCGCGGATGACGCGGCCTTTTACACCGCATCCGTCAGCCCCACCCATGCCGTCAGGAAGATACAGACCCAGTTAGACGCCCTACCAAGATGGCTTGAGGACTGGAGGCTTACTGTCAACGTCACCAAGACTCAGGCTTTCATGACCGGAAGAAAACAGACTTCACCTCCACTCCGCATGTTTGGTCAAGACGTGGAATGGAAGCACACGGTGAGGTACCTGGGTGTCACCATAGACCGGGGCCTCACCATGAAGAAGCACGTGGCGGAAGTGGTTTCAAGAACCAGACCAGCGTGAACTACGCTGAGACCAGTTCTAAGGAGCAACCTGCCGATCCGCACGAAGCTGGGGATCTACAAACCGTATGTGAGGTCCAGGCTCACATACGCGGCGCCGGCGTGGTACGCCCTAGTGGCTACCACAAATCGAAACAAAATGAGAGCCCAAGAAAACCTGGCACTGAGACACATTACAGATTGCCCACGCTTCGTGCGGAATGACCATATACAGAGGGCACTGAAATGGAAACCCTTAGACGCCTAGATCAGCAGACTGGCCAGCACAATGTTCCGGAAAGCTGATGAATCCCGCCACGATCTGCAGATGCAGCGAAACCACCACCACCACCACCAACAGTGGGAAATAAGAAGAGGAGATAAAGCTCTACCCGGGCCTCGAGGAGTCATGGAACATCACGAAGGACCAACCAACTAAGAAACCGCCGTCGCAACCACGCGTCACCAGAAAGACCAGCCTGTAGTAACGGGCCGCGAGCTGCGACAGAAGTAGCCTAAGTGTACATAGTACAGATAAGGCCCTCCCCCCACACTCCCAAGAAGTGGGAGTGTGAGAGATGAGCAAGGATACTCCTAATGATCCATAATTATCCTTTGACGCGCCGACAAGTACCGACACGTCTCTCAAACCGATACCGAGCTCACAGAAAGCATACAAGAGGGGCACCGACAATAAGGGCCCTTTTTCACTAAACTTTAAGGGCTGTTCTAAGTCTTAAAAAATCGATTTAAAAAGTTGTGTCTTTGTCAGAATAAATTTTAGACCCTGCTTATTAATATAGAGTTAAAGAAGAAAAATTGATTTTTTTCGACATTTTACTTTAAACGCGATTATCTCGGCAACTAGAACCGACAATAAGGTCCCTTTCCCCAGATAACGCCACATTTACTTACCTACTACAAGTGCTCTAACTTCAGCAAAAAATCTGGGAATATGATATCAAGCACAATAAGTGATTTTTACCTTTTCGGCCACGTTTTCAAATAAAAAAGTGTTTTTAGAATTCGTAAAAAAAAACTGAAATGCTTTCTTATCCGTCTGATTGTATCTATGTCCTGTCTGTCAAGGAAAGGGAATCAAAACCTGTAGGGGTACATCCCGTTGACCTAAAATTTGGCAAGAAATAATGTTTTATAGTTTATAGCACAAGGAATGGAAAAAGTCTAAAAACTGTAAATTTGTAGTTACATTAATAAAAAAAGCGTTAATTTGTTTTGGTAAGGATCACTCGATGCGCGAGCGCGCACATGGCCGGCTTTTTTAAGCTTTCAGACAGATTCACGTGATTGCTGCACTTGCTGACCGGACCTTAGCGATACTAATCGATTGTTGTCTACTGGGCTTCTCGATACCGGCGAGGATCAGCTGAAGCTTAAACCCGCCTGTTGCGCTTGTGTCCCGATAATAAAGGTAGGAAGTGTCTACAAGTTGAATACATAATTGTTGCCTTTTTCTTGACGCGGGCGAGCGCCACAGTCTGGCGCACGATTATCGTAATCTACTTAGGTACGTTTAGACGCAAATAATGCTGTTTCTATTTGGATTCTTTAAAGTTTGTCTATTTCACTGAGAGAGTTTGCGTGAAGTCCTTTAGTCAGACGTAACCTAAATTAACGACATGAATATAGATGTTTACAGCATCATTTGTCTCCATTGAGTACACGCGTTTTCATCGTGTTACAAACAAGATGTTTGTCACTTGGCATATTTGTGAGCGCGCTATTGCAAGACGTTGCAGCACTAATAGCATGTAATGGGTGTTTTCCGGTCCTCCAGCGCGTCCAGAAGCAATTGTTTGTTTTGCTTTTGCGCAGTCGGTCAAGGCGCGAGTCGGCCCGAAATAGCCGCGGTTCCGCGCGGCTCGAATCGGACTACCCCGACTCTGTATGACCTCTATACAATACTTACTTACTACTGTCAGTTTGTATGATAAATGCTAGCCTAGTTTAGAAGTTAAGTAGGGGAGAGTAACCTATATTGAACCACTTTTGACATTAAGTCACATTTCACCAAATTCTTTAGAGATATACTAATGAAACATTACTCATAATGTAGCTTCATTTAGTATCTAGATAATACCAGCCTGTTAATATTATAGGATAATCGCAACTAGTCAAAAAAAAAATTGGTAAAGGTTGTCATTCGGTCCAATTAACGAAACTGGTATCTTATATTGAACCACTAGACCCCTTAATTGTACCATAACAAATAAAAATATGAAATTAAATTCAAAAACACCATTTTACATCAATATTATTTATTTTCATTATTTAACTTAACCAGTCTTTCAAATAGGAACGATATTATTTCTGGGAACTCTTTGCAGTCTTACTAAATCAACACAATAACATGTTTTAAGCATTCTAAAAATCAGTAAAGTTATATAAACTCAAAAAATCAACAACGCTACAAATAATCAACAATATACTGAATAGAATAATGAAATATTAATTCAAACAATCATCACAAATATCGGGATTGGTGGTGCAGGTCTCATGTAGCCAGTTCATGTAGTACAATTTAGGAACCATGGAGAGGTCCAATATAGGGGCCATGCTAGAATTTGAATTCATCGACAAAAATAAAATCATAACCTCAAAAGATTCGTGTTCGTTAACCGACACTTAAAACAATATAAAACAAGCTTTTTTATTGAATGTCTTACAAAATTCTGACTTAACATTACGACGAACAAGGTCCTTAGGTAACACAGGCAAAATTTACATTATAACAGCCAAAAAACGTTTTTTTCCGATAACAGACGCAACCACTGAACAGTGTCGATGCAAATTGGTGCTGATTATGGCGTTGTCGTCGCTTCATTTTTTGTTGCCAGCGTAAATAAATTGTGTTATTTGGTAGAAATACAGAAGTGGTCCAATTTAAGCGCCGGTTCAATATAGGTTACTCTCCCCTAGTGTACGCGCCTAGTGTGCCTCCTGTAAGTTGCGAAAAATCAATGAAATAATTTAAGCTAAAATGCCAAAATTTGTATTTTTTGCCATATGATTTTGTAGTGTCGTCTTTTATCCTAAAAACCACGTGAATCGAGCTCAAGTATTAATTGGAATCGGACTTGGTGAAACACAACAAATTTGTACTATTTAGGTACATGAGACGAACCCTACAGATGCATCTTTCCCGAGGAATAATCAAGACACACGTCCCACGCGAAGCCAGGAAACGAATGATCAATTTAATTAGACAAATAAACACTTACAATGTTTAGTTTAGCTATAAAACGATGGTATATAAAGGGTTCTGTCTTAATGAAATGTAAATAGAGCACACCCTTGCTAGTCAATATGTGGCAGTTTACGGCCGAGGAATATTCCGCGCCGTAAACCTAGTTAGACGATCTAGATCGCCAGCGGAATTGTATGCAGTGATACCCCATTCAACGAGTAGTGCCACAACCATTAACCAAGTGATCCCTGCAACTTCTGCAAAATGTTAGTGAGATCATGGAAAACCAACATCTTACTCGTTGCTTAGTTCCATCTTTATCCAAAGATTTATATTATGCAACATATGGATTGATATTTTGAATTCTATGGAATCTGGAACGTTTATCGTTTCAATTCTGAATACAGGTCTTTCGGTGTTGTTGCCCCCACAGGTAGTTGACACACCTCTGTTTAGCTAGGGTCTTTAGTAGGCTCCTATGTCTATAGGCTCCTATCTCGTATAGGAGGCGGCATATGTAGGGATGTAGGCCGGTTATAAAGAAGTATTAGGTTTAAATAAAAATTCTGTCACTGTAAGGCGAACGACATACGAGTAATAAAATATTATATGATTCCTCTGCGAGTCGCCACCAAACAAACAACCATACTTATTGTATTTTGTTCATATTAAATCGAAATTAACAAGTAAAGTGTTTCCCTGAGCCTCCACCCCACAGTACCTACTATAAAATTGAGTACCTATATGATAAGCAGGCAGTATTACGCAAATGATAAGGTAATCTAGAAATATCCTATTTTTGTTTATGATTACTTAACATTACCGTTTCATACATCTACGGTTGGATCATTTTAGAAATAGAGTTCGGTTTCGATCGGGGTACGAATCAGCGGCTAATAGATAGCTGAAGCCTCAACGGCAGTGCCAATAAAGTCGCAGCAATTGCGATCAATTTAGACGCCGCGGAATCTTCCACGTAGCGTGCATCACGCGTCGCTGTAGCACAAGAACATACATGATGGTCATCGAATAAACCGATCAGACTGTTCCGTTTAGGTACCAAACGTATTTTTATCTCTTGCTGATGGTTTTTATGTTACCTAACAGTAAACGTATAACTTTAACTCTCAAAACGATTAAATTTCTATTATGCACCCACTTGAAGAATCTCTGTTTTGGCGCCAATGGTTGACTGGTAGAGAATGCCATTTGGCATTTAGTTTGCAATTTGTACTGACTTTTATTTTGTGCAAGAAACCACGAAAGGTGGTCCGGAAAGTATGACATCTATTGAAAAAAATACACTCTGAATCGATTTCCTTTTTATACTTGTCAAACAAATCGGTCAAGACAGCATTTAACTAGTTTTTATTAGCTGAATAAACCGCGCTATATCAAGTTGAGTATCAATTTCCTGTGTTGTTTCATGCCATCAAAATACTACACCTTAGTTACGCAAAGGTCTCCATTTCCTCCTGTGATTAACCTCTAGAATAAGCGGGAACTATCCATCTGCTAGTGACGTAAGATTTGGCCAGCATCCCATATACGAAGTTCGCGCCAATGTTGGCCATGTCAGATAGACTGTGAAGGTTTGTACAAATGATGTCGATGTTAGGACGCTAGGTTTACGGTGGCATTTGGTTTAAATGTTGGGGCTGTGGTGAGAACTACTGGCAACCAGTTCGCGCCCAGCGGAGCCGGCTGGCGGCCCGCTGAACCGCTGACTCCACTTCCTGCCCACGTCGGGACAATTGCCGACGTCTATAAATGGGACTGTGACCTCTGCTGACCAATCCACTTACATCATACGACATGCAATAGACCATGCCTACATTGTAAACTGTATTTCTTTCTTTTTAAACTAATACTGAAATGAACGAAACGGCAGAAAAAAGTGATAGGCCTTGCAGCATTGCAGAAGATGCGAGGCACCGATTTTGAAGACTGAAAAGTCCAAAAAGCTTCGGCTACACACTAATTCGAAAACCAAGAACCTAAGTACAATTGCTCAATATTCCATTTATCATATTTTCGTATCGAGGTTGAGGGATCACACATGAGATAGTTTCATAATCCGGTACAGCCGAAGGATCGTTACTTTATTTATTGCGTCTCGTCTGGCCGAAGCCGAAGCATTGGGAAACGTTTAATGGAGCGAGTATTAGATTGTCGTCAACGAATAACAGATCTAAATATAGACGGCGTCATCAGCGCAACAACATCTACTTGAGAGTTGAGACGAGATTGGAACTAATAATACATTTCAATTATACGTCAGACACTTGAGTTTCTAATTGTGTTATCGAATGGGGACGAAAGTTTGCTGTTGTTGGACTGACTTGGATAAAAAGTACCTACGTACTTACGATACCAAATTAAGATGTTAATTTAATTTGATTAGTGGATGTTTATGAGCGTAGTTGACATCTAATTTTTATCACAATGCTACATACGATAGTGTACGTTATTTCTAATTTAAAGTGTAACTTTAGTTATAAACCCAACCCAAATCGAAAAATAGCGACTCAACATCCACTCGAGGGTTTAATAAAATGGACGAAGAGCAATTTATCAACAAAATTATAGGCTTAGGCGTAGTGATTGTAGTATACCTAACCCTATGCCAGGCACAGTACAGCTGTTTATATAGGTCACTATGCTAGAACTTAGCTCGACAACACACCACCAGTCTCGGCAAGGGTCGGGTAGCAAGTAACCCCACTCCGTTGGTCTGACGTATGCGCACGAGATAAGGATAGCAACACTACATCCCTTTTTTATTTTAATTAAAATTAAATTAATTGGTGATCGTATAAATAATAATATGTGAATGTTTATCTATTTAAATAAAAAGGTTTTTTCACTTAAAACCCATAAAGTATTTAATCAGTCTTGTTTTATGTTATCTAGACCGGTTAATAGTTTAATTTGTGATCTCATTTGATTTAGAACTAGCTTTGCAATATAAACTTGCCGCGAACCTTGTTGACACAACAATATAGAGGATACATCGAGGATGCACAAAGGATACCGATACGAAGTCGCTTCAGCGTGCAATATGCTGTAGTCGCCGGTTAGTCTGTCGTAGCTAACCGGCCCCGTACGGGTTCGCGATAAGGAAAAGTTCTCCCACACCAATGTGGATAGGGAGGGAGTAGTCGCACTGGTGGAAAGGAAGAGCAAGGCGCGCTTGGTGCCCCGCAAGGCACAGGCGAGCCGGTTAATTCAGTTCTTGGTATTGCGACACCGTGTCCCACCAGGACATGAAGGTGTACCACTTCAGACCTGTCACTACGTGCGATTCAGCTCGTTTGAGCTACGCGTGTCCCAGCCGCTACAGGTTGCTACTATCTGCCTAATCCTACGCCAGCCTGTCTAGCATAACCACGCCTCGTGGTTCCCGTCGCGAGACAGCGCTAGCCGTCATTCCCTCACACCACTGCACAGCTACAAGAGATAGGCAAATATCTCGCGCGAGAAATAGTCGCACATGACAACTATGCCAGAGGTCAAACAAAGCAAAGGAGCCACGCCATTATGTCGCTTAAGCCATTAAGGCGCTTATTGAATTAAATCTAACTAGTTTTAAGTTTGGTCTGCATGTGTTTTTGTAGTTCCAAACTTCCAAAGCATGTAGGTTATATTACTGTAATATTGTGTAACTTATTTGAAAAATAAATGAATTATACAAAACAAGGGTTATACACTTCATTCCAGATTTTTTAAGAATTGTGACATGTAGCCTTATCTGGATAATTATTTCACAACAACCACTTTGTCACTTCATGCTAGATTGTTTAAGAATTGTGACATGTAGCCTTATCTGGATAATTATTTCACAACAACCACTTTGTCAAGCGCTTAAGGACTATAGCTTGCTCTTTTCCCCCTTTTACCATCTTCAAATATATTTTTTTTTCATGAAACTGAAACTGAAGTATATATGTATTTATCATAGTACTGTTCATTTGTTAATTTTAATTTCTTGTTTAAGGCATGTCTATAGCCGCATTCTTAACGAACCTGATGTGTATGATACGACTTCCACGATACAGGCTGTGCCTAGTGTGGAAGTCACTGTTAAATTATGTTAAATTTAGAAATGTTTCTTTTGGTAAAATAAAAATTATTCTATTCTATTCTAAGTAGCTAACTTGCTTTACACGTCATCATGTACTCTCGTTCAATATTCTCACTAAAGTCATCATTATAATTTGTCATCTGAAATTACGATATATACCATTCAAAAGAATATCAGAATCCAAATAAATTTTCGAAATTTCAACTAAGGTCCAATTTAATTGAGATTTTGAAACCGAGTCTTTTCCTATTCGATCAAGATTTTAAATCACAGATAAACAAATTCCAATTTAATTGCGGCATTAATTAAGAATACCAGATCATTCTCAATATAAGGTTGATAAATAATTCCAGTTTAATGGAGCCATTCATTTGAAATACAGGACCATCATTGGCAATTTACTTAATGTTGTGAAACGATTCCTATTTACCTAATGAAGGCACTTATTTGAGATACTAAACTAAATTGCAAATCCAATTGAATTGAGGTTTTTAAACCGCCACAATTTTAATTGGGTCAAGGTTTTAAATCAGTGGTATACCAATACCAATTTAATTCCGGCATTTCGTTGTAATACCAGACCATTCTCAATTGAAGGTTGATAAACAATTCCTATCTGAGGGAGGCATTCGTTTGAAATACCGGACTATTGTCAATTTACTTAATATTTTCAAACGATTCGAACTTAATGGAAGCTCTTACTCGAACTACTAAACTTTTTTCAATATAATGGAGGTTGTTAAACAATCCCACCTAATATAGGCATTCATTTTAAATGCCACTTTTGACAATTTAAAAATGATGTCAAACTATTACAGTTTTATCCAGGCATTCATTTGAAGTACCAAACTATTATTGTCAATTCAATTTAGGTTGTCAATCAATTCCAATTCACTGGAGGCTTTGAGACCTCGAGTATCCCAATTGAATGGGAGTCAAGAACACGTCATATTCCCATGTTACCGGCTCTCTGATACCTGAGATATTCCAATTTAATGGAAGTCCTAAAACAACAGCCTTTTCCAATTGAATGAAAGCTTTAAAGCACAGTATATTTCAATTTAATCGACGCGTCGAAGCCATCGATATTCAAGTTTTAATGGGAGTCTCAAATGCACATACTCCAGTTTATGAACGCTTTGAGTTATTTAATATAAATTTAAAGGAAGGTTTAATACATATGGTATTTCAAATTGACCTTCCATGCAATTGTATTTGCTTAACCGTTAAGCCTTACTATCTTTCTTACGAATAGTTTGGTTCCCGCAGTCTACTAAATAGACGTTTCATAATGCCTTTCGCTTGCTTTAACAATCCGCTTAGCCTATCATATTGGCAATCCAGCGTGGTCTATCAAATTGACCTCTCAAAGTCTTAGCCTATCATATTGGCAATCCAGCATGGTCTATCAAATTGACCTCATAACGCCTTAGCCTATCATATTGGCAATTCAGCGTGGTCTATCAATCTATTCCCTCGAGGTTAGACGAAATTATGTGCTGACTAGAGGATGTTCTGACTGTCCAGAGCTGGTCAGTCAGGTTATCCGATTGTTCGTCCCTTCTAAATCGAGGTTCAATTTTCGTCCACGCTGCCGGCTACTGTTGGCTGCTCCTGAGGCGCGAACCATAGCGCGGAAAACTCTCCTCTAGTTCGAGCCTTACGAGAACTTAATGCGCTTCTCGCATCAGCATCGGATTTGGACGTTTATTGGAAGTAGCTGGATAATTGTGTGTCGTGAATGTTTAAGGTACTGTAAGGCGATGGATGGATGTAATTTTTCAGTAATTGAATCTACCTAATATGTAACATGTTATGTTAAATTATTCTTGTAATTCACAGTGCATTAGTACTAACTGTAAAGCTGTGTAATTATTTGAAATAAATAAATAAATCAAATTGACCCCTGACATAAAGCTATTAGTTTCCAGTAACAATACAGTCAGAGCTTATCATATTGACTAATGACTTTGCACTTATGAGTCTTCCATATCACTTTTAAACCCGTTTGGCCTATCGAATACTATACCTATATTAAACTATACCTTTCAAGACGTATATCTGCTGTTATTTAATTACTGATTTTGTTATACCCAATTGACTACATGTGACATATGCACCTATACGTGTCATATGTACCTATTAATGCACAACCCTTAAGCTGGATGTTCATACTGTTTATCAGCTATACAAGATACTCTAGATAATTATTCCAAAAAAATACATTTTCAACATAAAGACAAATTAAGCTTATCACACTATAATATTTAACCCGTCGATATATTTTGGAATTCAGAACAATCAAGCCCACTCCATAGGAAAGTATTAAGTAGTGTATTCAATTACGCACGCACAAATGAAAAGTCGTGTAAATTAAATAGACGCCTAGGCAGTCCAATCGTTTTCCCAATTTGTTCATAATTATTATATTGTGATCCGTCATCCACTGCCGAAGATTAGTAACACGACCCATTCGAAAATAACGCTAAACTACTAAATATTCATATTCCTCGAGTGCACAACTACTAATTAATATTCAAAATAATACACTTTGCCCATTTTCTTATTTATTTAAGCAACTTTCCACCCAGTGGTGCATTGTGGGTAGGCCTCAGCCTCATGTCGTGGGTAGGCCTCAGCACGAACCCCGTGACTAATATACACTACCCACAATGAAATTATCTTACATTTAGCAACCGAAAACTTGTTTTAATAGTTTTTTATTTTTTATTTTTACGTAACTGTTGTTAGGCATTTTTCCGTGATCTGATCAATGATGTGTTCATATTCATCTTTATAATTGCATTTATCGGCTTGTCGCCGCCGTACAAGGAATTTCTCGAACTTTTCGTCCTGTTCCTGTTTCATCAAACGGAATACGTGGCGTTCATAGACCGTACTTTGTTTGCAGGAGCAAAGTTATCATCGAATTTTGCTAAGGCTATCGCAAATACATCTGTGCGGGCACCTGGCTCCGCGGCCGCTCCAGGGATATTGTAATATAATTCTTAGAGCTCAATTCCTCCGAAATGCAAGAGGCTTGCTCTCTTCTTTTGGCTATCTGTGATAGCTGACACCTCCAAATAGACATGGAGTGCTCGTTTCGAACGCTTCCATCTCAGACCGATCGAAGAGGTCTCGCCTTCGCAATGGATTTTTTCCAAAGTTATGGCTACCATGGGTACTTTTGGGGCGTCCCGGAACCAATCAATCAAATGATTCAAGCGGAGCATTCATCTAACCGCTTGCTAAACAATTTAATGTTCGTACTGGCCCTTTAGCCATTAGTCGTTTTAACGACCGCTTAACTACTGCTATACCATGACCATGGTCAATGTTAGAAGTGTTAAAACAATATGTCAATTAAATGACACAACATTTTTGATTTTAGTTGCTAGGTGTACACGACCATGTTGTCTTATTCATCAATTGAATGATCAGTATACCATAATGACTAGTAAACATTTTATTCTTGCCAATTAAATGACCAGGTACAATATACTCTGCTTACAAGTTTATTTACAACACCAATCATACAGTTTTACCACTCATAAACACATATACCTACACGGATATTTCATCATACATATTACGTTCCCGTAAATAACTAAGTGAAATAAACATTAAACACTTCAATGTTTACTTTCATACATATTGACCCCGCAGCGCAAGGTATTATTACAATGTAGTTAGTTAGTTACCTATTTATCAACCCCGTAAACAATTTATACTGCCCCCGATCTAATCTGCCTCAAATGCCGTTAGAAGCAACCGAAGTCTATTTATAATTAATGATAATGTTTCTGACAACTGAACTGTTTACTAAGCTAGTTTACTTGAGTAATTTTGCTATCGCAAACTTTCAAATATATCTACCTACAAGCCGTTATTATAAATGACTATAAACTTGCACTTCTAAGTCAGATCGTTATTTCATAACTAATATAACATTTTATCACACTTTATTATTATTATTCTTATTTATTATATGTTGTCCAATGGTTTTTAACTGTACAATTGCATTAATTTTACGTTGTAGGCGCGAGTAGATAGGTACTTAGATACGTTGCGCTTATTAAACAATACCTCCTTATTGTGCCTAAGTAGGTACATAATTATTATGGTTTACACATCTTTTATTATATACGAGTCGCGGTATCGACGCATTTCCGGTAAAAATATTAGACATTAATACCGTTAGTAAATATCGGACAAAAATAATATCTATAAGTAGGTAAGTAAAACTGCATGATTCGCCAGGAGTTATTTGCAAATGTGCAATAACCGTTATTTTTTAAACGAATGACCCATTACGAACTAAAACTTGTTTACGAGTCGATCCCTGTACTGGGATAGTTGAGCAGTGCACCGCTACCCACTAGGTAGATGTCTTTTGTTCCACAGTTATTAGTGAAACTATAACTTGGATAAATTAACTTCAATGACAATGTATCATATCACTATCGAGCTTTCCCTGTATTTATTATACATTTACTGTGCAAGTACACGTTAGACTGCTTTTGTCGTGTTCCCGCCTATTCTGTTTTTTTTTTAAGGCGTAATTAGATTTCTACTCACTTTTGTCCTCGTCGCCACTTGTAGTATACCTAACCCTATGCCAGGCACAGTACAGCTGTTTATATAGGTCACTATGCTAGAACTTAGCTCGACAACACACCACCAGTCTCGGCAAGGGTCGGGTAGCAAGTAACCCCACTCCGTTGGTCTGACGTATGCGCACGAGATAAGGATAGCAACACTACAGTGATAATACAGGACTATTAAAACTTGATTGATACAAAGGCATTCATCTCCAAGTAACGACGCTCACGCGACCCATTAATATTGCCAGCATTAAATAACAACATAAACCAAACAAATCGACCCGGGAGATGACGCCACGTCTTTGAATGGAGATAATTTTGGCAGCGCACGTTTAGCTTGAATACGTGACAGCCGAACCATTATAATTATCACACAAAAACCAGTCGCGCGACGGATGCTGTATGGAAATCATGAAAAACAATTCGACTTGCCTCACGCTTGTGGAGCTTCTTGTACCTACATGCGAACGATCAGGGTCATAAATACACAAACAACATTTTCATATTTATCTTCTGAAGAATATGGCGACTGTTCCTTTCCGTTCCCATCGATCCTTACAATCCCAACTGTACTACATCATCTTCTGCCATGTTCATTACTATTCTGCCATGACATGTTCTGCCATGAATATTACCACGAGGAAATAAATAAAAATTGGCATTTTAATGGCGTCGACTGTGCCAACGTTAAAGTTTGATTTTCGCATAACTTAGGCTATTTTTAACTTTCCACTTAATCTGCGTCAAATATTTATGTTGGCGAGCATGACAGGCATTAAGTAATCGTTAATTTTTTCTCGTGACGTGCTAATTTTAGTGGGCTATTTATAGGCGGTCGATCGAGCATGCTACCTGTGCTGGGGTTCCCCGCTGCAGAGGAAGCAGAGTGAAACATGAAATACCAGCGTAAGTGCGCCAATTACTGCCCACGCGCCGCAAAGGTCGCGCCACACCGCACCGGCACCGGCGTGCGCTGCTCAGAAACGGCTCCAATAAAACACCTAACCACCCACGCATTCATATCACTCTATAATTCACTGACCTTTTTACATGCTTGTTATTTTGGTGTAATTTTGCATTATGTCCTTGGAAATTATTTAAAGTCAGCAATGACACATGAATGCAACCCGCAAACAACTATTTGGTGATGCAAGTCAATTCCAAAGGTAGGTAACTGTAGTATAGTATAGTGTGTGAGAAATTCGATAACAATAAGACATGCACATGCACAACAGTTAAGGTTACAGATCATAAATCCTTATATGGAGTTCGTAATTCTGGTCTGGTGTGTGTGTTCGCAATGATTTGATGGTTTACTTAGATGATTTATTTCAGGTTTCAGGACGACGCGTTTGGCTCGGTTGGTAGACACCTGCCTACTGAGTCGGCGGTCCCGGGTTCGAATCCCGGCCGGGGCAAATATTTGTGCAAAATATTTGTTCTTGGGTCATGGATGTTATCTATATATGTATTTATATATTATGTATATCGTCGTCTAGTACCCATAGTACAAGCTTTGCTTAGTTTGGGACTAGGTCGATTTGTGTATGATTGTCCCTTAATATTTATTTATTATTTATTTATTTATTTATTTATTAGGTAAGTAAAACTGTTGTTATAAAAGAACAACAGCGGAAGCGGTCAGTGCGGAAGTAGGGGAGTATTGCAGAGACAAGGCTGTTTTTTTGTCGAGTCTTCTGATGAGGAAATGAAAACCTAAATAAACGTGCGTCTGTGCGTAACGGCAGTCACTAGAACAATCAACCTGCCTCCCTCACACAAAAGGACCTCTTATAGCCGAAATTGTGCAATCGATGTCTTCTACGGTATCTCCTAAACATTTGTGGAGGCTTTTCTCCAGCAGTGGCCGAGTTTCGGTTAATATGACGATGATGATGATAACATTGGACATAACCACGCAGCGTAGTTAGAAGATCACCCTAAATACGCTCAATTTTAATGTTCATCGATTGATTTTCCTCGTTGAATTGTACCTACTGGAGGGACAGGAACTAGTGCAACTAGAAAACAAGCCTCCTACGGACGTCATTGCGGTTAGAATTAATGAGTTGAGGTTGTTCATCGCAGGATAACCGGCCATGAATGGGCGACATGAGCCAACATTTATAATTATGAAACGTAAATAATTAACAATCAAAAGCTTCATGCTAGCATCCATGGCGTCCGGCTTGTTTATTTCAATTGTCCTGTAGAATTGTATTATTGATGTAATTCTTTTAATGCGAAATAAAGGGAAATAACAATTTAAATCAAACTGCTTACAAACTATAAGCATACTACAAAGTTTCGACAGTTGTACTTGTTACTGGGCAGATTCACCAATATCATAGATAGGGGATAACACTGGACCATAATTTCTTGATGTCGTAAAAACTAATAGAAGGAATGAGTTTTTGAGTGATTTAAAAAATCAATGAAAAGACTAGCAGCGTCTAGACGATGCGGTCGCCATTTATTTCGGTCGCCAACATGCGCGTGCGTCATTCGCAGCTTCGTCAATGACGTAACTTGAAAGAATAAAGCACCGCCACCGAGCACTTGACAAACACCTCGTCTGGTTCATTAATGATTAACAATTTTACATTCCTCGCTTAACATATTGTTGTATTGTCTGTTGTAACCATCGCAATGGTAGAATATCGTCGTTTGATAAAGTTGTTGGGTAAGCAAATGTTTTGAATAATATTCAAAAGTTGTTTGCATGCGTTTACTACATTATTAATTTTAAGACCAGGGTGGCGAACTGGCTTGAAGCGGCTACCAGCATAGCACTTTATTCACTAACTGCTTGCTAACTCAGACTATCATGCAGACGCCGACAAGACTGCTAGTCTACCATGCGTTGTGAACTCGAGACCACTCTACT
This sequence comes from Apotomis capreana, assembly GCA_947623375.1. Lineage (NCBI taxonomy): Eukaryota > Metazoa > Arthropoda > Insecta > Lepidoptera > Tortricidae > Apotomis > Apotomis capreana. The sequence goes on along the minus strand of OX392512.1, from coordinate 25,520,624 downwards.
AGGGAAGCCGTCCAGCTAGGCGGAATATTATTACATACCATGAAGCTCAGTTAGTGTGATATATTTGTTTTTATAAGATGTAAGACATACGAGCAGACGGATCGCCCGAGATACGTGATTGGTTTCGCCCATAGACACCTGCAACACCAGAGGGGTTATAAGTGCGTTGCCGGCTTTCAGATGGAAGTACACTCTTTTCCTCAAAGTTCGTATCGGTCCGCGAGCGAGACTGTGAGCGAGAGTTCATTCCACAGTAGATATAGCCGTGCGAGGCAGGAAGGAGAAACGCACAGGATCATTCGTTATAGCAAGACTAATTTAAGAGTGCTTTTCCACTTGACAGATGTATATAGTGGAGTAATAAGATGTTGCAGAGATAAATGGTGTAGTTAAATAGTTATAGCTTGGGTCAGTGGCCGCCGCCGGCGCGTCTGCCCGCGCCCGGGCAGGAACCAGTCCGCGTAACGGGTGCGGGAACCAGGTCATCCGCTCCCCGGATAAATCTTCAAGATTACGTAGCCTTATCATATGTTGTACTAACAGTTCGTCAGTTATTTATCCACGGCACAGTATTAAGGCAGCACTGCATAACTCCTTACAGCACCGAATATAAAAACAAGAGGCGTAAAGATATTGTTTGCTCCTATAACATGCAAGCAAAACACGCTTTTTAACCGACTTCAAAAAAAGGAGGAGGTTCTCTATTCGAACTAATTTTTTTTTTTTTTTTTGTGTACACGTACACTCGCTCAATGTAAGAAAGCGCTTCGTGAGTCACTACAAACTATGACGTACGAAGATACAGATAACTTACTGGCTGTCATGAAATAAATATTTGTTTAGTTGAATTAAGTTCTTTAGTGTAAATTTTAGTAGTTAAGCTACAATAAGATTACTCTAAGATAGATGAATATGTACTTAAATTAAATAATGTAAAGGCTTTCCCATTGCCTGAAACACAGGGGCAACCCTAGTTCAGGTTATGTAAATTGTGAATTTATTTGTTTTTTAAGTATAGAATTTAACCGTCACCTCTGTACATTATGTTTTATCAATAAATTATTATTATTATTATTATATTTATTAGTATTCGATCAACCGTGTAATAAACATGTTGCTAACAAGCACGGCTAATAATCGCCATACAAACGTCGTGTCGAAGGTTTAAGAGAAGTCCATCATCAAGTTTAGGAAGAAAGGCACCTCAATTTCAGGATAAAACCATCATGCTATCGATAACATTAAGTTTTCATTTTATCATGCGCAGAAAAATATCGATCTATGATCATAATCATGACAACTTTTTTGATCATGGTTATAACCATCAACTCGACATTGAATTCGAAGGTTATTCGTCGCAATGACACAAAAGTGGAATAATGAAGGTCGTTTTCGGTGTTAATTTAACTCACACAAGAGCATGCAATTGTGCACATAGTTGAGCCGAGAATAACAAAGTATTTAAGAACAACATTATGCAAATGTGTTTGTACACGCCGCGCCGGCGCAAACACGCTCTTGGAGGCGCTGCTGCACAAATCATTGCGAAATACCTGTATCTCCAGTTTTCCACTAAAGTAATTTACTCATTTTTATTTAGTTGTTAGTAATACATTGCTGCTCTATTCTATTCAGCCATTTGCAACAAATTACAAATAGGCATGATTTTGCGTTGACATTTGGGTGAAGACTAAAAAGTTTACACCTTAACTCACTCAATTAATATTTGTATCAAAGTCTCTGTTGTGCGAAGACAGTTAACCTCCCAATCGAATACCTACCTACCTACCTTAAGGTTATATTTTATGGTTCCTTATTGTATCGTCAATTTTTGTCGCACAACGGAACTTATTCCAATCGCTTTTATTTCGTCGTTTTGTATGGCTAACTACGCCTTAATTTCATCCAACTTTTTGGTCCTAAATAACCCATTTATAGAATCTTCAACAATCATCAGGTGTTTTTTTTCATTCCTTTTTTCTCATAGTAGTTATCAGCAATCGGCATCACTCAGCTCTGTGGTTGGTGTATGACACACTATTATTGCCATTTCTGTATCAGGGTGCTTAAGTGTCGAGCATTCAAGAATACAATTTGTGAACTTACCCCTACAATTAATAAACAATCTGCATGCTGCTTGAAAACATTGTTTCAGTCTTTATTGTGATTATTATAACAAAAATAAATGGAGGCAACTCGTGCGACCTTTGCTGCCACGTGAGACGCGTTCTGAGAACACAATAACAGCAGACTATGCTGTTTATTTTAAGTAATCAACTTAAGTCCCAATCCAAAATATGTAATATTTAATTGATGTATCTATCAATTGTGATTGAACGTTTGGAGTTCAATCAATTGCCCAACCAGTACTAGAGGTGTATGAAAACACAGAACAAATAGAGCAACAGCAGGAGCCACGTTGTTTGTTCACAAGTTGTTATTTTCCATAAGCCACCCAAGCTAACAAGGGCAGCCCGCGCGATTACTCAGCTTGTTGTGAACGAGCAAATTCGACAGTACTGAAAATGAAAAGCGATTTCATAGATAATTTCTTTTCATTTGTCTATACAGATTGTTGACCCATTAACGTCTTCAGATCTTCATCTCCGTTACATATGTTAAGGTGAATTTTTCTCATTAATTTAATCTCATGAATAATTTCGGGTACCCCGCTGTTTTTACGGCGTTGAATCACCATTAGCATTAGGTGTTTACACTTTTCAGTTGAATTTTAGATCAAGTGGTATTTGCTGAGTGCATACGAGTATACGACCCACATTGTTGTTGTTATCTTTGATAGCACTATCAAACACGATGTCGGCCAAGATAACCAAATCATCGTTAAGATCTTTAGATACTCAGCTCTACTGCTCTACCTACATTTGACAGCTTCTTGGCGTCGGCGAGCCGTTCTGCTGAATATCTAAAAAGTTAATTTAACATGTTGAAGCGGCAATAAGAAACAAGATATATTCGTGTCGTGACAAAACAACACGTAATTCGCGACGGTCGGTATCGAGCGAAGAAAATGATAAGAGGCCGAACGCGGATACGAGACGCACACACTCGCGCGCTGTGCGGACGCGCGCACACACGCTCAAGACCAAAATAGCAACAGATAGCGCAAACACCAACACACGCCCACACACGCTCGTCAGTGAACTGTAATAAAAACATGCGTACATAGACAAATACTGTGCTATGAATAAGACACAAATTTAAATGGAATCACGATCGCGCACGTTTGTGTAGCCGAATTAACTGGTCCCGATTCCTCGATACCGGGAACGGCTGCGGGCGCCGCGCCGGAGTGAAAGCTCATGCCACCCGCCCGGTGGAATTTGCATATCGCTAAAAAACTAGGCCTAGTTATCTTGAGGCAACAATAGGCCGCGATTCGCTGGGTTGAGTCCTCTTCAGCCGGTCCAGGACCGGTTCCGTCTAGTTCCAATTATAGGACGGTGCATCGGAAGAATGTGGATCGATGACGACGGAACGGCGAAGGATTGCGGACTCACCTAAATTTATGACATACATGGCCTGGGAGCGCTCGAGCCGCCGGGCGTGCTCCACGGCCGGGTACAGTCCTCCGGAATCCACTTTAGACACTGTATGGAACTAGAACACAAACAGGATCCACTGCGTGTGACGCGGGCATCTCATGCGGCACTGCACTGCCGGCGCGACGCGGCGCGCGATCTGTTCGCTGTTCGGACACTGACTGAGCCCGCAGCCCGCCCTGCGTCGCCCGCCTGCGCCCGCGCCGCCGTGACGCAGCGCCGTTCACTACTAGTCCGGCGTGATTGAGCTCGGCGAGTGGCGTATCCGTTTGTTTGTTTATTGACAACGGAAAATCTGCACTACAAACACCAGTACACCGACATTAAGGGCTTCTTTGCTCTGCAAATTTGGTTTGAACCCTAGGAGGGGTTCTCTCCTGGGGCTCTCTAATCCCGAGACCCAGAAGTAAACCCGTCATCCTCATTCATTTTCATAACTTACAAGGACCAAAAACCACAAAATTTCGATCACGTGGTGGTTAGAGTTGAAGAAGAAAGTTCTTCCATTTTCCCTTTCAAAGCAGAGCTCTTAGCTATCGGTTTCCTAAAAAATATGTTAGTGTAAGGTTCCACGTGACGCAACAGTATAGATTAAGTGGCATGACACCAGAAATCGCGCGTTGTTGCCTCTCCAATAAACAATTAAAATTACCGAGTCCGCCGAGCGCAGACAGAGTGGAAAGTAAGAAACGATATAACTTGCTTTATTTGCCTCGATGTTCATTAGAAACCGTAGCACAATCTCTTTGTGAAAGAAACAATTCTTAAGCGATTAAATGAATTCACCTTTTGTTTTGGTAATGTGGAGGACATTAAAGAAGCTTAAAAATTGCGTCTGGAAAGAAAGGTGACAAAAGGTGAAACACAAAGGCGCAGCCGTAATATGATAACTTGATAATAGACGCCGCTAATTGTAGCCTTTCAAGTAATAAAACATTTTAAATGTTCCAGTCTTTTTCTTTTTTGCAGAGAGAGGTCTTTGTCGGTAAATTGCAAAACAGATGAATCCAATCAATTTGGGTACTCTTGGGAGAAGTCTCTTACACCGAGGTTTTGTTTTAAAGCTGTAATTTCTGATTTCCTCGTGTTAGTAGTATTTGTCACTTGCTGGTGTAAAAGGACCAAAGCAGACATGTCATCACCGTGCCGAGCGGTGACGATGACGCTGGCACTCGGCAGGGCTTCGCTGAACGCTTGGCGGAGCCGCCAACCCGAGACGCATTCTCGGAAGAGGAGACAAAAACCGCACTAATGAGTGCGGTGGAAATTTAATGTTGACGCCGATTTGGGGTCACCGGGTCAATGACACGAACTTATTAACGTCATAAGTACGTATTAGAAATGTTATTATTAAACATGCAGATCGTATATGTCAAGTGCTGATATGAGCATCAAAATAAACGGTCAATCATAGCCGTTGCAACAAAAGCGAATGACTGTCAGAGCACTACGTGACGCCGAGCACGAGTAGAGACTCGCTGGAATATGAATTACCTCTTACAGGAAAACCTGACACCAAATATAAGTATCAACATCAGCCGATCCAAACAAGTGTGCCCAGCGACACGTGAGGCCGCCGCCGGCGCGTTACAGGATCATTCTGCAAGTTTAAATAATAGCTGAGCGCAACGACCTTTTGAGGAAACCTTTTCTGACCAAGCATTTGAGATAGACTCGGTAGATTGCATCCAGTTGGACTATGTGGAGAGGTTTTGCTGTGAGCAGTAGGGTAAAATTGGGTTAGGTTTGAGTTTGATGACTTTGGCGTGCTATGGATAGATCGATGTGGTGGGCTCTAGGCTATAGCTATATACCTATAGGCTGGCGATGACGATGGTCGCGCGTTTGACACAGTGAAACGAATGCAGTAGTAGAATTAAGTATTAAAGTACAGAGAGGAGCTCAACTTACTGTTGAGGTGTTGACATAACCGGATCTAGAGGTCCAGCGGGCAATGGGCAATCACGTTAATAGAGTTGAGCGTGCAACTAAGGTGACGTATGTGACGTCCTCGTGGCTATGACGCGCGCGTTGCGACACAAAAACAACCAGGTTTGTCTGACTAGACTATTTCAATTAATTACTATACTTATCTTACTTACTTTATTACTATACTAATCTATTTGTATGGAAGTAAACGCGCAAATCCCTAAAGAATAAAGTAACAATAAAAATTGGGCAAGTGCGAGTCCGACTCGCGCATGAAGGGTTCCGTACCATAATCTATAACAAGTTTGTTGTATGGGAGCCCCCCTAAAATATTTATTTAATTTTATTTTTAGTATTTGTTGTTATAAATAGATAGCGGCAACAGAAATACATCATCTGTAAACATTTCAACTGTCTAGCTATCACCGTTCTTGAGATACAGCCTGGTGAGAGACGGAAGGACGGACGGACAGCGAAGTCTCAGTAATAGGGTCCCGTTTTTACCCTTTGGGTACGGAACGGTTACCTATCTGAAACACTAAAAACGTTAATCCGATTTTCGTTTCGACATAAACTATTCAACAAATATCATTTTAACTTTTTTTCATTTGCCCGAACATTTTATTTCGATATTTTACGATTAGGCATGAATTGTGTAGGTTTTTTATTCACTCGACTAATGACACGTTTCCCTAAATCTCATTTGTCCGTGATATCAGTTTTCCGATGTAACCTTTCGGTTTATTAATTATTCGACTTTTTTGTATTGTTTTGATTTCATTCGTCTGATGTAACGATTCAGTTTTGAACTACTCGGCTTTTCTCAAATGGACTTTACAATTTTAGTAAGATCCTAACCTAACGAAATCAGAGGGCAAGTGGATGAGGCGGGAAAAAATAAAAGGTAAACTGAAAATTTATTTAAATATATGCAGTGCCAATAATATCATTGGGTAAATGAAAAATGGGCTACGAAACAAAATACGTAACAACTCATAGGGCAAGTGAATGTAACGGTAAAAGATTTTCGGACAAACGATACTTCTACTAAATGTGAAATGGTAAAAAGAAAAATGTACTCAACCTGTCATCGGACAAACGATAATAATTCGAATAGTTTTCGGACAAATGAAATTCGGTCAAGGGTTTTTAGTGTTTGAGATAGGTTACCCGCCGACACATTTAATGCTTGACGTTACGCTACTTAATGATAGTTGGTATCGTACGATCATGTGTTTACAGAAATGAATTGTATTAAACATATTGTACGGTTGGAGCACAAACAGCGTTGCATGATGCATGACCGATTTTTTGAAGTAATCCTTAGATAGCAAATATTAATATCTCCAAACACTAGACGCACAAGTACTTATAGTTAGTGCAGTCATTGAAGCGAAAAATACGGCCTAACCTCCGAATTGTTTTCCCTTCGGCCGCGTACGTAACCGGAGTTTCGTAACCAGTTGCGATAGAAAACTTTTTCGGTCTTGTTCGAAACCGGTTGCGAACTAAAACTATTTTGTTCTTATACGAAACCAGTTACGAACGAACACTTTTTGTTTTTGTACGAAACCTTTCGACCATTCATAAAACCAGCAAAGACCTTCATACTATGAAAGTTTTCTATACTCTTCATATACTCGTTATACAGGGTTCTCACGAGGATTCCTCAAAAAAAAGTGGGTTTTTTTTCAATTTTAAATTTTGTTTTTTTTTTAATCGTGATTTTTTTGAAAAATATGTGTCCTGAAGCAGCCAAACTGATACTATCTATCAAATTCTTCATAATAAAGTTAATTCTAGGCGGAATACGATTAATTTTAATTTTGGTGGAAATGGCACTTATGAAACCCATTGATTTTAAAGAAAAAACATTAGATGCTCCCCTTATTTGCAATACAGCTCACTTATTTTACGTGCAAAAGACTTGTAATAGTGCTTATTTTAAAGCTTGTTTCAAGCACTACAAAACCCTTTCGTATTAGAATGCATTAAATGCATCTGCTCGCCGCTAGATGGCATTGACCACATCGATTAAATTTAAGACAACATAAAAAACGGCTTTGATCTTTAATATCTAGCTTAATATTGCACTTAGAATACTTTATAAAAAACCAAATTGTTCATTGTTTTACCTGCTACAATTTTGTTTTTAATAACATTTTCGATAAAACGTATATTTTTGGAGATATTTGCAAAAAACCGATGAAAAACGTGAAAACAATGCGAATTTTCAATTGCCAATAACTTGAAAATTATTGGATTTTTTGAAAAACTTTATAGATGATTTTTTTCTTATAATTAGGCTTTCTATCAATATCCGAGGTTATTTTGAAAAACAAATAATTCACCCCCGAGAAGGGGTGGCAACCACTTTTGAAGTTAAGGGTAAGATGAACCTAATTCCAAAATTGTATGCAATTCGGTTCACAGTAAAAAAAAAAGTGTGTGTGTCAGCTCCGACGCACGACTGGAGTTTACTCTTCAGGCCAGGCGCGCACCACGATTTTTTTTTAGTCGCGCGATAATTTTGTCGCAGAAATAAGCGTACTTCTGGGTTTATGAAAATCGTGGTGCGCGCACTCTCATATAAACCCATATCTTGCATTTATGCGACAAAATTATCGCGCGACTAAAATCGTGGTGCGCGCCTGGCCTTAAGACCGATTATAAAATATATACTCAATACTCAATACGTTTATTGCACATAATGATTAGTAAATAGTTTAAGTATCACATTATGTACCCTGTTGGGTGCTGCAAACAAGAACGAGAAGGTAGGCACTTACATAATATTAATATACGAGTATAATATACAGCAAAATTACAATATTTTACAAGGAAAATTTACTTCCGATTCATTTTTAACAAATTGGAGAGATCATGAGTAGTAATAGTAACTAAATAAGGAAGCGTGATGTAAAGCGCCCTCGAGCGGCTAGTTTAGTTACTACAGTCTGCAGTGCTACGGAAAAAAAACCGTATCTTACTATGAAATCCATACAAAGATACGACCTTTCTACCGTAGTATCGCAATACTTTTTTTTTTATCTATTAATTAAGGAACTTTGATCATTTTTATGAACATGCCAGCTCCAGCAGGCCTAATACACAACATCATTCATCTAAAAGACATAGATAAATAAAAACATAAACCGTATAAACTTAAAAATAACATGTACACGAAAACAACTAAATTTGTATACACTATTTACATAAAAAAAACTGTATACAAATTTAGCCGATTCCGATAAGGGTTCCGCCAATATTGAATTGAACATTACATTCAAGAAAGATCTGGTCTTAGACCTAGCCATTTACATTAGACAAAAACAAACGTACAAAATCACCTTCCTTAAAAAAAATCCTTAAATAAATCCAAAATCTCCTTAACAACAACTCCAAACAGCGTTTTGAACTTCTCCTCCCAACTTTCGGTAGAAAACAAAATATCCTTCGTCTTCTCAACCAGCCTTTCAAAAGTAATACGTCTCTTCTTCTTGTCCTTATTTTGTCTTTGATCTTCCATATCAGCCCGCTCAATAGTAGGCTGATTGACCAATAGACACTCGGACTTCTTCACATCTGTTACTTTTTTCGACTTCCGCGGCTTACGAACCTCTTGTTGTGGCTTGCTCTCTAATCTGTACTGACTTACTGATCGCTGGCCCTCAGCCTGACGGACGGAATCTTCAGACTCTTTAGATTGTAACGGCTTCGACAAAACAGCATCTCTATATGACTTTCCAAAACTTAAGTCATTCTCAAAAACAGATGGCGCATCCTGACTACAAACATCCGTATCCCTTTTTTCCTTATTTTGCATATACAACCAAAAAGCCCGTTTATATATACATCCCTCAGCAGACATAATCCTGCGAATTTCTTACTCCTTCACAAAAACCGGGCACGACTTATCTAAGGCCATATGGCTGCCTTTACAATTAATGCATCTTAAAATAGTCGTTTCGCAATTGGCATGCTCCCCGCCGCATTTCGGACAAGTTACTTTAGTAGTAGGACAAAACCTGCTCAGATGACCGAACTTCCAACATCTTGAACATTGGGTAACCGGGAAAGTGTACTGATTTACCTTAAATCGGCAACCGTAGGCATAAACATATGGCGGTAAAGAAGTTCCTTTAAAACACAGACGAATAGCTTCAGCCTTAACCCAACGCCCATCATGATCCAAACGGTTCAGTCTACATATTGACAAAATGTTTTCAGACCCTTCAATATTCTTTAAAAATTCGTCTTCCTCAACCTCCAACTCAACCTGCCTTATAATTCCATAAGTGCAGCATGCCATATTAGACCAATAAGAACGTCTCGTCTCATTGTTAAACTCCTAAGAAGCCAGAAGCTTCTCCGCATCATCCTTAGAGTTAAACTGTATGCGAACTTTACGTGGACCCATAAACTTGACGGATAAAATTCCTTTTATACCCTTAAATTGCAGCAACTTTGCCAAACCAATCTGTTTCGGTAAATCTTCTTTTGACACTATATAAACTTCAAATAGCTTGTCAGGCACAGGCACACCGTACGGCTCCAGCTGCGTTTTGGCGGTTGCTAAAACCCGCAAGCGTTTAGGTTTCCTGCCTATTGTGATAAAACTATCACTACAACCACAGATTTCGTCGCTCAGACCACAAGCACTCATCACCGCTATATGCCGCACATCCGACATGGACTCAGCGTCCGATACAATATCCGATTGACTCGGCCCTGCCTTATTATCAAACTCCACTTCAGATAGACACGACGGAGCTGCCCGCTGCCCAATTCTAAAAGTGACGTATCACTCACGACACCTCGACTTGACTCACTCATCGCAAAAACAGCGAAAAGGACTCTAAAACTGAATTAACTTATAAATAAAATGAAATTTGATAAAATTTTCAACCGTCGCCTTTGACAACCAAACGTCAATCCTCGCAATACTTATATTTTTGGAACGTATCTGCCGTGCTAATTTAAAAAGTCTATCTCAGTATACGATCGGGGTAAAAATACGACTTCTTAATTTAGCAGGTTATGCGTTAAGCGTTATAGACTAAGCTCCCGATATAAAATGACCTTCACAGAGATGTTTATTTGATGAAATGTATTTTATATTTAGTTTAAAATGTCAATAAATATATTGCAAATGGGTTGCCTAACAAATTTTAGTCCAGGGTATGTTTAGTTTAAAATTAAAAAAATTTTTTTACATTTCACTGATTCGATTATTAGATAAATTCATAATTAAATAATCTTTAATTTTATTTAATTTCAATTCATCAATCAGACCTTTGCAAAATGCTAGTAGGTATAGATTTACCTGTTTATACCTGGCTACCCAATAGTTGTGACGGGAAAAGAATAGGCAACCTAACGTTTGCATATTCTAATATGGGCTTCATACTTTCGATTGGTATAGAATTTATCTTATATTAATCAAACCGGTGAAATGTTTAAAACAATTTTTTTTTATTATTAATTAAACATACCCTGGACTAAAATTTGTTAGGCAACCCATATGCAATATAATTATTGACATATTAAATTAAATATAAAATACATTTCATCAAATAAACATCTCGGTGAAGGTTATTTTATATCGGGATCTTAGTCTATAACGCGTAACGCATAACCTGCTAAATTACGAAGTCGTATTTTTACCCCGATCGTATACTAAGATACGACTTTTTAAATTAGCACGGCAGATACGTTCGATTTTACACCCCATATTTTTCATACCCCGGGCTTATATATGAAAATCGATTCTTAAGGAGTAAACTCCAAAAATCGGACCAATAATGCTTCAATGACTGCACTAAGTGTGTTGTGGTGCGGATGAGCACGACACGAACGGATGTTATTTGCCAAAGGATATTATTTGGCCTGTTACCTTTCGACATATATATATATATTTTTTTTATTTATTTATTCAGTCACAATGTACATTGTATGAGTGCATACTGTATGAAGTGTTTGATTACTTGTACGTCTTAGAAATGCTACATAGACATATGATTAAAGCACTTCACGATTTCTAACCACCAAAGATCACCCAAAATCTAAATAAAAGTGTAAGCTGGGTATTGGATGTCGTAGTTGATTCACAGGTTCATTTTTAACAGTTAGCGTAACTGGTGTGTCACCCGACCTCGAGTCTTGCCAAAACTGCGGCCATTTCGTTCCGGGCTCGTCATCTCTATCCAGATGTATCAAAACACTTTCTTAGTTTAGGGTTATATTTACAACTTGTTGTAGCTGTAATGTTTGATTCCCGTCGACGTGACTCAGCCTACGCCGCCGCTGTATTCATATTTTATTAGACTTCGATTTACAATATTACTTTGAAAGTTTACTTTAATGTAATTTAACTGTTGTTGATGCTTCTGTTTACTACGATTTTCCCGCAGCGTCGCTCGCGTGGCAAATCTAATGCTTATAAAATTATAAAACATTTTCCAACATCGATTGACCTATGTTAATCTCCGGCCCAAAACCTGTGTAATTGGAATAACAACTCGATGTGCTTTTTAACTTCATGCATAAAATCACAAATACTGTCGTTATTATTGTGACAACAGTCGAAGAATTGTGATATGAAATCAACAGCAGAAAATGGACTTGGACAATGAAAATTAAATGTACACAGCAGGCAACGCTCCTCCGGTTCAGATCGTTTCATTCAGTAGAGAATTGAAATTATTGGAAACCGATGTCGCCATATTGTGTCTCCAGCTATTTGATCTATCTATAGAGGTATCATAAAGTTACAATTTAGAATGTTTATATCCATACTAATATTATAAATGCTAAAGTGTGTCTGTCTGTCTGTCTGTTACCTCTTCACGCTTAAACCGCTGAACCGATTTAGATGAAGTTTGGTATATAGATAGTTTCAGTCCCCGGGAAGGACATAGGATACTTTTCATCCCGAATAAATGTAGTGTTCCCGTGGGATGAGCGGGTAACACCGCGGGGCACAGCTATTTATAATATTGCTGCCAGGTCAGGTCAGGTTTGTACTTTATCCTCAATTCACCAAGCACGGAACAACGATGAACGAAGTGCATGTTTGCATTTAGATATTAAAAGCACCTGCAGGTGAATAGAGACTTTGAACGTTTTGCGAATCATTGTTATTTTGTTACCCGCTACAAAATCCACGATTCACGAGAAATGGTGCTCTTGTTGCCACGAGTAAAACAATTTATTAATATCCACGATATTGCGCAGTTTGCTTAAATAGTACAATTCGGAGTGAATCATATAATCTATTAGTTACAGAGAGAGCACGAGTTGTCAGCGTGGGGAATTGGGCAAGGCAAGAATAACCGGTCCGCCGGTCGCCGGGCCTTTTGCACAATTCGAGCAATTATTATAAAGACACAGCTTTGCGCGTCCACCGCAAAACAAACTACATTTGTCGCATCATTTCATTTTGAGAGCACTCCCCTGACTGCCTCAGCCACTATTGTAATCCTTGCTGTCGACATTTCGAGTGAAGTCCAATTCCGCGGCCATTTAGAGGGGTAGGGCTAAATTAGCCTCCATGAAGCTCGGCGTGCTCAACAGATCGAAACAGTATTTCACTCCGCTCATAGCCTACAGCTTTAAAAGGCGCAGGTTCGCCCACATATGGAATACTGTTCTTATCTGTGGGCTGGAGGGCCCAAGTACCAGCTTCTTCCTCTGGATCGCATTCAACGGAGAGCGACTCTTATCGTCGGCTTCCAGCGGATTTCAGAGCGCCTTGACTCCTTGGCGCTGCCTGCGTAGAGATGTAGCTTCTCTCTATAACGGGGAGTGCTCCGAGGAATTGTTCCGATTGATCCCTGCCGCAACTTTCTGCCATCGTTCTACGTGACATTTCTTTCATACTCACCAGCAACACTTAGACAACTGCGCGTTTTTCCACAGATTTCCTGCCTCGCAAGACTGCATTGTGGAATGAATTGTCGCTTGCGGTATTTCCGGGCCGATATATTACGACCTTCAAACCTTCAACAAAAGAGCGTTCTCTCACCTAAAAGGCCGGCAACGCACTTGTGGCTCCTCTGGTGTTGCAGGTGTCTATGGGCTATTTCGCTTTTCATCAGGCGATCCGTTTGTTCGTTGCGATACATTTAAGATAAAAAAACCGGCCAAGAGCATGTCGGGCCACGCTCAGTGTAGGGTTCCGTAGTTGCTCATCCTTTACAATATACTGCGGTTTTAAGCCCGAGGTTTAAGATTTAAAGCTCTATAAAAAGGTCGTAAACGCCCTAGCTAATCACTTATTACCTTCTGGAAGTCAACTTACGTCCTTTTAAAGAAAAAATATGAAATTTGGCGATAACTCAAAAACGGCTCAACTGATTTTGTTCAATATAGTTTTCATTGAAAGTACTTATAAGGCTTCATTTACATGAATTTTTCCGATTTTTTTTGACCCGTGGTTGAAAAGTTAGAGGGGGGGGACACTATTTTTTTTGTTTTTGGAGCGAATATTTACAAAACTGCTGACTTTACCAAAAAATAATGTTAGAAGACCCCCATTATTTTTACAAGACCTATCCAACGACACCCCACACACCAGTGTTGAAAAGAAAAAAAAATCCCACCAAAAACATTTCATGTAAAATTGGCGGCCAAGACTCACATGCTCATAACGCTTTCGCTGTAAAAAAGTGGTCAGATCCCTCGAAAAGCCAAGCCCCTAAGCTCTGAGTTTACTGATCCTACACCTTGGCTTCAAAAGTATGGCTTGGCCGTTTCATAAAGTACCGTAAATAAGTTTAACGGACTGTCCGGCCTATATGGTAAGGAATTAAGTTTAATATATTTTATCATGAAGACATAAACTTAATTTCTTGATACCGTATGGGCCAGACGGTTCGTTCCCAACTAGCACACAAGCGAATTATACAGCCATTGTGCAGCCTGGTAGTTGTATAGGAGTCGTTCAAGTGCTGTTCAATATTCCTTAAGACGTATAGTAGCATTTTGGAAAACCCTTTAACAGTAGGTGGTACTGTAGCCGATTAATAGCAATGGAATAGCTTATGGTGGTATAAGAGCATTCACTACCGCAGCAAGACAGCCATGAGAAGTATTATGGAGTTCATGTAAACCATTGTGCCACCATAAGATGTAAAGGAGTGCTTTAGTAGGCAAAAGAGTTTAAAAAGAGTTATGAGTCACTTTTATGGCGCTTAAGAGCGTACAGAGACATTTTACAAAGCCAGAGGTTCTTAAACGGAGTTATGTTCGGCTGTTGTAACACTTATCTATAACAGAGTTAAGTAGCGCTAGAATAGCGCCTTAAGCGCTATTTGTGAGAATTATATGGCTACTGTACGGCTTGCAGTTGTATAAAGAACCATAGGAAGTATTTTATACAGGCGTGGGAGTTACAGAATAGTCTTATGGCACCTTAAGTGTTTTAATAAAATCCATTAGCGCTCTTGTAACTACGTATCTACAACGGAGAAACATAGCTTCATATTAGAGCTCGAAGCGCTATATTAGAGATTTAGCACGGAATTGTGACGTAAAGCTGTAAAACGTTAGGTATATGTTGCTTTATGCAGCCTAAGGCGGAGGAATGAACATTACTGCCGCTTTTATGTGGTTTACAGACGTATAGTAGAGCCATTATACTGCCAGTAACTGATCTCTCAGTTGAGTCTTACTATTGTATCAGTTTTGTCTTAAAGTTTAGTGAGTGAGCCAATTTGGAGTGGTAACTCACTCGGTAATTTTATCATTGAATTCATACTTCAATTGACTTTCAAACTTTTTCAATATTCAACGATGGATTGAACACCATTATACAACTTTAAGTTCTTAATATTAATCGCAAGAACCTGTTGTGCCACCTAAATAGTTGAATAGCACACCTATAACACTACTATTAAACCTATAAGTCTACAACAGCAAGCACTACAGCCATTGTACGACTCAAACCTGCATAATAGATATAACCAACACTGAAAGCTGCATGATTGAGACGCCATTATTTTTTTAGTAAATGTGTTTTTTTAAGGTTATGATGAAGTTTTGGACATCGTATATATGCGTAATTTGTAACTATAAATGTAATTAAAGTCAGTAATTTTCACACATCAAACCGTACAAAACCGTTTGTAGCCTTTAAACTCTTCTTTTTGTTAAAACACAATTTTGTAAACAACGCAGAAATATATTGTATGCATTAAAAACTGAATATTACGAGGGCGCATGAAAATTTTGACTAGAATATACGTATACATTGACAGTAAACTGGCACTCGCATGGATATTTAACGGCACGATGAAGTAAAACAATGCTAAACTTTGTTATTGCATCATCCACAGATCCCATTCGTATCGTTCCTTTCACTTCAATTGTCACTGCACTTCACTTTCTTTGATTTTATGAAAATATATTTTGTGTTGCCTACAGTAGACCTACTAAATTACTAACTTAGAACCCAGAGATTTAATAAAGCGGTATTAGCGGTACAAATTTAGGTAAAGGTGGCGTTACGGCGCTACAAGCACTTTTTCGAAATCTCATAGCGCTGATGATCGCTTTTAAACCACTTCTGTAGAGACATTATAACATAAATATCCGACCACTGTAGAGCTATTGTAGAACTATAAGCTGTATAATTTGGGGCCTAATTGGCGCTACAAGAGATCTATATCTGGATATAGAACCACTATAGCGCTTATTTAGGAGCCTAAGGAGTTATCAAAATCCTTTATCCGGCTACTATACGGCTTCTTATAGCGCTTGTGTGCTAGTTGGGTTGGACTTATTTACGTTACTCTATGAAACGGCCAAGCCATACTTTTGAAGCCAAGGTGTAGGATCAGTAAACTCAGGGCTTGGCTTTTCGAGGGATCTGACCACTTTTTTACAGCGAAAGCGTTATGAGCATGTGAGTCTTGGCCGCCAATTTTACATGAAATGTTTTTGGTGGGATCTCATTTCTTTTTGTAAGGTAATTTTTAATTTATATGTTTTTTTTTGTGCTGAAGTGTTTCTAAGTAAGTAGTAATAATAATTGTTTATTTAAGAAATACTTACGTTTAGCCCCATATACCGGGTGGAACGAAGCGATGTTCATTCCTGAAACTATAATGCTATGTATTTCATGTAGAATCGACCTGCAATAGTTAAATTCTTTTAATAATAAAAAAACGAAAATCGATTAAAATTGTATTTTTTAATGTATGTACAACCCTAGTTTTTTTAAACTATTATTTGACGTTTGGGAGTATTTACAATTACCTACATTTACATCCGGTGTTCGAAAGTACCGCCGTGGCGTACGATACACGCCGCTGCTCGTGCCCGCGTGTGGCGATGCACCCTCGACAAGATGTTGTGTCGGTTATTTCTTCTGCGAAGACTTTCAAAGGCCACCCTTAGCCTTTCCCTCATCTCTTCAGCCGTCTCACACTCAGTGTTGTAAACGATGTCCTTTACGGTGCCCCACAGAAAAAAATCCAAGGGTGTGAGATCTGGAGACCTAGGAGGCCAACGGTGCGGCCCATATAGGCCGATCCAGCGATCCTCAAACACATTATTCAGTGTTTCACGTACTTCGACTACTGAGGTGCTCCATCTTGTTGGAACCAAGTGCGTCTTCTTTCTGCCAGCGTCAACTCATCCAGATAGTCGTCGAGCTCTATCCTCAACAGAGCCATGTATCCGTGTCTGTTTAAAGTCTGAGGCAGAAATACAGGGCCTATTATTGTATCCCCGTGTATCGCCGCCCAAACATTAACAGACCAACGATACTGGTGTCCCGTATAACGGTAGGCAAACGGATTTTCTTCGGCATACACGTGTTCGTTATGCCTGTTCCACATACCGTTCCGTGTGAACAAGCTTTCATCACTCCATATTACGTGTTTGATGAAGTCTCGGTCTTCTAACACCTTTTGCAGTAGCCACCGGCAATAGGCTTCGCGAACGGGGCAATCTCTTGGTAGTAATGCCTGGACTCTTTGTATTTTGTAAGGGTGACGGCCCTCACGTTTTAGTATTCTGAGTATTTTCGTATGAGTCATACGAAAATGTCGGCCCGCTTGTCTTGAACTTGACCTCGGATAATCTTCGAAGTACTGCAGCACTCTCTCTTCCAATCTGACATCATGTTGAATAACGCGTCCTCCGCGCTGGTCATCCTGACCCGTTCGTGGCACAATAGGACGATTGTTACCAACACGGTCAAGAGCGCGTAATATCGTACTAGAGTGTGTTGGGTGAGGAGGAGGATACCTGTTCCGGTATTGGCGCAAAGTCTCTCCAGTATTGTAATCGCACTCCGCGTACAAAAGAAGCAAATTCAAATAGCCTCTAGCGTTTAATTCCGGCATTTTTGCACACAGCATACGATACAAAAAGTCAATGTAACGTCTATCAATCATGTCAACTAAAAAGTCTAAAAACAATCTTAAGGGTATTTTCAAAGGTTTTTAAACCGATAAGAAATGGCTAGGCAATTTGTAAAAAGTTTGTTTACAAAAGTTAACTGTGTTATGAAGAGGTCATTGCACTCTAAAATAGGGTTGTACACACACACTTTTTCGTATGAAAGTTTAACATGCTATAACTGGAAAACGGTGAGAGATATTAATAAAGTTTATTTGGAGAAAATAATATTCTAAGCCTGTATAATGCCACAGTTAAAGGAAATAACGTCGTTTCGTTCCACCCTGTATATATATACACTTTTATCCCCCATTACCTATGGAAAGCCCATACAAACTTTCATCCCCTTATTTTAAGGGTGGGGGGTGATTTTCTAAAAATCCTAGAATGTGTATTTTATTTATAACAATGAGCCCAATAGGTATAAATTTTCAGACCTCTAGTATCAAAATTTGCGAAAGTCTCATACAAACTTTCATCCCCTAGTTTAAGGGGTTGGGGGGTAAAAGTTCCAAGTTTCAGAATTATTCTATTGTTTGTGTACTAAACCTAGCTTACATACCAAATTTCAGCTTTCTAGGTCATCGGGAAGTACCCCAGAGGTTTTGATACATAAGTGAGTGAGTGGCAAAATCGGCGTATTTTAGGTACCAATAAAACCTAAAGTATAAAAGCTAGATCAATGAAATTTAGTACATTTCATATGTTCCCTAACTGCATCTTAACCTGTGAATTTGGGCGCTCTGGTGTTAACTGGGACGAAACTATGTGGGTTTGAAAATGAGACGAAACGGTTCGAGAAAAGGTAGGTAGTGCCCCGCCTCTTTTTTTTTCGTCTTGGCGGGGGCACTACCGTGCCCCCAGATTCACCCCCACTTTAGGTGTTCGAGAGGTACCCGAAAAACATAAAAATTTTGAATTTTTATTTTACCGTTCTGTCGGCGTTATACATACACATACTTATTCCAAATTTCAGCTTTCTAGTACTAATGATCACGGAGCTAAGCCGCGGACGGACAGACGGACATGGCGAAACTATAAGGGTTCCTAGTTGACTACGGAACCCTAAAAATAATAATAATTTACTAATTATAAAAACGGTATAAACTCACGTAAAAATTGTCAGGAACGGCCCGACATGTTTCGAACTCATTTGGAGCTCTTCATCAGGGGTAGCTAGCTATCCGTGCTGCTACGCGACTCGCGACCCACTGCACTTTTAATCGCTCTTCTTGCCGCCCTCTGCGCACACGCAGATAGCGCGGCGCGGGGAGGGCAGGGCTCTTGCGCTGTCACCACTGGACTGTCTGTCACTGCATTTTCACTATTACCCACTGATACCACGCACACTTGACTTATTGTATCAACGACATTGTCTGAACGCGAGATGATTTGATGATGATGAACCTGTGATTCCGGCGTTAAAAAACATCTCGCGTTCAGACAATGTCGTTGATACAATAAGTCAAGTGTGCGTGGTATCAGTGGTTAATAGTGAAAATGCAGTGACAGACAGTCCAGTGGTGACAGCGCAAGAGCCCTGCCCTCCCCGCGCCGCGCTATCTGCGCGTGCGCAGAGGGCGGCCAGAAGAGCGATTAAAAGTGCAGTGGGTCGCGAGTCGCGTAGCAGCACGGATAGCTACCCCTGATGAAGAGCTCCAAATGAGTTCGAAACATGTCGGGCCGTTCCTGACAATTTTTACGTGAGTTTATACCGTTTTTATAATTAGTAAAGATGTCTCACGATAGTTTTAATAACATTATTAATAATAATTTCGCGGGTGGCAGAGGTTCTTTATACGCGGCAATTCAAAGAAATGGCAGTGTTCCAACAACCCCAACCAGGTGCCTTCTGAGAGGCTGCAAGGATGATATCTCTCATGTTTACCAAGCAAGCGATTGGTTTATTTGAAGCTCGGCATTTTTTTTCATTTTAACATGACATACTCGTACAATTAAATGTCGATTGGAAATCTTTAAAAGCTGTATTAATTTTTGAAACTAGTTGTTTTTTGTAAGCTAGTTCTCTTGATACATTTCACGGCCACCTTTCCATTATTTAGTTGTTTTTTACGTGTACACCCAGAAAGCCTTTTAGTTGGAAATCCCAATCCTTCTTAATACCGCCTGTTGACTTGTATTGTAATTTTAAGTTTTTTTTTGTGTATATATTTCTTTTGTGTCGAGGTGTGCATTTATAGAGTATTCTAACTATCTATTTAAAGGCATCCTCAAAGTACATCAGGTCAGTCAACCCGTTCCCGAATACGGGATAAATCATATCAGTCATTCGTCACATGCTGTATTAATATCTTGTGAATGTAACTTGTAAATGACCGGGGCGTGTTATGCAAGGCGGGTTGTCGCACGTGTGCTTAAAAGGGTTGTTAAAATTTCTGGAAGATCATTAAATTGATTTTTTTTCGTTAGTCCTTGTTGTAAGGATCTACAAATTGCAGCTCTTTTATTTTCTTTACCATGGTTCTTACAAAGAAAAATTGATTGTTAATTTGACAGTTGGCAATATTTGGCTGAAGGCATCTTTGCATTCAAAACCCAATTTGAAAAAGAAAATTCGAAGTTGGCGGACAATCTCACTTACTGGCCAAGGCAAGACGGCTTAAGACAAACCACGGGCGGTAATGAATAAAGCCCCAGATCGCATATTCACAAACACCTGCGATCTGGGACATTCACTGTCTAACATACGAGTATGTAAGCATGACGCCGCCGGGTACTGTCACTGTCGCAGTTCAAAAGTCAGAACCCAGTAACAGTCAGTCAGACCAGCAGACAGCGAGGCTTCGTATTATGGTTCCATTGAAATCATTTGGAGCCTTAAAGAAGAATGCTGTGTCAATGTTACATTACATCGTGTCATTGACCGGGTGAGCTGGTAAGAGGTGTATGTAGCAAGAAGCCGGGTATTGTTGCGTGCTGTCTCGTGCCTGCTCGAACTTGAACCCGGGTCAAGGGGCACTTGCGTTATTCGTCACCTGTTCTGTTACGGTTATAAGCCAATATCAATAGAAGTTTGAGAAATATGAATATGTAGGTATGCCTTTGTATTCAGACACATTAAAAGTTATTCACAACGCGTGGAGGAAAAATGTTCTTGTATGAAAAGCTACTCGTAGTAAGCCCGTCCCACGTCTTCTGTTAGGAATATTTTGTGGCGTGGGCTTCCTTCTCAAAGGTCACATAATATCTAATATTTAGAGACAAATAAAAAAATATATGTTCCTTAGTCTCTCAAGTAGAATGAGAAAAAAAATACAGATACATACGTACCGTAAGTACGAGTATAGCTCGTCATTCTAAATTACGAGCTCAGAGGTTGTAACTTAAATTTTCAGGATATTTAAAATTAGACTTTGTATATCACTATAATTTATGTGTCAATACGAACTCGAATTTGAACAATTGTTTTCAGAAAT
Organism: Apotomis capreana; assembly: GCA_947623375.1. Lineage (NCBI taxonomy): Eukaryota > Metazoa > Arthropoda > Insecta > Lepidoptera > Tortricidae > Apotomis > Apotomis capreana. The sequence goes on along the minus strand of OX392512.1, from coordinate 25,499,290 downwards.
CTAAATCTATAGTAAAAACTACATTGAATATGTCTATTATTGGAGCCATAACATAACTCAGTAGTTTAATCTAAACATGCAATAATATTAAAATATAGTAAATAATTATTTGGTACGACGAGACGAGAGGTAGACGAGAACATATGCATCTTAAATTTCAATGCGAGTTCGGTGTCATGTCTTTTTGATGAACGTTAAGCGAGAACCTGTCGACGTGTCTATTTCTATATGGCTCGGATCGGACAGATCAATGATCGATCGAAGTAGTTCGTTCCGGGGGCTCCTATCCGACAGGCGCCGGCGGCTGAGTCACCGCGACCAGGGCAACCCCGAGCCACCAGACGAACTGTGCCGTGTGCGTCAATGCGGCCTAAATATACGTGAATCGGCTGGTTACTCATCCGGTCACTGTCGCCAATAAGCGTATCTTAATCGTCAAAACAATAATCGTGTTGAATTTGAAAGTAATCGGAGAGTAGGTAATTCGTTTTTCTTGGCAACGATGAATCAATGACCAGCCAGGCTCCGTTAGTATAACTCAGAGGCAAATAGATACAAATACCGTCGGCATTTATTTTTCCAGTTTAACAGTGGACTGATATCTGATACCCACAGGTGCGGGCGTAACTATAGCGTGTAACCCCGTCGATTAACTCGGTGACTAGGCCCAACATAATTCAATCCCGATCACCCTTTCACCTTTGCCAAATAATTCCACCCCCGCTAGCTCACGCGACTCGCCTAACTTTAGCCGCGGGTGACCTTTCTGACGCATTCTGATATCATCAAAGTGCGGCAGACGTGTGACATTTCTTCGGAACAATACTCATGTTTTTCCCGTAATTTCTCAATGTTCAGCTAATACATCACAGACGAAGCTTAGTAAAGGTTACATGGATGTTGTCACCCACGCGCGTCTGGGCGGCGCTTGGAGAAGAGCTGAAAGGGCAGCGAGGTGGGCGAGCGCCGCAAAACATCCAAAGGTTAAACACGGACATACCAAGAATCACAGACAACAATTTGTTTGCTGTAATTATAAGTTTCAACTTTAATATTTTTATAATGAGGTTTTATCTCTGCACCTCTAAGTATCATAAATAGGAACAAGGATTCCCGGGTGAAGGTACATAACATAATATGAACACCTCTGGGAAAGTTACAAGGAATGTTCCCAATGGACATGAAAATGAAATGAAATCTAAACAATTTATTTCAGTAAGTATCGAAGATACATTTTACCTGAAAATGACCACTATCGTCTGATAATGGTCATTTTCAGGTAAAATGTATGTTCAAACCGCATGTACATGTACCTTCCTTATGTTTGATTGAATGTCGTCATAATCCAAAAAGTACGATGTTCAATCACGACGGGCCACATCGAACTCTTTTCACATTTTACAATACACATAGCAATAGCTTTGCTTAGTTTGGGACTAGGTCGATTTGTGTAAGATTGTCCCTTAATATTTATTTATTTATTTAATTTGTTGAAACATGTATCTTGTCGTCGTCTAAGCAGATTTTAATCACAGTTCAACTAAACACGTCCAAAGAGCGCCAGGTGCTGGCCAAACTTGTAATTGAAACTCGGATCACGTGACTCTTTTTTTGTATTGAAACGAAAGCAATCGTAATTGTATAAATCATTGGTTCCGGTCGCCACCACCCACTCAGCAAAACACCTGTCAACAAACCTAAACCGAAAGTTTATAGACTCGTATGCGTTTCTCGGAACGCGTTTCTAGAAGCATCAGCCAATTAAATACTTCTACCTAATTAAATTAAACATCAGCATCACGTTACTTTTCAGAGCGTTCATTTACGGTAGCGATCAAAAGTATTTTGACAACGGCAAAAGCTTTGATATTATATGCGATGTATTAGTTTTCTATACTTAATTGAATTAAAATATAATCCTCGCCCTCAAAAATATTTTGACACTGTCTCTATTATTTTTGCTGCAGAATAATTAAATTACAATAATTACAACTTGAGACTTTCTTAACATGCCAAAACAAAGAATATTCGGAAGATTTTAAGAAACCTAAGAAACCTGTTGCGGCTGCACTTAAGAAGGGTAAGTTGCAAGCTGAGATTTCGCGAAGTTTTGGTAAGTAGGTATATCACGGCAACTGATTAGTGTCTGGAATAAACAGTACCAGCCTCGATACAGCGTCATAAATAAGCCTAAAAGCAGTCGTCTTCGAAAAACGACTTCTATAACTGATTTTCTTATAAAATGTAAAGTGCAGTAACAATTAAAGATGAACTAATAGAAAACTATAACACAAATGTTCATGTTTCTACTATCAAACGACGCCTAAGCCTAATAGAGCAAGGATCAAGGACATGGTCGACGTCCATAAAAAAAAACACATATCTCAGCAAAGATCAAAGCATCTCGATTAGCATTTGCGATTCGTCACAAGTCGTGAACAAGTGCCGATTGGTCAAAAATGTTATGAAGTGACGAGAACATAACGCCGCACGCACGTTTCTCACTCGTCCGAACTACGAAGTATTTCTAAAAATTGACGTCAAAAATGCGTTTAATTCGGTCGACCGCGGAGCTCTGTTAACTGAAGCCAAAAAAGAGCTACCAGAGCTCTACTCTTATTTATGGCAATGCTATGGAGCGCCGTCAAAATTACTCTTTCGAAACAAAATTATAGCATCGAGCATGGGTTGTCAACAGGGGGACCCGCTTGGGCCTGCAATTTTTAGTTTAGCCATCCATCCGATCATTTCAAGTCTAAATTCTAAATTCAACCTCTGGTACCTCGATGATGGCTCACTTGGTGGTGACGCCGAAACGGTCTTGCAAGATGTTCATTTATTAATGGATAAATTTTCAAAAATAGGCCTTTCGCTTAACTTCACCAAGTGTGAAATTTATATTGCAAATTCCGTATCCCAGGATAAAAAAATGTCATTTTACCTAATATATCTGTCCACTCTTGCTCTTCGCTTACACTTCTAGGCTCCCCAATTTTTGGCGATGCTATCCACCCCGTTATTACTTGTAAATTAAACCTTTTTAACGACACATCCGATCTTCTTTTTCAAATTAACCCACACATGGCCCTCTTCATTATTCGGTTCTGTTTATTCACTCCTAAATTTTTGTATCTTCTCCGCAGTTGCCCCATTTGGAAGTTTCCAACTATTTTGTCCTCAATCGACAACTCACTCGAGGTTACACTTTCAAAAATTCTGAATGTAAAATTTTTATTCAAGGTCTTGGTCACAAGCGGTCCTTCCTATCAGATTGGGTGGACTGGGGATTCGCACCACGAGTAGCGTGGCATTACCGGCGTTTCTATCCTCCTCCTATGGTTCACTATCTCTTGTCAATCTAATTCTAAACCAAACTAGGTTTCTGGACGACGAGATAGTGGGCCTAAAGGAGGCCAGAGAAGCCTGGTGTCACGCGTGCCCCGATGAGGATACCCCAACCATAAAACATCTGCAAAAAGCATGGGACTCTCCATGCCTTATGGCAGCCCATGCCAATCTCGTTCAGAATAGTTCGGACGATTCAGACCGTGCCCGCCTCCTGGCTGTCTCAGTGCCCGAGTCGGGCCATTGGTTACGCGCACTGCCATCAAAGCAGATAGGCACGGTTTTGGATCCAAGTTGCTTAAGAATAGCGATATGCTTGCGACTTGGGTCTGAAATCTGTGTCCCCCATACGTGCACCTGCAGCAAGAGCGTGGATCGGCTGGGTCGACATGGTCTCTCATGCACTAGAAGCGCCGGACGCTTATACCGCCACGGTACCATTAATGATTTGGTTCGCCGTTCGCTTGCCCCCGCCTCTGTGCCTGCCGTCCTTAAACCCTTGGGTATGGCAAGGGACGATGGCAAGCGCCCCGACGGAGCAACGTTGGTGCCGTGGAAGCTGGGCAGGGCTCTGGTGTGGAACGCCACATGTGTCGACACTTTCGCGCAGTCCCACATCCAGGCGACCCGCTCAAAGGTTGGCGCTGCAGCTGACCAGGCCCAAATTATCAAGCGCCGCAAATACTCGTCGTTACTAAACAACTACGAATTTGCGGCGCTTGCAGTAGAGACATTGGGCCCATGGTCAGCTGACATGACAACGTTTATGAGGGCCTTGTCGAAACGGCTGATCGACGCGTCGGGAGACCCCAGAGCTGGCGCTTACCTCTGCCAGAGAATCTCTCTGACTATACAAAGAGGTAACGCCGCCAGCATACTGGGGACCATGCCGCAGGCGGACTTGTTAGATGGGGTATTCTTTTTATGACCCCTTCTTTTTATATAATTGTATTATACTTAGGTTATTTAGAGTAAGGTTTTATACATACGTATTTCTTATGCGTTGCTATTTAGTTTAAGTTGTCTCTGTTACTTTGTTTCTTTTTCATGAACTAACTCATTTGGAAGTTTAGTCGAGTGTGTAAAGTTACTTATAATAATGATGAAAGAACATATTTAATTAAATGTCGTTGGGTAGTGTTAACGATACGTATGTGCGTCGTACGTACCAGCGTACCAAAAGTCAAGCATAAGCATGGTGGCATGGCAGCAACGTAATGGTTCGGGGATGTTTTTCTCGCTATGGGGTCGGGCTTCTCCTACGAATTGACGGGATAATGGAATCTATATGTGTATGAAAATATACCTATGAAAATAAGTGAAGAAAATATGCCACCTCCCTGGTTTTTTTTAGCATGATAACGACCTTAAGACGCCAATCCAAACATCATGTACAGTCTGTACAGCCTGTTCTTAAATTAAAGCGTAAAAAAGTCAAGGTTTTTGAGTGGCCTAGTCAAAATGCTGACCTATTGAGCATCTATGGGAAGACTTGGATCGTCGAGTGAGGTGCCGAAATTATTCCAACAGAGGCTTTTTTTCAAGCACTTCCGTCAGAATGGGCTAACATACCTTTCAAACGTACACAGAAGTTAGTGGACTCTATGCCGGCTCCATCATGTAAGTACTGCTGTTAGGAAGGCCAGAGGATATGCAACTAAATATTAATGAAACGTCTTATTTTACCCTTTTAATGTAAATACTTTTATCCTACCTGAAGCGTGTATTATCAGTTTTTATTCTAAGTTCGTTATTTAGTTTTAGTAATCTAAGTGGAAACGTTAAAAAATAAAGAGTCATAAGATGTAATCGTAACGTAATTATTAAATATAGATTCAATTCATCAACATTTTAGAAAAAAATATTAGTCCAAATACTTTTGATCGTTACTGTATACACAGTTTCGTTTATTTGCAGGCCACAGGTGTTTCTCACAAAGCGACACGTCAGTCTGTTTAACGATATACCTACATTACTGTAGCACAAACACTACAACGTGGGTTTGTTATAGAGAGGAAAATGTATTTTGCACAAGATCACAATATCTCGAAGTGTAGGCAGGCGGCAGTTTATCTATACGACGAGTGGTCTTCCCCTGTAATAATTATAACTACGTTGTTTACCTTGTGGTACCACAGCGGGCGCCGGTGTTGGCGTGATCGGCATGCTGGAGTGGTAGCGTCGGACGTCGGACAGTTCAGACTGGACAGACGCACATCACATCACCCAACAAACTATCGCACATATCGGCATATTTCCAAAGTCAGGTAGCAAAGGTCAAATGCCTCATCTTCTACAACTTTTTAGACAGTCAATAGTTGATAAGAATTTTTAAAGGACTCTAGCTATATTCGCGAATATTAGAATTTTCCTATGTTCGGTACCCGTTCATCCGCCAGCGGGACAAGTGGTCCTCGCGGCGCGCGGGAGCCGACTGCCGTCCGGGGGGTGCGCACCCCAGCCATGAAGCATCCGACCAATAACAAATTATGTAAGGGTTGTTGCTATTTTAAGAGCAAGGTGCATTACTCGTAACAAGGAGACCTGCACGTTAATCGTAATCTCATTAGCCACAATTTGTAACAATTTCCCAGGTTCGCGCGCAAGTAACTCATTGAACTGGATCACAGATAAAGGTTTCTCCCTAGCCGTGAAACACTAATCAAAGTTCTAAAAAGTTCCGACTAGCGGCCGCGCGATCTCGCGATTGGTAAACATTATTAATCATGTAATATCTAGAGTGGTGTCTAAAACTTAAAATAACTGTTTTCTACTTATCCCGAATCCATGTCAAATGGATTGGCATTTGACATTAAATCTCGTAAGCCCCATTGTCCAGCAGGCAATTTGTGTTGCAAATGGCGAACCGATCAAAACGCTCACGAGGGCTGTTTTGAAAGTGTAATTGTATAGTATTCCAGAATTGACTAGTGAAGTCGAAGAAGCCTTGCTTATCGTATTTATGATCATATAATGTGCCGACTCCTACGCGGCTCCCTATAAATAAACCCTTTGGTTCTGCAATAAACAGTTACCCAATTTATATACAATTCAATTCCATACCCACTATTATAAAATTTGGAAGGTCTGTCTGTGCATTGAAGGTATTTTGAATTGTTATGAGTATGGTGTAGTCTTTAAATCCCAAAATTTTCAGCCAATGGAAATCTTGAGTATGTCGGGATAAAAGTAGCCTATGTTTTAATCCAGTGGCTCGGCTACCTCCATACCAAACTTTATCAAATTTGGTCCGGCCTTTTGAGCGTGAAGAAGTAACAAACATATAAATACACTCACAAACTTTCGCCTTTATAATATTAGTGTGGTCTACTTTACCCAATAATGAGTTAGAGTTAGTTAGTAAGGAATTGACGTAGAAAACTTACTTTCTAACCACGGTAAAACAAAAAATAGAGTTTATTTGCGGACAAAGCTGCAGGGAAATTGAAGCAGACATTACAGTGGGTGTAAAACTGTTTCGCAAATATTATACTCTATTTTAAAATCAGTTGGATATTTATGAAGGCAGCACTGTCATCGTAGAGAAAGTTATCAGTACAATTACTGTACTTTAAGATGTCAGGGCATACCTTTGATCTGTTTTAAGTATTTATTAATTTATAGAGTCGTAAAAGCATATTTTAGTGCCGTTACTTTTACCCCACAAGATTTCCAGACACGAAAAAAAAGTTTGTTTTTTTTTCAATAAATTTAAATAGTAAAAAAATGGAAGAATAATAATGGGAGAAAAATAGTGAATACCTAAAAGTCCTGCAAGAAAGAGACGTCAATTATGCAAGTGTGTGTTAAATTGTCAAAATTCACATACCTACTGGGGTGATTGATGCACGAGCAGGGAAGGGAGTCACGGTACTAGCAATATTCTGGATTGCGGCATGTTATGGCAGTGAAGTATAAATAGGCAGTCAGTTACATAACCGCAGAAGCCATCGGCAGGCTATCGGCTGTGATGTCTCGGAGCATAATAATACCTCATTCCGGTTACATCACTTCTATTAAAGGAATCGACTACCTACATATACAGGGAAACTTATTAGAAAGAAAACTGGCGGCACGACCACGAACCGTAGCATGGACAGCCGAGATTGCCGAATCTTAGCGAAAAGAGATTGATTTTATCTAGGTCTCCCTGACTCTAGAACCTCTAGTTGGGCCCTTTTGTTTGCTTGAGAGGTTTGGATGTTTGGACATAATATGGACAACAGATAAAATGTTAAATGTATAACCATTAAATTGAAGACTTATAATTAAAATACTAATAAAAATTATACCTGTAAATAATTTAAATGAATAATATGTAATTTAAATAATTTAAATGAGTATTTATGATCTCATGGCATAATATAAAATTTTGTGAATGAAATTACTTATACTATTTATGTAAAATAATGAAATGACATGTAAAATTCTATAATTTTATCAATAAATATCTCAATCTCAATCTCAATCTTGTGATTATAGTGAAAACCTGTTGATAAGGAGACCGCGATATGACAAACCTTGAGGTTGAGGTTGAGCATAATGAACGCGTAATATGCCTAATATATAGGACCACTCACCCCCCCCATTCTATGCCAATCCCGTGGACTGCTGTAGTTGGGTTCCTCGCCCCCGTAATCCCAGTCGCGCTGAAAAGTGCGCACCATAACAAAAGTGAGTGTTATCATATCAGGAGCACGGTTATAATGTTATCATAAGAGATTGTACGTACACACGGTAAAAAGGATCCTATGGATGGAGTTTATTGAAGCACAATGCTGAAGACCTATCTGATCGAAAGGCAATGGATATGTATTTTTCGAGAACAGCTTCATCGAATTGAAAACGTAGCAACAATAAAGCAGAGCGGCGATGCTAATTCAGTGGAATCAAACCAAAATAGACCAACATAAATATTACATAAAAAGTGATTTGTTTGTGACGTTCAACCAATGACATTATAATTTTTAAGGGTTCTTCCTCTTAGACTTTATATAACACCAACTTTTTATTTACATCATCACCCTAATTTTTTTATTTGTCAGTATAATACGAGGGGCGTTCAATAAAAAGTGAGAATGAGTATGTTATAAACAACTTTTATTAAATGACATTTTATTTTTCGACATAGTCACCTTTTAGCATAATACACTTAGTATATCTTTTTTCTAAACTTAAAATTTCATTTTTAAAAAAGGTCTCATCTTGACTACTTAAAAAATCTTGTACTGCAGCGACTACCGCGTCGTCGTCTTCAAATTTCTGGCCCCTCAGGTATTCTTTCAATCTCGGACATAGGTAGAAATCACTGGGGGCGAGATCCGGTGAATACGGAGGATGCTTAAGGATATCGAACCCAGAATTACGAATTGCAGCCATTGCAACGGCGGACTTGTGAGCACAACTTTCGAGAGTTTACCTCGCCGTTTTTCGCGGATCTCATTGCGCAATGTTGCCATTTGTTTAGCATATAAAGTGCCCGTAATAGTGGCTCCATGCTCGAGATACTCAATCATTACTACCCCTTTATCATCCCAAAAAACAGAGCCCATGCAGCACCGGCAGATGGGCCCACCTTGAATTTCTTCGGAGTTGGAGATGATGGCCTTTTCCATGTCATAGACTGCAGTTTCGTTTCAAGGTCGTAATGGTGGAGCCATGTCTCGTCCATTGTTATAAATCGCGGCAGAAAAAGTTTCCGGTCTTGCTTTATCAGGTCCAAAGCTTCTTGTCAAATCTCGACTCTAGTTTGTTTTTGCGTGTCAGTAAGCATTCTTGGTACCCATCAACGCGCAGATATCTTTTTCATACCCAAGCGCTCATGTAAAATATTATGCACGCTCCCAGTTGAAATCTTTACATTTTCAGCAATAAAACGAACCGTGACACGACGATCCGCCAAAACTAAGTTTTCGTCTTTTTTCACAATTTCTTCAGTTACTGCTGTAGTAGGGCGTCCGGAGTGGGGTTCGTCCATGGTCGATGTTCTTCCACGTCTAACTTCGGCGCACCAACGTGCGACTGTCGAATACGGAGGAGCATTAGACCCTAAAGTGTCCCGCAGATCTAAATTGACTTGGTCCGTAGAATTTTTTTTCAAACACAAGTATTTGATAACGGCGCGAAGTTCAATTTTCTCGATTTTCGCTCACGTACTCCATAGCGTTGCAAAGAAATGGCCGTATTTTTTTTTAAACAAGAAGCAGTTGGATTTTTTTTCATGAGCAATACGCTAGTTAGATTAAGTTTACCGGCCAGTATTTAATTTTCTAATATTGAAAGAGTTTGCATCTCATTCTCACTTTTTATTGAACGCCCCTCGTAAATACGCTTTTGGCCATTTTCCCAGACAGGTTGTTGTTACTTCGTCGCGACTGCTATGTGACTTCCGAAACACACGGAAACCAGATTATGTACCATCGTTGTACATGCAGGTTTGGTCAATTCAATAAATGAATTTCTTTCAATGTTCTCCCTCGCCGTGATGGTGTTAATCGGCACCCAGTAGTCCTGGTACATACAAGTCGCCGAGTTTAACGTCTTTAGTCATGTGTATATTAGCGTTAATTATGAGTTTATGTATATAGGTATAGGACTTCTGATAGCACGGTAAGACTATGGAGCCGATAGTAACATTAAAATACAATTCATACTCAAACTGAATAGTGTATTTAATTCGCAATTTTTATTTTATAGTCAAGGACAAAGTCAGGAGAATATACAAACTATACAAAGACCTGAATGGTGTAGGAATTGTTTTTCATAAATAGGTAAATATTTGCGACGTTTTCCATGTTTCCTGGAGTAAATTGAGTCCTATATTGATCAAATATCCAGTTATGACTAGAAAATGCATGAAATTGACAAATAATAAAGTGAAATATAGGAGTTTTATTGTACCAACTTTATTTTATTTATAATTTTAGTCATTTAATGCATGGGAATGTTACCACAATAACCATAAAGGCAGTTTGGAGTTTCAGTTTCAGTTTCAGTTTATTTATTCAGTCACAATGTACATTGTATGTGAATATATCAAACATAAAAATAATAATAATAATAAAGCTTAATACATAACTTGATACTAAAATAGATAGATTAAAATAGTTGTTGAATATTGCCGATTTATGGTAGAATTTAATTATTAGTCTAGCAACACTGGTTGTCACATCACTATCGAGTTAGTGTGGCAACCCAGAGAGTCTGTCGTTCCGTGCGATTCGAGCACGTTGAACTTTTGAAAAGTAGCCCAAGATTTATCGATAATTCGGGCTTCGCGAGCCAAGGCAGTGCATCAAGTCATCTAATTTCCATCTAAAAGCTGTTACGATTGCGACTCGGCTTCTGTTCACCTGTATGTGCGTCTTAGTGGTAGGACTGAGGGTAATACTGTATCTGGATCCAGCACTGGGTAAGCCCAAGGAACTGCCCTCTCCAGACGCTGAGCTCCGCCTAAGAGATCTCCAGGTAAGCCGACACGCAATCTCATCATAAAGCCGTAACACAATAAATTCATGCATGTAAAATCACGGTAGTTGTGTGGACTCTCTTTTAATTATACAGTCCATTTTGTCGTTTTCGTTCAATAGTTAAATACATGTCAGTTTCAATTCAAATTAAATAGGTAATAATAATACTATCAATACATTCATAATAAATATTAAATTAATTATTACAATCATTTATGAAATCCAACACAGAATAATAACACTTTTCCAACAAAAGATCTTTGAGTCTTGCATTGAAAATACGACTGTTAATTATTGTTTTTAGATGTATTGGTAGTTTATTAAAAAGCTGGATAGCCTGGTAGCAAGCGGCGTCTTTAGCAATTTGCAGTCTTGGAACAATTTTTGTCGTCATGTCTTTCCTTCTGGATGAAAGTCTAATCTCCCGTTCATTATGACTTTCATACTGATTTAAATGCTTGATTAAGTCTGAGAGCAGTACAAGAATATACAAACATGGCACTGTCAGAATTCCGAGTTTGATGAAATGTTCTCTACATGATTCTCGTTGAGGGATACGGACGATTGTTCTTATAGCCCTTTTTTGCATCCTGAAGGCCGCTTCCATATTATATTTGTAACCATTCCCCCAGAGTTTAATGCTATATCTTAGCTTTGATTCCACCAAAGCATGATAAACCATCTTGAGTTGGTTTGTGTGAACCTCGTCCCTCAAGCTGCGGAGTGCATAACAAGCTGAACTTATTGAGTTGCTTAGTCCTTGTATTTCGTGCTTCCAATTAAGATTGGAGTCTATGTGTATTCCTAAGAACTTGACCACATCAACTTGATGTACAGGCACTCCGTCTAATTTAATGTCTAAGGTATCTGTCTTCTTCGTAGTGGCCGAAAATAAAATAGCGTTTGTTTTGGAAGCATTTAGCGTCAAGTTGTTGGTCTGAAACCATACATTAAATGCTGTTAAAGCTGCATTCACCGCTTTGTTTAGCTCAGTCATGTTGTTTGCTGAAATTACGGCGTTAGTGTCATCAGCAAAAACTACAATATTTGCATTGGGCACAACTTTATTTATGTAAAAAATTAAATCATTAATAAATATTATAAAGAATAAAGGACCCAAATTAGACCCTTGCGGCACGCCACACCTGATACTTAACATACCGGATTTGTATACTTTTTCCATTCCTCTCTCGACGGTTTTTATTTCAATGTACTGTTTTCTGTTACAGAGGTATGACTTATAAAGTTCCAACACTTTGCCTCTTACGCCGTAGTGCTCTAATTTGTGTTGCAGTATTTTATGATCAACAGTATCGAAGGCAGAGCTGAGATCTAGGAATAAACCAGCAACTTTAAGTTTGTCATTAATACTAGTCACTATATCATTGACTAAAGTGTCTGTAGCTTCACGAGTGCCAACTCCTATGCGGTATCCAAATTGCCTGCAACTTAAAGCATTACAAAAATTTAGATGTCTTTGTAACCGCAGCTTCATAATTTTTTCGAGGATTTTGGATAGAGACGGTAACAGCGATATTGATTGGCCTATAATTTTTGGGATCACTTTTACTTCCTTTTTTAGGGTTCCGTACCCAAAGGGTAAAACCGGGACCCTATTACTGAGACTTCGCTGTCCGTCCGTCCGTCCGTCTGTCACCAGGCTGTATCTCAACAACGGTGATAGCTAGACAGTTGAAATTTTCACAGATGATGTATTTCTATTGCCGCTACAACAACAAATACTAAAAATAAAATAAAATAAATATTTAAGGGGGGCTCCCATACAACAAAATGTTACAGATTACATATGTATATGTATAGGTACGGAACCCTTCATGCGCGAGTCGGGCTCGCACTTGCCCAATTTTTATAAATTGGCAACACCCTTGCTATCTTAAGTAAATCTGGAAAAGTACCTAGCTGAAAACATTCGTTAAAGAGATTCGCAAGAGGTTCGGCTAACAAGTCCATATTTTCTTTAATTACTATAATAGACATTTCATCGTGTCCAGTAGACGATTTGGGTACCATTTCTCTAATCAATTTCAAGACTTCATGAGGCGAAACGCTTTCGTATTCCATGCTCCTTTCGACTCTTTCAGAACATTCGTTTAGCAATTTGAAAGCTTCACTGGAGTTTCCAGTACTGTGTTTTTCGCTGTGATCAAAAATTTTCGCAAATGTATCTACCTGTTCCTGCGGTTCAGTTATGACTCTATCTGTTCGGAGTACTAGAGCTTCACGAGATTTTAATTGTGATTTATTTCTGTGCCTATTTACAACCTTCCAAATTGATTTGCTAGAATTATCGGCTCTGTTAACTTCTTTTTAAGTAAAATTTTTGAGTAAAATAGATAAATGAGTATGAATATGAATTATATTTTAATGTTAATATCGGCTCCATAGGTAGGACTTTTGAGACCTATGGAGTCCATAGGTCTCAAAAGTCCTACCGTGCTATCAGAAGTCCGGTGCCTATTTATCTATACCATACTTGCCTCAAATGAAAATAAGCTGTTTAATTGCTCTTCATAAGCCTGACATTAAACTTCGTACTTAAATAAGAGTCGTTTAACGATGTTAAGAATAATAATAATGCAGGTTAATCTCCCCATCCAGGCTCCCCACATCTTCTTCTCCTCGTTGCCAAACATGAGCCTCATTCCCTGCGAACAGATGCGCTTTTGCAATGTTATGATCGAGAGATAGGGGTAGTGTTCGATCGGCCTCGCGGCCTCCCGGCCTCCCGGGCGTCCTGGGGGGGCGATATGAACTAGTTCACGTAGTGACCTGATACCCGTGCAAGTAAGTAATTACTGCATTCAGAGCGTACCTAGTGCATCTATACATATAATATAGCTGAAGATGGTAAAATGTACATGGAAGATATTCGAAAAAAAGTTGGCGGGGGATACTTAAAATCGATAACAGAACACGTTCCAACAGTTTTCAGAAGTTTTGTCTGTATATCTGTTTGTGTTTATTTGACCGCGCATCACGTGAAAACGGCTGAATGGATTTTATGAAAACTTCATTAATCTGTCGAGAAAATCCCCGGCCATATTAAAGGCTATAAAAAAATTTACCAATAAAAGGAGCCACTACACTCGATTGATTTGAGTTTGCACCTTTTTTCAAACTTGTGCTACGACTATCGAGTACCCTGATAAACTAACAGATGGCGCTGAAATTAAAATGTTGTGACATGAGTAAGCTACTCAGGAAGGATTTTGCCAAATTAATTCTAAATTTAGTTTTGAAGAGGGGGTACGGATAGCAACATATTTAATTGAAACATCGCACAACTTTCAAGATCCGAATAGATTTGGACAGCACGGAAAGTACTGTCTGCGGAGTATCAAGAAACTATGATAAAGCAAAACTGACACAGACCGATTTCCACGCGTTGGAAATAAAGGACCACATATGTGCGTTAGTTACAGTCTAATATTCAATCTTATACTTGTACTTTGCAATAAAGATGACTTTAACCTCAAATTTGACATGTAATGCTAAAAACAGCTGTTTTCTAGCTAATAATGATCACTTATAAAATTGGCAGTATGATGTCCAGAACACCGGTATCATCATTTAAGAGAAAATTGCAGTTTTTGATAAAAAACGGTCATACTATGAGGTTAGAATCTTGTTTACTAAATAAGACAAGTAAATAGAACACAATTAGACTGTACGTAGAAGTAATGTCAAGACCTTTTATTTAGTACCGATTTTAAACCTTGTTTCAATGTGACGAGGTTCAAAGTGGGTCCTAAATAGGGTTGCCAGGTGTCCCGATTTGCGCGGGATGTCCCGATTTCAGGGGTCTAGGGGCGCGTCCCGATTTGGACTCGACCGGGACGTTAAATGTCCCGATAAATCAATACTCTTATTAAAAACCATTGTTATCAAAAAATATATATTACTTCAGTGACATTCACATTAACATTTTGAGTGCGATAATACGTTCAAAATCGCGCATATCGCATCACAATATTGTTCTCTCTTTCTCGCTCATAGTTACGTCCTCTTTGTCCGTCAGACTCAGACGCGAGCGAGCGACCGACGCGATCAAGTGACCGTATGTCAACTTAGTCATTTGGTTTAAGACGCGAAACCGCTTGACACTCATGCAGTGAATTTTATAACTACATCATAAAAAACAAGGCACTCCTGAAAGCAATTAAAAATAGAATACTAATAAAAAATTGATTAATTAAATCCCGAAAGCCCTCCAGTCAATAAAATTGCAAACTGTAATGTCGAAAATCAAGAAATTATTTTGGAAAACCATATTATTAATCCGGTAAATAAAGGGGTTTTACCTTAAAACCGGTCCGGTAGTTTTGAATTTTTGATATTTTGACTAGGATGGTTAGTGAGTGTTTAAATGCAAAATTCCCCCTCCTCCGTGCTCGCCGCCATATAAAAAAAAACGGCCATTTCTGCAGATTTTTCTAATACCTTCGTTTAAGAGTATTTTAGATAGAAAAGAGCTGAGACAATTAACTATAATTTACATTTTAAATTTTGTTTTAAGTACAGATAGTTACAAAGATTATGCACATTTAGAAAAGTGTAATAAATCGCATTTTCCAGATATGTATAATACTTCTGGCTTATATCTTCATTTAGGAGCATTTTAGCTAAAAAACAGATTAGGCAATGTCGTAGAGAATTAAATTTACTATAGTTTACATTTCAAATTTTGTTTTTAGGACTAATAATTACGGAGATATGTAAAAAATAAAGTCACATTTTCTTTATAAGCAATTCAATTACCTACAAGTTTTATTTTGATACTTGATTTCCTAGACTAGTCCGTAACTGAATTACAGTGTTCAAAAGCCAGAATTATGACAAATTACCGGAAAATGCGACTTTTACAGTTTTTTAAATGTGCATATCTCCGTAACTAACCGTCCTTGAAACAAAATTTGAAATGTAAATTATAGTAATTTTAATTCCCTACAACATTGTCTAAGCTTTTTTGTAGCTGAAATAGTAAATTTAACTGTCTATAACATTGTATCAGCTTTTTTCTAGCTAAATGCTCCTAAACGAAAATATAAGCAAAAATTTCAAGAAAGTTCCGGTTTTTTTAATATGGCGGCCGGCGCGGTAGGAGGGGGGGGGGGGGTGCATTTTGCATTTTAAACACTCACTAACCATCCTAGGCAACATATCAAAAATAAACTACCGGACGGTTTTTAAGATCACTCCTAGTACTTTAATCTCTATTCATCGAACTATATGGAAAAATTGAAGAGCTGCGGTTGTAAATCCTTATAGCAAGAATAGTTTATAGTTGTCCAGCGTTTTAAATACGAGTATTATTGTACGATTAGTTCCGAAAAGCAATAAATGAAGTATTTATAAGAAATTGAAAACTATTTTATCTGTCCCGATTTAAAAACCTAAATCCCGATTTGTATTAGCATTTGCCCCGATTTTAATCCGATCGGACCTGGCAACCCTAGTCCTAAATAAAAATTCTCGACTGTACATAACACAGAATCACAATATTTTTTCTCGTTTTATGTACCTAATTGTTATTTTCGTATATGATTAATCAGACGATATAATGACTGTGAGGACGCTCACTTCTATGAACTGTATTATCCGGTAGTTGACTGTTCGTTTTATTTCCAGCAAGCCGACGTGAATGTGACCAATGGGAACCCCAGATTAACTTTCATCCCCTAAGTATTTAACATCGAACGACATAATAATAAAATCATGAATTGTATTCCGTCAATAGGCCACGAGACGAGGCCACAATTAATAAAATAAAAATAATAAATGCTAGTGGTTAAATAACTACTAATAAAATAAAATAATAAAATTAAATTTATGGGTTGACTGGTTGAGAATGCCTTCAGGCAAGTCCGCCATTTGTGTTTTTTTTTGTACTGTGCAATAACATTTCAATAAACATGATGATAATACGAGGGCGGTTTGATAAGTCAGCGACTTTAAGTAAAAAAAAAAAAACTTTTTCATAATCGAACCTTTTTATTCTAATTCTTAACTCTTTGGTTACTGGCTGTCATAATTTTTTTCTTATATTGCGAAAATTAAAAAAGAAATCGAGGCATATGTCAGATAAGAGCGGGAAATTGACGGAAAATGGAGAAAAGTGAATTTCGTGTGCTAATTAAGCATTACTTTTTACGTGGTAAAACTATCAAAGAGACTGAAGACCGGTTAAAAAAATATTATGGGGAATCTGCTCCATCGCATGGAATGGTACACAAGTGGTTTACAGAATTACGTTGTGGACGTATCACCACCAATGACGCAGTACGGTCTGGAAGGCCGATTGAAGTGACCACTGATGACATGGTGAATAAAGTCCACGATATTGTTTTGGATGACCGTCGCATGAAGATACGTGAGATAGCCGAGATTGTACACATTTCATCTGAACGAGTTTTTCATATCTTACATAATATTTTAAGTATGAAAAAACTTTCCGCAAGATGGGTGCCGCGCTTGCTGACAGCCGACCAAAAACGAATTCGCGTAAGAACTTCCGAGCAATGTTTAGCCAAATTGAAACATAATCCTAATGAATTTTTTCGTCGATTCGTGACGGTGGACGAAACATGGATTCACCATTATACGCCAGAGACGAAAAATCAGTCAAAACAGTGGACTTCTGCTAGCGAACGGGCCCCGAAGAAAGCGAAAAGCGTTAATTCGGCTGGAAAGGTAATGGCCACTGTCTTTTGGGACACCCAAGGTATTATTTATATCGATTACTTGGAGAAAGGTCAAACAATAACTGGCGTTTATTATGCTGCTTTGTTGGAGAAATTTAACGCAGAAGTTGTGAAAAAACGGCCACATCTGTCAAAGAAGAAAATACTGTTTCATCACGACAACGCCCCTGCACACTCGTCGGCAGTCGCAACAGCCAAATTAGTAGAATTACGTTATGAAATACTGCCGCACCCACCCTATTCTCCAGATTTGGCACCGTGTGATTTCTTTTTATTCCCAAACATGAAGAAATGGCTCGGCGGGAAAAGATTTTCATCGAATGAGGAAGTCATCGCTGAAACTGAAGCCTATTTTTCAGGGTTTGACAAAAAGTATTTTTTCGAGGGGATACAAAAGCTGGAGCATCGTTGGACGAAATGTATCGAATTGGAAGGAGATTATGTAGAAAAAAAAAATAAAAAAAATTGAAGAAGTTTTTTTTTTTTACTGAAAGTCACTGACTTATCAAACCGCCCTCGTATAACAATTCTTATGGTATAACATATTCAAAATAAATAAAAGATACCAATTTATTTAAGAATTATAGAAACCAACCTAATATTGTAATGGTAAGTCTACAAGTACTTGGATAAACAACAGCCAATTATTTCTTACCTATTACTACTTGATCAGTAACTAAAATAACTAAATATGTAGGTACCTTGTCTTATAAGAAACTAGCTGTGCCCCGCGGTTTTACCCGCTCATCCCACGGGAACACTACATTTATTCGGGATGAAAAGTATCCTATGTCCTTCCCCGGGACTGAAACTATCTATATACCAAATTTCATCTAAATCGGTTCAGCGGTTTAAGCGTGAAGAGGTAACAGACAGACAGACAGACAGACAGACACACTTTCGCATTTATAATATTATAGTATAGTATAATAGTATATAGTATAGTATATAGTATACTAGCTTTTGCCCGCGACTACGTCCGCGTGGAACTTGGCAGTACGGAAGCAACCTCGTACAACACGATAGATATCCACCTTATCACCTTAATTAATACAAGGGATTATTATTAAAAGCGCCTTAGCAAATGTAAGAGCAATTGTGCTTTTGGTCTAATCATTACATTTCCTACAGGGTCAATATTTTTAGGGAGAATTTCCAAGATGAAAGCTATCCTATGTCCTTCCTCGGATCTTAAACTATCTCCATGCCAAATTTCATCAAAATCGATTCAGCGGTTTAAGCGTGAAGAGGTAACAGACAGACAGACACACTTTTGCATTTATAATATTAGTATGGATGGATATAGTAAGTATAGTATGGATTTGCCCGCGACTACGTCCACGTGGAACTTAGAAGTATGGATGGATGTGTAAGACCAGAATTTAAGTGATAAGGTCAATTAATTATTGGTAACTGCGAGATAGGTAGGTTTAAAGAAACATAAGTAAAACCCCTAGTAGTAACCTGTTTGAATAAATATTACATAGTATTTTCTTCGGTTTCCGCGACTGTCACACATTTAAATAAAACAATTTAAACGGATTATATCGCGTATATTATTTGAGCCTCCCTGACGGTTCAGTACCTTTACAGATACCGTTGTCAAAGGTTGACTGAGAAAAACACAATTTTTCTCTGTCAATGTTACATTTGTGCAAACTACCCATTTTATAAATATTAATTTAAAATAAAGGTGTTCATACATGCCAGATGGGCCTAATGTTTAAAGACAGTTACACATGTGCCAGACGGGCCTTTATTATTTTATTTAAAATATCTACCAGCGGTTCACTATAAGGCTTACTGAGGAGAAAGAGCCGCCAAAGAAAACTCCCAGATTGCCTTTTTTATTACTATGAAATACTTCTAAACAAAAACTACATAAACTACTTTAACATTAATTTGTTTTACACCGTTCGAGGCCCAAGGTTTCCAGTCTTGTGTCTTGCTGGATCCTTGATAAGATGTACAACAGGATCCCAAGCCGGTGGTAATGACAAACCATCTTCTCTATTGAAATTGGGATATTTTTTGATTTCAATAGCCTCGCGCAACATTGTGGGAAAATATCGTTTCTCTCTGCCAAGGATTGAAGTATTATCAAACTTAATTGAATGGTTTGGTTTGTCCATGACATGCTCGCAGACTGTAGACCTGTTGCAACGACGGTGCTTGACATCAGCTACATGCTCCTTAACCCGTGTAGCTATACTACGTTACGTTTGGCCAATGTATGATAGAACACACTCGCAGTCCAGCTTGTAAACACCAGCACTCTGCAGAGGGATGCTGCACTTCACGGGCCTCAGGTATTGAGACATCAGGTATTGAAACGTCAGGGAGGCTCAAATAATTAATATACGCAATATAATCCGTTTAAATTGTTTTATTTAAATATTACATAGGTTTTTAAAATGTGTAACAGAAAGAAAACAAAGGCCTATTCGAACCGCCTCCATTTACATGTAAGTTTCTCACCTTAAAACTGCAGTAACATTCTTTGTCCTTCTCGGGGTCTATAACTACCTCCACATCAAATTTTATCTATACCGGGTCAGAAGTTTAGGCGTGAAAATGTAACAGAAAGACAGGCAGACAGAGAGTATTTCGTATTTGTTCCGTATTTATCAACAACCTCGTACAACACGATAGATATCCACCTAATCACCTTGATTAATAAAAGGGATTATTAAAAGTGCCTAAGCAAATTTAAGAGCAATTGTGCTCTTGGTCTAATAATGACATTACAATTTCTACAGGGTCATCAATGTCACTACTATACTGTTCACTCACTTTTCAATCTTTTTAGGGATAATTTCCAGGATGAAAACTATCCTATGTCCTTCCTCGGATCTTAAACTATCTCCATGCCAAATTTCATCAAAATCGATTCAGCGGTTTAAGCGTGAAGAGGTAACAGACAGACAGACAGACAGACAGACAGACAGACAGACAGACACACATTTCGCATTTACAATATTAGTATGGATAGTATAATAGTATATAGTATAGTATATAGTATATATAGTATAATAGTATAGTATAGTATATAGTATAGTATATATAGTATATAGTATAGTATAGTATAGTATGGATAAGAGCATGTTTGATTTTTTTCTTTTCATTATTAGTATTGTGTTTTCTTTATACGAGTACTTGGATAATCACATTATTTGGATAATCACATAAACAACAGTCAAAACAACAAGCTTGATCAGTAACTAAAATAACTAAGTACCTAAATATGTGGGTACCTTGTCTTATAAGAAATAAGAGCATGATGTTTGATTATATTTTCATTATTAATATTGTGTTTTCTTTATACGATGGGAAATAGGCTGGACATCCGTGATGAAAGATATTTGTTATATGTTACATATGGAAATAATTGGTAGGTATGTATATGTAAGTTACCCGCTTAGACATACCTAAATAATTATTTCCACACGCGCTGCACGCTATTGGGAAAAGTAACTACTTAGATTGTAGATCCTGAATATTGTACACAATTGGCTTTCTAGAGGCTTTTGGTGGCTTCGGCTGAAAATGTACAAGCCGCAAAATGCTACTCGTAACTACACGCAAAATCTACATGGACTATGTAAAATGTACATCTGACACCATGACAAAGATAGTACCACGATAGTACTTAGAGTACCTTAGTTAAGATACTTTAAATATTTTTCCACTTACGCGTGGAGTTTCGTACTTTCCGGTTACTGTACATTTCTTATGATGATGAATGATGATGTAGATTTTAGTTTATATAGATTTTGCGTATGTATATTTTGATTGTTTTTTTTTATTTTTCAGCCGAAGCCTTTTAGGTGTCTTCCAACTTTGCAAGTCCCAAGTAGGTACTAATTACTTTCAGCGAATAAAAGGAAAATGTTCTAAGGTTTTAGTTGCCACCGAGTACTTATCCTTACTCTCATGGAAAATAATTGTTCATTGGTTGGTTTCTTGATGTGTCTACAAATCGACGTGTTTTTTTACATAGAGATATAATTTGTGCTAAAAGCAACATAAGATACCTTTGCCATGCGAGAAGCCAGATAAGTATCACACATGCCATTTTAATAGAGCATACGCCTATTTTATACGACATATAATTAAATTAATAAGGCGTTACTTTGCGGAAATACATATATTTTGTTTTTTTTTTTATTCTACGACATACAATACAGATCGTGGTTGACTACACGTGCCAGTCTATTAGTTAGGGGTCAGGAGGGCTGTGGGCTAACCTAACCTGATTGTACCTAACTCGGTATCAGCACTACACTATGTTTGACAGATGTATCTACATCAGCCGCTTAATGATAATTACATCAATTACTTAACGAAGTCAGTAGTAAGAAATTTAATATTTATGTAGAGTAATGATAGGGAAAATTCTAGTAATAACGAGGCAACAGTGGAGATATGCTTCTGCACAGGAAAACCACAGATTATATCAATATCCTAATATAAAAAAATGTGTTTTCCTAGGTAAGTACTAAGTACCTACTCAAACATATTACATAAGCATCAGAATACGACTCTATTGAAAAGACGTGTTCTGTTACTTCAGCAACCTCGTCTGCTAAGTTGCGATGAATTTCAGGGAGCCTAGATATAACCTACACAAAATGTCTGAAATATTGCTAGAAAAAATGAAGTCTGTAAAAATGGAACCGGATTGTAGAATCGACGCCTCATCCCCCAATCACGTGTTCACCCGACATCTTCCAAGCCGTGTAACACGACTCACGACACGACAATATGTCTCCAGCCACCTCCAGCTATGGCATCGCCGGCGGATGCCGAAACGCTCCTCGCCCCTCCCCCTGCGTAGGCGTGTGTTGACAAACCGTGTTGCCGACTCTATTTCCAGCTCGCCCCGCCCACTTCCCCCTCCCCAACCCGCGCCCTTGACCTTCCATCTTCCGTATCCAAACAACCGCAGTCACAACAACCGGGTGGTAATTGGTCGATGTTGTTTATCTTGTCATCGACTATGCTGCTCTGGTGTACGCACGATCAATCACTGATACTACCCCGTTTAAAAGTTACAAAATCAAATTTTATGACAACCAACATCACTAACCCGGGCATAGCGTAATGCTCTATTATGATGAGTCAGTCTCCATTTTCATCTTTTTCATGTTTTCTGTTTTCATGTAGTAAAAGGAGCACACAATAATTGGTGTCAAGTAAATCTTGATTGTAAATTAAGACCCACGGGCATATCAATATCAAGACTGCAGTGCCCCTAAAGAGCAAAACACATTTTTCATGATACGATGTCGCGTGTCGAATCGTTACAGTTAGATGTCGTTTTTGCTATTTATTTGTGATAAACCAAACTAATATTACCTATGTTTAACTCTCATGTGGCGCCCTGCATACCCACTCCACTTAAAGATGCAGACTCTACGCTCGAAGTTATAGATGACTGGGACAAACAATGCAGTTGGGTAGGCCCGCGAACTTCGATAAAGAGGTCGCTAGTTGAATCCAACTCGAATGGTTAGAGTTCGAAAAGCTGCGTAATATCTTCTCGTCCCAAATACCGCAGTGTCTTTACACGAAGTTAAGAGATGTGGCGATTACGATAGGCCTCATAAGAAGGCTCAAAGTTACTCAAAGGACAATGCAGGACAGTGATTGATCGTGTGAACACCGATTGTCGTCGAGTTGAGGCAGAGAGGTTTGCAACTTTTTAGTTTTAATTATGGAATCTTCAGAGCTTCCGCACAAACTTTTACGCTATCGGAAAAAAAGAAGCAGTTTAACAACACGAATACCAACACTTTTTTTTTCGGATGAGTTATTTGTGTTGCTATTAATCAACAATGCCTAAGACTGCGTAAGTTTTGTGCGAGCTGCGAGGTAAGCAGTTTGTGAGAAAAAAGACTTAGAATGAAAAGTACAACACAGGAAATTAGGCGAGCTAAGGCTTTCCAATAAAAAGTCAGCCAGATTAAATTGCCGACCAGACCATTTTAAAGCTTTAAGTTTAAGCTTCTAAATCGTCGAAATCTGGTCGCAACATAACTCGAATCGACTTAGAAGAGCCACAGGGCACCATTATTTTGCTCTCGAATTGATAGATAGGTATGCGAAGTATGATATATCGTACCCAAAGACATATTGCGATTAATATAGTAAATACACGAAACAAGGTTAAGTATATTATTTCCCCAAGTAATAGTACATTACTGCCGAGGCAGGGAAAAGTCAGTTCGTGGATGAGTATGATTTTGAAGGACGAGGCGTAGCAGAGTCCTTCAATAATACGAATCTGCGAACTGACATTCCCGCCGAGGCTTGTATAATGCTTTTCTCCAAATATGCTTGGAAATAATCACCAATCTACATTTTAATTTAATATATCAGTGCCATGAAGTTCATTTGGTACTTCTTTTTTTTTAGGAAAATTAAAAAAAATCGGGACCGAATCATATGTTTGATTTAAAGCAAAATATATGAATAAGAATTAAAATTATATGAAAACACAATAATAAAAAATATGCACATAATTATTAATTTTAGTTAAAACAACAACTTCTAAACACACTTTAAATAAAACAATTTAAACGGATTATATCGCGTATATTAATTATTTGAGCCTCCCTGACGTTTCAGTACCTTTACAGATACCGTTGTCAAAGATATCTTCATGGAGGACTTCGAGGAGAAAGCACTCTCATCGTCACCTGTCAAGCCGAGGATCTTTAAAAGATACGTAGACGATACCTTTACTATTTTACCTAAATCTAGTGTTTCAGTTTTCCTAGGCCATTTAAACTCCATTCATGAGAAAATAAAGTTTACAATGGAGTTAGAAAATGACAATTCACTAGCCTTCTTAGATGTCAGTGTGTTGAGAAGGTCTGATAATACAATAGGTCATACTGTGTATAGGAAACCTACTCACACTGATAGGTATTTAAATGGCAAATCACATCACCATCCTAATCAACTTGCTACAGTGGGTAAATCTTTGTTTCAGAGAGCCAAGGGAATCTGTGACGACCAACATTTGACTGATGAACTACAACATGTCAAACGTGCGCTTTGGGCCAATGGGCTCAAGATACCACGCCTCAACCAGAAACCCCGTGTGAAGACTCCTACAGTCGAGCGTAAACCTGCGGTCCTGCCATATGTGAAAGGGGTCACGGATAGGATTGGAAACATCTTGAGACGGGCTTCCATTAGAACATATTTCAAGCCGATGAAGAAGATGTCTCAATACCTGAGGCCCGTGAAGTGTAGCATCCCTCTGCAGAGTGCTGGTGTTTACAAGCTGGACTGCGAGTGTGGTCTATCATACATTGGCCAAACGAAACGTAGTATAGCTACACGGGTTAAGGAGCATGTAGCCGATGTCAAGCACCGTCGTTGCAACAGGTCTGCGGTCTGCGAGCATGTCATGGACAAACCAAACCATTCAATTAAGTTTGACAACACTTCAATCCTTGCCAGGGAGAAACGACGGTTTCCCAGAATGTTGCGCGAGGCTATTGAAATCAAAAAATATCCCAATTTCAATAGAGAAGATGGTTTGTCATTACCACCGGCTTGGGATCCTGTTGTACATCTTATCAAGGATCAAGCAAGACACAAGACTGGAAACCTTGGGCCTCGAACGGTGTAAAACAAATTAGTGTTAAAAGTAGTACTCGTATATATAGAGTTTTTGTTTAAAAGTATTTCATAGTAATAAATAAGGCAATCTGGGAGTTTTCTTTGGCGGTTCTTTCTCCTCAGTAAGCCTTAAGTGAACCGCTGGTAGATATTTTAAATAAAATAATAAATGCCCTTCTGGCACATGTGTAACTGTCTTTACACATTAGGCCCATCTGGCATGTATGAACACCTTTATTTTAAATTAATATTTACAAAATGGGTAGTTTGCACAAATGTAACTTTGACAGAGAAAAATTGTGTTTTTCTCAGTCAACCTTTGACAACGGTATCTGTAAAGGTACTGAAACGTCAGGGAGGCTCAAATAATTAATATACGCGATATAATCCGTTTAAATTGTTTTATTTAAATGTGTGACAGTCGCGGAAACCGAAGAAAATATTATTTCTAAACGCACTGTTTTTTTTTTAGAAACTATACCATATTTATCATTTAGAGAAGATCATAAGTTCAAAATAACTTGTATATTGATTTGGACACAATCATTTCTGTTATATTTTTAATTTGTTTACGTTTGGTACTCTAATTATTTTTCAACTCACTCATTAAATACCATGATATTATTAAAATTAAAACTTTCGTGAGAAATCTCTAATAAATAACTTTTTTTTTTTTTATTCAAAATAGCCATGCATTAAACCTCGATTGCACCTGATGTTAAGTGACAATAAGGCCTAAGATGGAGCATGCTTGGCTAGAAGAAAATAATATACTTAACCTTGTTTCGTGTATTTACTTAATCGCAATATGTCTTTGGGTACGATATATCATACTTCGCATAACTAAGAATCATGAAAATAAATTAACCGCAAATAAGATTATTATTTAAATTGTTTGTCCGTTATTCGAAACGTGTCGACATTTAAAATACATTGACAGTAGCAGAGCAGAAAAATGATCAGTGGAAGAACTAACCGCAGAGAACAATTAAAAAGTTTATACTAGTTTTTATTTTTTAAATTTAGTGGACAAATGGCTGTATGGTGAATATCAGTCTTTGAAAAAATTAAATGTTAAAATGCAGTAACCGGCCAAATTAAGAGTACATTTGTATGAGACGTCAAAAGCGGAAGGTGTGTTTTTTACTTAATCGTCTTATTTAAATAATATTGATTTCCCGGCTAAGGCCAATAATAAATTTTTTTTTTAATTTGTATTAACGCCTTATAAAAATAATGAACGATTTCGCGGTCCAGTTTTACTACATTAATGGGAACATTTCCAAGCAAGTTGGAGAAAATAAAATTGCTGTCGTTGCGCAATTTAAGGTCGAACAGTTTACCTAAATTCACTCTACCCAAAGGAAAGGTACTTATAACTAAATTACACCTAACGGTTTGCCACGAAACTTGATAAATCTTTAGATACTAAACCATGGCCAATAACTTGTGATAATAAAAGGAAGATTACATACTTATATGTGACTCATAAAAACTGTATTCTTCTCCATATTATTACAAGCTTTTATTTAACTTGCAATGTATCTAAGTATGTTTGTTCGGGTGAAATCTTGCAACTCAATTTTGAAGCAGATATCGTCAACCGATTCAGCTGAAATTTTGCATACTTACTTAACTTTGATATATCCTCCTAGCCTTTGTCCCATTTTTTTGAGAATGAATTCTCAATCGGGGTCGGCTACCTAAATCCCAAGATGTGGCGTAGGCACTAGTTTTTACGCAAGCGACTGCCATCTGACCTTCCAACCCAGAGGGGAAACTAGGCCTTATTGGGCTTAGGTGGTTTCCTCACGATGTTTTCCTTCACCGAAAAGCGAGTGGTAAATATCAAATGACATTCCGTACATAAGTTCCGAAAAACTCATTGGTACGGGCGGGGTTCGAACCCGCGACCTCCGGATTGAAAGTCGCATGCCCTAACCACTAGGCTACCACCGCTCACTTACTTAACTTTGATGACAATACAATAATATGTTACCATGGGGCTGATCTGATGATGGAGCCGGAAGGTGACCATAGGAACTCTATAATAGAAAAAGCAATCCTACCGAGCTTGGGCTCTTTAGAATCGTCTCAGTAAGCATTTGATGGATATCCAAAGAAAAGTACAGTCGGCTATAAAAGCTTGCCACTAAAATGTCATTTTTGACAGAAACTTATTGTTACTAATCTCATATCAAACCTAATACGTAACTAAAAAGACGTAAGGTAGTTATTTCCACAGACACGTGAAATGACACACGATGGCAAACTGTTAAGTTTCTGCTCTGAGATAATTATGTATAATACTAACGAAATGACCATTATCTTATCTTAATAAATATATGTAGGTATCATTAGTACGTACAGCTGCTTGTTTATTCTATATCGATAAATCAGGTAATGCATGGTAGGTATAAGAAAAGAAAGCACTATGGCACTCGGCTAGTGACACTTGCGACGTCACTGATAAAGCGGTATAGTAACAAAATAAATATAAGGAAAAAATGTTTGTTGACTAAATTATATTTTGTAGTAATAATTGATTTATTTCACTAGCCATTTTATGAGATTCATACAGGTATAATAAATAGCCCAACTGGGTGATTTGCAGCCCACGCCATATCGCGGACTTTTAGTGGTAGGTACTAATTTATTTTACTGGCAACGACAAATTTTTGGAACTGACGTTGAAAGTGAGTGAATGTCAGTGATATAAACAAAGAGAAAACAGGGCTAAATATTCCGCAAATTTCAAGTTATTGTTGTATAAATCCCCAACTATGGAGTGGCGATTGATGAAAGTCAAGTTTTATTCAATATGATTCAGTATTTATTTCGCATGAAGAACGAAGCATTGAGCAGCATTCAATATTCAATATGTGACGTATGCACATTATTGCCATATGAAAGCTGTTTGAAGCGCCACTATCCCTGGGCAGGAGCGACACTAGTCAGGCTATATATAATAACAGAGATGACAAGGGAATCGGAGAGTATTATGTTACGCCACTGGCAACACAGAAACGGATTGACAGCACCAGCCACCAACCAACCATTAATAGCGTGATGATCGCAAGTGTGGCCTGTCCTTCCGGAGTAGCATATCTTGTTTTCTTACATGGGGTAATGTACAATTTGATCCGAGATACACATAAGCGATAAATGCGTATATAATCAGATAATATTGGTGACGTATAAAACGTGAGCATTGGGTAGGTTAGGTTTGGCTTTCCGCTTCGATCGGAGTTCTGTTACGGTATTTTTTATATTCAAATTCACTACAGAGCCAATTCATTCTAAGAATTTACAGATTTTTTGGGCAAATAAGGAATTTCTCTGCTCGTTAGGCTTGTAAAACTAGGTACTTTTCTGCCACTCAATTAAATTATTCGATTAATTATAAACACGAATGATGCGTGTAGCCAAATTGCCAGCGAAGGAAACGTCTCCGAAGTGCCTGTACGTGAGCGAATCAGAAATGACATAAGTATTTTCAGAGTAAGCAAATACTCGTGGTGCAGAAGGGCTACTTTGATGATCGAAATCCGAAGTTTGTCCAGAGCCATCCCTCTCGATCGCACGTGGAACTTTTTAAAAACTTTGTACCTCGACAAATTACAGAAATTTCATACAACATTATTGTGGAGCAAACCGAGCCAGCAAGGTTTTTTTTGACAGACCATAAATTATTGAAACATTGCTGTTTTTGAGATGTAGTAAATTAATTCATTTTTTGAAATATTTTATTGTTAGTATTATTTTATTTAACAATGTGGACAAGTACCTATTTTTAATTTAGAATTGTAACTTTAATCATTTATTTTTGTCATGTTTATAATATTTTTACTCTAATTTTGATAATGATTTTATTTGACATGTTTATAAAATTGAATTCATGCAATGTAATGTACTTAGTACTAACCTACACGTAATTTAGTTAAGGTCTTTTTGACGTGACAACGTCTTAATTTAAGTTGCGCTCGGAGTCACTCATGAAAAAGTGTAACGCCCGCTCACGTCTGATGAGAGAGAGAGACAAAATATATTTCTATTAGTTAAAATTTGTGCAATTCTTATTTTCATTCATCGAAAATTACTGTAACAAGAGGGAAGAGGGCGGAAGGGGGAAGGGGGAAGGGGGAAGGGGGAAGAGGGAAGAGGGAAGAGGGAAGAGGGAAGAGGGAAGAGGGAAGAGGGAAGAGGGAAGAGGGAAGAGGGAAGAGGGAAGAGGGAAGAGGGAAGAGGGAAGAGGGAAGAGGGAAGAGGGAAGAGGGAAGAGGGAAGAGGGAAGAGGGAAGAGGGAAGAGGGAAGAGGGAAGAGGGAAGAGGGAAGAGGGAAGAGGGAAGAGGGAAGAGGGAAGAGGGAAGAGGGAAGAGGGAAGAGGGAAGAGGGAAGAGGGAAGAGGGAAGAGGGAAGAGGGAAGAGGGAAGAGGGAAGAGGGAAGAGGGAAGAGGGAAGAGGGAAGAGGGAAGAGGGAAGAGGGAAGAGGGAAGAGGGAAGAGGGAAGAGGGAAGAGGGAAGAGGGAAGAGGGAAGAGGGAAGAGGGAAGAGGGAAGAGGGAAGAGGGAAGAGGGAAGAGGGAAGAGGGAAGAGGGAAGAGGGAAGAGGGAAGAGGGAAGAGGGAAGAGGGAAGAGGGAAGAGGGAAGAGGGAAGAGGGAAGAGGGAAGAGGGAAGAGGGAAGAGGGAAGAGGGAAGAGGGAAGAGGGAAGAGGGAAGAGGGAAGAGGGAAGAGGGAAGAGGGAAGAGGGAAGAGGGAAGAGGGAAGAGGGAAGAGGGAAGAGGGAAGAGGGAAGAGGGAAGAGGGAAGAGGGAAGAGGGAAGAGGGAAGAGGGAAGAGGGAAGAGGGAAGAGGGAAGAGGGAAGAGGGAAGAGGGAAGAGGGAAGAGGGAAGAGGGAAGAGGGAAGAGGGAAGAGGGAAGAGGGAAGAGGGAAGAGGGAAGAGGGAAGAGGGAAGAGGGAAGAGGGAAGAGGGAAGAGGGAAGAGGGAAGAGGGAAGAGGGAAGAGGGAAGAGGGAAGAGGGAAGAGGGAAGAGGGAAGAGGGAAGAGGGAAGAGGGAAGAGGGAAGAGGGAAGAGGGAAGAGGGAAGAGGGAAGAGGGAAGAGGGAAGAGGGAAGAGGGAAGAGGGAAGAGGGAAGAGGGAAGAGGGAAGAGGGAAGAGGGAAGAGGGAAGAGGGAAGAGGGAAGAGGGAAGAGGGAAGAGGGAAGAGGGAAGAGGGAAGAGGGAAGAGGGAAGAGGGAAGAGGGAAGAGGGAAGAGGGAAGAGGGAAGAGGGAAGAGGGAAGAGGGAAGAGGGAAGAGGGAAGAGGGAAGAGGGAAGAGGGAAGAGGGAAGAGGGAAGAGGGAAGAGGGAAGAGGGAGGAGGGAGGAGGGAAGAGGGAAGAGGGAGGAGGGAGGAGGGAGGAGGGAGGAGGGAGGAGGGAGGAGGGAGGAGGGAGGAGGGAGGAGGGAGGAGGGAGGAGGGAGGAGGGAGGAGGGAGGAGGGAGGAGGGAGGAGGGAGTAGGGAGGAGGGAGGAGGGAGGAGGTATTCATTTTGCGGTGTTGTGTATAAGGCACGTTACCAGGAAAGCATAGTACCAAAGAGGTACTCAGCATTATTATAAACATAAGTAATGTAAATTTCTGTTGAGACTTTTGCTGTGTTTGACCAAGGCTACATAAGTTGTTAAATGCTGCCAAGCATGTGTGTTTGTAGACTGTGGGTTATAGTTGTGTGTGTGAGGTATACGCATATGTGGAACGTATGTGTTTGGAGTGTGTGTGAGGGAAAGGTGTTTGTGTAGTTATAATTATTATACGTTTTATTACTGCTTAACTTATATTTTAGTCTAAATATTATACTAGGAGCGCATAAGTGTTTGTAGGTTACATCCGATCGTGCCATCCTCTTAACAGGTAATAATATACTTTATTGTCTAGGGTCTTCGGATAGCGATTCACAGTGTTGATTACCAGGAGAATATGGTAACTCAGGTCTACTAGTTCCATGTCTTAAATATTTATACATTTTTATTATATTATGAGCCAGATATTTCTTACAGTTACTAGGATAGCATGATGCATGAGGAAATAAGTAGGCGCTTTGTTTTGTAATGCGGCCGGTTTGTAACATTCTTATACTGAGAGTAATTATCAACCTTATAATAATAATTAAATGGTCGAAAATAAATTGTAACAACAATAATCGGCTAAGCCACCTAAGTGGATTTTTTAAATACATGTACTGTATTAGGTAGTTAGCTATATAGTAGTTGTTTCTTACATAATTTGAGAATTTACCTTTGTAGGGATCACATGATATAAATTGCAGCAGTAGTCACTTATTTATTTCAGTATGGGCACTAACTGATTCGCGGTGTATTTCGGTGGATGGCGGGCTGTCATCTTTTCTGCGTGGCGGCTCCTTACTTAAGCGGGTTATTTGGGTTTCAGTGTTCACTGGTATTATCGTCGATTGATCTTCCTTTCTGAGGTAAACTTGTCCGTAACTTGTCCAACAGTGTTTAAAGATATTCCTTCTTTTGAGATCTCTGCCCAGAGTATAAAGCCTAGAGGCCAGTGGTGTCAGTTGTTCAGAGATGTAGATAGGTGTATCTGGACTGTCCGTCAGTCCGAGGTGTTTGGCGCATAGATTTTCTCGTTTTGAGAATGACACATGTGATGGGTGCGTTCAGAAAGTAACACTTAAAATGTTGTTAGGGAAATTGTGAATGGATATGATACAAATAAATATTCTACCGAGAAAAAGACGTTGTCACGTAAAATCTTCCTTCGCCCGTAAAACCGACTTTACAGGCAACCATTTTTTAGGCTTCCGTACCTCAATCGAAAAAAACGGCACCCTTATAGGATCACTTTGTTGTCCGTCCGTCTGTCTGTCTGTCAAGACCCTTTATCTCGAGAACGCGTGGAGGTATCGAGTTGAAATTAACACCATATACTCAGGTCTACGGTTCAAAAAAAAGATACGGCCGTTTATGTCGCAAAAAACGTACATTTCGACACTCTTAAAGGAATCAAACTGATAGGGTACTTCCCGAGTTCCCGATGACCTAAAACTATGAAATTTGGGAAATAATATTATCGTCACATACAAATACTCATTAAAATCTGAAA
The DNA here is from genome assembly GCA_947623375.1 of Apotomis capreana. Classification (NCBI taxonomy): domain Eukaryota; kingdom Metazoa; phylum Arthropoda; class Insecta; order Lepidoptera; family Tortricidae; genus Apotomis; species Apotomis capreana. The sequence goes on along the minus strand of OX392512.1, from coordinate 25,466,999 downwards.
ACTATACATTTGTAATAAAATCATAAAAAATATAGTCCTTTTCAAACATCAAGTTTGGAGAACTCGATTGCGTTAAGTTTCACCTCGTTTGTATGCGGCGCCATACATTTCAGGTGCAAACTTAATTCAACCAGGCCAATTAAGATGGGATAAGTGAAAGTTTGTACGGAACCCTCGGTGCGCGAGTCAGACTCGCACTTGGCCGGTTTTTTATAGTTTAATTTTATGTATTATTTCAAACACAATTGATATTGTTCTAATGAAATAAGTAAATCAAAATGAAATGAAATATTATGCATTTCGCATCCTGATTTTTTAATAATAAAATCAACATACTCGACTATTTTTGAGAAAAAAAAAGACTGGGGATAATGCAAAAAGTTACATTAAATTTATTTTAAATTCATCATCTGTTATTTTGTTCATTCAAATAAGTGTATCTTATCGAAGGTAAGTAGGTAGGTAATCAGTCCTATACCCGATATAAGTGATGTAACACGGTGCTTGTTAGCACTACACCGTGTTACATCACTTATATCAATGCTAATAATAATCTCTCTCTCTCGTCGGTCCCTCATGTCTGAGGATCGTGGTTAGCTTCAGGGTTGCACCTGGCGCGGATGATCCGCCTCCACCGGTTTCTGTCCAGCGCGTCTCTTACAATCGAGTAGAATTTAGAGTTCGATGAGTCTTTTACTTCATCGGTCCATCTTGTAGGTGAACGACCACGCGATCTTTTGTATTCGGTGTTCCCATTATGGTCTGTGGGTGTTCCCAACCACGATCAGTTTTTCGAAATTTTCGTCGTCTCTGCGCATTGTTTGGCCGAAATAGGAAAGAATGGGTTGTTGGCACGTGGTGGGCAAGCTAATAATAATAATAATGCTTTAATCTGTTGGGAAGTTGGGAACAAAATATTTGATTGTTATTGGGAAAATCGCTTTACTAACATAAATACTTTACTTTTTTAATATTAAATACTGAAGCGAACCAAAACCAGAAAACGGGATACCACTACAGCCATCTCGCGTGGAGTAGAAGAACTGCACGCTTAAACCCATTTAGCACGACAGCGGGACTACTCGCGCCCTCTAGTGACGGGAGGCGGAAGGAGATTAATACTTGAAGATCCTGGTAGATGTCGCTGTTCCGTGCAACGACCATTTCTACTTCGCGCAGGCAAGATTTTTCCCGATTTCATGTGGTCCGTCTAGTAAAAAATGTTTGTGTAGAATCATAGGGATCGACCTTTACTACGTATAGCCCCCTGCTTCCCTTGTGGAACTACGCGCTTATAAATAGTAAGGGCCGTAAAAACGTGCTTCCGCTCCAGTTCCGTTCTTATTCTATAACTGGCTGGGGAACTCGTCGCTACCAATTAGCCTGTACGTAGTTACGTGTTTTTCTTAATATACGTTGCTCAAGTGACCTTAGGTCGAAGTCGAAGTTTCTCTGCTCTCCCGTACGCACCCCCGCTTCAACTGGCAGCCCAACGTTAGGCGTACTAACTCACGCATACAGGGAGGTGCCGTACGTGACCTATGAAGAGCGAAACGGATTCGGATGTGCCCGCACCGCCAGCCAGCCCTTCGACTATCTCGCCGAAACGCCGAGTCTCAGGTCCCAAGATTGTAACAAAACTTCCGAAACCCGGTACAACACGGAAGACAAGGCAACCTGCGAATAGGGCCATGTTCTCGGGCGCCCAATTTGAGCGCATAGAACGCATGATGGCGGCCCTGTCTCCGAAGAGTGGTTCCCTGACAAGATGTACGTACTCCTATGACGGGACAAAAGAAACCGAAATCGTGGAAGCGTTCCTGGCGGCTGTCAGCACCTACAAACGGGCCGAACGTATATCCGACGAAGACGCGCTTGTGGGTCTTCCATCCCTCCTTAGGGGTGCCGCAGCGACATGGTGGCAGGGTATGAAGGACAGGGTTCTCACTTGGGACGATTTTCAAGAACGCCTGCGCAGGACCTTTGCGCCCAAGAAACCAGCATACCTCATCTGTATGGAGATTACGAGCGTCAAACAAAAACTTGAGGAGACAACAGAAGCCTTCGTATCGAGGAAGCGAATGTTATTTTCGCTATTGCCACGCCCTGAGTTCCTGGAAACTCAACAGTTGGACCTCATTTACGGTCTTCTCACCCCGTACATCCAAGAGAAGGTGCCAAGAACAACATTCACAACCTACGACAAGCTCCTGGAGGATGCGGTAGCTGCAGAGCGACTACTAGATATATGGCAATTCGCCACACCGGCTGCCGCCTCAGCTACGGCGGCAGCGGTGGTGGTGAACTAGACGCGGTTCTCTTCGCCGGGTCGTCTTCAGGAACCGAGGGGGAGTCTGAAGCGAACCAAAACCAGAAAACGGGATACCACTACAGCCATCTCGCGTGGAGTAGAAGAACTGCACGCTTAAACCCATTTAGCACGACAGCGGGACTACTCGCGCCCTCTAGTGACGGGAGGCGGAAGGAGATTAATACTTGAAGATCCTGGTAGATGTCGCTGTTCCGTGCAACGACCATTTCTACTTCGCGCAGGCAAGATTTTTCCCGATTTCATGTGGTCCGTCTAGTAAAAAATGTTTGTGTAGAATCATAGGGATCGACCTTTACTACGTATAGCCCCCTGCTTCCCTTGTGGAACTACGCGCTTATAAATAGTAAGGGCCGTAAAAACGTGCTTCCGCTCCAGTTCCGTTCTTATTCTATAACTGGCTGGGGAACTCGTCGCTACCAATTAGCCTGTACGTAGTTACGTGTTTTTCTTAATATACGTTGCTCAAGTGACCTTAGGTCGAAGTCGAAGTTTCTCTGCTCTCCCGTACGCACCCCCGCTTCAATACTTTTATTCTAACACTGCTGGCTTGTCTAGCCGAGGCAAAGCATTTCTGAAAATATTGCAAATATTTTTATCTATCCAAATATCATAAACCCTCCATGATGCGTTCAAGAACCGCACATTATTACCACCATAAAAATAGACTGTTTTATAACAAATTTCTTATCTGTGAAAATGTTATTATTGCTAAATAATAATATCGATTTCGATAGTATTATTTATTCAAATTTCGAACATCTTTGAAAAACTAAGAAATTTGATTTGACCTCTATTCTAATAGCAGACGAGATGACGTTTAGTTCGAAATGAATTGTCAATTTGCATCAAATTTGACAAACGTCGCACGTAAGTAAGATATCGAACGATATGATAGTTGGGGCCAACTCTAGTTTGTCTCTGAATTAAAAAAAACTACGACAGCTGCCAGAAAACTTCATTACCGCCATTACCGGGTGTAGTGTTCACTAGGGTTTCCTATTGGGATACTTGAATAAACACATTAATCGGGCTTTCAGTAAACCTTAGTAATAACATTATGCAACATTGATAATGTACCACTACTCGTGATTAGGGACTACTGCGCGTGGCGTGGCCACCTATTTTTTAGGGTTCCTTAGTCAACTAGGAACTCTTACAGTTTCGCCATGTCCGTCTGTCCGTCTGTCCGGCCGCGGCTTAGCTCCGTGATCATTAGTACTAGAAAGATGAAATTTGGTATGAGTATGTGTATGTATCGTTAAGTTTCACCTCGTTTGTATGCGGCGCCATACATTTCAGGTGCAAACTTAATTCAACCAGGCCAATTAAGATGGGATAAGTGAAAGTTTGTACGGAACCCTCGGTGCGCGAGTCAGACTCGCACTTGGCCGGTTTTTTATAGTTTAATTTTATGTATTATTTCAAACACAATTGATATTGTTCTAATGAAATAAGTAAATCAAAATGAAATGAAATATTATGCATTTCGCATCCTGATTTTTTAATAATAAAATCAACATACTCGACTATTTTTGAGAAAAAAAAAGACTGGGGATAATGCAAAAAGTTACATTAAATTTATTTTAAATTCATCATCTGTTATTTTGTTCATTCAAATAAGTGTATCTTATCGAAGGTAAGTAGGTAGGTAATCAGTCCTATACAGCAGACGAGATGACGTTTAGTTCGAAATGAATTGTCAATTTGCATCAAATTTGACAAACGTCGCACGTAAGTAAGATATCGAACGATATGATAGTTGGGGCCAACTCTAGTTTGTCTCTGAATTAAAAAAAACTACGACAGCTGCCAGAAAACTTCATTACCGCCATTACCGGGTGTAGTGTTCACTAGGGTTTCCTATTGGGATACTTGAATAAACACATTAATCGGGCTTTCAGTAAACCTTAGTAATAACATTATGCAACATTGATAATGTACCACTACTCGTGATTAGGGACTACTGCGCGTGGCGTGGCCACCTATTTTTTAGGGTTCCTTAGTCAACTAGGAACTCTTACAGTTTCGCCATGTCCGTCTGTCCGTCTGTCCGGCCGCGGCTTAGCTCCGTGATCATTAGTACTAGAAAGATGAAATTTGGTATGAGTATGTGTATGTATCACGCCGACAAAAAGGTAAAATAAAAACTAGAAAAAAAATATTTTTTCTTGAACACCTAAAGTGGGGGTGATTTTTTTTTTCGTTCCAACACTAGTGCGTTGAATAGGTCTTTTAAAAATAATAGGGGTCTACAAACATTATTTTTTGATAAAGTCAGCACTCAGCAGTTTTGTAAATATTTGCTCCGAAAATAAAGAAAGTAGCGCCCCGGCCTCTAACTTTTCAACCACGGGTCAAAAATATATGGAAAAATTCATGAAAATCAACAAAATCGGTCGAGCCGTTTTTGAGTTATCGTAAAATTTCATAATTTTCTTAAAAAGACGTAAGTTGACTTCCAGAAGGTAATATAAATATTTTTTGTAGGCAGAGTCTACTTTCATTTTTAGTATGCTACACGCTTATATGAATGCAGCAAGCATACGTAAATATTTAGACTGCTAAAATCACGACTCTTCCTTTTCATTATTCGGTAGTCAGGTTATGAGCTTGTCGTGCTATTTATCAGAATAGGCAAGTGTTCATTATTGAATACATAGAGAATAGAATATATTAACTGTCGAGTTCAGAGGGGGAAGGTTCAATAGGAATTCTTTTGGCAGGCAGCTTACGGGCAGCATTGCCTTGAGCATTACTTGCAAAGTTGAGAGAATAGCTAATTGTAAGAAAGAGGTGGATCCTACACGTGCCGAGTCAAGAGCACGGGCGACGAACGACCCATGCCCCATGGGGCCCAGGATTGCCAAGCATTTTTTTTTTTTTTTTTTTATGTGATAGGGGGCAAACGAGCAAACTTATATTATTATTTTATTCCTAGCTACGAAACAACCGGAATGCTTAGTTAATTAACTGGTAGATTTTCACCGCACCAGCAAGAAGCGTTAAAGGCGTAAACAACCAAAACCTACAACTAAACTAAACTCTTAAAAAAAACGCGTCAAAATCAGTTGCGTAGTTTTAAAGATCTAATCATACAAAGGAACAGACAGACAGACAGACAGCAGGAAGAGTGATACGTATGATATCTAGAAATAGAAGGGTCAGCCAGCTCTATCTCTCGGGCAACGTAGTCATAAAAAGCCCCTTCCATTTTCCTAGGTCAGAACAGATTTTAATTTGGTGAGCTATGTGCCGGTGATAAGTCAAAACTTACCGTTAACTAATTCATGTCGCTGTTAAAATACCTACATTACCATTACCTATCAGTTTAAGCATAACATCTGCTTAAGGTGATATTTTACTAGGTAGCGATTGTAAAGATAGGGATCGCTTTTGATTATTATATACGAGTATCAATACGAAGTTGGCATAGCTAGAACGAGTCTAGTCGTTTACGTGAATATTTTAAATATATTTGGGTGATTCTACAAAAAATGGGTAACTCGATGTCATAGGGCAATAAAATAATGTTTTGTTATATTTTGTTTATATTTTTAATTTTATTTGAATACTACTAAAAGCCTTTTATTTGGTCACCCAATTTCAGCTATTCATTTTAAATACAAATTTGTGAAACTCCACAATTTATCCTTAAAACGTCAGTACTTTGGCATGTCACAACCTCAAAAGTGGGCAATCAAATGGCTGTTTATTAAATATTACCTAATGTAAGAACACTTACTGTTTCAATACACTCTATGATGTATTTAATAATGTATATCACTACTTTCATAATATAATATTCTCGCTGTTGTTGTAAAAAATATAAGAAACTTTGTGTTCAGTTTTATTCGTCAATCCGCTGTCTGTTGTTCGAATTGGAATTTCGCGCTAAATATCGGCGACTCAAATTCAAATCCGCGTTAAATTGCAAGGTTGATAGTAAAGTTAGCTGCAGGTCGAGCCATTTTACGGCCACTATTACTGAGCCAGTACCAGAGTTGTGGTTGTCATGTGAACACGTGCCGATCCAGTCAAAAAGTCAGTCCTATGGTAAATCGTTATTTCCTTGTAAATCTGTGTTATACTTGAATTTATACACAGTCAACTTTGTTTTGTTAAAATGTAGCTAGTTGATGTTCGAAAATATCAAATTAAATATTGATTCTAAAGATAACCCCAAATTCATGTCTTTTTCATCAGTCCGTTGGCGTCAGTCCTTTGTGTGATATTGCGCCAAAGGACTGACGGGTTTCCAGGGTACTGACATTTGTAGCGTGTTGAAGCTGTATGTTTTTACTTATTTCAGTTTAAACCATCGTGCCGCCTCTTAAAAAAAGAAGGAACAGGGGTAAAGACATTTGTTAAGGAAATAACACCTTGGGAGCAACGATTAGCCACAAAAAAAAAGAAAAAAATCATCTGAGTACACGCAAAAAAAAACAACTTCTGAATCATACTACTTATATCTTTGTTCGCCAGAACTACTGACCACGAAGCATAATCAATGATGATGGTGAACAAATTACCTATTATAAACGACGACCAAAGAGCAAATGAAGCGAAAGACAGAAAAAGTGCGGAAATAGGCAATTAAAAAATATTGAACCAAGCAATGGTTTCAAAACTGAGAACTAGACTGAAAAATCATCGACCAAAATATAGGAGAGTCAAAAAGCAGTCTAAGTAAGTTGTAAAATCTGTGGAAGAAACTCCATAAACCAGAATTGGAGAAATGAGTGAAGATATTACAAAAAAAAAGGAAGGAAACAGTAAATAAGGGCCTTTTCGGAAGTATTATTTAAATTAAATTAAAAGAAACTACATAAAGAGATACAAAAAGTTCAAGCTACAACAAATACAAATTATAGAGAATACCAAAAATAGCCGTGACTTATAAAAAAACAGGGATGCTTAATTAGAAAATGTATACTGTTAAACTACCTCAAAGTAGTAAAGCCAATTAAAAAGCTGTTTGAATGGTGGAGATAGATCTTTCTCACAGTATTACACGTTAAACAGTTTTTTCAATTGTTACTTCAGTGAATGAAGACTAAGAATAAGACTAAAAACATAAGAATAAGACTAAAAATAGTCTCTATCGTCTGCAAATCGAAGGTGAGTGAGGTACTCGCCGTTAATGTTGATGCCAAGTCCGTTCCAATCCAGTAGCGTGAAGGCATATTCCAGTGTAGCAGTAAACAGTTTTGGAGAAATTACGTCTCCCTGTCTTACTCCTCGCTGCAGTTGGATAGACTGGTCTTGGATTCGGACTGACATGGTGGTGTTTCTGTACAAACACTTCAGCACTTCGATGTATCGATAGTCGATACGGCACCGCTGGAGAGATTGAAGCACAGCCCATGTCTCGATCGAATCAAAGGCTTTTTCATAGTTCACAAACGCTAAACATGGTGGCTGGTTATACTCCTTTCTCTTCTGTACAACCTGCCGCAGCGTATGAATTTGGTCTATGGCGCTAAAGCTTTTCAGAATCCGGATTGTTCGGAAGGTTGGAAATCGTCTGTGCGCGAGACGATTGGTAATGACTCTGGAGAACAGCTGATAAACATGGCTCAGCAGTGAGATGGGCCTGTAATTCTTCAATAAAGGCTATGCTCGAAGTTTCTGTGCGCGAATGAATCAGTAATGAGGATATCCGCAGTAGAACCAGGGTAACAGGGTAAACAGGATTGCACGGTTGAAATGGCAATGCTCAGGCCATGTAGCCCGGTAAATGAACGGCAGTTGGAGCAGCAAAGTTGTAGAGTGGCGACCACGTATAGGAAAACGCAGCGTGGGAAGGCCCCCGACTAGATGGACGGATGACCTCCTGAGGGTAGCGGGGAATCAATGGATGCGGTCTGCACGGGATCGCACTTTGTGGCGAGTCATGAGGGAGGCCTATGTTCAGCAGTGGACGTCTGTGGCTAATAGATAGATTAATTCCTAAGAGAATAATTTCTAAATTTTAATAAATATCAAGCATATGTTATGAAGTTGTGTATTTTGTCAGTACTTTGTCAGCCTCGTCAGTCCCCTGGCAGTGAAATTCAGAAAAACCGAAATTTCTCCGGTTCCACTTAAAAAAGTGACTGGCCCAATCTCGAGCAATATATTCATTACATTACCTATCTTATATACCCGAATTTGTAGCATTTTGATTAAAAAACTATCATACAAAATATCCCGAAAAGTTACCCAACTTTTGTATATTCGCCCATTTGCAGGAAAAAGAGGATTTTTATCAATAAATTACGATACTACAGTCTACAGACAAAAGGCCTTTTCATTAGCTAAGCTATAGAAATAGGCTCGACAAGGTTGTTAAGGAGGTTCCTTGAGCCTGTTTTACAACAAGCTCCGCATAAACCGCACCATTTTTCTAACGCATTAATAACAACAAAGCCGGGTATGATACGCCATTGCGAAAACAATGTTTCTAACAGCTAATACGATTACAGTTCCTCGGAACCACACGGTAATAACGGTGGAAGTCGGAAGCCTCATACAACAAAGCTTAGCGAAGTGGGCCACCGCACGCCGGGGATTTTCCGGGAAGTTCGGGCAACCCTACCCGCCGGAGGCCCGGGGGGAGGGAGCTGGGGCTATTTATACGCAATCGATAGCGCCCCGGCCGTGGCCTTGGGCGCATCGATCCGTCAGCTGGGCGTGGAAGACGAGCCTCCGTCGCGGACATGCGACCAGCTTTCGCTACCGCAGCCGAGAACTCCCGACCAAAAGCGGTAACCCAAAACACGAGCGCACTCCAAACTCAATCTTCGCGCAACGAGATTCAGTAGAAAAAAACAAGTTCTACCAACAATTAGCGCTCTTTTGCTATGTTACTGTGGAAATCCATTGCGCGCGACGGCCTGGCTTACTTCAAATTGCTCAAACTGAACAAGCAGTGTATTTTATCGTTGTTTACGCTAATATTTCTTAGGGAAGTATTTTTTATGGCCGGCGGGAAAAACGCAGGAACTCGGTTTTTTTTTCATTATTTATCATTACTTCTAAGGGGTCTTGAGACGTAGTTCTGTTTTCTTTACGCTCTTTACATAATTGAAATTAAGGAAATTTTGTGAAAAAACGTACTTGATTACTTTGGAAATTATCCTGGTCACGGCACCAATCATACACAGTTTGTATTTCTGTAGGTACAATCGCCAAGCTAATAAGCTTGGATTTAATGAATAGTGCCTTCGTGAATATTCAACTGTAAGTCTTTGGAAAAGCAATAATGGAGTGAAAGACACAAGTACATACTTTTAGGTGTAGAGGGAGTAGGTACTTTATATCACTCTTTTTTTTCATCACACATTTTTTTCAGAAATATGAACGAAACCGGTGAAAGTGTTCCAAATTCCAATCAACAGTTCGATCCCCAACACGTTTTTTTTTTAATGTATGCTTTGTATTAGCATAAGACATATGTTAACTAACTTTTAATATATAATTACTGTAAAGTGTATAGCCAGCAAACAAATCTTAATTCGAATTCTGAGCTCGAGGCGTCGTACGCATAAGTGTTACCTCAGGGCCAAGGCAACACTTATGTTTTCGTGGAAATGCCGGTGCTTTTAAGGTGTTAAAAGGGTCTTATGTTATGCGTGAGTGGAAAGTAAACATTTTACGGAGTATAGGAACAAATGTATTTAGTTACAGGAGCGTTAGAAAATCAGTCATATTCAAATATTTTCATTTTAATGGGATCCATCATCCAAGGATATGATCCCAAAAAATATTTGGTTGGTTGACTGGCTTACGGCATTATGTTCGCCTTTTCTACTATGAACTATTTTGTACTGTTCAATAAAGTCTTAATAAATAAATAAGTCAATTATTGCTAATCGTGTAATAAAAAAATGATTTATTTTTTTAGTTTAGTTCCAATTATTTGGTACTTGCATAAAGAATTCATTTACAAATGATAAAAATCGCATATTTAAATAGTGTCGTTGACTTTACTTTAAATAATTATTTAGATAAAAAAATAAACGTTGGATTTGCCAAGTCAGTATTTAAGTGAAATGGCAGGTTAGTTTTTTGTTCTATTCCAAAACCTTTAGCGATTGTAAAAGTGGGGCATTATTCATTTCATACAAAACACACAGGCATGATAGGCATTTTGCCTGTACATACTAAATAACATACTACGCTACATTTTTTTAATAAATACATTATTATAGGAAATGAAATATTATAAGAAACATTAAAAAATTAAGATATTGTACGTTTTTTTTTTCTAATAACATGTAAGTATTCGACCGCCTAATCCGCCCATCTCTCACCCGACCAGCCGATATAAAAGTGTTGATGAAGCATGTTCGCGTAGAGAATGCTTATTCACTCTTGAACTCGACTTGAAGGGATCCAGGTCATAAATTTCAAGGAAAAGGTTGTTCCATTCTTCCCTTCCAATTTAGAAAAGCACCTAGTCGCTAAAAGTTTCGTAGAGGGGCGAATTTTGCGAGCGTTTGAACCGCGCGGTTTTAACGCACTTGGTGTTAACAGTTGTCTCGAGTCGAGATATCTTGTGATTTTGGATATTTTCACAGTTGAAAAAGTTTAATCTACGAGTACACTAACTTTTGCAACGTACCCTTAGGGGCTTTGAATCTGTGCGGTCTAGGGTAGGTATTCATCCCTAATATTATTGTTTCATATATCCATAATCGAAAGACTCATCTAAAACAGAAACCAATATTTACCTACTTAGAGATACTCATGTAACTAACACACTTGCTCCAATATTCTCTAACGTTCTCCGCTATAAAGGTGGTTTCGCGTGCTTACACCCAAAAGGTAATAAGAGCATAAGTAGCCCGCGCCCTCGAAAGCCCCTTTCAGCCGAGTATAAGCCTAGCAGCACCCTTGAAAGCACCAAAGCCAGCCGCATTAATGATTCAGGCGCAAACGATTATTTCCCCCGTATTTTTAATGGACTTTACTCGCTTTCAGGCGACAGCCATCCATCTGCACAACGCAATAGATAACAACTCTACTTACCACAAACGGTATGCTTTTTCCTCGTTTGAAAAAATGCCTTACGCTATGTTCTTTCAGTGATCTGTAGGCCGTGGACATTGGACAAGTGATGGCAATTTCCGGCAGAAGAGTAATATTTGGAGTAATTTATTAGGGTTCCGTACCCAAAGGGTAAAAACGGGACCCTATTACTGAGACTTCGCTGTCCGTCCGTCCGACCGTCCGTCCGTCTGTCACCAGGCTGTATCTCAACAACGGTGATAGCTAGACAGTTGAAATTTTTACAGATGATGTATTTCTATTGCCGCTATAACAACAAATAACTAAAAATAAAATAAAATAAATATTTAAGGGGGGCTCCCATACAACAAACTTGTTATAGTAGATTATATATATATGTATAGGTACGGAACCCTTCATGCGCGAGTCGGGCTCGCACTTGCCCATTTTTTTATTTACCTAAACTAATATGAAAATAACTCGTACAATGAAAGTAGGTACATACATTTTTAAAGGAAATATGAGGTTTTGTTATCCTTATTTATTATTTACAATGCATGTGGTATTCAAAGCGGTGGTAGCCTTGTGGTTAGGGCATGCGACTTTCAATCCGGAGGTCGCGGGTTCGAACCCGGCCCGTACCAATGAGTTTTTCGGAACTTATGTACGGAACGTCATTTGATATTTACCACTCGCTCTTCGGTGAAGGAAAACATCGTGAGGAAACCACCTAAGCCCAATAAGGCCTAGTTTCCCCTCTGGGTTGGAAGGTCAGATGGCAGTCGCTTTCGTAAAAACTAGTGCCTACGCCGCATCTTGGGATTTAGGTAGCCGACCCCGATTGAGAATTCATTCTCTACAAAGGCTAGGAGGATGATGATGAATGCATGTGCTCGAAAAGAGCGTTTTCTCGTAAAGTATACTACTTTGCCACTTTAGTGCTTTTTACTTCGCATTTTTTTTTCTAGCTGTGCCCGACAGCCTGGCGCAGAGGTTTTATTTTTTAAAATAAGTTAGATAAAATAGTCAAATGCCGATTATAAAAGTACAATAATACGAATAATAATACAATAATACGAATACATTAAACACGTAATTAATTACATCAGATTTAGAATTTGATTAATAAGCGAACTTGAAACCCTTATTCATGAAATACATTTAGCTGAATTGAATGTACCAACGGCTTTTTTCTACATTTCATCAGTACCTCCTTGTCCCTTTGCGTCCTGTCATGATCCATGCCTTGCACCCATATAAATAGGCTCCAAAAAAAAGTTGTAATTAGTTTCTTTCTGGTTTTCTGAGATCTTTTTGTAGTTATTAATAATAAACCACTTTTGCTAAACCTATTCTTGCTTTGATGTCTGGTGTACATCTTGAGTACGCTGTAGCTATGCTGCCTAAATATTTTAAACTATTTATATTTTGAAGAGTCTTTTTAGTCTGTTTTAGAGTATTTTTTAAGTTGTTATAATGTATAGTGAGGTTGTCCAATATTATTATTATTATATTATAATCTGTTTGTGTGTAATCTTGCTTTTGATGCAGTTAGAATTTTGGTAATAATACACTTGATCATATTTAATACTTAAAAACTAAGAAGTATACCTTCAAATGAGATACCTACTAATGTCCAATTAGCAGATATAAAATAAATTAACATATTCTTTCATTTTATTATATTATTGTAAATTGAAAGAATCAGTGTGAGTAGGGCAGCTCTTTTAATGCAACAAACTGATATATTTTTAAAATAAATAATTGTATTGAATTTAATAATGTTTTCTAATATAAATTATTAATTATATAATAAACAGCTGTGGTTATTATTTTCTTGTGTATTTAATCTGCAATTTTCTGGATAAAGGTCTAAGTTGTATGTAGTTTGCGTTTGTCTATGTACGGGCGGGAGAATCAACTATTTTATGTTGTTTACTCTGTGCCCCTTGTCCAAGTGACATCTTCATACTGTTTCATAGAAAAATACTTAGATTGTCCGAGGATTGTCCAACAAGGTGCACTTAAAAGTTGATTCCGACTGCCACTACTCTAGTTCCTCCTAGTAGTAATAAATATTATTTTAATATGGTAACATTTTATGCACAAATCAGGTTTATTTGATAACAAATTCCACTTACCTGGCGGTGATGAGGGTTGACTTGTATCGTCCGACATAATCCAATTTGCTTGTCTGAAAAAAAAATACAGATTAATGGAGCAACATGAGTTTTGAGTACAGACAAAGCTTGTGATCAAAGACAAATGATTTGATGACTTTATTATGTTAAGTTAATACATTGGAAATTTCTAAAAACTCGACTGATCAACCACAATATTTGGAACTCGTTTCAATATTGGTTAAGTATACTGGCTAAGATCTTGTTGCTAGTTCCAATCAAAATGGAATATCTTGGCCACAACTGCTTTTATTTCTGCCAAACATAGGTAAGAACCACTTTGGCAGACAGGATTTTCAATTAAAAAAATGTTTACAAATTGGTACATCCGTTTAGTAGTTACAATGTAACAGACTGACACACAGATACACATGTTAACCTTATACACCGGTCATTGTGACAAGAGCTAAAAAGGTACTTGTTTCAATTTCCTTGACTGTACCTGTTGCAGAATTGTTTATATAAAATATTTCAAAGTTTATTTCAAAATGGCACAACACAACGCAGAAGTAACATGTGTCGTCAGTAAAGCACACACACACAGAAGTTTGTCCGTATAATAGTGAGGTTGCCCGAGGCAACTTTTCAAAGTTCGACAAAGTTTGCTTTTACCATTTCAGGCATATTATACCTGAATAATTGATTTTGAAATATATTTGATTGAACCAAACAGAAATCCCTTCAGAATAAAAGTGCTAATGCTGAATCCATGGTTAACCAGATACCAGCTCTTTTATTCAAACGACCTGACCCCAGCAGTGTTACCCTCATCCCACAGGGACACTACATTTTTTCGGGATAAAAAGTAGCCAACTTGTTAATATGGGGTATCAGATACTTATACACCAAATATTAAAATTGGTCCAGCCATTTGAGCGTGAAGAAGTAACAAACATACAAACACACTCACAAACTGTCGCCATTATAATATTAGTATGATTAGTACAATGTCGTCACCTATTGTTGGTAAACATGTTTTATCACACCATACAACAATGTCCTAAGCTTTATCTATGCTCCATATTACATTTCAATACAAATGTTATAGGAGTTTTTAATAGGAAGAGAACCCGATTTGATATATTTTGATCATAATCCTACTGTATAGATATAACGACATAACACACGTAAGGCCAGGGAGACACCTAATATACCTACTGAAAAAATTAAAGGTAAACAATATTGTTGAAAGCTTATTCATAACTCATAAATGCTACTGCCATACATTAAACCAATCTAAAATGAGTACTGGGAGCTAAATTAATAGCTTCAGAGAGAAAGCCCAAGTTGACGATACGATTGCCAGAAACTCACCAGCTGGACTCCTGAAATTCCTGAATCCTCCTCCGGGAAGATTTCAACAACAAACACTATTCCAATCTTTCACAGAGAACTACACGCATTTTCTTAACTAAAGCACGTTAACACTTTTACATCTTTTACAGCTTTCCCACGTGAAAATAAGTCTTCCAAAACAAGCTGAAATGTTTTGACCAGAAATTTTGACGTAGACGTAGTTCAATTTTCCGTGTCAAAAATTGGAGTCAGTTGGTTTTCGTTGATCATTTATGTGATACACTTGAGTTATTCTGAATTTCTGATTGATTGGAATAAATCTTACTAGTTTCTTATTGGACAACTTTTAACAAGATCGTATAAACCAATAAGAACTCAGGTACTTCATGAAAGTATAATTAGAAAAAACTGAAATTAAATTAGCGTGGATTTTAAATTCTTGGAATCTACAAAAAACTGAAAATATTAAATATTCTGCAAAAGTTTATTAGTTCACTTCACACAAACGCAGATAAAACTTAATCTGTCGTTGGGAAGTTATGAACCTGTTTTTGAACGTACCCCTGGGTGCATTCCAATCTTATACAGCTATCCTTTTCAAGTTTTCATAATTAGAAAAAAAAAAAACAAAAAAAAAGAAATCTTCTCTTAATCAATCTAGCTTCCATTTACTTTTAGTCTACTTTCATTTCGATATTTTCGATGTCCAAAATCTCTTTTTGAAATTTTGCAAAATTATGTACATATCCTATCTGTGACTCTAACTGACAGTGA
The DNA here is from genome assembly GCA_947623375.1 of Apotomis capreana. Classification (NCBI taxonomy): domain Eukaryota; kingdom Metazoa; phylum Arthropoda; class Insecta; order Lepidoptera; family Tortricidae; genus Apotomis; species Apotomis capreana. Next base: position 25,451,426 of record OX392512.1, on the reverse strand, counting down.
CAACTGAACTGACGTCTCGTCTCCGTCTCTTGCTGTCATGATAAACACTACGTCGTTCTTGGGATGAGTAATCCAGTTGTTTAGTTGAAAACAAAGTTCTATTGTGCTCTTTCCAATATGTTTTCCTCGATATTTGGGAAACGACGCTCGTCTCCAGTTGAAGACGACACGCCACCCATTCCAGGACCGGGACCCAAACCTGGGGACGGTTTCGTGATAGTAAACCCGTCACCTCCAAGGGGAGGTTTGTATCCGAATGTGCCAGCTGCCGGGGTCCCGGGCTATCCTGTGGCTCCTTCTCGACCAGCACCTCCAACCCCGGTACAGAATCCTAGTGTAGAAAACTTTCACTACCTCCAAGGAGTTCCTTTCTCGCTGTCTCGTGAACTTCAGATGTCGAGCAACAAAGAAGCTTATGCCACGGAAATTAGCGATCTCTTGGCTTTCCTAACGAACAAGGTGAACCTTAGAAGCTACGACTACGATTTCTCATTGGAAAAAAGTGTTCTTAAAGAATGTTAAATGTGACTTTGATTGGCACTAGTTGTGTATTGCAAGAACTAGAGGATATAAAGAAGTCAACTTTGAATGTTACATTATAAGAGTTTGTTCACCAGCTTAACAGTCAATCTTCCTACTGCAATCATAAAATATTATGATAGAAAAAATGTTTCTCATACTTGGCCAGAACATGCTTTCCTACTTGACATTGACTTGAGTCATTACAAACAAACATTTAATTGAAGCTAGTTGAAATTATTGGTATAGTTATTTGTCTTTCAAAGCAATTATGGATAAGCAGCAGTACTAACATTTAAAACATATTTGTTGTGTGCATAAAATGTAAAATCAGCCTGATTTCAAGTGAAAGAATACTGTACATATTTGAATATTTTGAATAGCATGTAAAGAATATTGTGGAGTTTTTGAAGTGATGTCAAATCAATATAGCAAAATAAAATCAACTTCAGTGTCACAGCTAGTTAGTGGTAAAACTATCTTTGTAGACATCTGCACTCCATACTGCCAGGTTAAGGGTGTAGACAGTTGCATTAAAGGTTAATATTTGATAATAAACATTTAATCATAATGTTTACAAATGAAGCGAAAATTGAAAAATTTAATGATTTGGACAGGATTCGAACCTGCGTTTCGGTGGTCCAATTGGGAGGACGCCAGTGTTGGCCCGGAAAGCCGTTGGAAACGCAGGTTCGAATCCTGTCCGAATCATTAAATTTTTCAATTTTCGCTTCATTTGTAAACATTTAGTTTACGTTAGCAGACGTTACTGCTTTAATAAAAATATTTAATCATAATGTCAAAATATTCTGCCTATAAAACAAGTCATGATGTAACATTGTAATTCATTAATTTATATTTATGAGATTAGATCTAACTGTTGACTACCTATATAAAATTAATCATATTTACGGGATGTGTGTAAGCTGGTTTTCTTAAAGAATTTGCTCTGTATTTCAAATATGTTCAAACAGTTTGTCAATTTTAAATAAAACAATCATTGTCAACCTTTTGAAACATAGAAAGGCTAAGTAATGAATATACATGACATGATCCGCTTAAATAGCTTTATTTAACACTTTCACAATCATAACCAACAACCCACTTGGTGGGAGCTTATAACTTCTCACTCACCTGCCAGCCCCGCTCTCCAGGTGGATTCTACTATAAAAGTGCACAGCTGGCGGGCTCTGCCTGTGTCGAGGGTGGGTAAGCGCCCACTTGGTGGGCTCTGTTGATTTTTGTGGTAGTTTTATTTATTTACCTGGTTGTGAAAGTGTTAAATGTGGGACAGTCGCGAAAAACCGAAAATTGTTTGACAACTTGGTAAAAGTGTTGAATCTGAACCATAATTAATTTTGCACAGATGCATCCAATGAGGTTAAGAAATCCAGTTTTTGTATCAACTTTTTTTTTCTACTGCTTAGTTTTTGTATATGTATTTTTTATTCTACTCTAAGGTTAAGATTGAGATACTTAGTTATTAAAATATACCTAAATAAATTCACAGGGAAAATGTAAGATAATCAAAAATATAATTGATAACAATGTTGATAAGTTTTGGTTTACCTGATTCATACTTCATTCCTAATCTATCCATAGAATCTTATTTAATCAATTTAAATAGTGCATTTTAGCACCACAAATGCCATACTTTGAAATACAACAAATTTAAGTCAATTCATTTAAAGCTATGACTAGACAGATTAGACTTAGTGATGTGCTTCTCAACAATGATTTGCCGTGCCAACAACATCTCACTGTTACAGCTAAGTTATTTGGCTTGTTCTACCTTAGTCCTGAAATCTCAAAACTGTGTAAACTGTTGGGAATCTCACCCGTGGGTACCGCGTTCTGTCATCTCGGGTAAAGAATATAAATGTATACTTATGTCATTAATTGTTAAATGAACCTGTTTAGACTGGATGGATAGGAAATGTGAATTGTTTTAATCTGATGGCTTTAAACATAGAGCCTAAAAATTGTGAAGTTGTTTCTTATCTTAAGGTATCATATATGGTATGTAAATAAATATTATTTTATCCAATCACGGTTTTGTTATTTTAATCTTTATTATTAATGTATATTTTTTCAAGATTTAGGTTTACCAACCGTTAAACAGATAAATTGTAAACCTTTGGTTTTCTGCAGGTAAATTGATGTCATATAACTGCTATTGGATTTAGGAATATTAGAAGTAAAACATAAATAGAACACAATATTTAATCAGACTGGCAGTACAGACAAACATGATAAAGTCAGCATAGACATCCAATCATTCAACAAGTCTGAAATAACAACTAAATTACTCAAAACAAAATTATAAATATATTTTGTAGTCTCAAACTCTCATAGTGCTTCTTTCCTGCCTTTGGGATTGCAATATAATCACAAATGTACCATTTTTAGGGTTCCGTCACCAAAGCGCGTTGATTGTCTGTCCGTCCTTGTCCATCGTTCTGTCACGTGACAGGGCTGTATCTTTCCAACTTGGAATGGTAATAGCAAGTAATAGGCTGTTATTTTTAATGTATCTCATGTTGTGTTGTATATTCCTTGATATTGGAGGTGTGCAATAAAGAGTATTTGTATTTGTAATAGGTTGTCAACCTATTTGATACTTGAAATAATCATAGAATATGTAAAATTATGGTCATAGCAACAAATATGAAATTAAAATAATATGAAACCCTACATGTGCGAGTCCAACTCGCACTTTGCCGTTTTTTTTTCATCATTATCATAACCAAGTAGAAGGAAACAGGTGTATAATAAATCCTTTATACTAGTATTACAATACTTGAAAAAACTAGGTCCCTAGTCACTGTTTGTATGTTTATGTAGGTATGTATTATAAAAAATAAAACAATATGCACCACAACTCACACAATCATACGCCTCTACCATTAATAGTAAAATTACATAAAACTATAAAATCAGTTATCACCAACCAGTGAAGCCCATCTCTGGCCTCCCCTAAACGTACGTATATCTGGATAATTGTTAAATAAATAATCTTTAAAACTGGTATCTCAGGTATCTGTCTCAAAACCATTGCCTTACAGAGTAGCGGAAAAACATCTATCATACTATAGTATTTAAAAAAGTTCGATTGATAGGATCCAAAGATAAGACCCGAATGAACATTTCCAGAGGCGTAAAATAAGTATTTTCAAGTATTTATTCAATTATATTAATTTATTACCTATATTCCACAATACTAACTGAATGTAAATGATAAAAAAAAGTGTATTTAAAATAAGACGCAGAATACCGACTTTGTTTGAAATAACAATTTGGTTCTAAAAAATATGTTTTATTTATCAAAATAATTAATCTCAAGTCAGTAGAAGTTCTTTCTGTTTACGCCTTTTGGAATTATAAAAGCTTGACAACTTTCATACATTGTAGGTATACACTAGTATGATATATTTTTCCGCTGTAAGTACATCTATTAGCTTGGGAATGGAATGAGTTGACCGTACTTCCCGCGGACCTTGATTCGACCAACCAGTTTCCTGACGCGCAGCACTATTTCGAGCACTGATTGGTCAAACACGGCGCGCTCCATGCAGCTCCGTCCGCGCCAGTGGAAACGCACCCTCAACCTGAGGTCGGTTTGGTTTTATAACTAGCGTTAGCTCGTGACAATACGTCAAATTTTAAATCCCTACAATCGGGCAAAACTAGTGCCTATATACAGTCCATGAGCTGTTAAAATTGCCTTGGAGTTTACACCTGTCTCGTTCATTCTGGGGTTGAGATATGACTCTAATTTTACTAGTTGCTAATGGATCCAGTTTATCTCTCGTGTTGCAGTGTAGAGACCTCTGCTATATTATTTACACTATAAGAATGTATGTCCTATATGAGTGCGGCGAGCGTGCATATGAACACGACTATGATCACGAAGGGCAACCACGTTTTCACGAAGGCTCCGAGGCTGAAAATAAACAAATATTACATTAATTTTTATTAAAGTACTAATATCTGGTAGCGTAAACCAAATGTTTACAATTAAGTTTAGGTGTAGCACATCATTACTATTAATTAACTATTTTCAACATAATTTGAGACAATGGTGCCGATCCTGGAGTCTGGCGTTCTGGACATGCAAAAAGCAACTGGTTGAAAAATTCAATGGTTCTCTCATCAGATTCAGAGGTCCTATTTATTTTATTTTATTTATTTAAGGATTACCAACAGATAACACATCAGACTATAACATAGTATAAGTACACAAATGACAGACAGGATGCTTATCTAATTATAGGTAACCACGGCTAACACCTATCCTATAGGTAGAACGCACGAGTTAGCCCGGAAATCCATTGGAAATGCAGATTCGAACCCCGCCTGAATTCATTATTTTTTTTTTTGCTTTATTGTAAACACAAATATTACATTATTAATGATTTATGGAATCATATTTAATGTCGGTTGTCACTTGAAGTACTTAGTTGTGGTATGAATATAACATAAAAAGACATACATATTTATTAAGGCACAATGAGTTTGACACCACTCCACTCTTTTGGCACGAGATTGGGTTTACCTATACAGGGAGAACCTATCAATTTGAATCACTGCACGGCTAACTACAAGATTACCTAAGTAGTAATTAAATTCATATTAATTGTTATAGATCATATTATGTAGGAACATGTTTATCACCATAAATCTTATTATACCTTTTTTAGGGTTCCGTAGTCAACTAGGAACCCTTATAGTTTCGCCATGTCCGTCTGTCTGTCTGTCTGCCCGTCCGCGGCTTTGCTCCGCGATCATTAATACTAGAAAGCTGAAATTTGGTATGAGTATGTGTATGTATCACGCCGACAAAACGGTAAAACAAAAACTAAAAAAAAAACTTTTTTTCGGGTACCTCCCGTACACCTAAAGTGGGGGTGGCTTTTTTTTCGTTCCAACACTAGTGTGTGTAGTGGGTATCGTTGAATAGGTCTTTTAAAAATAATAGGAGTCTCCAAACATTATTTTTTGATAAAGTCGGCAGTTTTGTAAATATTCAGTCCGAAAATAAAAAAAATTGTGTCCCCCCCCCCCCCCTCCCCCCCACCTCTAACTTTTCAAAATGGAAATTTTCATGAATATGAGGCCTTATAAGTACTTTCCATGAAAACTATATTGAATAAAATCGGTCGAGCCGTTTTTGCGTTATCGCAAAAATTCATAATTTTCTTTAAAATGACGTAAGTGACGCGCGGTGTCCTTATACTTCGAACGTTACGCATATTAGTTAATTGCCATACTGTATTAAAACATTTCACTCAATCTGGCGCGTATAATCGATAACTTCCAGAATGTAATAAGTAATTACATTTTTTCTTTGGCGTTTACGACCTTTTTATAGAGCTTGAAATCTTTCTCGTAATTTTCGTCTATTGCCAAGGATGGGCAACTACGGAAGACATTGAGCGTGGCCCGACATGCTCTTGACCGGTTTTTCAAATGTATTTTTTTAAATAATTAATTAGAGCATACAATGACAATAAAACAATAGAGGCCACAACCTTGGACTGTCCACTGCAGGGCAATTAAAATAAAAAGCAAGCAATTTTAATTTGAACCTTAACACTTCCACAGCTACGGTAGAAAATAAAGAAATCAATACTGAATCAATTTTTTGTTATTGCTTTAGCTACCAACAAATTCAAACTATCCCTTTTTTAAGCAATTTATAATATAAATTGAACTTGATACTTTTTACTTTATTATCTATTTGAGATTAGTTTAGAGTGTATTGTATGTAGGCTTTATATCGTGTGAATATTAACATGGCTTTATATTCTACATTCATAATAAATATATTACCTGACATATCTGGAGTATGGGATCATGTAGAAGGCCAGCTTCACCATGTTCCAGTTCTTGCAGCCCCCGTAGCCCATGATGTTCAGCGCCATGGCCACATGCGAGTGGCAGTTGTCGTAGAATATGATATGCTGCAATAAAATTACTTCCCTACTATTATTTAAAACAGACTGTTATTAAAGTTCAAAAGTATACTTTTATGAAATTATTAATGTTCTTTTTTTTTATAACTGTTAGGGAGTCATCCATCAACTCACATTGCAACTACAGGAGTAAAACAGGGAAATAACAAGAAAACTATCCAGCACCAGAATATTCTAGGTATTAATAAAAGGTATAATAATTAAAAATTAAAAAACTTAAGAGAAAAAACAATTACCATTCTCTTTTTATAAATCTCAGATGCCTTGTGGACAGCGGCATCCCAGCCAGCCTGCCCATTGTGTGCCTTCGCAGGAGTTAGCTGCCAGTACTTGGTGGGGTTCCCAAAAGCCATCAGATCCTCGGACACGAAATACGGCCCCGCGAAGTCTCTGATCACGCCGCTGGACGTGCAAATGCCCATATGCCCTAAAAACGGGAACATCCATCTGCAGGATGGAAACGGGTTAGTATGGTTACAAAATAATTTATTAATTATTATAATTTTGACTTTATTTTCTTTGTAAACTGTATTTGACTGTCATTCAGAATTACACACTTAAAACAAAGTTTGAGCTAATCGGATAAGTACAAATTTACAATCTTGTTGCAAGATTTCAAACTCATAACAATAGGAAACAAATAGGAAAAAGTATGAGGACCGCGAAAATTAAAATTAATTGAATAGTGTAAACAGTGCTGCTTCATTACAATTCACGTTTATAAAACAATTTACTACTTATGTCATGAAATACTTACGTTAAAACCGGAATAGGAGTCCAAACTATACAATATGGATAGCGAGAGCGTTCGTGGTCAATAGGATCCATCAGGACAGCCTGTTCACGGTCACTTAACTCGACAGGGCTATCCGGACTGTGGTCAACATTCATAACGATTCGCGTGCTGGATTATCGCAGGAATAAATTAGTTTCGATTTATAAACAACTAGTCGATAAAAAATTAAATCGTAAAATTAAACTGACAGCTAAGCTACATTCCATTTTACGTTTGTAGAGTATTGGTAACTTGGCACTTGGTCCATGATTGGTAACGTACAGGTGCAGTGCATCCAGACATGTAATGTGGAATGGAATGGGAATGGATGAAATTATCAAAATAATTATATAATTGAGAATATTTTTAAGCCCTGGAAAAAAGTTATAGCCTTTTCTGTAAGTTTGAAGTCGAAGTCTTATACGAATACATTTTATTACTTTTTACTTTGAAAAAGAAATTAATGCGCAAAAGTTAAAAGTGGAATACACCCACTTTTTATGCCTGGCAAGTGGCAATAATAATTTTGACACTTTGACATGTTGTATTGTTGTGTGTCGACGATTTCGACGATGTTTGGCGCTTTAATTTAGTGAATTGTGTGTTTTCTTTTTCTATGGGAATACATTTATAATCATCCAAGATGCCAGCGTTTCTCAAGTATATAGACATGGAGAATTTCAAGTCCTATCGGGGTCAGCATCGAATAGGACCTCTGAAATCATTCACTGCCGTGGTTGGCCCCAATGGATCAGGTATGTTTTGTGACCATTTTTAAAGTGATGAGTTAACATACACTGCTCTTTAATACTCTCGTTTATCGTTAATTTACTCTTTCATAGTAAATGTAATGTGTGATGGAACTGATTTATCTTACCAGGCAAGTCAAATTTCATGGACGCCGTGAGTTTCGTGATGGGAGAGAAGACGTCTCTACTCCGCGTGAAGCGCTTGAGCGACCTCATCCACGGCGCGTCTATCAACAAACCCGTCTCTAGGAGGTAAGTTGTTTACATAGTATTTTTACTTACTATAGTAATCTTGAAGACATTTAGCAAAAAAAATGCTTACATAGCTACTGTAGCTATGTAAGCATTTTTTTTGCTAAATGTTAGTACGCCAACAATGACGTAATATGCAGTTCTTAACTCTGCAAGATCCCTGTAACCATCGTTGGAATATAACATGCTGTTTGTAGCAAGTATTAGTGCTATTGCAACAGTTATTACTATCATACTATCACATTCTTAAGAAGATAATATAACTTATAAGTTACAGTGAAATGAATTCCATTTTTGAAAGAGTGTATATTTACAGATATAGTGCATAATGTTTCCCATTATATTTTGTCAGAAAAGTTCTCACAACTATCTGTACTTTATTTTGAAATTATAGTTAAAAAAGTGTTAATCATAATCTTTAAATATTTGATATGATTGCCAGTGCCTCGGTGACAGCCTTGTTTGTGTTGGAGGATGGAACGGAGAAACAGTTCATGAGGTCGGTCATAGGACAGTCATCTGACCACAAAATAGATGGACAAGTAAGTTCACATATTGCATAGTGTAAGAAAGTGTTTACACTCATTATTCACTTTTTTTATAAGAGCTGAAGACTTTTTTACCTACTTTTGTGTGATTGAATAACACTGCAGTGCTGGTTCATGTGACTAAATATCATTTGTTTTTGGATTTCTTGCTTGTTATCAGATTTACATTTTTACACACTTTACATTGGACTAGAAAACTTCAGCAAAAAGCCTTAATTGAAATATGTATGTAATTTTTGTTAGTTTCCAAACTTCATTTTTGTGAACAGTCAGTGTCTGTGAGCAACTACCTGGCCGAGCTGGAGCGGCTGGGCATCAATGTGAAGGCCAAGAACTTCCTGGTCTTCCAGGGCGCTGTCGAGAGCATTGCCATGAAGAACCCCAAGGAAAGAACTGCTCTTTTTGAGGAGATTAGTGGGTATGTGTCAAGAGGGGACTTAGATAAAACTTGCTGTTCATTATTTTGTAAATACTATATATTTATTATTGAAGAGAGATTGGCAGAGATTTATGCGACTTTTCATAATTTGTTGCTGATAGATGAATTTTATAAATATTTGAAGAATTATACTGATTATGGAAAATCAGTCTATGGCTCATTATGCTGTGTTGTTACAGCAATAACTTCATGTGTGTGGTACAAATCCTTTTCTGCCAGGTCTGGTGTCTTGAAGGAGCAGTACGAGGCATGCCGCGCGGAGGTGAACCGCGCCGACGAGGAGGCCCAGTTCAGCTACCAGAAGAAGAAGGGCGTGGCCGCAGAGAGGAAGGAGGCCAAGTTTGAGAAGGAAGAGGCAGAGAAGTACACCAGGCTTAAGGAGGAACTGGTGAGCATTGAAGTTCTGCTGGCTGGCTGCATAGCATGTGTTTGAGACTTCTGATATTCAACCCACATACTTTGAGTTACAAAACATTTTTACATCATTTAAGTTGAGTTAAGACTACTATTTTTCCTTATAATTTTACAAATAATTTTAGGTCAGAAGAGGTATCTTCTGGCAAATCAGGATTTCTTAAATGCACCAAAGCTTGCTCATCTCACTTGTACTTGTACAGCTTTACTCATGCACTTTTGATTTAAATTTACAGCAAGAGCAAAAAGTGGAACTTCAGCTCTTTCACCTGTACCACAACGAGAAGGAGATCCAGGGTCTAGAGGAGGATTTGCAGCACAAGCAGTCTGAGCTGACTAAGGTGGAGAAGAAGCGGCAGAAAGCCGAGGATGCCCTGAAGGAGAAGAAGAAAGAATCTGGTAGTGTGCAGCGTGAGCTGGCCAAGATTGAGCAGGAGATCAGGGAAGTGGTGAGTGATAGTGTTTGTACTCGTTTGAATAAATGATAGTAGGGTGATCTCTGATGGTCTGCGCGAGCTCCAACCCGTCGACTGGCGTGAAACTGCACAAGACCGAGACCGCTGGCGGGAACTTGTATTGGAGGGGGCGCTGCGCCAGAGGAGTAAGTAAGTAAGAGTGATCTCTGAGGGACAATGGATAAATTGAGGTTTAATGAGTAAAAAAAGAAACCCGATAATATACAAAAAAACGGCTTTAAAATGTGGTCTGTGACCTTATCAGACAAAATAGAAAATATTAGTGGAGAGTAGAAAATATTTTTTTCCCTTATTCAATCAATTTGTTTTGTATATAAAGGGTTGGTTGGACTTGGTTTCTGAAACATTCAGGAGCTCAAGTAACCGCTCAAAATATACTCTTTCCGTGCAGACTAAAGTTAACTATAATGTAATGATATGTAAGAATTTGAGCGAGCTTTGATATGTTCACAGGAAGCGGAGATATCGAAGAAGCGTCCCACGTTCATAAAAGCCAAGGAGCGTGTGACACACACACAGAAGAAGCTGGAGAGCGCCGCGAAGACCCTGGAGCAGGCTCGGAAGGCTCATGAGGCTCACCAGGCGGACCTGCGCAAGCTGGAGGCCGAGCTCAGGGCCGTCGAGGAGCAGCGCGCCGTGTGGGAGCAGGCCGCGCCCGGCGTGCATCCCGCGCGCGCTGACGTGCACCTGGAGGAGGCGCAGGTGAGAGTGGGGGCTGGAGGAGGCGCAGGTGAGAGTGGGGGCTGGAGGAGGCGCAGGTGAGAGTGGGGGCTGGAGGAGGCGCAGGTGATAGTGGGGGCTGGAGGAGGCGCAGGTGAGAGTGGGGGCTGGAGGAGGCGCAGGTGAGAGTGGGGGCTGGAGGAGTCGCAGGTGAGAGTGGGGGCTGGAGGAGGCGCAGGTGAGAGTGGGGGCTAGAGGAGGCGCAGGTGAGAGGGGGGGCTGGAGGAGGTGCAGGTGAGAGTGGGGGCTGGAGGAGGCGCAGGTGAGAGGGGGTCTGGAGGAGGCGCAGGTGAGAGTGGGGGCTGGAGGAGGCGCAGGTGAGAGTGGGGGCTGGAGGAGGCGCAGGTGAGAGTGGGGGCTGGAGGAGGCGCAGGTGAGAGTGGGGGCTGGAGGAGGCGCAGGTGAGAGTGGGGGCTGGAGGAGGTGCAGGTGAGAGTGGGGGCTGGAGGAGGTGCAGGTGAGAGTGGGGGCTGGAGGAGGCGCAGGTGAGAGTGGGGGCTGGAGGAGGTGCAGGTGAGAGTGGGGGCTGGAGGCGCGCCGTGTGGGAGCAGGCCGCGCCCGGCGTGCATCCCGCGCGCGCTGACGTGCACCTGGAGGAGGCGCAGGTGAGAGTGGGGGCTGGAGGAGGCGCAGGTGAGAGTGGGGGCTGGAGGAGCAGCGCGCCGTGTGGGAGCAGGCCGCGCCCGGCGTGCATCCCGCGCGCGCTGACGTGCACCTGGAGGAGGCGCAGGTGAGAGTGGGGGCTGGAGGAGGCGCAGGTGAGAGTGGGGGCTGGAGGAGGTGCAGGTGAGAGTGGGGGCTGGAGGAGGCGCAGGTGAGAGTGGGGGCTGGAGGAGGCGCAGGTGAGAGGGGGGGCTGGAGGAGGCGCAGGTGAGAGTGGGGGCTGGAGGAGGCGCAGGTGAGAGTGGGGGCTGGAGGAGGCGCAGGTGAGAGTGGGGGCTGGAGGAGGCGCAGGTGAGAGTGGGGGCTGGAGGAGGCGCAGGTGAGAGTGGGGGCTGGAGGAGGTGCAGGTGAGAGTGGGGGCTGGAGGAGGCGCAGGTGAGAGTGGGGGCTGGAGGAGGCGCAGGTGAGAGGGGGGGCTGGAGGAGGCGCAGGTGAGAGTGGGGGCTGGAGGAGGCGCAGGTGAGAGGGGGGGCTGGAGGAGGTGCAGGTGAGAGTGGGGGCTGGAGGAGGCGCAGGTGAGAGTGGGCGCTGGAGGAGGCGCAGGTGAGAGTGGGGGCTGGAGGAGGCGCAGGTGAGAGTGGGGGCTGGAGGAGGTGCAGGTGAGAGTGGGGGCTGGAGGAGGCGCAGGTGAGAGTGGGGGCTGGAGGAGGCGCAGGTGAGAGGGGGGGCTGGAGGAGGCGCAGGTGAGAGTGGGGGCTGGAGGAGGCGCAGGTGAGAGTGGGGGCTGGAGGAGGCGCAGGTGAGAGTGGGGGCTGGAGGAGCAGCGCGCCGTGTGGGAGCAGGCCGCGCCCGGCGTGCATCCCGCGCGCGCTGACGTGCACCTGGAGGAGGCGCAGGTGAGAGTGGGGGCTGGAGGAGGCGCAGGTGAGAGTGGGGGCTGGAGGAGGTGCAGGTGAGAGTGGGGGCTGGAGGAGGCGCAGGTGAGAGTGGGGGCTGGAGGAGGCGCAGGTGAGAGGGGGGGCTGGAGGAGGCGCAGGTGAGAGTGGGGGCTGGAGGAGGCGCAGGTGAGAGTGGGGGCTGGAGGAGGCGCAGGTGAGAGGGGGGGCTGGAGGAGGCGCAGGTGAGAGTGGGGGCTGGAGGAGGCGCAGGTGAGAGTGGGGGCTGGAGGAGGCGCAGGTGAGAGTGGGGGCTGGAGGAGGCGCAGGTGAGAGTGGGGGCTGGAGGAGTCGCAGGTGAGAGTGGGGGCTGGAGGAGGCGCAGGTGAGAGTGGGGGTGGAGGAGCAGCGCGCCTTGGCTCGCGTCTATAGTTAAAGTGAATAAACGTGACCAACTTTATGAATTTTCTTTTACCTTTTTACTGAACACTTATCTTCGTTTGTCGTTCTAGATACGCGAGTACGAGGAGCTGAAGATGGAGGCGTCGCGGCAGGCGGCGCGCTACCTGCAGGAGCTGGACTCCGTCAACCGCGAGCAGAAGGCCGACCAGGACCGCCTGGACAACGAGCTGCGCCGCAAGGGAGAGCTCGAGAACAAGCATCGACAGAAGGTACAGTACTCTAACTCCCACTTAAAGAAAGTTTACAAAAATTCACTTTTCTTTTAGTAAAAATGCCAGTCAATTGTCTTCTGATTATTTTTTAATCTTGCTGTTCCTAATAATGTCTCTTACCCATGCTATTCAGGTGTTTATGGAGTATTAGAGGACTTCTAGAGCTGGAAATGTTAGTTTGACAGCTTCCATTTCAGATAAACATCAGGTTGGATTCATGTTTTACATCTTAGACTCTTCAGCACATAGTTGTCATCTGTCGATTACCTGTGAGTTTACGAATTGTATTGTTTTGTGTACTTAGGGTCACGAGAGGAACGAGGCGATGAAGCGCGTAGAAAAGCTGAACGAACACATCCGCAGCTCGGAGCAGGCGCTCGAGGAGCAGCGGCGGCTCCGGGCAGAGTTGCAGGTCAGTTATAAGGGAACTGCATCGTCATACTTCTACAAACTTATTTTCATTGCGCAATCTTAGGACATCTTGAAGATGGGTCTACGCTAGACGAACTGAGGACGAGCGGAACACGAGCCGAGCACAAGCGGTCCACACAACTCGTGTGGTGTGCACCGCCTTACGGAGTTGCCACAACTTTGCGCCACCAGCGGCAGCGGTGAGCGTCGAGCGGCAAAAACTAAATCGTAGCGATGTATGAGCATGCCACGAATCGCCGCGCGCGGTGCCGCTCCAGCGGCGGGAACAAATGTATCGGCGGCTCGGGAACAAATGTATCGGTGGCTCGGGAATAAATGTATCGGCGCGGCTCGGGAACATGCCACAGCTTTGACGCGGCGCGTTCGGTGGCCGGCGCGGTGTACGTGGCATGCGCGCCGCCCCGTCCCGGCCCGTCACTCGCATTGCGGTCGGGCACAGTGATCGTTGTAGGGTCGTCATAAGTCCTCACTTGTGCCGCGAACGACGACGCCCGGAACGATTCCTCGTCTAGCGTAGATGTTTCGAACGCCCAGTCCCACAAGCGGAGGAGCCGAAAGAATAAAAGTGTTGAATTGTAATGTATTTGTGTACAGGCGGACGTGGGGTCGTGCCGCAGCCGCGCGGACGAGCTGCAGGCGGCGCTGGAGGACGTGGCCGCGCAGCTGGGCGACGCGCGCGTCGACAAGCACGAGGAGGCGCGCCGCCGCAAGAAGCAGGAGATCGTCGAGAACTTCAAGCGCGAGATACCCGGCGTGGTGAGTACGAGGGTCTGTGCCCGCACTACTGTCGGCAGGCTGACCAGCTGCAGGCGGCGCTGGAGGACGTGGCCGCGCAGCTGGGCGACGCGCGCGTCGACAAGCACGAGGAGGCGCGCCGCCGCAAGAAGCAGGAGATCGTCGAGAACTTCAAGCGCGAGATACCCGGCGTGGTGAGTACGAGGGTCTGTGCCCGCACTACTGTCGGCAGGCTGACCAGCTGCAGGCGGCGCTGGAGGACGTGGCCGCGCAGCTGGGCGACGCGCGCGTCGACAAGCACGAGGAGGCGCGCCGCCGCAAGAAGCAGGAGATCGTCGAGAACTTCAAGCGCGAGATACCCGGCGTGGTGAGTACGAGGGTCTGTGCCCGCACTACTGTCGGCAGGCTGACCAGCTGCAGGCGGCGCTGGAGGACGTGGCCGCGCAGCTGGGCGACGCGCGCGTCGACAAGCACGAGGAGGCGCGCCGCCGCAAGAAGCAGGAGATCGTCGAGAACTTCAAGCGCGAGATACCCGGCGTGGTGAGTACGAGGGTCTGTGCCCGCACTACTGTCGGCAGGCTGACCAGCTGCAGGCGGCGCTGGAGGACGTGGCCGCGCAGCTGGGCGACGCGCGCGTCGACAAGCACGAGGAGGCGCGCCGCCGCAAGAAGCAGGAGATCGTCGAGAACTTCAAGCGCGAGATACCCGGCGTGGTGAGTACGAGGGTCTGTGCCCGCACTACTGTCGGCAGGCTGACCAGCTGCAGGCGGCGCTGGAGGACGTGGCCGCGCAGCTGGGCGACGCGCGCGTCGACAAGCACGAGGAGGCGCGCCGCCGCAAGAAGCAGGAGATCGTCGAGAACTTCAAGCGCGAGATACCCGGCGTGGTGAGTACGAGGGTCTGTGCCCGCACTACTGTCGGCAGGCTGACCAGCTGCAGGCGGCGCTGGAGGACGTGGCCGCGCAGCTGGGCGACGCGCGCGTCGACAAGCACGAGGAGGCGCGCCGCCGCAAGAAGCAGGAGATCGTCGAGAACTTCAAGCGCGAGATACCCGGCGTGGTGAGTACGAGGGTCTGTGCCCGCACTACTGTCGGCAGGCTGACCAGCTGCAGGCGGCGCTGGAGGACGTGGCCGCGCAGCTGGGCGACGCGCGCGTCGACAAGCACGAGGAGGCGCGCCGCCGCAAGAAGCAGGAGATCGTCGAGAACTTCAAGCGCGAGATACCCGGCGTGGTGAGTACGAGGGTCTGTGCCCGCACTACTGTCGGCAGGCTGACCAGCTGCAGGCGGCGCTGGAGGACGTGGCCGCGCAGCTGGGCGACGCGCGCGTCGACAAGCACGAGGAGGCGCGCCGCCGCAAGAAGCAGGAGATCGTCGAGAACTTCAAGCGCGAGATACCCGGCGTGGTGAGTACGAGGGTCTGTGCCCGCACTACTGTCGGCAGGCTGACCAGCTGCAGGCGGCGCTGGAGGACGTGGCCGCGCAGCTGGGCGACGCGCGCGTCGACAAGCACGAGGAGGCGCGCCGCCGCAAGAAGCAGGAGATCGTCGAGAACTTCAAGCGCGAGATACCCGGCGTGGTGAGTACGAGGGTCTGTGCCCGCACTACTGTCGGCAGGCTGACCAGCTGCAGGCGGCGCTGGAGGACGTGGCCGCGCAGCTGGGCGACGCGCGCGTCGACAAGCACGAGGAGGCGCGCCGCCGCAAGAAGCAGGAGATCGTCGAGAACTTCAAGCGCGAGATACCCGGCGTGGTGAGTACGAGGGTCTGTGCCCGCACTACTGTCGGCAGGCTGACCAGCTGCAGGCGGCGCTGGAGGACGTGGCCGCGCAGCTGGGCGACGCGCGCGTCGACAAGCACGAGGAGGCGCGCCGCCGCAAGAAGCAGGAGATCGTCGAGAACTTCAAGCGCGAGATACCCGGCGTGGTGAGTACGAGGGTCTGTGCCCGCACTACTGTCGGCAGGCTGACCAGCTGCAGGCGGCGCTGGAGGACGTGGCCGCGCAGCTGGGCGACGCGCGCGTCGACAAGCACGAGGAGGCGCGCCGCCGCAAGAAGCAGGAGATCGTCGAGAACTTCAAGCGCGAGATACCCGGCGTGGTGAGTACCAGCATCTGTGCCCGCTACTGTCGGGCTACAACAGCTCTAACTGGTGGGAGATGTCACCGACAGCTGCAAGCGGGGCGGAGCGTATACAGGACTTCTCTGTTACTTTGACAAACTTGTCAATGTGGAGAAATTCTAATTTCATACAGTGATCACGAGTGATGAAAATGTACTTCCATTGTAGCTATAGTAAAACTAATATATTTACTTACTTTTCACCGACCTGACGTCTGTCTTGGAGTCTTAACACTCGTTAAAGTCCGTGGAACTTAGTGATGACCTCTAGTGATTGGTACTCACCTGATCGCAGATGAGTGCATCAATGAACAAAGCTTTATGTTGTCCTCAGTACGACCGCATGATCAACATGTGCCAGCCGACGCACAAGCGCTACAACGTGGCCATCACCAAGGTGCTCGGCAAGTACATGGAGGCCATCGTGGTGGACACCGAGAAGACCGCGCGCCGCTGCATCCAGGTGCTGAAGGAGCGCATGCTGGAGCCCGAGACCTTCCTGCCGCTCGACTACATCCAGGCCAAGCCGCTGCGCGAGAGGCTGCGGTGAGTGATGGCTGGTTGATTGTATTTACCAACACAGCCATACTCACAAAACATGTCCTTGGTCAACATCTGAAATTTTTTGATTCGCCAGTGTCAATGACACTCCGGGAAGAAACAAACAGCCAACCGGCCACTCCTTAACACTCAGAACTAGTTCTGCTATTAACACGTTCATATTGGCACAAGTCTTTACCGGCTGGAGAAGGATGAACACGGCCATACTGACGTTTGTCTCATTACAGAGACATCCGCGAGCCGAAGAACGTGAAGCTGCTGTTCGACGTGCTGCGCTTCGAGCCCCCCGCCATCCACCGGGCGGTGCTGTTCGTCACCAACAACGCGCTCGTCTGCGAGACGCCGGAGGACGCGTCGCGCGTCGCCTACGACCTCGACCGCAGCAAGAACAGTCGCTACGACGTGAGTAACATATACTTGGAGCCCGTCGCCATCCTCCGAGCGGCGCTGTTCGTCACCAACAACGCGCTCGTCTGCGAGACGCCGGAGGACGCGTCGCGCGTCGCCTACGACCTCGACCGCAGCAAGAACAGTCGCTACGACGTGAGTAACATATACTTGGAGCCCGTCGCCATCCTCCGAGCGGCGCTGTTCGTCACCAACAACGCGCTCGTCTGCGAGACGCCGGAGGACGCGTCGCGCGTCGCCTACGACCTCGACCGCAGCAAGAACAGTCGCTACGACGTGAGTAACATATACTTGGAGCCCGTCGCCATCCTCCGAGCGGCGCTGTTCGTCACCAACAACGCGCTCGTCTGCGAGACGCCGGAGGACGCGTCGCGCGTCGCCTACGACCTCGACCGCAGCAAGAACAGTCGCTACGACGTGAGTAACATATACTTGGAGCCCGTCGCCATCCTCCGAGCGGCGCTGTTCGTCACCAACAACGCGCTCGTCTGCGAGACGCCGGAGGACGCGTCGCGCGTCGCCTACGACCTCGACCGCAGCAAGAACAGTCGCTACGACGTGAGTAACATATACTTGGAGCCCGTCGCCATCCTCCGAGCGGCGCTGTTCGTCACCAACAACGCGCTCGTCTGCGAGACGCCGGAGGACGCGTCGCGTGTCGCCTACGACCTCGACCGCAGCAAGAACAGTCGCTACGACGTGAGTAACATATACTTGGAGCCCGTCGCCATCCTCCGAGCGGCGCTGTTCGTCACCAACAACGCGCTCGTCTGCGAGACGCCGGAGGACGCGTCGCGCGTCGCCTACGACCTCGACCGCAGCAAGAACAGTCGCTACGACGTGAGTAACATATACTTGGAGCCCGTCGCCATCCTCCGAGCGGCGCTGTTCGTCACCAACAACGCGCTCGTCTGCGAGACGCCGGAGGACGCGTCGCGCGTCGCCTACGACCTCGACCGCAGCAAGAACAGTCGCTACGACGTGAGTAACATATACTTGGAGCCCGTCGCCATCCTCCGAGCGGCGCTGTTCGTCACCAACAACGCGCTCGTCTGCGAGACGCCGGAGGACGCGTCGCGCGTCGCCTACGACCTCGACCGCAGCAAGAACAGTCGCTACGACGTGAGTAACATATACTTGGAGCCCGTCGCCATCCTCCGAGCGGCGCTGTTCGTCACCAACAACGCGCTCGTCTGCGAGACGCCGGAGGACGCGTCGCGCGTCGCCTACGACCTCGACCGCAGCAAGAACAGTCGCTACGACGTGAGTAACATATACTTGGAGCCCGTCGCCATCCTCCGAGCGGCGCTGTTCGTCACCAACAACGCGCTCGTCTGCGAGACGCCGGAGGACGCGTCGCGCGTCGCCTACGACCTCGACCGCAGCAAGAACAGTCGCTACGACGTGAGTAACATATACTTGGAGCCCGTCGCCATCCTCCGAGCGGCGCTGTTCGTCACCAACAACGCGCTCGTCTGCGAGACGCCGGAGGACGCGTCGCGCGTCGCCTACGACCTCGACCGCAGCAAGAACAGTCGCTACGACGTGAGTAACATATACTTGGAGCCCGTCGCCATCCTCCGAGCGGCGCTGTTCGTCACCAACAACGCGCTCGTCTGCGAGACGCCGGAGGACGCGTCGCGCGTCGCCTACGACCTCGACCGCAGCAAGAACAGTCGCTACGACGTGAGTAACATATACTTGGAGCCCGTCGCCATCCTCCGAGCGGCGCTGTTCGTCACCAACAACGCGCTCGTCTGCGAGACGCCGGAGGACGCGTCGCGCGTCGCCTACGACCTCGACCGCAGCAAGAACAGTCGCTACGACGTGAGTAACATATACTTGGAGCCCGTCGCCATCCTCCGAGCGGCGCTGTTCGTCACCAACAACGCGCTCGTCTGCGAGACGCCGGAGGACGCGTCGCGCGTCGCCTACGACCTCGACCGCAGCAAGAACAGTCGCTACGACGTGAGTAACATATACTTGGAGCCCGTCGCCATCCTCCGAGCGGCGCTGTTCGTCACCAACAACGCGCTCGTCTGCGAGACGCCGGAGGACGCGTCGCGCGTCGCCTACGACCTCGACCGCAGCAAGAACAGTCGCTACGACGTGAGTAACATATACTTGGAGCCCGTCGCCATCCTCCGAGCGGCGCTGTTCGTCACCAACAACGCGCTCGTCTGCGAGACGCCGGAGGACGCGTCGCGCGTCGCCTACGACCTCGACCGCAGCAAGAACAGTCGCTACGACGTGAGTAACATATACTTGGAGCCCGTCGCCATCCTCCGAGCGGCGCTGTTCGTCACCAACAACGCGCTCGTCTGCGAGACGCCGGAGGACGCGTCGCGCGTCGCCTACGACCTCGACCGCAGCAAGAACAGTCGCTACGACGTGAGTAACATATACTTGGAGCCCGTCGCCATCCTCCGAGCGGCGCTGTTCGTCACCAACAACGCGCTCGTCTGCGAGACGCCGGAGGACGCGTCGCGCGTCGCCTACGACCTCGACCGCAGCAAGAACAGTCGCTACGACGTGAGTAACATATACTTGGAGCCCGTCGCCATCCTCCGAGCGGCGCTGTTCGTCACCAACAACGCGCTCGTCTGCGAGACGCCGGAGGACGCGTCGCGCGTCGCCTACGACCTCGACCGCAGCAAGAACAGTCGCTACGACGTGAGTAACATATACTTGGAGCCCGTCGCCATCCTCCGAGCGGCGCTGTTCGTCACCAACAACGCGCTCGTCTGCGAGTGCCATTTCCCATGCGCATCCTCAGCTCAACTTTTCAAGCCCGTAATGTCCTGTTGATGTGTAACTTACATGAACTGGTCGGTAGACTTGGGCAATGTTTCCTCCTAGACCGCCATTTAGACTCATTCCACTCATCTTATAATTTAACCGGCAGGCCCTGGCGCTAGACGGCACGTTCTACCAGAAGTCCGGCATCATCTCCGGCGGCTCGCTGGACCTGGCGCGCAAGGCCAAGCGCTGGGACGAGAAGCACCTCTCGCAGCTGAAGGCCAAGAAGGAGAAGCTGACGGAGGAGCTGCGCGAGAGCATGAAGAAGTCGCGCAAGGAGTCGGAGCTGACCACCGTGGACTCGCAGATCCGGGGGCTGGAGGCCAGGCTCAAATACGCGCAGAGCGACCGCGACACCACGGTAACTATACAGGCCGACTGTTGTCACAATCTGAGTTAGAAACGTTAATTGCAGTCCTTCCTCGATAAGCAATGTCCCATGCCTTCTTCCAATGGTACACAGTTTGAATTTTTGAATTGAGCCAAGGTTGAATTTTTGACTCTGTCACAGATGCATATAAAATTGTAATGTTTTCTGCTCTCACTCTCTCTCTCTCTTTCTCTGGTACATATTCTAATGCGTTATCTTTTACCCTCAGCTCAAACAAATCAAACAATTGGATGCGGAACTTGCTGAACTGGAGCGAGCTATGGACAATTTCGGGGTAAGTTCTGTTGTTGAATATTAACCCAAATGATTATTCAATTATATACATAGAAATTCTGTCTTTATTAAGTCGATGCGCATAAATGAAATGACGTATATAAAAAAAAAACCCAAGTGGATTTATGTCTAATTGGTGACTTTTCGATCAACGTATAACATCCCAGCCACTTTCGTCTACAGCCTCAAATCGAAGCCATCGAGCGCACCATCGCGGCGCGCGACGCCAAGATCCAGGAAGTCAAGGAGAACATGAACAACGTCGAGGACGTCGTGTTCCGGCGCTTCTGCCGCGACATCGGCGTCGCCAACATACGGTAACATTGATGTAGCCTCAATCCCAATCAGGTTGCCATTTTAAATCTATATCTACGCAACGAGTTTACTCACGTCGTACAAGTCGAATATCGCTCCACATGTTTCGATAATACAATAATTAATAATGCCACGTTACTGAATAGTATTTATTTCACTGAATAATGAAATGACATTGAGGTTAAGTATTTAAGCCATTTGTTTTGCTCTTCTTATGGTTCTGAACCTCAAAAAGAAAAACGGAACTCTGATAGAATCACTTCGTTGTCCGAATGGTCGTGTGTGACGGAATGCTCGGCACGCGTGTCCCGCACTGACCGTAGTGTTGTCCGCAGGCAGTACGAGGAGCGCGAGCTGCGCGCGCAGCAGGAGCGCGCCAAGAAGCGCATGGAGTTCGAGGCGCAGATCGACCGCATCGCCTCCAACCTCGAGTTCGAGCGCTCCAGAGACACGCAGAGTGAGTCCCTCCTGCTCTCACATAACATGTCCGTCTTGCTTACACCTGCTCCTATGTTTGTCACTTTAGTTTTAGCTCATTTGATTTATAGTAGGATTCAGTCTACGGCTTGTCAGTACAATACAATACGAGTACTCTTTATTGCACACTTCACAATACATACAGGAGAAACACAAAGCAAAGAAATTACAATTAGAGGTAAACACCAAGCTGTCTAATAGCTAAAGAGCTATCTCTTCCATACAACCTTTGTGGAAAACAAGTGATAGGTGGACCTAAGGCGACCTTCTGTAATCTCTATTATACCACGCCACGAGTTTCGGCTGTAAGCGTCGCGGAGGTTGAGCGAGAAATCCGAGCGCGGCGGCTATATGAGTGAGCGAGACACACGTGTCGCGAACCGCTGCCGGTCGCCGCTAATACGGAAATTGTGGCTGGGCCTTCATAGTCCCTTATTCGTTCTATATGTTATTTATATAGAACCGTAATTAGAATTAACAAAAATCATATATCCAGTCGTTGTTATTTCTGTGAAGTTGATATTTCATCTATAGTACATAGATGGAGCAAGTATGACATCGAACAATGTGTCCTTCAGAGAACGTGACGCGTTGGGAGCGGACCGTGCAGGACGGAGAGGACGAGCTGGAGGCAGGGCGGCAGGCCGAGGCCAAGCAGCGCGCGGACGTGGACCGCGAGCTGCAGCGCGCCGAGGCGCTCAAGGCCGAGCGCGCCGCCGCCCGCGCCAGGCACGACCAGGCCGAGGACGACGTCACCAAGGTACCGCCTGTCGCAGCATGCGGGGACCGCGCAGGACGGAGAGGACGAGCTGGAGGCAGGGCGGCAGGCCGAGGCCAAGCAGCGCGCGGACGTGGACCGCGAGCTGCAGCGCGCCGAGGCGCTCAAGGCCGAGCGCGCCGCCGCCCGCGCCAGGCACGACCAGGCCGAGGACGACGTCACCAAGGTACCGCCTGTCGCAGCATGTGGGGACCGTGCAGGACGGAGAGGACGAGCTGGAGGCAGGGCGGCAGGCCGAGGCCGAGCGCGCCGCCGCCCGCGCCAGGCACGACCAGGCCGAGGACGACGTCACCAAGGTACCGCCTGTCGCAGCATGCGGGGACCGCGCAGGACGGAGAGGACGAGCTGGAGGCAGGGCGGCAGGCCGAGGCCAAGCAGCGCGCATTCATAATTACATTATATTTCTTGTAGATTCTCTTTCATGTGGCCGATATAGCTCCTTTGACATCTTCTTCATAGCATTTAATGGTAAATAATTTGATGAGGTTAAGTTCTATGTATATAGAGGACAAATATATCTGAGTGCCATAATGGGTTTTAACCACGTGTTAACACTCTGCTTATCACTTCGACTGCGAGGAAATAATTAAGGAAAAATGACCTTACTAACATACATACTTTAAATGCGCTTAAGGACGACCCTGAGCTTGCCAGTGTCATGCCAATGAAGGCAGCTCAGATTAACGCTTGACTGGTAGAATTTTGATGCTGTAAGTTGCCAAAACGTGGAAATGTTGCCGGCGTCAGTATTTGCAGTTAATTATAATACACAACGTTTACTTACAGGCGCGTAAAGACGTGGCGTCGATCCAGAAAGACATCCAGAGCGTGCAGAAGCAGATCGCCAGCATCGAGGCGCGCATCGAGAGCAAGCGCAGCGACCGGCACAACATCCTGCGCCAGTGCAAGGTAACTTACACGACACTTAGGGAGGCCCGAGCGTTCAATCCGTGCGGTATTATCGACATTCTGGTCTCTTGATTATTACCATGTTGTTACCACAAGGCGAGAACAAGACGCTTGAACTGTGATCGAACCATAATAACGATCCAGAGTGTCTTTCGGAATCTGAATACAAACCGCACACGGACACGGTGGCTGCTGTGAACCCGATTTCTACAGAAACTTACAACTGTTTACCGTCTTAGTAGTTCCGCCGCCCAGTGTTATTCATCTAAAATGATTCAGTGAACCTGTAATGTCTGCCGACAGATCGACGACATAGTGATCCCGCTGCTGCAGGGCAGCCTCGAGGAGATCGGCGACAACGACTCCGACCCGTCCTCCATGTCCACCACGCAGCAGTACAACAGGGACGCCAGGTAACCGTCTAGTGACCACATAGTGATGTCTACCTTCCTACTAGTCCTACTAATTATGTAGGTGGCCGCTGTCGGGAATAGTCAAACAACACTTGATTTTTGAAGTGTCCTTTAATAGTTACGTAGGTGCAGATACAGTGATTATTAATCACTAATTACTTAAAGTTACTGATCACGATCGATCACGACTGTTTGCTGGAAGACAAAAGCACTCTCACTTCACTACACATCGATTTAATATCTGGGGCTGACTAATTATCCACTCAGCATTATCGTAACAAATGATTAATTGATTATTGGGAAAACGGTGACTCGATGGTGATCTTCCAGTCAGCAGTATTATCGTGAGAGCCGGTCGAACGGTTATCGGGAAAGCGGTGACTCAATGATGACTGTCAGGGGCGTGGGAGCCTTGTGGCGTAACATACTTCCAGGACGTGCGTTTACGAAAAGTTGTATTTATTAGATTTGTATGTGCCCCAGCATCCGCGTGAACTACCGGTCGCTGTCGGAGTCGCTCAAGGAGCTGGAGGAGGCGGACGAGGTGAAGCGCAAGGCCGACAAGCTGCAGAAGGCCATCAACAACCTGCAGGCCACCGTCGACAAGATCCAGGCGCCCAACATGCGGGTAAATACATCTTTACTATTCACACCATATACATATGTATATGTCATACCCTCGAAACACGAAGGAATTTTATTTGTTCTCAACTTTTATCACTATCATTGCAACCCGGAAAAGTCCGTTGCTTTTCTTAGTGAGATATTCTCCAAACCACACATATTTAATAAATAAAATGAAAATAAACAACAAAGAATTTAATTACATACCCGCTCGATTAACAAAAAAAATTGTCTAATAAACTTTTTTTTTAAATCGAATCTGAAAATTGAATCTGTCAATAAAATATGAACTTATACCTAAAGGTATACGTTCACTATACTATACATCCATGCACAGAAATAAAACTTTTTTTTAAGTTGGCAGCAGTGCCTTAGTTCAAATACTTTTTTTTAAATTGCAAATTGAGTGAATGCAGCTGTTTATTAAGTTAGTAACACGAAGTATTTCATTTGAAGCCTGACCAGGAATATATGAGGATTGTCAAGAGGGCGCTATTTATAAGATTTATATGGCAACAATTTTGCAACCAATCGCAACCCTAAACTTGGCTTAAAGGCCTGTTCAGCCAAGCCATACAATAAAAAAATATATAATAAAGTCATTGCCAGTGTAAGAAATTAAATCCAGTAAAATTTCGCAATATAGCACATCCTCATATATTTCTGGTCAGGCTTTAACGCTCGTTTGGAACACATTCAATATAGACTACCTACTTAAGTAACTTAAATTTTGTAATCTGTGGGGTACTAAGGAATGCTTTTTTGGCGACATTATAACATCGTTTAGCAGTGTTTTTTTGGGCAGTAGAGTATAGATTTTTACAGACTTTCATAATAGAGTTAGTAACTAAGGCCTGATTCGTAACGGATTTGCCAAATTGAAAAATGTATAACTGTGTGCTAGGTGGTTTAATTGACATACTCGTAAATATATAATTTTATATTAAAAATACAGTATAAACTATTGACTATTTTTCAAATTCAACTTTTTCTCCCACTCCTGCCGCATTTTTTGTCGAATACCCTCCATCAGCCGGGCGACAAATTCAACGTCAAAGTCAAAATATTCTTTATTCAAGTAGGCCTAGCTACAAGCACTTTCGAATCGTCAGTTACAGAGAGCAGAGCAATTTATTGATAAACTTATAACTAAAAATAAAATAAAAATCATAAAAAACAACATAATAGAAATAAAAGAAAAATCCTAAAAAGGATCGTCAACACATAAAAAAAAATATATAAATAAAAAACTAGAGGCTAGAATATTTCTAGAATCAAATTCTAAATGTCAAAAATTATAAATAAAAATAGTTAAAATTAAAATATCAGTACCCTGATAGGTACTCGTTACTCGTGACAGTGTCCTTAGCCACTTTCCTGCTCGCTGCGTTCCACTTTCTCAGGAAGTCTTGCTGGTTGCTGGCAGTCTCACCCGTCTTACGCAAGATTGCTTTGACCAGAGCCCAATATCTTTCGATAGCCCTATCGGGCGGCACTTGGAATATTTGGCGGATTCTGTGCTTTGGGCACAATCTGGACATCATTTCGTTTGAGGAACTTTGGTATCAGTTGCATATTGGACGGTTGCTAGATCTGGCCAAAATAAGGCCGAAGTATTGTGTTTTCGAATGAATGGTATTAACCGTTTCTTTAAACATTCGTTGATATAAATATCCATCATGATTGTGCGTGTTGTACCATATGCACTGCTGCGATCACCGCAAGGGCAAATTAAAAAGGCAAGATATGTATGCTCGCCACACCAGATACTTGGAGCCAAACATCTCCGTTCCTATGGTGGTTTCCGAATCTGGAGGAATTTCTCCATCAGCTTTAGTTTAAAACTGATCAGTTATAGTGTAGAAACGTCCGTGTTCACATAGGTTTCGTCAACCAAAATCAAGTGAAAATTGTCTGTACCCAGAAACTCGTACAGCTCTCGAGATGATGTTTTCAGCACTTTCTGTTTCTTTATTATATTTATAGCAGCCCGTTCCTTAACACATCTCACCATTGACTGACTTGTAGATTTTTTATAGCTATGTCCCGTTCGGACATGCTTAGATTTTTGCAAATCGTCTTAATGATTTTCCTGTCTAGCCCGGGATCAGGAGCACCACCATGTTCTACGTTTCGGGGCTTCTGAGCGGTAGACGAGGTCTCAAAGTATCGTTTTAGGACCGCATCAACGGTTCTTCTTGGGATTTTTAATACTTTTACGATGAAGGGGTTCGGATGCTGTGTATTTTCCATCCATTTGGCGATAATTTGCTCACGGCGTTCACGTTGATTCATGTTTTTTTTTTGTTTTGTTAAAGTTTACGCAAAAAATGCTCACATAATTTGGTGACATTCGTAATGTCAATGATAAAAACAAAGGCAGTATACCCGTCTTTACAGCTAGATGCATTTTGAATTTGGCAAATCCGTTACGAATCAGGCCTTATATAAATGACAGAAAAAAGTACTGGAGTAGAAAATAGTAGATTGTACGACAAGTGCATAAAACGCATCATTTTACACGAGACGTTTATCCATCCGAGCGAGCTGGCGAGCGAGGATGAATATAAAGTCGAGTGTAAAATGCGTTTTATGGACGAGTTGCACACTCTACTTTTCACTTCGATTGCGAGGAAATGAAACTGTATCATGTAAATAACATACATATATACACATATCATGTATACCTACTTAAAAACAAATTTAATTAAAATTTAAAGTTACTTTAAATATTTCTCATTGTTCTAATAGTAGTAATAGTTTAAAAAGTAATAAATGATAGTACATAAAAGTTACAAGTTTATTTCAAGAAGTTTTATTGTGTACTTTGGCTGTTGGTATATTTGCCTTGGTCTTAGAATACTAACAAAACGAAATAAAATAAAGAGTTAAAACCCGTTCCAGACCTTCCGATCCGATCCGATTTATCGGAAGAAATCGGATAATGTGTAGTGCCATTGTTAGGATCTTATACAACATCATCCGATTTCTCCCGATAAATCGGATCGGATCGGAAGGTCTGGAACGGGTTTTATTGTATGAAGTATTATGTTTTTTTTTTTTAATGTTTATTAAGAACCTTTTTCGTGTGGCTGTTGGACCGATCGCCTTGGTCTTCGACGACGATTTTACATTATGCTCTAGAGCATAAAAAGCGACTTTATGTCGCCTACGCACAGCATAAAGTCGAACTTTTAGAGCGAGAGAAGTGAAAAAGCTATTTATTGTGTGTTGCAGGCGATGCAGAAGCTGAACGAGGTGCGCGAGAAGGTGAACGCGACGAACGAGGCGTTCGTGGCGGCGCGCAAGCGCGCGCACCGCGCCAAGCTCGCCTTCGAGAAGGTCAAGAAGGAGCGCCACGACAAGTTCATGGACTGCTTCGAGCACGTCGCCAACGAGATCGACGCCATCTACAAGGTACGTACAGTTGTAACCCTAGCGACATCTAGCGAGAAAACATAGCCCATTGGTATTCCTGATCAAATATACATTTATGAAATATTCTAGTTTATCCATCTTATGCTCGTTGTTTCTTCAACGACGCGCGACGTACGAAGTGATTATTTTACATCCACCCACATAAAGTACTACCGCGGTTCTGTCATTCTCATGGTGTTTAAGTGACAACTTTTTTTTCGCCTTCGCCGTTACAATTTTATGTAAAATTCCCCGCCATACCTACTGCTTAGGGACAACTTTTGTGTGTGATAAAAAATGTGTTTGGGAAAGCTCATTTATAACACTTTGTGTGGTGTGCAGGCACTGGCGATGAACCAGTCGGCGCAGGCGTTCCTGGGCCCCGAGAACCCCGAGGAGCCGTACCTGGACGGCGTCAACTACAACTGCGTGGCGCCCGGCAAGCGCTTCCAGCCCATGTCCAACCTGTCCGGCGGAGAGAAGACCGTGGCCGCGCTCGCGCTGCTGTTCGCCATACACAGGTATGTATGGACGGCGTCAACCACAACTGCGTGGCGCCCGGCAAGCGCTTCCAGCCCATGTCCAACCTGTCCGGCGGAGAGAAGACCGTGGCCGCGCTCGCGCTGCTGTTCGCCATACACAGGTATGTATGGACGGCGTCAACCACAACTGCGTGGCGCCCGGCAAGCGCTTCCAGCCCATGTCCAACCTGTCCGGCGGAGAGAAGACCGTGGCCGCGCTCGCGCTGCTGTTCGCCATACACAGGTATGTATGGACGGCGTCAACCACAACTGCGTGGCGCCCGGCAAGCGCTTCCAGCCCATGTCCAACCTGTCCGGCGGAGAGAAGACCGTGGCCGCGCTCGCGCTGCTGTTCGCCATACACAGGTATGTATGGACGGCGTCAACCACAACTGCGTGGCGCCCGGCAAGCGCTTCCAGCCCATGTCCAACCTGTCCGGCGGAGAGAAGACCGTGGCCGCGCTCGCGCTGCTGTTCGCCATACACAGGTATGTATGGACGGCGTCTTACTTTGGCACTGAAACGTGAGAGGTCGAAAACTCCTTTGTCCGATCGTTCGTTCAGAGCAGTTGATTCGCTGCTACGAGTAAGTTCGTCCTTCATTACAGCAGAAAAGTACAGGGCGAACAAAGTTGGAGCCATAACGCAACCTTGCTTTACGTTAGCTGACAGTAGTAGCATGGCATTGCATATTGGCAAATGACGTAGTGTCGTGGCGTCTGGGGCACAGCTTTCCGTAGACGTGATTTGCCGCCTTTGGCGCATAAAGGGGTAAATGTTTACTAACAGTTATTGTAGTGTTTGTAGATCTGTATAAAACCTATTAGATAGGTAGTTATGAAGTTGTCTCGAGAGTACGGGTGAGAAGGCAGTCACGTGAGAGCCACCGGCTGAGACGGACGCCTGATCCGCTGGTGCCATACCGAGCCAATGAGTGCAGGTGTCCTTGAGGGTTCTCTGCCTTTTCGCCGAATTACGTTTCGTCAAACGTTTCATTTCGCCGAAAGCATTTTTCACTGAAACTGTAAACTATTTCGAATTGTTATAAAACAAACCTAACCTAACCTAATCTAAAGATGATATTTACAACAATCTGAAATAGTTTACAGTTTCAGTGAAAAATGCTTTTGCCGAAATGAAACTTTTGCGAAATGAAACGTTTGCGAAGCATAATTCGGCGAAAAGGAAGTACACCGTCCTTGAGATCACTACAGACATGATTAGTGTGTTGAGGAAGTTAATTGTCTTGTGTGCAGCTACCAGCCGGCGCCGTTCTTCCTGCTGGACGAGATCGACGCGGCGCTGGACAACACCAACATCGGCAAGGTGGCGTCCTACATCCGCAGCAAGAAGGGCTGTCTGCAGACCATCGTCATCTCACTCAAGGAGGAGTTCTACGGCTGCGCCGACGCGCTCGTCGGCATCTGTTCCGAGGTGATCCCACGTTACATACTAGGACGGTGGATTTGTGGATGTCCCAGATCGCAGGTGTTTGTGAGCCTCGCCTTCGGTTCGGGCTGCGATCTGAGGCCTTTCCTAATTACTAGCCGTGGTTTGTCTAAAGTTTTACGTCTTGCCTTGGCCAGGAAGTGAGATTTTCACCCCGCGTAGCGGGCAGTAAATTCCACTTGCGGCCTTTCCGATACTGTATAAACGATTTATTATTATAATTATAACCTAAATTCAAAATATAAAAATCCCCGACCCAAGCAATAGCTAAGAACCGCTTCGACAGACAAGGCTTTCCATTTTAAAAAACCGTATTCAGATCGGAACATCAGTTTGGGAGGTACGATGCCAGACAGACACACACACATACACGTGTTAATCCTATAACACCCCTCTTTTTTGTCGGTGTTAAATATATTGACGGCTGATGCTTGACGTTATTTCCAGCCGGCGGACTGCCTGGTGAGCGACGTCATCACCCTGAGCCTGGAGAAGTACGAAGACTAGACATACGCATACTATATAACATGCATTCATTCATTTTTCACAATACTTGACATGTTTGAGGTAAGGTTAAACTTATGACATTAAATATTGTAATAGCTATCTTTTGCTTTATTTTAATGCCCATTGTACACTATATTAACGATTGTTTCCGAAAAAAAAAGGTAAGAGTCGGTAACGCGCGTAACTGATTAAGGCGGGCTGCATGCTTGTTTGTCACCATCGCAGTATAAAAAAGTTGATTAAAATTATAAAACAAAGCCTTCGAAAATAATGATTATAGACACGGTTGTAAAAACCCTATCTATTCAGTACTCTTCGAATTTATTACTTACACACCTATTTCGACAGAAGGTATCGGAAATACATTTGCTAGACGTGCAAATAAGGTATAAAGAAATAAAAAAAACAGTATTAATTATTATTTAACTCTATTATGTACAATAGAACGTTTTATTTTACAACAATAAATTATAACGAAACATTAATCGTTACATACAACAGCCATATCTCCAGAAGGAAGCTAACCCTGTCATACTCGTACTTGACTACTGAGCGACAATAACCGAGCGCCCCGCGACACGTCAACAGTGCTTTACAATTTAACTTTACACTCGTAAAGTCACTGTGTTTATTGCCACAGAGCGAGCACAGTGACGGTCAAAGAGCGCTCGAACGTAGGCATAAATAGGGATCGGATACCGGTATTCGGCACCATACCAATGCAATTTCGGTTTTTACTCATTATTACACACTTGTAAAAAAAACCGAAGGAGTGGACTAATTTCAAAGTTCTTTATCAATACCTATGTTCTATTTAATGGCATTAATAAAATTAGAAAGATATTTTAATGAATACCGGTATCGATCCCTGGGCCTTAACCCAAGTCAGGTGACCCGTCGGTCGTAAGGCACCATAAACAATCAAGGTCAGTTTATATTTTGCATGTTTGTGACACTTGGTTGGTGAGTCGTCAACTATCCCATGGTGCGGAGGTGAAAATTAAAATATATAGCATTTTAAAAGTTTTAACAAAAAATCCTTGGCATAGTCAGTCACATCTGTTTCATTCTTGAACTTTCTGTTTGGGTATTGGGATTATTATTTACTGATTTAGTTATAGTCTATCCGCAACCCCAGATCAAATTAAAAAAACTGGCACAAGTGAAAAATAACTTTTGTCACTCGTGCAAAATTTGCATCATTTGATTTAAGAGTTTCGGATAGACTACCGCTTGTCTTTGCGATTTAATATGAAAGTGACATTTTGTTGACGTCGTCACGTGACGCAACTACACATGCGACATGTTCCGCTTAATACAAGTTAAACATTTATAATACAATTTTAACATGTACAATTTCATTGACGCAACACATTCAATAACGAAAATATCCGTACGAATTAAATAATATTAATTGTATAATCGAATCTATTCTATTTACAGCCTAAAATTGTTTTATAAAGACACTGTGGGTACTAACTTTTCACGTATTCCCCAGACCACAGTGACAAGTGGACACAAGACAAGGAGGCTGTGTTATAGAACCATAACAATCTTGCAGTAGTCATATTTACAGCCAGTCACTTAAATACAACCGGAGTGCTTAAGATTGATATTTTCAATGTATAAATTCGAGATGATGTTTTCTATCCCAACAAATAAAAGCTTATGGTTCAGAACCGTACATGGCCATGCAGATCTTTATGTACCCAGTTAATTCGGTTTTCGGTCTCGGAAGAAAAATAACAGGTTTCAGCACTCTGGTGTGTACAAACATATATTTTACCAATCTCGTAGTATCAGAACATTAGTCTACCTAATAAGGTTTAGTCCGGGTTTTCCATCCGTACCCCGATGACCATTCATTTTAAAAACTGTTTTGCGAGCCATCCGAGTGAAAGATCGGACGAGTAAAGAGTACGGATTAAAGTAAAAGACGACTACATATAGTAGAAATTATCAAAACTACGCTCATCCACTTACCTGCATTCACAATGGCATTTTGTATAATACAATCCTATCTGCTTTTGTTCTCGTAAGCGCCAACCAGTTACTTACAAAAAAAGGTTAGAACTACATTGCGCGGATATTGAATTTTCAACCTTATTCCTTGTTGAATAGGTTTAAAATGGTTGATGATGAGAGTTCATGGCATGTTCATGTTCGTAAGTGTTTGTACGGAACCCTCGGTGCGCGAGTCCGACTCGCACTTGGCCGGTTTTTCGAGAGAGTCGGGCGGTTGTAAAATTACAAAAAAGTTATGATCACCATTATTCTGTTAGTGTATTTTGTAGTCTAATGTCCAAGGAAATAGAGTCGATAATCTATATTAACCTTCCAAGGTGGTTACAATCTGCTTTTACTACGAGCTCGTTATCTTAATTTGTGGTTAACCACCCAATGGTATTGAGTTCTTAAGTGGATGAGCTTAGTTCAGAAAATAACAACTATAACATTATATTTATTTTAGGCGTTGACTGTTCACGCAGTCCGCATTACACTAGCTACAGATTTGTTTATGGTACAATATTTACACATCTTAGGAGCTGAGAAGTAGCTTATTAATACATAAGTGAGTGTTTAGTAAACGGTTCCATTGCTTGGGTTTCCATAGAGACGGAATTTGTTTGCATCTTTATACCAGTATCGTGTCAACGCGACCAACGCGTTCTTATGGCAAACCGAATAATGGGACCTTTTACTAAACAGTGTCACATATTACTATTCCTTATTCGGGAAGATGCTGGGGCGGTGAAAAGCAATGTGAATACCAGAATTCATCTGGTGATGAATTCTCGTATTACAGCTATTAAGTAATCTTAATAATTGTAACTTGATTGTATTGAAGTTCGGGAAAAGGTAGTTAATGCTAGCGCGTCATAAAATTACTACGGTTTCGTTTTTAATTGCAGCATAAGAAGATAGTCTTACAGTAGCAATACTGTTTTTTGCATAAAAGACTTCGCCCAGAGCAATGTTTGCATCATAATTATTAACATAGAAGTGAAAAATTATTGTTTATTTCTTAACCTTTTTTTGCCACAAGTGGAAGCTAGCCGTGTTTCACACATATAATTACGTAAATAGGGTGGACGAATTGGTTTTTAGACACGCGAGTTCCCTTGTAACACGACAGAGAATGCTCGAGGCCGCAAGAGACGTGGAAAGGCAGAGCACCTCACGCTTTCACGATAATTCGAATCTATTTGTTCCGTGGTTAGGCGGGAGAGGGTAAGAAGGTACCGAACCGACCCGGTTCGAAGGTAAGCTAGTCGGGTGAGGGCGAGAAGCGGTGGATAAGTAGGGCCCCGTTTATCGGTTTGTTACAAAGACGGGAGGATCGCCGGCTCGTCGGGCGTGCGGGAGGGACGTAGAGAAATACAGCGACGTTCGACCCGCCGCGACTGCTGAGTGGTCATGCGGCGTGCGGGCGGGCCTCTGTCAGGTATTTTACAAGTAGACCATTGACCAGTCGCGAGCTAGTCGGGCGAGTGCGGCGGCTGCGTGCTGAAGTAGGGCGCGGTGTGCGGCTGCAGCAGCGTGCGGCACACGGCGCACACGCGCGCGGGCGCGCGGCGCGGCCCGCTGGGCACGGCGTGCGCCGCACAGCCCGCGCAGAAGATGCGCCCGCAGTGCCGGCAGTGCACCTGCCGCACAAGGTCTTACGTTAAACCGGTCAAGTGTTGTGCCATTATTAGGAACCTAGTGACCTCCGGATTTACACGCGAAGACAACGGTCTTCGATTATCATGTTCGCTACACATATTTAATATTTTAGATATCATACAATGTGATCTTACGAGGCCTATATCAAACAGTGTAGTTACCTTTTTCTTGCTGTTGGGCAGCGGCACGTGGCACGAGGGGCACTCGGACACGTCCTCGTCGTGCTGCCACCGCACCTCCGTGTCCGCCTCGCGGATGCGCTGCAGCTGCACCTGCACATACACACACGCACTAAGATCCCTGCACATACACACACGCACTAAGATCCCTGCACATACACACACGCACTAAGATCCCTGCACATACACACACGCACTAAGATCCCTGCACATACACACACGCACTAAGATCCCTGCACATACACACACGCACTAAGATCCCTGCACATACACATGCCCAAAAATCCCTGCACATACACACACGCACTAAGATCCCTGCACATACACACACGCACTAAGATCCCTGCACATACACACACGCACTAAGATCCCTGCACATACACACACGCACTAAGATCCCTGCACATACACACACGCACTAAGATCCCTGCACATACACATGCACTAAAATCCCTGCACATACACACACGCACTAAGATCCCTGCACATACACATGCACTAAAATCCCTGCACATACACACACGCACTAAGATCCCTGCACATACACACACGCACTAAGATCCCAGCACATACACAAACGCACTAAGATCCCTGCACATACACACACGCACTAAGATCCCTGCACATACACACACGCACTAAGATCCCTGCACATACACATGCACTAAAATCCCTGCACATACACACACGCACTAAGATCCCTGCACATACACACACGCACTAAGATCCCAGCACATACACACACGCACTAAGATCCCTGCACATACACACACGCACTAAGATCCCTGCACATACACACACGCACTAAGATCCCTGCACATACACACACGCACTAAGATCCCTACACACACACACACACACACTAAGATCCCTGCACATACACACACACACACACACACACATTAAGATCCCTACGGTAGATGGCGCTACGATGACATTATACTGGTCCGGAAAGCCGTTGGACACGCGGATTCGAACCCCTCCTCAACCATTACATTTGTAAATATTTCGCGTCATTGTAAACATTTGATTTAAACGCTGGCAGACAAATAGTCTTAAATAACATAATTTCAGTTTTAGGAATTAGGTCATTTTGGAAAATTACGATAAACTGAATCGCCAAAAAAAAATCCGTACACCCATCCATCGCACCTACTCCCAAATTTCATGAGAATCGGTTGAGGAATGCGACCTCTACGCGAGAACAGCCGGAAAGCGTCTGGACGTTCAAACGGTCACGCTTCGCTCGCCCGTTCAATTAATCATCATCATCATCATATCAGCCCGTAGACGTCCACTGTTGAACAAAGGCCTCCCCCAAAGTTCTCCACAACGATCGATCTTGCGCCGCCCTGATCCAATTTCTACCCGCGATCTTAACCAGGTCGCCGGTCCACCTTGTTGGAGGTCTTCCGGTCCGCGGTCGCCACTCAAGAACCTTTCTGCCCCAACGGCCATCGATTCTACGAGGAATGTGCCCCGCCCACTGCCACCCGTTCCGCCTGCCCGTTCAATTAGACGTACTTAATGAATACGTTTTGTTTGTTACCCGTGGAATGATATACGCACCTGCAGCGACTGCGAGAGGCGCACGAAGTCTTGCTGCACCTTCTCGCTGTTGTCCAGCTCCTGCTGCAGCGAGGACACGCGCCCGCGCAGCTCGGTGCGCTCGTCCAGCAGACGTTTCTGTTACAAAATCACTTAACAACAAAAAAACTACCGACCTCAACGTTACAAATTATGTTATATGACAATGGGACCAACTAGGAACTATGCTCTTTTGGAGATTTTTTCCAAATCGGTTCAGCCGTTTTCGAGTAATCGAGGAACAAACATTAAAAAAAAAACGAAAAGAAAAGAACTCATCGAAATGAATATGTACGAGTATAATGCAATGATACAGAATAATCATAAGAATATTGTTATTGCTTTAGGTTATTTAGTTTTAAGATATTGCTGTGCCCTTGCAGGGTTCATGACCGCTACTGTAAACCTTCTATAACATCTACTTGTACCATGAATGCAATAAATCACTTTGACTTTGAAAGGTTTCTTGGCGTAAGGGTAGCGAAGTGGTTAACGCGCTGGACCGGCAATCCAGAGGTACCGCGTTCGAGTCCCGGCCTTTCCCACCAGGTTACGCATTTCAATTTTTCTTTGAGCTTTGATATTTGTTTCAATGGTTAAAAAAGAACTCCACGACGAACTGAGAACCTTCTTCGTTTTTGACGTCGGTTGAAAATATAAATATCATGTCATGTATACTACTTTCGCTAACTAACTATAGTTGCGTGGTTGCAAGGTGGCGTTAGTAGCATAACATCCATACTTTTCCATATGGTACTATGGTATTAAAAAAACTAGATTCCGACACGCTGGCGATTTTTCGTCTTTCCTTGTGAATTTAAAGGCTGACACATAAAGCAGTTGTGTACATACACAGACCGCCCCCACTAGACGGAGCATGTAAGGCACATGTAAGGCGACCCGCGCGCACCAACGATATGGTACGGCAGAACATTAAAGTATCGACATGGCGGCCACCGTTTAGTTGCGTCCATGTTTATGAGGTCTCTCTACACCACTTAACACTACAATTCACCATGTTATTTATTTCATTTATTTTTTCGTTGACGTACGCATGGATCACAAACAAGGACGCAACTAAACGGTGGCCGCCATGTTCATACTTTAATGTTCTGCCGTACCATATCGTCGGTGCGCGCGGGTCGCCTTACATGCTCCGTCTAGTGGGGGTTGTCTGTGTGTACATATGAAAGTGTGTACGCGTTGGTTTAAGTCCTTTATACACGTTGTAAGACTAGTTTGAAACTTCTTAATTTATATTTTTCTTATTAAATTGGAATGATCACGAGTTTATAACTGTAGCTACGAGGAGCTCGCTATAGCTCGTCTCGGCTTTTTACCTAGTGCAGGATGTAATTTAGCCACTTATTAGTTACTTTTAACTATTGTTAGCGGCTAAAGCCTGCAAACTTGTAAAGAGGGGTTAGCCGACTAGCTAGCAAGCTGGAACAAGTGTGTCAGGAAGGGTCGCTGACCTTGTCGTCGAGCAGCGAGGCGATCTGGTCGGTGGAGGCGCGCAGCTTGTCGCCCAGCCCCTGGAGCTGCTCGCGCTCCGTCCTCAGCCGGTCTAGCTCCTCCCTGTCCACAAACGACAGGTTATATGAAGGATACGTGTAAGTCAATGTTCATATAATTTCACTAGATATAACAACAATAAGTATAATTTCATTGGGTATAATTTTAATTAGTATAAAATATATTTGATATAACGTTTATATTTGCAAGATAACCTGACACTCCTCCTCACATCGCTCGTCTCTTACCTAAGCAGGACTATATTACAGTTTTACTTTTTTGTTTGAGCAGTTTGAGTGTGTATTTAAGCATTTAAACGTATTATATCAAATAATCATTATACCAAATGTTATTATATTATTCGTTTATTATTGACATTATAGATTGAGGATATAGTTTGTCACATCTATGCCAGGAGTGGTGTGATATTGAGCTATAAAAATAAGTATTTTTTAGTCCAAGCTTGTAACAGTTTTCCATACGAAGAGTAGATACACAAATATAGTTTTAAATGTCATCGCATCCAAGAAACACGAAGCAATTTCCGGTGAGGTGAGAATTGCTCTCATTCCGACTGAATCTTAGGCGATTCGGATGAAGCAGTCTTACAATAAATCCAAGGGAATGTAAATATTTGACATATTGTAGTCTGTTAGAACAAGGGTAACTTGGTCAATCTCTGTTTACCCTAGGTTAGAGAGGTAAGTTTAGGAGAAAACATAAACAAATTGGATATTGTATTTTAACTATATTAATAAAATCATAAAAATGACACAGTTGTAGTATAAACTATTGTATAAAATTAGCATTAGCACCAATTAACAATTGTATTCGATATCAAAATTAAATTAACGCATGTTGTGTTGTTACACAACAACATAGCTGCGGTCCGTGAGCACTGTCGCGTCCGCACGCTTGCCAAGCCTCGGCCTACAGGACGCAGTTATATGTTAGAGTGAGACGGAACTACATCGTGCTCACTTTAACATATAACTGCGTCCTGTAGGCTTGTCGAGGCTTGGTAAGCGAGCAGACGCGGCATTAGGATAGTCCTCAGGTTCGGATAAAATCAGAGATTTAAATCTTGACCGCATAAGAGCGAGTGAAACAGTTAGAAACCCGAAGATTATTTTAACCTTTTGAACGCCCCAGCCGTCGAATCACGAATTCGGAAAATCGTACCACTGACGTTCACTACGTCTAGTGAAAACATTTTAATGATAAAAAACCGCTACGTGTGTTTTTCAATCCCGTGTTGAATTTGGAGCACTTTATTTTCTTCATGTCAGAGTCAGTCTGGGACATGGTGAATGGCTTCACCGCTTTGCGTTCAAAAGGTTAACAGCTCACGGACTACGCATGTATAGTTACCTTAAATATATGGCAGGCATTTTCCTAATGTCTTAGACTAGTGCAACTAAAAGTTTTGAATATCTAATATTATTGCCAAACAGATCACATTAACTATTGTTTATTCAGTGAGTGACTAGCGATCGATCATTATAACAGCTATCATATAACTAAAATTACAACAGCTATTTAACTGATATAACTATTGCTTTGTTATTATTGCTTTTAAAGCACTAGATAAATCACAGTATCAACATTACTTGTAGTAAATTAATAACATAAGACAGTGTCAGTCTCAGCCTACTTCAACAGTCGGATTTTTTACTAATATGATATAAAATTATCATCCACTTTATCATATTATCGAAAACAGTTCAGTTTCTATTGTCATTATTCAGCAGAAGTATACGTCAAATATGCGTCTTGATATGTGCAACCATATAAATACTAATCAAACACTTCATATACTAACAACAATTACGCATAGTAAAGAATTATCAGAAAAAATATCATTAAAGAAGAAAGAATCGACAAAATAAGCACCATCAAAATTTCTATGTGTGCTCTAAAAATTCAGGTATCTAATCATACAAGACGTTCTCAAGCAAATGTGGCATATGCTTATTAGTTACTATAAAGAATACAAGCATAGGCCGCCCATTTAATTGAGAAGTTTGAAAGGTAGCGTCAGGCGTCTTGCACGGCGTCCACTATAGATAATGTCAACATTTTCAATTAGCAAAGTGTTGCCTTTGGCTGAGAACGTCACTTAAGTATTAATTATTATCTTTATCTAGCTGGTTCTACCCCAGATCTCTGTATTCGTATATCACACCAGCTCTTTTATGGCCATGCCACGACTTGGGTCGTAGCGGCGAGCATGCCACGCGCGCCGCGCTCGCCGCCGCCCGCGCCGCTCTGCAGTCACGACGAGTGTCCTAGTGCTGATATAGTACGGTTCTTCCCAGGTGAATTTTTCGCTTCGAGCCCTAATCTTTCGAACAATGGCCATTGCCTTTATTATCGCAAAGCCGTTATAGCTACCGTTTGCCGTACTATACATGGGTCCAACTGCGCCCCGCGCCGTTCGCCGCCGCCGCGATGCGCTCGGAAAAAACCGCTGGAGCGGCACCGCGCGCGACGGGCCGTCGCATGCTTCGTACATCGATATGACTTTGTTCGTGCCGGTCGCCGTTGGGCCGTTGCTTCCCCCGTTTTGGATAAAGAATAACTGAAATACTAAGGAAGGAAAGCGTCGCAGTCATCTCGACTCATATCTGCTCGATGACCAGTGTCGACGTTAATAGCTCCTTCCTCATAGCATCGTCCAATCAGCCGATACTTCCCCCGAGTCGGTTTTGGGCTGCCTATCAAGAAGAAATAAAATAACGTTTTTATTATGACACCACCTAGTTTTAAATGTTATACAAATATTAATTATCTGTCCCTACTGTGTGTGCGTACTGGCGGCCATGTGAAAGCATTATACAATCATGTCTCCTAATGAACGATGTTATATATCTTCTCAAAAGAAAATAAGGGTCACTTAAATTTCACACAATATAATGTTGCTTATGAGCATTTCTCAAAAATTTTGCCCACAATTAAGACAGAAATTAAGGTCCAATATAATTTTCCTATTTTGTTACCAATTTTCTTTGTGATTTCCAATACATCATATTATGTATAATTAAAAAAGTGTAAGCATAACAGAACCTTAATTATCGAACATAGCCATAACATTGATATAAAATTACTAAAATAATTAGTAACAAAATAGGAAAATTATATTGGACCTCAATTTCTGTCTTATATGTAGGCACAATTTTTGAGAAATGCTCTTATGGACAGGTTAGGTTTGGCATAAATCGGTTATATTTAGGCTTTGGTCTCCTATTAGACGCTATAAGCAGCGTAGAACGTCGTTCCATACCAAGCATTGTGTTATTAGAATGGAAAAATGCTGCACGCTGCGGACAGCGTCTAATATGAGACTAAAGCCTTAGCCCTTAATTAATGGGTTGATTGCAAAAAAATTGTACATAGTTAAGGGCTTTAATTAAAACAATGTTAATTGATTCCTTTGTGTGACGAAAGTTCCCATACATTTTGTATGACTAACTTTCGTCACACAAAGGAAGCGATCGTATTTTATGTTAACTAAGCTTTTATAGTGCTTAATTATCTAAGCTAAGCTAATCCACTTAAGAACTGAATACCATTGAACAAACCACAACTGGTAAACCACAAATTAAGAT
The DNA here is from genome assembly GCA_947623375.1 of Apotomis capreana. Classification (NCBI taxonomy): domain Eukaryota; kingdom Metazoa; phylum Arthropoda; class Insecta; order Lepidoptera; family Tortricidae; genus Apotomis; species Apotomis capreana. Next base: position 25,410,725 of record OX392512.1, on the reverse strand, counting down.
AACGAGCTCGTAGTAAAAGCAGATTGTAACCACCTTGGAAGGTTAATGTAGATTATCGACTCTATTTCCTTGGACATTAGACTACAAAATGCACTAACAGAATAATGGTGATCATAACTTTTTGGAATTTTACAACCGTCCGACCCTCCACAAGAACGTATTCTCTTGAAAAATGACTATGATCTCTCGTCAACAAACATTTTCAACCTATTCAACAAGGAATAAGGTTGAAAATTCAATATCCACGCAATGTAGTTCTAACATTTTTTTGTAAGTAACTGGTTGGCGCTAGGTTGGCGCTTTGGAGAACAAAAGCAGATAGGATTGTATTAGACACAATGCTATTGTGAATGCAGGTAAGTGGATTAGCTTAGCTTAGATAATTAGTACTATAACTATGTACATTTTTTTTGCAATCGACCCTAATGGAAATTTACGTCATAGCGATAGTGCAGTAAAAAGCCGAAATCTAAATATTGTTAATTAAAAACTTTGTCATGAATAGTCATGATTATCACGAAATCTGAAACTGACGTGGGATTCATTGCTAATTACGTCATTTCAGAAACAAAGTGTGTTTAATCTTATGTGTGCAAATGTATGCGTTTAAGGATTTATATTTTGCGAATAACGCAATATACCTATATGTCTGAATTTGTTAGATTGAAGTACATATAAGAAGCAACAATACAAGCAATCCGGCAGGATGTGGTTAAGATGGCAGTAACAATCAAGACGGATTGATCTCAAGTAGTGACTTATTTTACACACTAACAATTGTGTTAATTGCATTGTGCAATCACAATAATGACAAAAAATACTTACCTTGATCATAAAAAAATTGTTCACAGAATGAATTTCACTGAGAAAAGAACACAACACTAAGATATTTCGATTATTGGTGGTGAAATGCGTCGCAAGTTCTGTTAGCTGCTACGTGACAACTAAAACTCATAATTACATGTTCAATAAATTACTTGGAGGCCTTAAGAGGCCTTATTCCTTTTAAAAGCTGATTGTTTTAGACATTTTTCTCTATGACCAAACATGCTTCTTAACATATTATTGATGTTACTTCCTAGAACAGGGCTATTGGGATTTATTGGTATATATTTGACACCTACAGTTTGAACTTTTCATCGATAACTTTTGTTTCAAAAACTACTCAAAATTGACAAAATTCACGCGGAAAATTAGTTTTTTCAACTTATTTTCGACTGCACGCAATAAAAGCATGAAATAGCTATGTCACTATCTAGACGATCACAATTCAAAAAGTTGGTTGAAATTATCAATATATTTGTCATACATTGAAAAAATTTTTTTTAAAAGGAATAAGGCCTCATAAACACGGTTCAACTTCTTTAAGTCATATGAACGAATATTTTTCATATCGTGCTTGGATTTTAAGTGTCTATATTAGAGCAATAACATTCTTGGTATCCTCACTATAGAAGTACAGAGTTTCAGTTGTCATCTGGAGATAAGTTAGTTGCTTGATTTCTAATTAAGGTGGTTGCAGAGGAAACAAAACTAGACATTCCACGCTAGATGGCGCTGAAAAGCAAGATTTGTAGTTTTTGTGTATTATTTCGTATGTTACTTTAGTTTGAAGTAAAATTTGTATCTTGGCGAGTCCGCGTATTTGTCTTTTATTCATGTAGTATTAGTAGCACGTCATAAATTGTCTTATTCTCCCATGTGTTGGCAATTTGTGAAAAATCAGCAAGTACTCACACTAATAGACACTAATTGTGACTGTGTGCGGGTGATTCATTCATTAAAGGGTCGCGTATCATCTGTCAGTTTGATAGTAAGCGCTGAATAAATAAGCAGGCATGATATTTGATTTTGACGATGAAGTAAAGATGCACCTCTAGCACAACTGTGACTCGCAACTCTTTCTCGCGCGAAAAATATTTCCTATCTCTTTCTTTGCGGTACTGTAGGAGACTGACGGGCGATGCTATGTCGCGTGACAAGAATCGTGAAGCCTAGTTGTATTAGACGGGCTGGATTGTCAAAATAAATAATACGAAGAAATTACAAATCTTTGGCAGTTCTATATTTTTTAAGTATGTGGTGAAATTAAATGAGTATATTTGTTGGGTTTCTGTTCTGATATATTGTGATTCTGATTTGTGATGTTATTGAGTTTGTCCTAAGTTTTTCTGAATGATAGATTGGGGTAGGTACAGCAAAAAGGGCCCAATTTTAGGACACATATTTTGTTGAAAAATATTTTTCTCATTTTTGTTACTATTTGATTAGAACTAAAGAATACATTAAAATAAGTATCTTTTATAAATTACAATTGTTTGATTAACTTGCCCGTTTAAGAACTAGAGTGGTCCTAAATTAACATAGAATTACTACGTAGCCTGGGACTACTTGTACTATCATCCATTCTGTGCTGGGACTTAGAAATTTATGATGAAAAAAAAACACAAGTATACCTCTGTTTTTTATTACTTAATGACAAGATCGGGCCTTTTTTGCTATACTCTGACCTGATATACAAAAAAACGACATCAAGTATAGTTGGTACTGATTAGGGTTGGGATTTTCGTGGTTCTAAATCGTGGTTCCATGGAGTCTCTAATTGTAAAAATGTCCAGTCTAAAAATATATAACTACTAGAACTACTACTAACTGAGCGCAGCACCAGTTGTTTGCGCCACGACCCCGAGCTAGCTCGCGCCATATATTTTTATATGACAATATATTGTTATTATGTACATATATGGATTTTAGAACCACCAACCACTAAATAAAATAAAACAATTTTTGTTACGTGTAGGTTTTATTATAATACTAGTGTTTGCGTGAGTTGTAGACGTCGCTTTAATTCGAAATGGTGTATACGTTGTAATACTATTTTAGGCAACACGCATGCTTTGTAGAAAATTATAAGTTTCTGCAGCTTTTCTTGGATGAAGCCTTCATCTGTTTGAACTTTAATTGACATTATTTTTGTGGATAATTCAATGAAGGAAATCATCTTGCAGTGATCCCTTTTGATGAAGCTCTAAGCTGGCCTTGAATCTGTAATGAAATTATTTATTACGCCACAAAAGTGCCGGCAATGGAAACGGCTGTATGCATGTCCTATCTTACAGGGAGTTACGGTAATTAGTGATATTACAGGTATCCTTCAAGGAGGAAACTTAGTCACTGAATCGATAATTCCCAAAAGGATTTGGTTTCCCACACCTATTGAAAAACATGGGTAGGTCTTGGTATCAATTCAGTCAGAGAGAAGAAACTACCTATATGAACCCACTATGAACAGCATTGTTTTTTTTTCATCACCCAAAGCGAGCGATTGCGTTCAGTTTTTGTGGTTGGTTACGGTTGTCATCACGCCATGCTTGTCTTCGTCTAAAAAGAAAATAGCGCGAGACACCTCTTTCACGGCAGGACGCTTCGATTTGTCATGTTTTCAAACACAATACTTTCCCCGCAATTTCTGACCCATGATATCGCAATATCGTTTGGGGATCACTATGTCCTGAGTACACATGTTTATTATTATTATATGCACGTTTCATTATTCACACTGCATAAAGTAAAAACTCACGAAACAAAAAAAATGTAAAGTTGTAAACCAAACATGATTCATTTTATACGAATTTCCACAATTGACATGACAGTATTGACATAATTTATTATTTCATTCACAAGATTTAGTGCGTTCGAAATCTGTTCCACTTTATTGTTATGAGCAAATAAACACAATAGGTATCTTTAAAATCCAAATGTTTCCAATTATTTGTTACATGTTTAATGAAAGCTGTAATCATTTAAAAATAAACTGTTATGCATTCATATCGAAACATCAATTTAAATTTATTATCCTAAATCATAAGTTAAGTAGTATTATATTTCAGAACGCACTGTTCATGAATAGCTTTACGTGCGCTTACGTTTGTATGTTGTGTAAAAGCAACGCACACATACATATATGGACAATATTTCAACGGGTTTTAAGGTGGTTGCAGCGATGTCACTTTCATACAAATCGTTTGATCAATACACGCTTAGGCGGTTATGGCTTTAGGTTATTAAACATTCTTAAAAAAATCTTTAAGCTATCTTATACTCGCCAAGGAAATCAGTTTTGCTTTAAATCATACAATTACAATGTTATTAAAGCTTTAAAACCCGTTGAAATATTGTCCATATATGTATGTGTGCGTTGCTTTTACACACATACAAACGTAAGCGCACGTAAAGCTATTCATGAACAGTGCGTTCTGAAATATAATACTACTTAACTTATAATTTAGGATAATAAATTTAAATTGATGTTTCGATATGAATGCATAACAGTTTATTTTTAAATGATTTCAGCTTTCATAAACATGTAACAAATAATTGGAAACATTTGGTTTTTAAAGATACCTATTTTTTTTATTTGCTCATAACAATAAAGTGGAACAGATTTCGAACGCACTAAATCTTGTGAATGAAAATATAATGAATTGTGTCAATACTGTCAATTGTGGAAATTCGTATAAAAATGAATCATGTTTGGTTTGCATTTTTTCGTTTCGTGAGTTTTTACTGTATGTAAAGTGTGAATAATGAAACGTGCATATAATAAACATGTGTACCTACTCAGGACATAGAGTGATCCCTAAACGATATTGCGATATCATGGGTCAGAAATTGCGGGGAAAGTATTGTGTTTGTTAACATTACAAATCGATGCGTCCTGCCGTGAAAAAGCCGTGCTATTTTCTTTTTAGGCGAAGACAAGCATGGCGTGATGACAACTGTAACCAACCACAAAAACTGAACGCAATCGCTCGCTTTGGGTGTTGAAAAAAATGTTCATAGTGGGTTCATATGGGTAGTTTTTTCTCTGACTGAATTGATACCAAGACCAACCCATGTTTTTCAATAGGTGTGGGAAACCAAATCCTTTTGGAATTATCGATTCAGTGACTAAGTTTCCTCCTTGAAGGATAATTGTAATACTTATTATTAAAATATGTATCGCTCTTTAGCGATATCTCTCCTGTATATTTTATGAGGTGTGCAATAAAGAGTACTTGTATTTGTATTTGTAATAACACTCACACCCTGTAAGATAATCACATAATAGGTACTGCATACAGCGGTTTCCATTGCTGGCATTTTTGTGACGTAATAAATAATTTCTTTACAGATTCAAGGCCAGCTTAAAGCTTCATCAAAAGGGATTACTGCAAGATGATTTCCTTCATTGATTTATCATTTATCAACAAAAATAATGTCAATTAAAGTTCATACAGATGAAGGCTTCATCCAAGAAAAGCTGCAGAAACTTATAATTTTCTACAAAGCATGCGTGTTGCCTAAAAAAATATTACAACGTATACCTGCCAACCACCTATGTAAATATAAACCTTCGTTTTCAGGCAGCCGTACTAACCGCTAAACAGCACTAAACAGAAAGAAGCCTAGGAAAAATTGAAAACGGCGAAGATCTGGGGGTTAAAAAGAAAAATAATCCACCATTTCGAATTAAAGCGACGTCTACAACTCACACAAAGTATAATGTATTATAATAAAACCTACACGTAACAAAAATTGTTTTATTTTATTTAGTGGTTGGTGGTTCTAAAACCCTTATAATAACAATATATTGTCATATATTTTTATATGGCGCGAGCTAGCTCTGGATCGTGAAGCGTGGCGCAAACAACTGGTGCTGCGCTCAGTTAGTAGTAGTTCTAGTAGTTATATATTTTTAGACTGAACATTTTTACAATTAGACTCCATGGAACCATGATTTAGAACCGCGAAAATCTCAACCGTAATCAGTACCTAACTTATTCTTGATGTCGGGTTTTTGTATTACAATATCAGGTCAGAGTATAGCAAAAAGGGCCCGGTTTTGTCATTAAGTGATAAAAAACAGAGGTATACTTGTGATTTTTTTTCACCGTAAATTTCTTAGTTCCAGCACAGAATAGATAGTACAAGTAGTCCCAGGCTGCGTAGTAATTCTATGGCAACTTAGGACCGATCTAGTTCTTAAACGGGCAAGTTAATCAAACAATTGTAAATTATAAAAGATACTCATTTTTAATGTATTCTTTAGTTCTAATCAAAAAATTGGGCAAGTGCGAGTCCGACTCGCGCAGGGATGAAGGGTTATCCGTATCTATATATATGTATATATAGGTAGGTATAACAAGTTTGTTGTATGGGAGCCCCCTTAAATATTGATTTTATTTCATTTTTAGTATTTGTTGTTATAGCGGCAATAGAAAAACATCATCTGTGAAAATTTCAAGTGTCTAGCTATCACCGTTCTTGAGATACAGCCTGGTGACAGACGGACGGACGGACGGACGGACGGACGGACAGCGAAGTCTCACTAGTCTCAGTAATAGGGTCCCGTTTTTACCCTTTGGGTACGGAACCCTAAAAAGTAACAAAAATGAGAAAAATATTTCTCAACAAAATATGTGTCCTAAAATTGGGCCCTTTTTGCTATACCCCAATCAATCATTCAGAAAAACTTAGGACAAACTCAATAACATCGCAAATCAGAATCACAATAGGTATATCAGAACAGAAACCCAACAAAAATACTTATTTAAATTCACCACATATACTTAAAAAATGTAGAACTGCCCAAGATTTGTAATTTCTTCGTATTATTTATTTTGACAATCCAGCCCGTCTAATACAACTAGGCTTCACGATTCTTGTCGCGCGATATAGCATCGTCCGTCAGTCTCCTACAGTACCGCAAAGAAAGAGATAGGTAATATTTTTCGCGCGAGAAAGAGTTGCGTGTCACAGTTGTGCTAGAGGTGCATCTTAACTTCATCATCAATATCAAATATCATGCCTGCTTATTTATTCTGCGCTTACTATCAAACTGACAGATGATACGCGACCCTTTAATGAATGAATCACCCGCACACACTCACAATTAGTGTCTATTAGTGTGAGTACTTGCTGATTTTTCACAAATTGCCAATACATGGGAGAATAAAACAATTTATGACGTGCTACTAATAGTATATGAATAAAAGACTAATACGCGGACTCGCCAACATACAAATTTCACTTCAAACTAAAGTAACATACGAAATAATACACAAAAACTACAAATCTTGCTTCCCAGCGCCATCTAGCGTGGAATGTCTAGTTTTGTTTCTTCTGCAACCACCTTAAAGCTTTAATAACTTTGTAATTGTATGATTTTTAGCAAAACTCATTTCCTTGGCGAGTATAAGATCGCTTAAAGATTTTTTTAAGAATGTTTAATAACCTAAAGCCATAACTGCCTAAGTGTGTATTGATCAAACGATTTGTATGAAAGTGACATCTCTGCAACCACCTTAAGCAATGACATATCTATATATATATTACGCGAGGCCGATTTTTGTACATCCCATCAGATCTACAGTTATGGTCCGATTTTGATAAATGATATGTCATTAGATTCGTCCCATGCTGGAGATGTGCATAAAACTCTTGGATTTTGAATTTTTTCCCGAAAAAGTACTGAAAAATGGATTTGAAAAAACTACTGTGCGCTAACCACGTGACATTGACCACGTGACCTGTGATCCCTATTTTGACTTAAGATGACCAAATAATAATAAGCATGATTTGCTCACAAACCTGTAGTAAGTTGTTCAGTATGATGAAATATTATTTTTGAGTCGGCAACATAATATCCGCAACACTTAAAACATGTACGAATATGCAAAAATAATTTTACAGTTTGTTGACAATGAATGACAGTAATCATATTCTGACAACTTTTAATGTATTTTTTATTGGGGGCTATAATGTCAATGATCTAAATTGCCAGGTTGTTTTTCTTTTTAAAATGTTGATATGGAAACTTTTTTCGCATGTTAAAAATGTGGAGGAAAAAGCCGGTTAAGTGCGAGTTGGACTGGTGCTCGCAAGACCAGAAAAACTGACCGTCATTCAAGAATAGATTATTTTTATAAGCGAGTTTTACAATAAATCAAAGCAGAAAAAATGTAGTAAGTACAACTAAACGTCATTCAAATAAGTAAATTTATGATAGATTATTTTAAATATGATTATATAAGTCCATCAAAAAAGAAACCAAAGCAAATAGCATGAGTTATGGTAAATTAAATAGTATTTTACTAGAAAAAACTAAGTCCTTCCGCTTGAATGTCGACGGGATGGGAAATGTGGTCGAGTTGAGAATATGGACGAGTTGACAATGTAGCTAAGTTGGGAATTTATCTACATTGGTAATATGGATGAGTTGGTAAAATGGACGAGTTGGAAATGAGGTCGAGTTGAGAATATGGACGACTTGACAAAGTAGCTTAGTTGGGAATGTATCTACATTGGCAATATGGATGAGTTGGTAAAATGGACGAGTTGGAAATGTGGTCGAGTTGAGAATATGGACGAGTTGGCAATGAAGACGACTTGGTAATACGGACAAGTTGGTGATATGGAAGATTTGGCAATAAAGACGAGCTGATAATAAGGACAAGTTGGTATTGTAGACGAGTTGGGTGTATCGTCGAGTTGGGAATATGGACGAGTTGGAAATGTGGATGAGTTGGCAATGTGGATGAGTTGGTAAAATTGACAAGTTGGGAACATGGAAAAGTGGGCAGTTTTTTTTTATGTCATAGGGTGAAAACGAGCAAACGAATCGCCTGATGGAAACCGATTACCGTCGCCCATAGACACCTGCACACCTGTGGACGAGTTCGCATTATGGACGAGTTGGCAATGAAGACGAGTTGGTAATACGGACAAGTTGGTAATATGGACGAGTTGTCAATGTGAATGAGTTGGGAATATGGAAGAGTTGGGAATGTGGATGAGTTGGCAAAATGAACAAGTTGGGAACACGGACGAGTGGGCAATGAAGGCGACTTGGTAATACGGACGAGTTGAGAATATGGACGAGTTGGGAATGTGGATGAGTTGGCAAAATGAACAAGTTGGGAATATGGACGAGTTGGCAATAAAGACGGGCTGATAATAAGGACGAGTTTCTATAGACGAGTTGGGTGTATCGTCGAGTTGGGAATATGGACGAGTTGGAAATGTGGACGACTTGGAATTGTGGACGAGTTGGGCCTATGGACAAGTTGGAAATGTGGACCAGTTGTATTTGTGGACGAGTTAGCAATATGGACGAGTTGGCATTGTTGATGAGTTGGAAATGAATGCGAGTTGGCAATGTAGATGAGTTGGGTGTATGGACGAGTTGGTAATGTGGACGACTTGGCATTGTGGACGAGGTGGGAATACGGATGAGTTGGAAATGTGGACGAGTTGGCATTGTGGACGAGTTGAGAATATGGACGACTTGACAAAGTAGCTTAGTTGGGAATGTATCTACATTGGCAATATGGATGAGTTGGTAAAATGGACGAGTTGGAAATGTGGTCGAGTTGAGAATATGGACGAGTTGGCAATGAAGACGACTTGGTAATACGGACAAGTTGGTGATATGGAAGATTTGGCAATAAAGACGAGCTGATAATAAGGACAAGTTGGTATTGTAGACGAGTTGGGTGTATCGTCGAGTTGGGAATATGGACGAGTTGGAAATGTGGATGAGTTGGCAATGTGGATGAGTTGGTAAAATTGACAAGTTGGGAACATGGAAAAGTGGGCAGTTTTTTTTTATGTCATAGGGTGAAAACGAGCAAACGAATCGCCTGATGGAAACCGATTACCGTCGCCCATAGACACCTGCACACCTGTGGACGAGTTCGCATTATGGACGAGTTGGCAATGAAGACGAGTTGGTAATACGGACAAGTTGGTAATATGGACGAGTTGTCAATGTGAATGAGTTGGGAATATGGAAGAGTTGGGAATGTGGATGAGTTGGCAAAATGAACAAGTTGGGAACACGGACGAGTGGGCAATGAAGACGACTTGGTAATACGGACGAGTTGAGAATATGGACGAGTTGGGAATGTGGATGAGTTGGCAAAATGAACAAGTTGGGAATATGGACGAGTTGGCAATAAAGACGGGCTGATAATAAGGACGAGTTTCTATAGACGAGTTGGGTGTATCGTCGAGTTGGGAATATGGACGAGTTGGAAATGTGGACGACTTGGAATTGTGGACGAGTTGGGCCTATGGACAAGTTGGAAATGTGGACCAGTTGTATTTGTGGACGAGTTAGCAATATGGACGAGTTGGCATTGTTGATGAGTTGGAAATGAATGCGAGTTGGCAATGTAGATGAGTTGGGTGTATGGACGAGTTGGTAATGTGGACGACTTGGCATTGTGGACGAGGTGGGAATACGGATGAGTTGGAAATGTGGACGAGTTGGCATTGTGGACGAGCTATTATAAATGAATACATAAACAGTTACGCACTACATGATTTCCTTTTTAAAACCTGCGTAGTGAGTGCCCAAATCTGTCGTTTCGATTCATGTGCTTTTTCTGGAAATTGATAGAAATCGATCAAATCGATAAATTCTTCTTTCCTGAAGAAAGAACAACAAATTAAAATTCTACCAATCTTCGGTCCTATGAAAATATGTCAATATTTTTTTCAAGATATGGGATTATTTTTATGAATTAAATTTTTCCATAAAAAATAATATACATTTTATTTGTGGAACAGATCAGCAGATCACATGTCATTAATGCACAAGTTATTTTTACAAAAGAGTTGAAAAAGTTGTCACGATGAAACTGGCAGTTGGCTATCAGGCCTAGCTCTAGCCTGGCATGTTTCAACGTTTTTAAAACATTATTTTAACGTGTTTTTTTACAGTGTTTATTCTTCGTTCGCCAAAAACTTCTTTTCGATAAAGTAGTTATTTTCTGTAACACTACCGGATTTCCATATTCTAGCGGCGGTTCGACGCCGCAACGGGCCTCTAGTAAAATATAATTTGTACACTGGTATATTAGATACACGCGAAGCATGTTCTAATTCGTGTGACTGTTAAGGACATGCAACGACTTCGTCGGCAAGCGGCAGCTATATGAGTGAGCGAGACACCACGCTCGGACCTCTCGCTCCCACCTACGGCCACCGTTAGCAACTGCCGCTTGCCACTGAAGTCGAGGCCGGGGCGATAGTGCCTATAGAGATAAAACAATAAAAAACTCTTGTAACATAATGTCCCTTGTTCTTCATCGTCGGTAACAAGTGGGCCTGCGAGTGGTGTTTGATGGCTCGACCTTGACAAGAAGGCAGTGTCTATAGGTTAGCGATCTCTAAGGCTGCATGTCCACTGGAGCGGAGCTATGTAAAACGTACCAATCACATTCCTCAGATTTAAATGCACTTCTTTTGGGCTTCACAAAGACACTGCTTCAGTGGACATAATGTGGGTTGTTTTAAACTATTCGTGTCGTAAGTAATCCTAGTTCCAGTAGTCGTTAAAGATCCAGTAGTATGGCAGACTTGGTGTTCCCTCATGGGATGACACACGTCAGTGTCATTTCTAACGTTAATCGGCCTGTAACGTGTAGTAGATGCAGGCGCCAGTTTGCGTAGATCACCATTTACTGGCATCGTGTCAGACGGTAGTGACAGCATCACCTGGACCTGGATTCGTTGGTACAGGGAACTGGACATCACCTGGTCTGCCCCTGTCTTGGCGGCGGAAGATCTCGCTCGTCCGGCAGCTGGGAACAGGTGACCTAAGAATAGATCTGGAGTCTGTGTAGACCATCACCTGGTCTGCTGTAGAGCAGTGCGCGTCTCCCGCAACTTCCTCTCTTAGCGGTGGGTAAGTACAGGCATCCAGGGCAGTCAATAGAACTAGAGTCTGTGTAAGACATCACCTTATCTGCTGTAGAGCGCTGCGCGTTTCCTGCAACTCCCTCTCTCACGGAGATGCCACGATTTTGCGAGACAGCGGCAGCGGTATTGGTACGTGTGTTTCGCTCACTCGTATGACAGCTGCGCTCGAATCTCTCGCACAACCGCTCACCGCACCGCTGGTCGCGCAAAGTCATGGCATCTCCGTTAGCGGTGGAAGAGTGTAGGTTCCGGGGCAGTCAATAGACCTAGAGTCTGTGTAGAACATCACCTGGTCTGCTGTAGAGCGCTGCGCGTCTCCTGTAGCTCCCGTTCTTGGCGGTGGAACAGAGCGCCTTGTTCCAGCAATTGGCTCCGAAGGTCACGCTCTGCATTCAAGGCTTCCTCGCGTCCTATTTGCACGCAGATCAGCTTCTCCCGGAGTTCAAGGGTGTTCAGTTGGAGTTCCTGGAAGACGCCATTATATTAGAACGATTAGTCAATAAAAAATACGGATAAGGCCCAATCTCATATCATACTGGACCCAGAAATTATAGGTTTGTGACCTTCCTAGTAAAGGGCATCTGAACAGAAAAAGATTCGGATAGAAATATAGTTTTAGCATTTATATTTTGATACAGTTTAGTTCCAGTTTTTGTTCTACTCTCAATCAGCTGAAGTGAACATATGCTCACTTTTGTATGTAAACTTACTTCGACGCTGTCCGGCAGGTCGATGAACTCGTTCTGCATCTCCTCGGCCTTCTTCGTGAAGCGCCCCACCAGCATGGCGTTATCTCGCTCTAGGCTGCAACAAAACAAACCTCCAGCACTGATTGAAACAATCTCGCGTCAACTACTATACAATTACTGAAATGAAATGAAATAATTTATTCAGTAAGTAGGCCACAGGGGCACTTTTACAAGTCGGATTGTGAATCTACCAGCATTTCGCAAGAGGAGACCGCTGTTGAGAAGAAAGCCGAAAGAAACTCAACAGTAAGTCATTTTTTCGTAAATAATACTTAAAACAATTAAATAATACATTTATGTTATAACTAATTACACTGGTACACGTAAAGGAGATTTATAGATACTCCAAATCAATGTTAATTAGGAACATTAATGATTTAACGATAAATTAAAATACTTATTATCGTTAACCATTATATTCTAACGCTTTTTCGAGTTTCTTTATGCTTTATACGCTTTTAATCATGGTCTCAGATTTGACACCCTAAGCTATTCAGCTCACATAGCTAGTCAAATTACCTTCTGTGCCCCTTCCAGTTTACTATCAAATTGGTGCCTCGTAAGCGGAATTCACAACTACTTTAACTGTCGACTGAGGCTCTTCCGGTTTCCAGGATTCCGTACCTGTCCAGCTTCCTCTGCAGCTCCTCTCGCTCCACCGTCAGGGTGGTGACGTGCTGGAGCGCGCGCTGCGAGGCCTGCTGCGCGGCGGCCGCGCGCGCCTCCAGCGCCGCCCGTGCCGCCCGCGCCGCCCCGACCCCCTGCTCACCTGTCCAGCTTCCTCTGCAGCTCCTCTCGCTCCACCGTCAGGGTGGTGACGTGCTGGAGCGCGCGCTGCGAGGCCTGCTGCGCGGCGGCCGCGCGCGCCTCCAGCGCCGCCCGTGCCGCCCGCGCCGCCCCGACCCCCTGCTCACCTGTCCAGCTTCCTCTGCAGCTCCTCTCGCTCCACCGTCAGGGTGGTGACGTGCTGGAGCGCGCGCTGCGAGGCCTGCTGCGCGGCGGCCGCGCGCGCCTCCAGCGCCGCCCGCGCCGCCCGCGCCGCCCCGACCCCCTGCTCACCTGTCCAGCTTCCTCTGCAGCTCCTCTCGCTCCACCGTCAGGGTGGTGACGTGCTGGAGCGCGCGCTGCGAGGCCTGCTGCGCGGCGGCCGCGCGCGCCTCCAGCGCCGCCCGTGCCGCCCGCGCCGCCCCGACCCCCTGCTCACCTGTCCAGCTTCCTCTGCAGCTCCTCTCGCTCCACCGTCAGGGTGGTGACGTGCTGGAGCGCGCGCTGCGAGGCCTGCTGCGCGGCGGCCGCGCGCGCCTCCAGCGCCGCCCGCGCCGCCCGCGCCGCCCCGACCCCCTGCTCACCTGTCCAGCTTCCTCTGCAGCTCCTCTCGCTCCACCGTCAGGGTGGTGACGTGCTGGAGCGCGCGCTGCGAGGCCTGCTGCGCGGCGGCCGCGCGCGCCTCTAGCGCCGCCCGCGCCGCCCCGACCGCCTGCTGCAGCTCCTGCAGCGCGGCGCCGCTGGTCGCGCGCTCCGAGTGCCACGACCGGATCGTCTCGTCGTGGATCGAGCGCGCGCCTTCCAACTCTTCTGTCGCCTACGCAATGGGTACACACGACAAGGATTATTATTAAATATTCAAATACCTAAAAACGGTGTTGGTCCTATTGGAGACTCGATCTTCTTCTTGGTACTTCCCTCATGGCTGAGGATCGTGACCAACAGTAATGTCCCTGAACTTGGCGCGGTCAAGGGCCAAATGGGCTGCCCTCCGCATGGAACCACAAGCACATTTCATGGTGTTTGCGCATCTTGTGGTGAGACTTGGTAGAATATAATAAACCCAAATCGAATATAAAAAGCGATGAAACAAAATGAGCTTCCTCACCAGCTTAAGGGCCTGGTCCAGCACGCTGGCGCGGTGCCGCGCCTCGCCCGCCTCGCGCTGCTCGTGCACCAGCTGCTTCTCGTAGTTTGCACACATGTCGCAGTTGCGTCCGCCATCTTTATAACCAACAGAGTTATATTATAATTTTTTTTGTGGCCATAAGTAGTAGTCGCTAGAACCAAGGCAATGTTTGGGCCCGTATTAAAGGAGACATTATCCATAATCGAGATGTGCCATCCTCTTTCTTAAACCCGGACGAAAAAAGAGTTTATGGGTGGCGAGGGAACGACGGCTTGTATTACACGTGTATCTGTTGGTTTGCCTGTGGCCTTGAAATGCCTAAAAATGCCCCGCACAAAACCGAACTATTTACGAGGACTTCCCCATTTTCCCCAAAAATAAACAATATTAGTGTCACTCACCGGGGTCCGTCCGCGTGTCTCCGCTGGCGCTCGCCGGCGAGGGGTTACTGGCTTTATTCTTCTGGAAAGTAACAAAATATTCTATGTATCCAATGTCACACATCACGAACATGTTATACATTGTGTAGATGATTATTGTCTTACAATGGCTTCCTGTAGCTGGGCGTCCGTCTCCCTCAACTTATTCTTGAGTTGGTTGATCTCTACCTCGCACCGCTGCAAGTCGCCGTCTTCCGCGGGCTACAAACATGTGCTGTTAATGTTTTATCCTATTGAGCATTATATCAGACTAGCTTTTGCCCGCAACTACGTACGCGTGGAACTTGATAAAAGGGATTATTAAAAGCGCCTAAGAAAATTTAAGAGCAATTGTGCTTTTGGTCTAATAATTACATTTCCTTTCACCGCATCCCAACAGAAATTTTCACTCACTTTTCAATCTTTTTAGGTATAATTTCCAGGGTGAAAACTATCCTATGTCCTTCCTCGGATCTTAAACTATCTCTATGCCAAATTTCATCAAAATCGATTCAGCGGTTTAAGCGTGAAGAGGTAACAGACAGACAGACACACTTTCGCATTTATAATATTAGTATGCTAAACAACCTATGTTCCACTCCGTTCGGAAATTTAAGTATTAAAGGTATAAGCCAAATAAGTACATTAAAGTTGTCATAGGATATTTGGATAGTATTCGTAATTAAGTTCCTGATAAGTTTGAGCCTCTTTTTCACACAGGACAAGTTTGAGTTTCGGTGTCATCTTCTAACGCCAATGAAGACCAAAAAGTTTATCAACTTACCTCACTCAATAAAAAATTGTTCAAATCAATTGTTTCCGTTGTGCGACGACAATAAAGTACGACAGTAAGTAACGTACTTTAAGGTTCTATTTTAAGGTTTTTATTGATTTACCACATTTTCTGCCATTTATATATTGCTACCTAATAACGTATAAACATAGCTATTTTTAATAGCAGAACTTGTTTGTGTCTACATGCAAATCGCCAAGAAGACAACAGTGTTATCTACAATACTGATAATGATAACAAAAAAGAAATAAAGCAGAAAACAAATCTTGACTAATGTTTCACGTGTTCGATTGTAACGCTTTATTATTCAAAAATGCGTTAAAGGTCGTGAATGATAAGAAATCGGCCCGAGCCGGAAAGCTGCGTGTGACGAGACGCTGTGGTCAGAGACTGATGATTATGTCGATAAATCGCAGGTTCATGATTACAGGGTAACTATGAATTATATTTTTAGGATAATTTAGATTAGACGTCGCGTCACTATGACAATGTTCAAATACCAATTTGTTAAAAATGAAACATGAAAGTATGGAATATTGAGAAAAAATCAGCCTGAATTAAAACAGGTCTTTGAATATATTTACACAATACTTATCAAATTGTAAGGATTCAAAGTTCTATCGTCTGAAAAAAATCTAAGTCCTGAATTGTACTCGGATGGTTGTTAAAAATAAGGACTGGGTCATTGTATCTAAAAAAAAGTAATCTTTGAGCTTTTGTATTTTGAGCTTTCTTCTACAAGCTTGGGAACTTCGGACTTACCGTCTTGGCGTCCGGCGCGATGCTCCCGTCTCGTCAATGCCCAAGTAGCACACAGCAGGCTGCATAAGCTCTTTTACAGCCTGTTTGCTACCTGGGTGACCTCGCTTACCAATGAGAGGTGTAGGCTAGCTACAGTAACATAGACATACCTTCCTGGGCGATTCCTCGCTGTCAGCTCCCAGCCGGCGCGCCAACGAGCGCACCAGCGTCGCCGGCGCGATGCTCACGTCCTGCCACAACGCGCGCGCGCGGTCAATGCCCTCGCTCACCACCTCGTCCACGTTCAGCGAGATGTCTCCGAACAGCGGCGGCGTTGTCGGCCTCGCCATCGTCGGCGACGTCTCGCTGCCTCAATGTATCAACCTCAGTGCTACGCTATGTATCATACGTATACAGGAGCATGGCTGGCATTTGATTTCAACGTAATTTTCAGACGCTTAATCTTATCTACTTAAGATCACGGTGAATTTCAGCTTTTGTTTTGATTCATAGATAAACCAGTGTTACTTTTTTAGTTAGTTTAAGAAAAGCGCTACGCTCTAGTCTTTATTGATGAGAAGCGTTTTAGTATACTGTAAACAATTTATTTCTTCTGAGCAGTCGATACATTGAGGGTTTTGCGGCACTAAGCAAGTTAGTTTTACACACACAATCACAATTGTCAATTTCAAATCAACAGTTCACAAGAATTTTGAAAACACTTTGCACAGTATGAAAATGTCTGTATTCTTTTCAGAACACGTTTTCGTACTGAACTAAGGAACTATTTGTCCGCCCCCTCGAACTTATCAAGATAACAGTCAGGATTCACAAAGGATTGATAACGTGCCAATTAATTCATAATCGCAACCTGCACAGAAGCATTTTATACGTGCGATAGTAAACATGAAAAATGCCACAACACACAGTACAAACAGAGTAATTCATTGTTCACATTATTTTGTCGTTGATAAGTAGACGGCCCACAACAGGAATAGAGTTTCACTACAGGAAAACGCTTTATAGAACCGACAGTTTTTAAGAATCAGGCTGAGCCATGCGAATGGCCTTTCTTATTAACACGTTCTTTACAGTAAAACAGCTGTGTAAACTATTGTAAATATTCTGTAAGAGCCAATTATTTACACTACACGTGATTCAGCACTATTTCACATCAAACTTCTTCTTGTGTCGTATTGCTCGTTGCTTATGGTCGTGTCCTCAAAATCAGACATCAACGCACAATGTTTGAAAAATAAGGCAATATATAATCGACTCCATTTTTCATGGGACACGATGCTCTTACGTTGTTTTGTTTACATTTATAATTGGGCTCGCTTCATTGATAACGTCGACCAGTGAGTATCGAGCAGACGTAGGTACTCCATTGCATTTTATTATACATTTATGTTATTAACGGACTCGAGCGCAAGCCTGTGAGGATAATGGCGGAAAATACGAAACGATAGAGGTATCGGCGCGGGCGCGCACACGACTGGCACAAATTGTACTGCTCTGTATACAGGGTGACTTGTTTGTGAAGCAGCACGGCGACTTACTTAGAAGTGTGATAATCGTGCAAACTAAAGTAAAACAACAAACAAAGTAAACTGAAAGAGAATCGGGTTTGTGCTAAGGCTCTCAAACTATTGTAGGGCCAAAATCATCGTGCCGCCCATCTCGCTCGCACTCGTTGCTTCTTCTCAAGAGCGAGTGAGACGTCTGGCCTAATGTTGGTTTACGAGTTCATCGGCACGTTCATTTTGGCTTTTAGTCCGACAAAAGTCTAGTCGGAAAAAGTGACACAAAATAAATATAACCGGCCAAGTGCAAGTCAGACTCGTGCACGAAGGGTTCCGTACCATCAAATAAAAAAACCGGCCAAGAGCATGTCGGGCCACGCTCAGTGTAGGGTTCCGTAATTGCTCATCCTTCGCAATAAATTGCTGTTTTAATCCCAAGGTTTAAGTTAAGAAAGATTTTAAGCTCTATAAAAAGGTCGTAAACGCCCTAGAAACTGTAATCACTTATTACCTTCTGGAAGTCAATTTACATCCTTCTAAAGAAAAAATATGAAATTTGGCGATTACTCAAAAACGGCTCGACCGATTTTGTTCAATATAGTTTTCATTGAAAGTACTGATAAGGTTTCATTTACATGAATTTTTCCGATTTTTTTTGACCCGTGGTTGAAAAGTTAGAGGGGGGGGACACTATTTTTTTTGTTTTCGGAGCGAATATTTACAAAACTGCTGACTTTATCAAAAAATAATGTTAGGAGACCCCTATTATTTTTACAAGACCTATTCAACGACACCCCACACACCAGTGTTGAAAAGAAAAAAAAAATTCACCCCCACTTTAGGTGTTCGAGAGGTACCCGAAAAAAATAAAATTTTTGAATTTTTATTTTACCGTTCTGTCGGCGTTATACATGCACATACTTATACCAAATTTCAGCTTTCTAGTACTAATGATCACGGAGCTAAGCCGCGGACGGACGGACGGACGGACGGACAGACGGACAGACGGACATGGCGAAACTATAAGGGTTCCTAGTTGACTACGGAACCCTAAAAAACGGCAAAAAATTCACGCTTGTTGTACTGGAAGCCCCATTTATCATCAACGCCATTTACAACAATAGTACAGCAGCCATCAAACTCCAATGCACCGGCCCGTCGTTTCAAATACAATGAGGTGTTAAACAAGGTGATCCACTATCTCCAAAATTATTCACTAGCTCACTTGAAGAAGTTTTTAAGAGCTTGGCGGCGTCGTGGGAGGGGAATAGTCGTTGGCAACATAAGGTTATCAAACCTGCATTTTGCTGACGATATAATTCTCTTCGCTTAATCGGCGGCAGAACTCAAACTAATACTCCAAGATCTCAGCTCGGCAATCCTTCAAGTTGGACTTAGAATGAACAGCACTAAGAATCAAGTGGTGACTAACAGCACGAAACGTAGGGTAGCGGTAGATGGGCAGACTTATGTTGACGAGTATATATACTTGGGCCAGTTAGTGTCTGGAGCTAATGAAGGGAAACCTTCCATTGTCACAAAAGCGGAACCTCGTTAACATGTGGTACCTACGGTGCCCAAACATGGTCACTTACTGAGAACCAGAAGTCCAAATTGAAGGTTTGCCAGCGAGCTATGGAACGCAGCCTTCCAGGTTTTAAAAGGATCGACCACGTCCGGAACACCACGCTGCGTCCTATAACACGAATCTCCGATGTTGGAGAAGTTACCGCCAAGCTAAAGTGGGACTGGGCCGGCCACGTCTGCCGCATGCACCCGGAAAGGTGGCTAGCTTGGCTACTGAGTGGGTGCCACAAGATGGGCAGCGCAGGCGGGGCAGGCCTAGGCGGAGATGGCGGGACGACCTGGACACGTTCCTCAACGGCTGGCCGGAGAAGGCTCATCGGGAGTCGTGGAAATCAAAGGGAGAGATCCTTTGCCCAGCAGCGGGACACACAATCTGGCTAATAAAAAAATAGAGGATAAGTTCGCCCTTGTACACATGTATTTATTTTATTGTGTTTTTAGTATTTGTTGTTATAGCGGCAACAAAAATACATCATCTGTGAAAATTTCAACTGTCAAGCTATCACCGTTCATGAGTACAGCCTGGTGACAGACAGATAGACGGACAGTGGATTCTTTGTAATAGAATCCTAATTAACAGCAAAATACGCGTTATTATGTGGTAATAAATTCTCAATATTGTTATTTAAAAATAATCGTGGACGTTTCGTTTTTGAGACACGGAGGTAAAACGAACAGTGTAAGTATAATGTTCGTTGTAAGTAA
The DNA here is from genome assembly GCA_947623375.1 of Apotomis capreana. NCBI lineage: Eukaryota > Metazoa > Arthropoda > Insecta > Lepidoptera > Tortricidae > Apotomis > Apotomis capreana. Next base: position 25,390,566 of record OX392512.1, on the reverse strand, counting down.
AATATAAACGCTTAGGCGAAACTGTGTTTAATTACAATCTGCCTGTATATCGATGCCGAAGTGTCGGTTATTATTTTGGTGCACGATAAGGATTCGGTCGGTGCACACCGATAGCCGCTTTTACCGAACACAATAGAAATTAATAATACATTTAATGTTAATACTGGTATTTTTTTATATTTAAAATCATTCACGTCAACTTTAAAATTCTTATGTCCATCAAAGAATATATGAAGATTTTAATCTTAAAAATTTTTTTGACTGTTTTAATATCAGTGTGTGTAGGTAGGTTAGGTATGTCTTCAGGGCCACTTTACGTTATAATTATAAGTAATAACATCTTAAACAAATGTCAGCAAAAAGACACACAAACATCTTTTTATTCCTCATAAACGCAGGTCCCATAAAAAGATTCTCTTCACTGATTCATCCTTGTTTCAAATATCACTGAACCAACAGCAATTTTTCTGAGAGATTTTCAGCAAAGTTTATGTATAGACTGAAGAATGCATAGTAGATATGTTTTGCAGGTTGCAGCAACGTAAATAGTCAACACGGTTACCTATCGTAAGTCCGAATTTTTGTATCCCATCGGTAACGTTTCGCCAAATTTTCATTTGTCCGAAAGCCATGGACAAGACTGTTCATATTTCACAATAATTACAAAACTAACATAATCTTTTTTCTAACAATGTTTCTATAACCCAGAAAATTTATGGGTTTCGAAAAAAAAAATACTTATAAAAAAATACAAATAAAAATTTAGCGAAAGTTTAACAGATGAGAAACGTTTTTTCGGAGTTGGCATAGGATACCAGTCAACACTGGCTTTATCTACATTTTACAAACTTACGTCCCGAAACCGGTTCCGTCGACATTTCAACGACAAAACTTTAATGAGTTATTTCCGCAGCCGTATTAGCATTTCGTGTGCAAGTGCGTTAGTCGATAAGCCGCCTATTGATAAGGAGTACGTGCTCAGCTGGTCTAGCGATAACAATTAGGAAGGATGGCGATTAAAAGCCAATAGCTATTGAAGTGGCGGAGCCGGCAGTTCAGGTTCAGAACTGTATTCGTCGGGGCGAGGGTGTGAGACATAGCTGAAGTTCTGACATTACAGGTGACTACTGTAGTGAGACTTCTCAAAAGTCATATCTAAACCTGGCGTTTTAGAGCATAAACGAAAATAAAATCTATTTAAAATATATTTTTAATTATTTAATATTAATTCTATTACTTCCGTCGTTCAGCAACGTGAACATATTCTGATATCCATTGTGACATTTTACAAGTAAGTAGCCATAATCGCTAATATATATCCATAATTCGAGACGAAGCCAGATATTCAAACACTTTACTTTCAATTCTAATTCTCGATACTGAAACGCGTTTACAACAGACCTCATTGTTATTAAATACCTGGAAACACCACAATAGTGTGTCTCAAATTAAGGATTCTACTGTCCTTCGAACATGATAGGTCATTTTCAAACAAAATTAAGCTTTCACATAACGAGCATACCTATTGACACTTTATAAAAAACGAATAGAACCGATACAACTTTTTGTATAGCACGTCTAGTACAACTGTGACACGCGAGTCTTTCTCGCGAGAGATATTATATCTCTTTCAGTCCAGTACTGTGAGAAAGTGACGGGTGATACTAAGTCGCTCCACAAGAGTCGCGAAGCATAGTTGTGCTACACGGGCTGGTGTGTCTTAATAAGTGATTTTATGACGTCACCGCTCACCGTGCTAACAAGTTGTAAATGGGCATTTTCCAAAAAAACCACCGAATCCCCGTTTCGTCCAGAACTTGACGTTTTTGGGTTCATCCTACTCAGCATCGAAATCATTTTCAATGTGAAGAATAGAAAAGTTTCCTATATTTGTCGGTTTCATCACGTCACGTTTGAATTTGGTTTTTTTATTTGTAAGAGGGGTTATGTGGTGGAAAATAAAATTCCCATACGAACTTTGGGACACTTTTTTTTACAAAAAAAAAACGTTAAGTTCTGGGCGAAACAGGGATTAGGGTTTTTTTTTTGGAAAACGCACAAAGTCCTCGGCATTCTCGCTCAACTAAATTCATTAGCCCTAGTACGAGTGGTGGGTGGGTACCTGTTGCTGCTGCTGCAGGCGGTGCTCGAGGTCGGCGCAGCGCTCGCGCAGCGCCCGCGCCTCCTCCGACGCGGCCGACGTCGCCGACACCGTCTCTGTCGCACACAAGCCGCTACTTAGTGCTTAAGTGCCAGTGCCACAAGTGACGCGTGTGTAGCATTCATCACTAATATTTCAGTCATTATTTGTTTCGGGAACGTTTTGGAGAATGGCATAATCTAGATAGACGACCCAAATCCATCCCAAATTACACAATACTATAGGCCCTTGCGTCTATTTCAGACGATTTATGGTGTAATGTTTGGGAGACACCTTTTCTGGTGGTTAACTAAACCTATACGCGATCGACACGTTCTACCGCAGGCCTGACTAGAGAATAATAGAATTTACACAATAGTACTTACGTAAGCCCAGGGCAGTGAATTCGTGAATGTCCCAGATCGCAGGCGTTTGTGGCCCGAACGAAGATGAGGACCATAAATATGCGATCTGAGGCTTTACGAATTACCGCCCGTGGTTTGTCTAAAGTTTTACGTCTCGCCTTGGCCAGGAAGTAAGATTTTCTGGCAGAAAGAAAATCTTACGGCCTAGGGTAACTTAAACATTATTGTCACTTCACCAGTAAATACTTGTGTAGGGAAGGTACTATATCTGAATAAACAGAAAACTTTGATAATTAAAAGGCACATACTCTGCGACCCCCACAGCAAACAAAAAGACGGCAGCATCGTTAACACACAGCCAGCTGGAGCTCGCTCGTTTTACCACTGAACAACAATCGCTATAGTTTAATCACGTTCATTAAAATAAATCAGCTACACGAGCCCTAATTAACTCAACTCATGATTATGATTTACCCAGTTTTATGTGACAGTATAAAAGTAGCTAATTGATTGCCTGTACAATATACATACAACTAGGAAATCATAACAAAGTATGAAACAAAACCTTCATGTGCTCAGATCAGAAGGCAAGTAAAATTGGATATACTACAGAAGTGACTGTAAATTACTAATACAACTTTGCTTTTACAGATGTTGCATAAACAAATTTGCGTGGAAAAGGCTACACAGCCTCACGTCACGTCAATAAGAAGGTAAAAAACAGGCATCTTTTTACTATTTCACAGATAGGTATAATGTGTAAATGTAGGTAGGTGATAGGTATAATGTTTATAGTTTTCCGATTTTCCTTCCTTCTTAGTGAAGTGACACATTGCGTTATGCCAGGCGGTATCCTATCGCAACTCAGAAACATGGTTTTCCATCTGCAACATTTCACCAAATTTTATTGTCCGAAAGTATTTTTTCCTGAAATCCATAATATTTTCAGGGTTTAACCCATTAAGTTAAGGTTTGTTTTATAATTATCTTAAAACATGAAGTTTTGAAAAAAAATAGCTTTCGGTCAAACGAATATTTGGCGATACGTTACAGATGCGAAACAATAATCCGAACTTACTATAGGTAACCATGACGTTTTGATTTCAGATTGCATCTGACTCCATCTGTCTCACTCACCATTGACTATCAGTTCTAGATTGAGGATGTTGGACTTCTGGTTCTCAGTGAGCGTCTGCAGCTGGGCCAGCTCCTCCCGCAGCCCCAGCACCTCGGACTGCAGCTGCTCGCGCTCCGTCTGCAGCGCTCGCAGCTCCTCTGCAGACACACAACACAGTAAAACGGTAAACACTTCTTTTTTTCATCTGGTGAATTGGTCCGAGTCTACTCCCGCGGGCCTATGATGGTTGCTTTCATCACACGAGTGGCTCTGTGACCTGTAGACGTCGCAAATTTCTTTTTGTAATTTTTTACGTTTTCAACCCCCGAAATTTTTCCTAATGGTGGAGGAATGATTAGGAAAAATTTCGGAAAAAAATCAATAAAAAAAACTATATTATTAACGAACCTACTCACAAAGTTTCGATTGAGAAATGCGACCTCTGAACGAGAACAGCCGGCAAAGGAAGACATCCGACATCCTAACATACGAAAGAATTCTAGGCAACACTGAAATGAAAATGTTTCGCTTGCTCATTCAAAAATGATACAACATTAGTTAAGGTATTTTTTCATTTATCTATCGCATGATAAACGCGACCATCATAGCCCGCAATAGCAGTGTACGAATAATTATTAGTGTAGTTTTTGATCAGACCCTGGACCAACTCTAGGAATAATCGCTACAGTTCAGTATTCTGAATGACCCCATCTATACTGTAAAATCAGGACTGATCTCTTCATTACTTACAAGGAATCTTATTACAATACATCTAATTCTAAAATGATACTACATCAAACACAAAATCTTAAGATTGATTATTATTAATTAGCTGTTAAATCTAAAATATGGAAACATAAAATACTAGAGTAATATTTTTTGTTCTTGTCTTTGCCTACATTGCAAGCATATTAATTTTAAACTTAAATTAATTCTTATCATTTGCTGTTTCTTAGAAATATAATCCAAACATATTAAACTAAAGGAAAAACATATTAAGTAATTATGATCATTTTACCATACACCACAACACACCAGTTTAGATTTGCAACTGTTTGCAGATAAGCAGATGTTAAAACATCACACATTAATAAATGTCAGCCAACCAAACCACCACCACGTTACGTTGTAATTCAGTGAATGAGGGATTTTGACCTTACAAATGGTCCGGTAGCTTTGAATTTTTGATATGTTGTCTAGGATGGTTAGTCAGTGCTTAAAATGCAAAATGCACAATTCCCCCCCCTCCGCGCCCGCCGCCATATTGAAAAAACCGGCACTCTCTTCATATTTTTGCTCATATCTTCCTTTAGGAGCATTTTAGCTAGAAGAAAGCTTCGACAATGTTAAAGAGAGTTAAATTTACTACATTTTCCATTTTATATTTTGTTTCCAGGACAGATAGTTACGGAGATATGCACATTTAAAAAAACTTAAGAAATTGCAATTTCCAACTCAAAAACAAACTTCTGGATTATATCTTCGTTTAGGAGCATTTTAGCTACAACAAAGCTTGGGCAATGTTTCCACTTTGGAAGCGTCTGTCACGCAAACTATTCGGTTTAGAAAAAAAATATTTTAGAAACCTCGATATCATTTTTGAAGACCTATCCATAGATAACCCACACGTATGTGTCAGACGAAAAAAAAAAATTTGAGTTTCAGTTCTAAGTATGGGGAGCCCCCAATATTTTTATTTTTTTTTTATTTTTGCATCAAAATCTTAATGCGGTTCACAGAATACATCTACCTACCAAGTTTCAACAGTATAGCTCTTATAGTTTCGGAAAAAATGGCTGTGACATACGGACGGACAGACGGCCAGACAGACAGACAGACAGACAGACAGACAGACAGACAGACAGACAGACAGACAGACAGACAGACAGACAGACAGACAGACAGACAGACAGACAGACAGACAGACAGACAGACAGACAGACAGACAGACAGACAGACAGACAGACAGACAGACAGACAGACAGACAGACAGACAGACAGACAGACAGACAGACAGACAGACAGACAGACAGACAGACAGACAGACAGACAGACAGACAGACAGACAGACAGACAGACAGACAGACAGACAGACAGACAGACAGACAGACAGACAGACAGACAGACAGACAGACAGACAGACAGACAGACAGACAGACAGACAGACAGACAGACAGACAGACAGACAGACAGACAGACAGACAGACAGACAGACAGACAGACAGACAGACAGACAGACAGACAGACAGACAGACAGACAGACAGACAGACAGACAGACAGACAGACAGACAGACAGACAGACAGACAGACAGACAGACAGACAGACAGACAGACAGACAGACAGACAGACAGACAGACAGACAGACAGACAGACAGACAGACAGACAGACAGACAGACAGACAGACAGACAGACAGACAGACAGACAGACAGACAGACAGACAGACAGACAGACAGACAGACAGACAGACAGACAGACAGACAGACAGACAGACAGACAGACAGACAGACAGACAGACAGACAGACAGACAGACAGACAGACAGACAGACAGACAGACAGACAGACAGACAGACAGACAGACAGACAGACAGACAGACAGACAGACAGACAGACAGACAGACAGACAGACAGACAGACAGACAGACAGACAGACAGACAGACAGACAGACAGACAGACAGACAGACAGACAGACAGACAGACAGACAGACAGACAGACAGACAGACAGACAGACAGACAGACAGACAGACAGACAGACAGACAGACAGACAGACAGACAGACAGACAGACAGACAGACAGACAGACAGACAGACAGACAGACAGACAGACAGACAGACAGACAGACAGACAGACAGACAGACAGACAGACAGACAGACAGACAGACAGACAGACAGACAGACAGACAGACAGACAGACAGACAGACAGACAGACAGACAGACAGACAGACAGACAGACAGACAGACAGACAGACAGACAGACAGACAGACAGACAGACAGACAGACAGACAGACAGACAGACAGACAGACAGACAGACAGACAGACAGACAGACAGACAGACAGACAGACAGACAGACAGACAGACAGACAGACAGACAGACAGACAGACAGACAGACAGACAGACAGACAGACAGACAGACAGACAGACAGACAGACAGACAGACAGACAGACAGACAGACAGACAGACAGACAGACAGACAGACAGACAGACAGACAGACAGACAGACAGACAGACAGACAGACAGACAGACAGACAGACAGACAGACAGACAGACAGACAGACAGACAGACAGACAGACAGACAGACAGACAGACAGACAGACAGACAGACAGACAGACAGACAGACAGACAGACAGACAGACAGACAGACAGACAGACAGACAGACAGACAGACAGACAGACAGACAGACAGACAGACAGACAGACAGACAGACAGACAGACAGACAGACAGACAGACAGACAGACAGACAGACAGACAGACAGACAGACAGACAGACAGACAGACAGACAGACAGACAGACAGACAGACAGACAGACAGACAGACAGACAGACAGACAGACAGACAGACAGACAGACAGACAGACAGACAGACAGACAGACAGACAGACAGACAGACAGACAGACAGACAGACAGACAGACAGACAGACAGACAGACAGACAGACAGACAGACAGACAGACAGACAGACAGACAGACAGACAGACAGACAGACAGACAGACAGACAGACATGACGAATCTATAAGGGTTCCGTTTTTTGCCATTTGGCTACGGAACCCTAAAAACTACTGATCAAATCATCAAACTATATTAATAATACTTAGCTATCTTGCATTACTTGTAGATAGAGAATTTTATTTAGCCCTCTTTGGTTTAAATGTCCTGGATATTTATTGACTTCTGCCATGTTAGTAAAAGTTACATGCCATTTTAGTAAATGTTGATTTAAAACTTAATTTTGATTTTCTGGTTAACTTCCAATAGGAAAACTATATTATATTCCAGCCTTACACTTGGTTTTGTTTGTCATAAGTCCTATGACAGTTTTTGTTTAGTTTCAAGTTTTAATTGGCAGTTAGACATATTGTGCACAATACCGTCTTCACTATAAGGGCACACAGGGCCCGTGCCCAGGGCCCCCATTCTCAGAGGGGCCTGAAGGACCAACAATTCCTCTCACACAATAAATGGTCATACTTAGTAAAAAAAAAAAATTATATTTCGCTTTTTTTACTTTCCAAAAGGGCCCCAAATTCTTGCTTGCCCAAGGGCCCCAAATTCTTGTGTGGCATTAGCTTGTCAAAGGCCCCAGCCTAGTTTAAGACGGCCCTGATTGTGCAAGGAACATTGTAGTAAACAGATATTCTAATGCATACTTTCTTATAACAAATTTTGAGACTGCGCACAAATCTATATCACTATTAAGAGCACTTTATTACACTATTCACATACTTAACATAAAACTAACCATCTTAATGAGGTCAAATCAGGAACTTAGAAACATGCAGGGACCAAACCAAGCTATCAACATAAGACAGAATATGAGCGTAGCAATAATGGACTGCCCGCTCCTAGAGACTACAAACCTTCCTTCTGCAAGAAAAGCTCTTTCATTCGGGCGCGTTGGACATTAAACTCCTCCTCCAGGCCGCGGCGCGCCGCCTCCTCCGCTCCGCCGCCGCCCTCAACTTGAAACAGAAACACCACTCAGCCTCCAGCTGAATCCACACTTCCTTGAACTTGTAAACCAAGTCGCAAATACCGACAAATACGCACCTTTCGACACGTCGCTCGTGTCGCTAGACATCTTATGAGTCACTACTCTTGAGCACTAGTCAACTACAATCACTGAGATCATCGCATTTTCAACATTATATAGCATAATTAATGTGCCAGATTCAAGAAAACAAAGATGAAGCTGAAGCAATTAGAATGAAAAATATTCACGATATTATTTGACGTTTCCTTTTGAGTGACGTTTCCGGTTTTTTATTTTATCATTGCAGGCAGACTTAGACTGTAGATAAACAGCATCGTCTGTAAAGCTTAATGTTCAAAATATGAGTAATTGTTTTCGTATGAAAGTATTTTCATAAGGTTTACTAAAATTAATTATAATACGTTTCAATATATTATTTTTGTTTTTTATTCTCGATTGTTTTTGTAGAGGTAGTTAATCACTGGCTAATGAATGGTCAGCCTTTTTCAGGGGGGGGGGAGTCTACTGGCAAGTGTTGCCATAATCAAAAATTGAATATTGATTGTTAACGGCGGTAATTTTAAGCAGTACCCATCGCATCTTATGTATGATAGGTATTTTTATAGTTCTTTATCTTACATTATTTCCTTATTATTTACACTACGCCCATATCGCCGATCACTGATCATTTGCTAAGTTGCTGGTTAGTGTGTAGGGGCTCTAGTTCGCCAATCGCATGGTAAGTTTCTTTTCTTTTGAGAAATTGATTTCAAGACCAATCAATAAAATGCAACTAAAAGGTGTTTTTAGCTATCTAGCGCAGAAACGTAACTAGTTTTCACCAGCATGCAGCAACAGTTTTATATGCCTTCTGCTAGCATTCCAATATGGAGTTTTCTCTTCTCAGTAATTTTGCATGGCATGTAATATTAAAGATACAGCATCGACACGAGTACATGTCATTGAACAGATTATTTTTGTGAGACTTTCGCCTGCCTGATTGCGATTAATAGCCCATAGCGACTCATCCAGTCATCAGTAACACTTATCTATGGACTATTTCCAAAGGTAAAGTTTGTTTTTCTTCAATAACACTTACGACGTTACGACTCTTCTTTTTTGCAAAGGTGCCGAAAATATGAAATATTATAATGATAGGTACTACAATACAAAAATAAATGAGAATGACACGACGTTTAAATAAATAATTTTATTTGGTATATTTTATTCACATTTATTTAATAATAACAAAATACCTTTTATCTATTACATTATAAGTGCTAAATAAATAAATATGAATCATTTGGTTCAAACAAAATCGTCATATCGGTGCGCAGTGTCAGTTCACAACTGGTTCACTAAAAATAAATACTATTTGTAACAGTATTGCCATGATAAACTTATCAATTCCGTTAAATCATTTGTATAGCGCCACCAACTCCTAGCAACACTTCATCTGCTTGTGTCCATCAAGTATTCCGGCTCTCTTTAGTTTTCTATACCATAGGAAAAAAGCCATAGACACAAAATATTCGATGAACACAGCTAAACAATGCACCACAACAATGCCTTCCAGGGCACACTTAAAGGCACACGTATCACAGTTAAAATGTCTTTAATTATATACAACGACCCCTTAATTCATAGTGAGGAATGCAGCGATTTAAAAATAGCACGAAACGTCACTAGATGGCGCTGTCCGTTGCCACAAGTCGCTAAAAGCCCTGCTTGGCGTTGCGGAACTTTCGGCCATTCGGCGCGTCTTCTAAGCACGGGACTTGGACTATATTGAAGTAGATGTGTCCCATGAGATGTGCGGCGGAAGTGTTCGTTGCTTTGAGACAGTCGAAGAGCATGTCGTCGCACGTGCAGTGTGACTTGCTGTAGAGCGAGTTGTTGGTGAGGTTGTAGCGGCGCGAGAAGGCGCGCACCTTGGTAGGGCAGAGGTCGTGCGAGCGGCAGCAGCGGTCCAGCCGCCGGTCAGCGCCTAGGTCGTGGTAGTCCGTCGCAATGTCGCCTGTGCCGCACCATTTCGTGCCTGGAAAATATAAGAAAAAGTCATTCATCGTGATCATTTCAATTTCGTAAATTTCACGAGTGAGTCGTCAATCTATTTTAGCTGACATTTCTCCTAGCTAATTCCAGAAATTAGTAAGTTATTCAACTGCACTGTTACGGGGCGGGCGTGATTTGAGTAATTACACAGTTTCCAATGACGCAGAGAGGAAATTTTGAGCGCTGTGATTGGTCAGTCGAGCTCTACGTCAGTGGAAGCGCACTCTTATTAATTACATGTTAGGCAAGATTGAGGTTTACAGTATCGGTGAACGTTGTGACGTTGCAATTTGTCAATCGACAATCGTATATGCTTGTGGCTTACAAACTGTGGTGTTTATCAATATGGGTAGGGGTACTCATAAGAATTGTTGGAGGAGGCCTATACCCGCCAGGGGCCTTAACTATAAATAAGTGTAAATTTAATCAATAATATAATGTTTTTATGTATGTTAAGGATACAAAATAAAAGGCTTTATTATTATTATTATTATTATTATTATTACTCGTAAGATCCCCGTACAGGCTACAGCTAAATTTATGTTGAAACCGTCATCAATCACGGTGTATAATGAGACTTGAACGTAAATTAAGACGGAGTCAGTAATGAACTATCATTACATTACCACTAGGTAGCGGACGGACGGACGCAGTGGAGTGTACAGTTAGTAGCAGAAATTGATCAGGTACTTTACTACTCTAGCTACATACGAGTAGATATGGGTGCTACGAGATTTCACAGAACATGTAAGCATGAAGTGAAAATTCAATAGTTGGCTTTGCTGAGTTCGCTTCCACACAGATATCGAGCAAGAACTGTTTAATACATGTTGATACATCAACGGTAACGGCAGCAAATATAGTAATAATCACGCATCTTCTTCAGATGATATTCAGATCTCGGCGACCGCGACCCATGGATTACTATTCAAACGCTGGCGGCTGACGCACGAATAGGTATGCTGGTACGAAGCGACCGCGTCGCGCTACGTGATGGGTGGGTCGCTTTCATTCGTCGGCGTTGCGTAGTAATCCATATGCTGGGGCCACATACTTGCCAAACCTTGGAAAATGTTAGAGTGAGACGGTACTACATTGTACTCACTCTAACATATAACTGAGTCCTGTAGGCTTGGCAAGCGTGTGGTCCCGGCAATAGAAAGGAGTGAGTCGCGGTCACCGGTCTGATTGATGGCGACAGTCTCTGAATGTCATCTTCATACCCTGTTGGATATGCACTCACCGGGTATGATCCCCTGCAGCAGCGTGAGCGGGCTGCCCCCCAGCAGCCCGGCGTGTGCTCCGCCGTTGTCGAGGCGCGCGCGCGCCGCGCCCCCCTCCCGCCACGCCTCACCTCGGGCCGTCATGTGGGATGCCTCCACTCCTTCCACCTGTCAAAATTCGAGAGATAAGTAGACTAAACTAGACTAGCTGCCAGCTAGTAGCTGGTATATAATTAAAAATAAATAAATATCAGACAACCTCACGCAAATCGGTCCAGTCCCAAAATTAAGCTCAAGAAGGCTTGTGTTATGGGTAGATACTAGACGACGATTTACATACCTATATAGATAAATACTAAATAAATATACTAAATATACTTAAATACATAGAACAACCAAGACCCAAGCACAAATATTAGAATTTATCGCACAAATATTTGCCCTGGCCGGGATACGAACCCGCCGTCTCAGTAGGCAGGTCTTTACAAACTGCACCATCCGCGTCGTTGTCGTCGTCATTGCGTAAAATTGGATGGATTTCAATGTTCCTTTTACTATTTTGGGTAGAGACGAATAAGGAGCGATAGCTCCAGGCGCTATTAGGTGGTGTTGGGCGCCTAAACTAGGTAAGCCAAAGGCGAAAAAATTTGTTAAAATAAATTTTGGTAACGCTTTTTGAGAACCGGAATTAAAATACGCTAGGTGATCTGGCTTTAGCCTGATCAACGGCGGATATACACCGATACTGAATTTATGCTCACATCGTTGCCTAAGTATTAGCCTATTGCTTTTGTTTTTCCAAACCACAGAGTTTTATTGGTGTCAAATAATTTAACTGCTGGCTGATTGCACGCAATTACTGTTTTTCGGTAGGTTATTATTATTATTATGCATGCATTAATTTATAGTTACTGTCTGACCAAAAAGAGCAGAAATTAAAAAGTTGCAATACCGTAATGACGTCCCTTTCTAATTCCATCTAAGGAAAAGGGGACGGCACTACAGTATTGCCACTTTTTAATTTCTACTCTTTTTGGTCAGACTGTACATAGATAAACAGCGCATTACCTTTGTAATTAGTTATGCACTGGTGAATTCAGTATTTTGGTTTTGCAGTAGGTAATTAATTACAATATATTACATATACATATTTAATGTTACCTAGAGAACTAAATTCATAATATTAAGTATTACGAGCATAAGCACATAACATATTATTTAAATATAAAATATATACCGGGTGTTTCCTGTAATAGGAGCAATAAATTAAAACATAGATTCTTCCCTTGAAACTGGACAACATTTGATAAGCAACTTGTGAAAATATCGTCAATGATATTCTGTAGAATAATGTTCAGACAAACAAGCACCTGGTATAATGTACCTAAAAATATACTTGCACCTATGATAAGCTAATCGATATGGCTTTATGCTTTGTGGGAAAAGAAGACATAGGCGAACGTCTTTAGATCAGTGCCCTTACCATTAGTTAATGACCGCGTACTCGCTATCGGCAGTAAACGATGTGTATACAGTGCCCCTAACTATTTAGCTAGGTTACTTTGTAGAACTATAACTCTCCATAGTTACATACAAATGTTGGCGCTGTCGTAAGCGTGTAGGTACGGTCACTGGTACCCTCACGGTGAGGGTACAAGTAGAGGACATTCTCGAATACTTACTTAGATAAAACTAACGAGCGTAACGTATTTACGAGCAAGTATTGAGGAATTTAATGACAGTTGCTGAGACGAAATAAGTAGGTGTGCTGGATTTGCCCTTTGTTTTATGTCATCGACGTAATTATATCACTGTCAAAGAAATCTTTTCCTTTAAAACCGTAAAATATTTGGGATTGTAAAAATACAAACCTGATCCCAACCCAATCAAAATGATGATATTTTCAATAATTATGAAAAATTATGATTTCGCGGGAAGATTTGTCGATGAAATGAAAATATGAAAGGAAACTGTCGATGAAAAGTTTGTCCTCGAAACAAGGCGTCGTGCAGGCCTCGTAGAAAAAAGTGTTGTCTTCAAAGAAAATTTTCTCAAGAAAAAAGCGCAATAACATTTATGCACAAATGTAAAGGTAACTACTACTCATTTATATTTATAAATACAAAGGATTAATAAGAAACTAAAATTTTACGCAATCGACTGAGGTGCTAGTGGGAACCGAACCCATGACCTTTGCTTGACCGGAGCAGTGCTCTCACCCTGAGCTATAGGACCGTTATCTACACAGATAGCGTGAAAATTGTCTTCTTATTCGTGAGTTCGATTCCCACTAGCACCTCTGCGTCAATGGATTACGTAAAATTTTGGCTTCTTATTTACCCTTTGTATTTATATATAAATAAGAAATGTGGTATCACCTCATAAAATAGGATCAACTGAACATTTATTCTGTTCAGTAGCCACTACTCTACAGAAGTAAAACGACAGGATTATAGTGAGTAATCAAGCATTTAGTCACCTGTTTGCGAAGCCGAGGCTTTACCTGATGACACTGGCTCATGAGCTTGATCATCTGTTTGAAGGTTATGGCTAGTGGTCGGTTGATGCGGCCGAGTTGTCGGAGCAGCCGCTCTGTGTCCTCCTCGTCACTGAAATCATACAAATAGGCTCTTCAGATACCTACTTATTTATTTACATATCTAATGCGGGATTTAGGTAACCAAAAGCTTATTCGTCCATCAAGTGATAATTGCGTGAGTAGCTAAATATACGTTCATTTTGGTGCTAACCTTTCGAGCGCCAGTCACGCCAACGTCGTGTATTGACATACAAATTTCAAATGATCAAACTTCGCAATTGGCCGAGCGAGCGAAGCGAACGAAGCGTTTCTGCTTGGCCAAAATTTGTTTCGTATGTCCAAATGTTTAGATGTTCGGATTTGCGGCAGTTCTCGCCTAGAGGCCGCTTTTCTTAACCGATTCTCACGAAATTTTGTAAGTGGGTTCGATAAGTATACACATAGAATATTTTTGTCAATTCCGTTTTTCGATGTTTAGGGTTCTGATACCCAAATTCCAAAGGGTAAAAAACGGGAATCTAAGATTTCTCTGTCCGCCCGTCTGTCTGCCTGTCTGTCTGTCCATCTAGCTGTCACCAGACTGTACCTCATAAACCGTGATAGCTAAATTGTTGAAATTTTTTACAGATTATGTACCTATTTCTGTTGACGCTATAGCAACAAATACGCTATATGTGAGATCTTATAATTGGCTCTGTATTACTAGATATTTAAGTGGGGCTCCCATACAACAAACGTGATTGGTTGCGTTAACTTTGCACCTCATTTGTATGCGGCGCCACCAGGTGCAAACAACTTAACCCGGCCAGTGAAGATGGGAAGTGTTTGTTCGGAACCCTCGGTGCGCGCGTCCGAGTCGCACTCGGCCGTTTATTTTAAATGGCGCAGCACGCAGATATGGGAGATGAGATGGGAATTTTGAAAGAATCGCGAGGTCTAGGTACTGCTCACGGTCTCACGGAGCCACTGGTGAGAGTTGAATTTAGCACGAGTCGTGCTGCACGACTGTACCGACAAGCACAACAAGTATTTACATGTTGTTTCAGTTTATGCGCCGGCACGTGGTCAACGTTCATCGTGGATCGTGGGTATGCAATGATTATTAATCAAAAGAAAAACAACTTTCCATGGTCAAAAATCGAAACGGTCAACACAAAATATTTTCTTCCTACCTATTCAGTTCCAATAATTTCGTAAAGATTGGTCATGTTTTTGAGTAGGAAACAGACCAGCTTACCTATGTTTAAAAGCCGTAACAGACGATCGAACGGTCCGGCGTACCGATAGGGACGCTGCTATCTGTTAGAATGAGAGATATATTATTAATATCTCTTTCTAACAGATAGCTGCGTCCCTATCGGTCCGCCGGACCGCTCGACCGTCTGTTACGGCTTTAAACAAATAAATGATCTCTCTCTCTCTCTCCCTCTCTCTCAGAATGAAACCTCGATTCGTAAGGAAAAGTGAGCAGTTATTTCCTCTTAATGTGCGGATTTCGGAATTTAATGGCGCAGTTAGTTCAAATAATTATGAATTGCTAATACATGCAAACGGGTGCGTAACGATGGCTATAACAACTTTTGATATAATTTCAGTCGGTATAACGCTCATTTGATATAATGATTGAATGATATAACAACAGTTAATATATCAACATTTGATATAATTATTGTTTCATATACTGATCATTTTATCGAATAACATTTAATATAACATTCTTTTAGTATAATGCATATTTCGTCTAATGAATTTATGGTATAACGTTTATTTTATCTAACGTTCAAATGGCATAACGTATAGGGTATAGAGAAATAGGGGGGCGGGGGGCGGAGCCCCCACAGGGGGGCTCGGGGGGCGCAGCCCCCGCATTAAAAAAACTTAAACCGAAAGGTCAAGAGAAACGTAGGTTAGGTTAAGTTAGGATACAAAAAAAGGAAGAGGGACAAAAAGGAAAAAAGTGGCAAAAAAAAAAAAAAGGGATATAATACGTTTAAAGGCTCAATACCCGCTCAAACTGCTCAAACATGAAAGTTAAATTGTAATAGAGTCATGGTTAGGTACGACGACGAGCGAAATTATACCAAATGTTGTTATACCATATGAAATTATACCATATGAAATTATACCAAATGTTGTTATACCAAATGAACATTATACCATATGAAATTATACCAAATGTTGTTACACCATATGATGGTTATAGGAAATAAGTTTTATACCAAATGATAAGTATACGAAATAAAAATAGATATTTTGAAATTATACCAAAGGTTTATTATATCAAATAAGTCATTATACCAAATGTTGTTATATCAAACATACTTATACCATTTATTTTTATATCGATCATTACACACCCCATGCAAACAATTGCTGATAGATTTATTTATTTCATAATAACAAATTACATAAGTAATAAATTATTCTAAGTTAATTTACAAACATGAATCTTGATCGTCAATAGGAACATAACATTTAATAATAATCATTAAATTAAGTCAATTACATCATCATTATTACAACAGATATTATAATAGAATCATAAAATTCAATGCAGATAAAACAGAAATATATGTCACTATGAGCAAAAAACTGGAACATATGTATTATTATCAGTTTTAATAAATGCCCGCATGCTAGTAACACACTGAACGTCTACATACGAGTATATGTATGTATAAATGAAATAATAAATTATAGCCTATATTAAATCCTTTTTGTGGGGAGAGAGGAAGGATTGCGGGGAAAACTTTTTTTTATTTTTTATTTCTTATTTATTTATTAAAGTGTAAAGCTAAAATATATAAACTTCCCTGCAAAACGGTTTGTACTGTTTGTCTGCAGGTGTGAGTCTCTATGTAATATTTCTACAAATGTTATTGCTAAACACTTGAGCTTATATGCATGTTTTCTTTTGCTTCGTATCGATTACAATATGCCATCTATCGTATTATGTTTGTGGCCTCACCTAAAACACTTTATCGGATTTTAACTCATTTTAATACAGGGATGGATCGCATCGGAGGGAAGATGGTTTTAAAGGGTATGTTACTAGAAAGGAGCATTTATAAGTAACCTACTTACTAGAAGGCAATTACTCCTGTGGCGTGGAGATAATGCCATTAGCGGGTTATACTCCCACATAAAGTCCGACTCACTGTTGAGGGCTAAATTACCCTGATACAGTTCAAGTCATGCCATAAAAAAAGAAAAAGCAAAGCTACTAAAAGGCACCTAGGAATTCTTGTTCTATTTCTATATCCGTAGAATCAACTGTACCTACTCTATCACTTGATTCACGAGCAGCAATGCTAAGGTCATTGTCTCATTACCAGGATTACGCTCATTGCGCAAGCGCACGGGCTGATTAGCCGATGCCGGTGGAACACTTTCACCCGCAGCGGGACCAGCCTAGCTCGTCATAGTGCCGTACCTATTGAAAGTGTAGGTGTGAGATGTATCACTTCTCCAAATCGGCCAGTACGTACAGTCCGACCAAAAAGAGTTGAAATTAAAAAGTGGCAATACTGTAGTGTCGTCCCCGTTTTCTTATATTGATTAGGAAGGGTACCAAGTATTAAACATAGAGATCCTTTAATTTATTTATTTATTTATTCAAATTAGTTACACAGTATTACGATATAAACCAAGGCACTGTGAACTACAAAATTACATTTTAGAAAAGCTTAAATCTAGTTTGATGTAGGATTTAATTAAAACATATTGAACCGGGTCTATCGCGACATTCTTGATTTACCTTCATTTCCTGACGTTTCGACACGGTTTCACGTGCCGTGGTCTCAGATGTACTCGTACTGATGAAACAGCGAGTTGTTACTGGAGATGTCGGCCGAATGTATCACTACCCGACGAGATGTGTAATACTTAAGTTTTAATTATGTGTGTACAAACCGCTAGACTATAAAGTGTTATATAGAGATCCTTTGCTTTTCACCAAATTATATCATACCTACTCATAATCATAATTCACTCCTAAACCGAAAAAAATAGATTGTTTCAATTGCCTAAACAGGGTTAGGCTGGGTGTTGTAAGTTTGGAAAAATTACAGAATTAATTAATGAGTTTGGGAAACATTGTTTGGCTATTAATGAAATAGATACTATCATGTTTTACTTGACCTATAATTTTTGTCGATAAAAAATACATTTGAATACCATCTGAAAAGAAACCGTAACGTACCAACACTACCAACCTAACCTTTTTTGGGTGAGTTAGTATTGTGGACCGCAGTACGCTAAATGTTTACAATGAAACGAAAAATTGGAAAATTTAGCGGTCCAGGCAGGATTCGATCCTGCGTCTCCAACAGCTTTCCGGGCAGACACGGGCGTCCTCCCAACTGGACCACCGAACCTGATGCCAGAGCCATTGAATTTTACAACCAGTTGCTTCTACATGCCTTAGGGTGGCATCGTAGCGCCATCTACCGTAAAGATTCAGACTTTATAATCGCAGTACGCTACTTTACCCAACTGTGTGACAAGTGACAACGAAAGAGTTTCATTTGTCCTGCTTTTTTTTTCACGTGCCACTACCCCTTTAATAAAATCCATCAACAACATAACATGTTTATTGATTATATCCATTAACGCATATTTGCCGATGGGTCTGATAAGCCTCGCGTGCCGCGGCACACGCCACGGCAATCACGAACTTACCATTTAGAACAATAATCCGAGAAGACATAAATAATACTTCTAAAATAGCCGCTTTAGTGCACAACAAAGCGGCAGCTAGGTAGCAACACTCCACAGGGCAAGGAAGGTGCATACAAATTGCACTTTACGTAACTTATTATGTACGGTGAAGCCATAGGTCACGTTTAATGTCTACTCTGTGTTATGTGATGCGATATTTTAAGTATGACATTGTGTTTACAAGAACTATATTAATATTGTGGGATAAAGCAGGGATAATACGAGTAAGTTGGCTTCGAAGCGAAGCTGACGGCTTTGGGTTCCAATCTCAACATTGGTAAATATTATTGTGATGATTGATGATTTTGATGAACGACGATATTTAAAATCCATGTAATGAGGTACAAATTACTGATAACTGGGAAAAACAGTTACTTACTAGTTACAAAATAAAAAAGGGAAGAGTAAGAAAAAAAAATGAAAATAAAAAAAATTGGGACTAGATTGATTAGTGTAACGTTGACCCCTATTATCTTATTTCTAATAATTTATAGATTTCACTTAACTTATTCATTAATGTAACAAGTAGGTATAAAGATTGCGCGGCGCAAGCGTTGGGAAAGTTGAAGTTGGTTAATAAATCTATACATACCGACTTTAAACGATTATTTATAAGGAAAGCGTTGTAGGGACACAATTTGCTGTCTAGTCATACGCTGCCGTGTGGATACGTATGTCTAGATCGCAGAGCGTTGCGCCCGACAGTCCGCCTTGACCACTTGTAATGAATACACGGAATAATATATAAAGGACATTTTATTTAACATAAGGACGACCTTGCACGCCAAGTATCCTCGAGTTAAGATAGAACAAATATAGTAAATTCATTGTTCTACATTGGTGACCCCCGACGTAGCAAGTGGCAAGGATAGCTCGAAGAAACAGGATGTATCCACCTGGTACCAGCGCGGCAGTTGGCCGTAAGCCGGGGTGGCTGTGCTTTTACCACCACCGGTACGGCAGGAGTGCGGCGAAGTGTGTAAGACCGTGTAGTTGGACGGAACAATAGTTAACTACACGGTTATACGTTTTTACCCGGGCAGGACATGGCCTTGGGAAGATGGAGCGACACACTGGGACATTTTTATCCAGCCCAGGGCAAGGCATGGCTTTGGAGCGATGGAACGTTGGCGTCCATACCGGAGCAGAACATGGTTTCGGAAAGGATTCCGCAATGAACTGATTTTGCGTTGGAAAGTGAATAGTGAAGTGAACATATGTAGTGCGCAGTAAGTTACGAACTATGTTTACCTAACCTATATTTTTAATTGTTTGTGAAAGATCTGAAATTAATCTTTGCAATCATTTTTCATTTCACACAGTTATTTATACCTATACATATATATACGCATGTCGCGGAAGTCGAGTGTGAGGCGAAGTTGTATAACTGGATAGATTCGTAATTAATCTGTGTTTATAATTAATTAGAATCCGAAAGAAATGATGAAAATGAAAAGTAGTGTAATTGTCAAATGATTTGGATAGGAAAACACTCTGTTGAAATAATGTATAAGTGTACCATGACCAAATAGCGACTAGATTGCATTATATAATATTTAGGGAAAGTTGATTTAATTTCCATATTGTTAGGGTTGTTTTAACCAACTAACAACAATATTGCATTATATAATATTTAGGGAAAGTTGATTTAATATCCATAATGTTAGGGTTGTTTTAACCAGCTAACAACAATATTGTATTATATACATAATAACTTGAAACAATATAGGTATATAATGATATGTAGCGGAAAGTTGATTTAATTTCCATAGTGTTTCATAACCGGACATCTCGGGTTACCGGTTGCAAAACAGTTCTCAGAACGTTTGCGAACTAGGCATGAGGAGCTGAATTCGCATTTAACATGTGACTGTTTGCGCTCGAGCGAATACACGATGTTTGCAGAAATGTTGCAATATAGTATTTCTCGAGGTAGTGATTATAATTTATGAGAGCTACGATAATCTTATGTAGACTAAAGTACCTAAAGTTTTAAAATAAATATTAGGGTGAAGGTCCCATAAGAGAGACCACTTGTGTAATTGTAAGATAGGTTTAAGTGTGGTAATTATATGAAACCTAGATTTTACAATTTTATACAAAAATTTTTTTTGTTTTTTTGTGAAGGGGAGGCTACTGTAGGGACACAATTTGCTGTCTAGTCATACGCTGCCGTGTGGATACGTATGTCTAGATCGCAGAGCGTTGCGCCCGACAGTCCGCCTTGACCACTTGTAATGAATACACGGAATAATATATAAAGGACACGGAATAACTAATTATTATTATAATTTATTATTATAAGTAAATTACTAGGTAGAGTCAAACCACGCCAACTCTTCCCAGTAAATGAACTGTCGAACCATACAAACTGACTCACTTTGAATGGTTTGACGACTTTATCTTACTCGTTATAATTATTTTTTTGTATTTGAAAAACTCGTGCATCATTATTGGTTTAGAATCTGAAACCATAAACATCTTGGATACGATGACGTTCGCTACTCCGTAGCCTAATAAGATTACATAGGAATCTGTGCTAATTAAGCTTTTAATAATATCGTCCTCTACCTCAAACGTAATAGTTTCCTCCTGTTAGGTGTATTTAATTACTAGATAAAACAAAAGTCGATTCACCCAACCTTGTGTTTAATTCGCTATCGATTCCAGCCAACAGGTGGGAATTATTGTAATTCAATAAGGGATCCAGTTCACTGGGTTAGTGACACGAGCACACGACACCACGCCGATGTCACTTCTCCATACCTTTATATGCTTTTACCTTTTACGCCGACTCGATATCTGGTTGAATGTGTTTTATTTTATAGCATTTCGTACATGCCACGCCAAGCCATTCATATGTCGCATTCACGGTGAACACTTGATAAGTTAGGCATGTTACTAAGTATAAGTATTTCCACATAATTTCCATTATCTGTGTATGTATTGTGCACTTAGGTGCATTTTCAGTTCACTATTCGCCTTCCGAAATCAAGGTCGTAGACATAGCCAGACAGTTGCCAAACATATTTATTTTAATACCGATGGCCGTTGGGGCAGAAAGGATCTTGAGTGACGACCGCGTACCGGAAGACACAGCGTGGATAGGCCTAACAAGGTGGACCGACGACTTGGTTGGGATTGCGGGAAGGGTTTTGACGAGGATGGCCCACGACCGATAGTTGTGGAGAGCTTTGGGAAGGCCTTTTTCTAGCAAATGGACGTCTTTCGGCTGATATGATCATGACGATAAAGGCGCAGAAATATCAGTACTTTTTTATTTTTGTAACATCATATGTATATAGGTATGTATATGTTATAGGGTACAAGTGTGTTTGCGCGTGTATTATGTTACCTATGGGATACGGAAGATCGTCACCGACCGATCAATGATTTTATCGCGTTATCGTTAGACGATTGACCTACTCCATGTTCACTGGACCAGGCCACTTCCGATTTCCATAGAACAGTCTCCATTTGCTATGCATAATTAAATCCAACTTTCATTTGCGTGCTCTTACCGAACATTTGCCTATCTCTGACATAACTAAGCGGCATGATGGTACAATACGTACCTATAACGCCGGCATTTGAATAATTAACTTTATTTTTAACCGAAGTAAGTACTTCTTAGTTTAAGGTGCAGTATCAAAATTAAACCCTATTATGTCTGTCTGATACTGCACTATTTCCCGGGAACTACTCAAATCAAACTCAAACTAAAAATTTGAATAGTTTTTGTTTTACCCCTCCTTTACACTCGCGAAGTTGACCGAAGTGCTTCTCCAGACTATCATAATCGCCCAACCTCGATCAACTTCGCGAGTAGTGTAGAGCTTGCCGTAAACCTTTGAAGCTATTCCATAAAAATCAAGCAATATGATCACTCTCTCTTCTCTTCTTGTTTAAGGCCAACTTTTTCGTCTTCTCCTCCAAAACATAACGAATCTAACGTTTTTATTTTTGCGCTTGTTATTATGGCATTTGTGTACTAGGCGTCGGTTTTTAGCCAAAATTCCGGCGCAAACAGGTTTCCTGTTCAGCTACTAAATTTTGTAAATATTGGTTAAGTTTTAGAGGGGAAACTGACGAGAACGAAGTCTCCATTTGTATAAGCCGGATACGTTAAGTTTGGACCTCATTTCATTAGTATTCGACGCCATAGTTACCAGGTGCACACTTAACACTGATAGTCTGGGAAAAGGAGCTAGATTGTGTAAATTTGTATCCCATCAAAAACATAAATGTAAAATGAGAGCCAAGTTCAATATCGCGTGCACTTCGCCGACAAAAGAATTGAGATCTGCAAGGGTGCCAAGTTCTTTGCTCTAAAATTTTTAGATACAAGGACATGCGACATACTCAATGCATTTATTTTACTTGGGGAGTAATTCAATATCAAGATTTGACTTGGCTAGTTTTCATAAACTAACTAAATTTTATAAAAGTAACATATTCATAGTCATAGTTCATTATCAAGCTAACAGTATAAGTAACAAGACGTACACTAACTTGCGTACTTACCTTTACGAAAATAGGTTAATGATTTGATTGATTTTGATTTATAATATAAATTTATATTTTAAAACTAGCCAAGTCACGTCTTGATATTGAATTACACCCCAAGTAAAATAAATGCATTGAGTATGTCGCATGTCCTTGTATCTAAAAATTTTAGAGCAAAGAACTTGGCACCCTTGCAGATCTCAATTCTTTTGTCGGCGAAGTGCACGCGATATTGAACTTGGCTCTCATTTTACATTTATGTTTTTGATGGGATATCATTACTTTTTGTACAGAATTTATTATGATGTGTAAATTACTTAATTATTATTTGTTTATTAGTTCTGTGTGCTATTCTAGTACATCTTTTGAAAGTTTTGAACAAACAAAGAATTTTCCAAAACGGTTAGTACGTATTGGATTTTTATGTGCATGTATGTGTAAGTGTGTGCGTGTGAGTGTAAGTATATGCTATTCTAGTATATCTTTCAAACAAAAAAAGAATTTTCCAAATCGGTTTATAAATGACAGAGTTCTGAGGCAACAACCATCAATAATAATAATAATAATAAAAAACATAAAAAAATCACTGTTTTAGATTTTTATATGTATACACACACAATTACTAAGCTGGATGCCAAATTTCACCTTTCTAGGTCACCTGGAAGTGGGTTAGGTTTTTGATTACTAGTCAGTCAGTCAGTCAGTCAGTCAGTCAGTCAGTCAGTGATAAAAATACCGTTTTTTGGACTTTAATATCTCAATAACTATTTAACCTATATTAATGAAATTTGGGGTTCTACTTGTTCTAAAGGATCTTAATACATAAGCCAAATTTCATTTTTTTATGTTAAATAGATTTGGAGTTATTGGGGGGTCAAAAGTGGCTCCAAACGGTTCGTGTAATATAACACACGGCTGCTGCTCGCCAGTTCCTGCGGTGAACTTGGCTGGACACGCTGCCGCGTGTCTAGATATTCAAAACAAACAAGCCGTTTATAGGTTTATATGACAAGAAACCGGTCTAGCAGCCCTACTGCGGCCAGAGTCGACGTCGACTCGACATTTACGGTTTATTGCATAAGAGAAGGGCCCGATGGCTGCGATCGGTGCCAAGTGCACTAGTTATCTCACCGCAGGGCAATGTCTGCGTGTCCTAGCGAGACTAGGCCATAGATTCAAAAACTATGAGATTATAGCGGGCAGATTCAGCACCACTAGCACAACTGTGATACGCGAGTGTTACTCGCGCGAGAATATGTAATGCATGTATGTAAACATTTTATGGTACACAACAACTGGTTAAAAACACATTCATAACAAATAAAACAAGCACAAAGGCGAACGTATCCCTATTAGGGATCTCTTCCAGTTAACCTTTGAGCAATTGAAGGAATAGCTATTCGAAGAAAATAGGCAAACTACACTACGTACAAACGAGATATCCAAAACTACCTATATATTACCTATCTTTTTCTGTACAGTGCTGTGAGAAAGTGACGGGTGAAGCTAAGTCGCGAAGCATAGTGGTGCTACACGGGCTGCCCAATGGTACTAGCGACATAATGGACATAAGTTTAAGTCCCATTAAATGTTAAGGATACGTTACCACTGAAGAAGAACGGACCTTAAGTTCAATAAGCACCAGTGATCGAAGTCAGTGTAAGAGCACTTTAACGCTGAGCGGAGCGGAAAAAATAACCAATCAGGCGTAATTATGAAGCCTTATTTATGAATTATTTTAGTCGTTTTCAATGTAATAATAATAATATTTATTGTTTTAGGAAATTAAATAACATTGGACAATTAAAATTAAGCCTAAAAAAATAAAACTACAGAACTAAAATCTAAACTAAATTAAATGCGTTGTGCGAGGAAGCTGCCAGCTCTTCGTTCACCAGTAGACACAATGAGCCTTTTACTGAGGTCACTCATCAGTTTGTGGGCACTGGAACCCCACGGACCTAGGGACCCCAAAAGGAACAAAATTATATTCGGGGCCGAGACCGAATATATTATATATTTCATTTCGTGTAAATAGATTCCATAATTGTTTTTGCATTGCCTAGTCATTTCTGACGTTTTACTTAAAATCCGCTACTGAAAGATTGTTTGGAAGAGATCGCCCGTTAGCGATAAGAGCGATTTTCCATCAAAAATAAACTACACATTTAATAGGTGATGCAAAATGCGATGTTCTTCATCTAAGTATGAATTCTCAGTAGAATTCGTTCGTACTTCGTAGGTAGGTAGATTGATACAATTAAGAGGCCATTACAGTGCCGCTCATTGTGCAAGTTCTCCGATTGATCGGGAAGCGGCATTCGGCGAATTGAGCGCCATTGAGTCCGTAACATTACCCGTCCGCGTCGTATAGTGTAGTTAACTCGTAGATATATTATTGGTGAGTGTGAAGACTTAGGTTGAAGTACTATGTTACATGCATATTACATATTAATACCGTAATAAGGATCATGTCCTAATTTCGTGATTGTGGCCTGCGTGGCCTAATATTCGTCCACATCAAGGAACTGAAAAATTGAACTCATGTATTTCTACGAAACCAAGTAAGACGTGCACTAACTGCACCATACGAAGGACCTTATGAAGTTATTCGGCGACATCCGAAATACTTCACCATTAACATACGCGAAAAAGAACAGTCACATTTGACCGACACAAGCCGCGTACACAGAACAATTAATACCAGATATACCAGATAGATAGATAGATAGATAGATAGATACCAGAGCCGAACATTAAAACATCCGAGAGGCAAAACATCCCAGCCTCTTCAAAACGACACCGGGACCGCGCATCGAGTGTTTACTAGAAGATGCCGCCCCATTACGAGGCCCAGCCGATATAACAATTAAGATAAGACGAACACCGACGATTCGCATCTACCCATCGACGCACCTCGCGCGTGTGAAGATAAACAAGACAGCCCAAAGCCAAAACGTTACTAATAAAAACGGCACCAACAAAGCTAGTTCATTCAACCCCAACCACGAAGACTTAGCGTGTGTCTTCATACCCGTACCTTCATACCATGTTATACCTAGACAAAAGCAAGACTGAGAAAAGCTCCAGCGTTTACCTTATACGCACCAACACAACCGAGCCTCACCAAATAGGTTCGGCAATATACATCAACAACAATCAACCATGGGCAACCCTCCACCAAAAGAAGAAAAAAAGGAAATCATCATCGCGCAAATAACAGGCACGGCAAATATTAATGTCCTTAACAAGTGTAGCACTTATAAGTGCTCTGATCACCCTAGGAATTGCCGTGTGCCGAAGCAAGTTCAGAAATTATCTGCAAAAAAGGGTAAAGGCAGTAAAACAAATACAAACGTAGGACCAATTCCACCATCGGCTCCAGTGCCACGAGTAATGCAGCACCAACCAGCTCAATTTTACAACAACTTCAACCGCACCAGTAGTGGTCCTAGGAGCGCCCAACACCTCGGCGAGTACAACAACAAGAGTAACAGTGGAAAATTCTTTTTGTGTTTTTGATATCGTCACCTGTAATATGAATTAATGTAACCGCCAAAATGACGAAATTGAGTTAAGTATACAGTTCGTCTGTAAATTTGACGATCTATCCATTGCTGTTATTAAAATTACGATATCTTGAAAAAAATGTTGGTTACATTAAACAAAAATTTACCGTTTTTTTTAGTTTTCTGTATTTATTTTGGTGTATGGAACATTGTTTGTAAATTACTTAATATCAGATTAACGTAACCACAAGTATTGGCCAAAGTTGAACGAAAGTCATTAATGTAAGACCCATCGGTAAATAAATGACTCTTACATTACTCAATTTATAGCACTTTATTACCGATTGACTGTTACGTTAGCTTCAAAGCTAGATAAAAAATATTAAATGGTTCTTACATTAAATGGGTTATACTTTTAGTTTTTGAATCAAATCATGTAAATGATAAGGTACATAAATGATTTATATGCTCAGATTAGATAGTAAAAAAAAAATTAAACGAGATTATAAGACAGCAACCAATTAAAGTCAATTATAGTCTAATCTTGTCACAAATTGTGCTTACTGCAAGCTGGGTGAATATATAATTTAGTCAGTAACATTAAAGTTTTCGTAGTTTTTAAAGCAATTAATGCCTCTTACATTATTATTTGTCTTCCCAAGGCTCGAGTGATGACGGTTACATTAAAATTATGTACTTAATTTAGACGGACCTGGTGCTTACGTTATTTTGGTTACCAGGAACTTTGCGACCATCTCTTTCCTTTGCAGTGTTAATGAGTAGATACCGGTGAGACGACCATACATTTGCCTGTAGGAAGCAATTACAAACACTACCGCGTGCGTCTGTTTACGATTTGGTGTTGTGATGGATATGATAGCCACTTTAGTTTGTACCGACCAGCGATCGGATGCCGGTTTTCGACTCCATACAATTACTGGTATTAAATTTCGGTATTTCGCTTATTATTACACATTTCTTTATTTTACTGAGCTAATTTCAAAGTTCTATACCAATACTTTAATTATATGTAATGGGCATTTCAAATAAAATCTGTAATATTTTTTTTGTAATTTTTATGAATACCGGTAATGATCCCTGGTTCCAACAATTCGTGATAAGGACAGTATTGTGCGATTGCGTTAAAAAAAGTACAGTTAAAAATTACGAGTTAAGTACATTAATCGCTTTACATCAGGCGATCCGTTTGCTCGTTTGCCCTCAACGACATAAAAAATAAATAAATAATAATATTACACAAAAAAAAACTCAAAAATTAAGGGAAATTTGAAAAAGATAAGTACTAAGTAAGTATTATAGAAATTATTATCACCTCAAAAGGGAGTTCTAAGGCGGAATGAAGTTTGTCGGGATTTCCAGTATCAAATTGAAATTGATGTTTTAAACTTTTTAAAGTTAAGTTATTTATTAATTAGCCATTATGCCTATTTATGTCATGTCTAATTCTTGAATTAGGGACTTTTAATTGAAACAATCTGGCTAAATGCATTTCGTTTTTAGGGAATCTCTTAAATGTCTGGTTAAACGGACTGTGAAAACTTTTGCTGTGAAAATCAGTCACTGCCACTACCATGTAGCAACATGTAGGCATAATAAAATGTATATACTTGTATATTATTTTTAGAAAACAAGAGACAGGAATGAATGATGTTAGTAATAGTAATATGGTGGAGGTTAGTGACATTGAGATACTCCCAATCATTTTTTTCAGTAGCCTACGTATCCAACGTAAAGTCATTGTATTGATACGATGATTCAATAAAATACGTTAACTATTTGCTTGCCCCTTGACCATTATTTTTTCAGCCAGAGAAAGGCGTTGAGCTGGGCCATACTTTCTACTAATAACGGGACACCAATGATGCTTCAAATAAGTAGTTCGCGAGAAAACAACAGCTTGCAAGATGTAAGAAAATCTCTAAATCCGATTCAGCTCTACAAGAAAGATGTCGAAGCCCAATAGCGAAGGTATTCGAAGCATTTCAGTCGTAAATTTACCCCTTGACGTTCAAGTTCATAATAGTGACGTGAGAGTGAGTTACTAATTATGTGACGAAACATTTAGTCACCAGTTTGCCAGGAAATGGTCAAATTACTAATGAAGAATCAAATAAAGATCATTCGGCTAGTTTCAGACAGGGACAAGCCTTACACTGAAAATAAGACTTAGGGTTTGTAAAGAAAAAATTGATTATTTAAACGAAATTATACAACGTTAAGCTGAAGTTTAAACTTACGTCACTAAAAACAAAAGGAGGGAGTTGATGAATGGAACAGAAAGAAGGTAATAAATACGAAGAAAACTATATAGAAAGAAATAAAAACCCCCGGATAAAGAGCCGGTTGGTTCTGGTCTTCGGATTGCCACACCGAGTAAGGCGCTCTATGTGTCGCGCTTGCATCACTCCGCCGTGGCTGAC
This sequence comes from Apotomis capreana, assembly GCA_947623375.1. NCBI lineage: Eukaryota > Metazoa > Arthropoda > Insecta > Lepidoptera > Tortricidae > Apotomis > Apotomis capreana. Next base: position 25,361,248 of record OX392512.1, on the reverse strand, counting down.
GATGTGGTGGAGTACGTCCACCGGAAGACTGGCTTCTCGCTGAGGGTGCACCAGCTGCAGTCCCGGCACTACGTGCACTTCAGCTCGTTTGTGGTGCGCGTGCCGCGGCCGCTGCAGGACACCATCGCAAGTGCAGACTTCTGGCCGAAGGGTGTTGTGTTTCGGCAGTTCCGGGGCAATCTGCCGAATCCTGCACCAGATCAGACGACGCAACGGAGCCACGCTGTTACGTCGCCTAAATCAAATAAGATTTAAGTTTTTTTGTTTTGTAATGTAATTTTGTAGTTCACAGTGCCTTGGTTTATTTACTGTTATGCTGTGTAACTAATTTAAATAAATAAATAAATAAAAAATAAATAAATAAAAAAAGAAAGAGAAAAAGGGAAAGCAGAATGTACAGTAAAAGTCATAGGTAAAAAAGTTACAAAGGTAAATATTTTAGGAAAGGGAGAAAGAAAAGCAAAGTGAGGAAAAACAGTAAGGAAAAGTATCAGATTGGAAAGAAAATGAAGTGTTTTTTTAATACTCTTTAAATCTAAAGGTGCCTTTACCAATTTTGGTTTTTATAAACAAAAAAGAAACTTTTTCCCGCTTATTTAAACCGGTTTTTATCACGACTTACTATCCTGCCACTAATTAACTGAAAAACAAGAAATAACTCTATGTTAAACCTTATTACGATTGGATAAGTTCAAAAATTCCATAGCTGAATTCCGCTAATGTAAGTCCACGTTTTGAAAATGTGTGTCCCTTACGTTAGATTTTTTTACGTTTGTGTGACTTACTTTAAATTAGGACTCATTTTTTGTAATCAATGTTGTGTTGTGTTAACGTAACTCCTTATTTTTGGAAAAAAATTAACGTAAGTGCCACGCTATTTTCTAAACTATAATAGCAGCCTTTTTGAGACCATTATCAACTGAAAGATCTTACAAAATTAAGCTATAACTACTTTACATCATTTTAATCGGATTAGGAAATAAAATGTTACTGCACTTTTTTTAATTTGCAATTTCGTTTTTGGCCTCTCCTGAAAAATCGTCATTTGGCGGTTACCTTAATTCATATTACAAGTGACGATATAGTATTTTCTAATAACGCTGGAGGACTGTAGTACACAACTGTAACATGTAAACAAACATAGCTCAAAGCAACACGCACACAGACACGACACCTACACGCTTTCGCACACATACAAACCTTCCTTCACTCATACGAGTATATAGGTTTGGTTTAAGTTTCTTTAGATTAAAGCCAGGCCATGTTGAACACTCGTATCGAGACCTTTTATTTACCGACCTATATACTTGCGGTAAAAATGAAAAACCTACTTGTACTATCGAACACACTGATACATAAATACATATTATGTACATTTGTAACTTAATACTAGGTCGATGCAGAGTCAGCCACCGGCTAAGCTTGCACCATAGTTGGAGCGGATTTTTTTTTTTTTTTTTTTGAAATTTTCTCTTCGTCACGACCTAGCGAAATTTAATTTGTGCATTTTAAAACAAAAATTTCTAAAATCGGTTGAGAACTCGCTGAGATCTGCGCATTGTTACAAAGTCCATTCGAGTCGATCCATGGGAGCTTCGCTCGCTTCGCTCGCTCCGCTCCAATAAACCTTATTGCAACTTGTCTATGGGTGTATATAGGGTTGCCAGATCAAATTACTGTATTATCGGGAGAAACAATATTTTTTTCGGGAGTTAGTGACTGATCGGAAGAAAAAAAAATCACATTAAAGTAATTATATTAAAAACTATATACAATTAACATTACATCGTCCGCTACCGATAGTACATAGATAGGTACTAAAAAAAAACATTTCATAAAATTATAGTTTTATAAAATTAAGTTGTTTTTCGGGAGATTTTATACTTTGTCGGGAGTCGGGAGCACATACAAAAATTCGGGAGATTCCCGCCAAATCCCGACCATCTGGCAACCCTAGGTTAGCTGTGTCTACGTTTCGTTTGTACTTGGTTTGTACGGCAGGTTATGTTTTACGATTCTCACGCCACTTGGCAAAGTAAACAGCACCTAATTACCCGGCATAGGCAGCATATTGTTACAGCTTTCCTCGTGTAATAACAATGGTCGCCGTCGGAGCCTGCTTTCTACTCGTAGCCCGTTTCTCTGCCGCTTCACTTAGCCGAGATCGTGTTGCGTTCCTGAGTTTCTAAGGCTGTCGAGATTTGTAGGAATGCCATAAAGATAAGTACATAAGTACAGTCACTACCTGAATATACGTTACTGCGTTTTATATCCCATCAACGGTGTATGTCTCTGATTTGGTGCTATGATTGACTTAGAAAATATAGAAAAAATATATAAATATACATAGCTATAATATTTTCCTTTGACTCCTCAATGAATACTTTGTTATTGTTTTTTTGTGCAATAATTCATGAATTATGTAAACGAGCGGAATATGAATACGTATTTAGTTAGACTTGAGCGCTGGACTTGAGTAATTAAATATTCAAACGGCCGTATCATAAAAAACATGCCAAAAACATTGTTTCCCGATTAGTATTTTTTTCTGTGTAGATGTAGGTACAGTGAATTGTAGGTATACTTTATCAAGTACCCTAATGTGCTTATTGATTATTTGTTCTTTATTTCACAAATTAAAAACAAATGGAACAAAATGCGGACTTAATGGTATTGGGCATTCTCTTCCAGTCAACCTTAGGGCAAAGCAGATAAAGGCCAATACACTGAAAAAGAAAAAAGAGTTGTTACCTGCCAGTTCCATAAATCAGAGGACTGACCGAAATAAGTTGTGTAAAATTGTCATAATTTTGGTTAAGCTACTACTAAGCGCAATTTGGCTATTTCTCAAGTAGTTAATAAACTAGTTGAGCTATTTTATTTATTTCAGTGTATCGCCCAAGACATGACGTATTTAAATTATACGTCATGTCTTGGGCGATACACTGAAATACGGTATAATAATAATACAACGTGTCGTCGGCTTCTGGATAAAGGCCGAAATCCCGAATAGCCTCGTCCTGCCCAGTGTTCTCAATAAAGAACACATTGGATTTAGTGGTTCCTGCCCGAGGTTTTTTGTTTATACTTCAGGATTCTGCCCAACGTTCTCAATTAATCACATATTCAAATTTGGCGCCTAGCGTCTAAAATTTTCGTGATTTGCGGTTTTATTTGCTTGTTTCTGATTGGTTAGAGTATTGGCCAATACTTTGTCAAGGCCTTGCATGGAAGTTCCTTGAACTCCACGATCAGTGTCACGCCAAGCGTCCAGGATGCCGCATCTTCGCTAAGGAGGTATGTTTAAGCCACATTTATCTTAGTAATCGTGCATATGTTTTTAATAAATATCATATTAATTTATGTCCGAATAGTTCTAGTTTATAATGAATAGTATATTTTTGTAATTTAGGTTATTTTCGATTTTTCAAGTCCATTTTTCGAAATGTGTGATTTATTGAGAACATTGGGCAGAACTAGGGTTTCTGCTCGAGAAGTCTCGAACTCGAGACTACTCGAGAAATTTGGCTTCATTCGAGACGAGATTTTTTTTCAAAGTACTCGAGAAGTCTCGAGTACCGCAACCGGTATATGCACTTTAATTTTTTGCCGTGTTATACCACCCGCATTTCGTATTTCGGCGCTTAAAACGAAGACGACGCGAAATGCGTGGCAGCCACTCCGGGCAGGTGCGGCCGGCTAGCCCCGCCCCCTGCCGTGTACTGTACTGACCATCGGATGCAGCCATACTAGGCTTCCGGCTTCACAGAGTATAGAAAAAAAAAAAAAAAAATGCGTGGCAGCGCGGGTGACGGGGTGAAGCGGCAACGCCAAACTGGCTACACTAACACTAGTCAGTTAGTGTCCGACTCATATTCGACGGTGAAGGTCGTGCGTGTCGTATCGCCGCGCGCGATTGTCGAAGTCGTCGACAAACTGCTTTATTTGGACACTACCATTATCAGCTGATTAAAATACTGTTAATTAATATAAGACTGTTACTTGAAGAAGTTTTTTTGATTTGTTTTAAGAAGATTTTATTTTATGTTTTTCATCATTTAATGATGATAACCGTAAACCGGCTGATTAAAATACTGTTAGTTAATATAGTTGAGATTGTTACTCGAAGAAGTTCTTTTGATTTGACTTAAGAAGATTTTATTTTATGTTTTTCATCATTCAATGATGATAACCGGCTGATTAAAATACTGTTAATTAATATAGTTAAGATTGTTACTCGAAGAAGTTCTTTTGATTTGTTTGAGGAAGATTTTATTTTATGTTTTTCGTCATTTAATGATGATTTATGTGACTGATATGAATACAATTAATAATGGTGCAATTAAACTTACTTTTTGATATTTAACTTGTTTTATTTGGTTACATTTTGACAATTTTTACGATTTTTTTAAAAAGCCTCGAGACTCGAGAGTACTCGAGAAATTACCCTCGAGATTTCTCGAATCTCGAGAAAAATAAAAAGTCGAGAAACCAGAAACCCTAGGCAGAACTGACTACTGTTTTTTGTTATATTACTGATTGATCGAGTCGAGGGATTGAAGGTGTATTGAGTCAGATTTCGGAAATTTTATGCCAATAGCAATTAAAGATGATGAAGATCACGAACAACGGTGAAGAAGATACACATTATGCTCTGCCGCGTCGTCCCGCGATAAACCCTAGTGAGACCCGCACGGATACAGCAGCAGAGACTGATGAAGTACCTATACCATTTTTGCCGAGTTCAATCCATGAGGCAGGTAGACGTGGCAGTGGTGGACGTGGTCGCAGACGTGGTGGTCAACGTGGGGATACGTAGTGGACAAAGCGATGCTAGATGCAGTGAAGGCACAGGACTCCAAGCTCAACTAACCCGTGTGTCGTTGAGTTTTTAAGTTTTGTTTTTATAATAGGGACTTTATATAATGTCTTATTAGAAATTGTGCCCTTTAGATGCCATTAACAAATCGTCAGTTGTTATTTTCATTAATCTCGACTCTTTTTTTACTATCAAAATACTATAAAATGTAAACCTGTTTTATTTATTATCTCACAACTGCTAATTAAAAAGTACGTTATAATAAAGATTTTTATGCCCAACGTTCTTAATAAATGACAAAAAAATAATATACCACGCAGGCAATTCTGCCCAATGTTCTTAAAAAAGAACATAAGATATTGACTCCTAAACTGGCTCAGTCTATCAAATACATACCCATTATAACCTAAAAAATAGTTTAAAAAATCTGGCTTACCTTTAGCACCACAATTTCAATAAAAAATGTGTTGGGCAGAACCCATATAAATTAGAATGTACTTAATTGAGAACTTTGGGCAGAAACGGGATGACTGCCTAAAAATGCTTGGGCAGGACGAGGATAGGTATAGTTATGTCTCAGGAATGCTGTAAAAATTAATTATATTCGATATATTATTTGAACCGATAAAAAGAAAAAAATAACAAATTTAATTGAGGCATATCAACAATAAATAGGTATATACTGTATTTGTTTTTTGTCATCAATAATGCTGCGATTAAAGTGACACTATGACATGACATATGAACTACAATGTATTTAAATACAAGCTGTTCCGAAATAATAAATCGTAAATCAGTTATTTATCCGTAAATATTTACTGTGCCATTTGGCATGGTATTTTGTTCTTTGGTTAGAAATACCCTAATCAACACGTAGGTACCTTTCATGTTTGTCCATAGGTCAGGGACACGTTGTATAATAAACACTACCTAATGTATGTAAGCTACTCCGTCATCATCAGGTACCTACTAAATATGTAATTCGAACTGGTTTTCACCAAGATGTGAACGTCCGCGACCCGATTTCGTTATTATTGTCAAAATCAGCAGCCGGATGGCATCATAAACTATGGCCGCGATCGCTCTGTACGATGCGTAGTCGCAATCCTTTATTTACTACTAAAGATAGTCAAAATTTTCCATTCCCGCCCTTGTTGCGTAGTTGAGCTCTCATTTATTTAGATTAAGCCAGAATAAGATAATGAATCACACGTGTTCAATCAGGGAGCGTACGCTCTGGTCGTCGTTCTTTATTTCTTATATTTGATTATGTTTACTTACTATCATAGAAACTATCTACTACGGACTCAAACTACGATTAAACAAGGCGGTGTAGCCAATCATATCATCGAACCATTCCTCGGCCAAAGGATGGATAAGCTTGGCCACAGATCATATAAGCTTGGCTATTCAGCGGGGGGTGGCGGGGGAATGTATTAGTCGGCGTCATGGGGTACCCTGCCGCAGGGCCGTGATCGCGCAGGGGACATCGGATTAAGTTAGATAGGTACTCTTATTTAGAATAGGTTAAGTTAATTACTATTATTTTTTACTTGTTTTTCGTTTATTAAAGTGTCCGAAATTCATTAAAGAAACCATTCGTCTTTCTTTAACAATCAAGCACCTAAATAAAAACGTTTTCTTATGATACACACGCCTTTACTGTACCAACCAATATACTTAGACCTGTGATCTAGAAACGCGTACCACTACTTCAAGTGTCTAATTATATTGGACATCAGCTAGACGTGGTTTAACGCGTTTGTTTATTCCGACTGACACTCCAGCATAGTCCGTAACACAACTGTACCTAATAATTGAAGCAGCTCTAAAATACAACCTAACCTTCCAATTAACCTGTCCAAGGCACAGAATTACGGCAAACTAGATTCTAGCCACGTACCCATTAAATGTTTAGAAACCAAATTCAAAGTGCAGGGAGGGTGAGCGAGCCGCGGCGGTCGCTCGCCGGACATCCTTGTGCTAGATAGCGGTTTCGCAATAGATTGTTGCCATAACTCTCAAATTTTACGAATTTCGTAATAATGTTTGGTTACTTACTAAGTTTGGTTGTGATAACCGGTTCACACCGGTCAAAGAAGAGGCGACAGACAACTGGAAGGAACCACTGAACCACGCAACATACGCACAGTCCGTTTAAGATACTTAATAATATGTAAAACCGAGCAGCGTGATTGTGGTCGCCGGAACCTGGTCGATTTGAAGACAGTACGACTACTTTTAGAAATATCCTCAAAAGAGAAACCGATGGGCCGAATTCCAGAACTAAAAGCGTCAAGGGCGCAATGAGGCGCTCCGCTCCGATAAGGGTGACGAAAACCACTTCTATTACACACTACTGGTAACCCGCAGAGGGTTAAGTAGCTATGTAAATATCGAGTGCGTTTGTTCTCACTTTCCCATTATGTGCACAGATTGGTAAACAGTGGGCTCTCGAATGTGTCGCAACGTCGCGGCGTTAATTAGGTATGTGCTGCGCGCGCGCAGGACTGTGGCCCGACGAAGATCGCAGGTCTCTATAGGCTGCTATAAAAGCGATAGTTATAAAAGATATGTCTGTCATAATTTATGAACAATATAATCAAACGTGAAGAGTTCATGATTGAAAACATCTACTTTCGATTCGATTCGTTTTTTTTTGTTCCAAGTAATTCAAAACCTGTATGAGTCTCATGTTTTCTTTGCTGGCAGTCTGTGCCCTCCGCTCACGTGGATGGTTTAATAGCCGTTCGCGAAAGAGCAATTTGCGGATAGACCAGCACAATAAGGAACCACGCCCGATTGCCTTGTACGATCAAGTGATTCATTGGCCCTGACGAGCTGACTAACGATCGTCGTCAGTGTCGAGACTTTATCAAAAGATAAAGAACAGAAGAGAAGAAATAATAATGGCTAATTCTACCACGTTAGTTATTTACCATGTTAGTTATTATGCCTGCCACATGGTCGAAAGTGGCAGACTGGTAGACAGTAGTTCATAATTAACAGAGCATGGTGAATACATATGAAGTGCTGCTATTCTACTATGAAATCATTAACCTATCCATATTATGGAAGGACATGTGCAGTGTCCTGTGATAGGTATGTAAATGTGGAAGACCCAACTAGATCTAGTGCACCTGCATCACAGCTTAACAGAACGTCAATATTAAATTAGACTTAGATAAAACTAGGAGGTGCCCGCAACTTCGTCCGCGTATTTTTTTTTCTTTGCCGTAGTCGGATATAAAGTATCCTGTGTAACCAATTAACTATCTTTGGATGTCCAGCTATCCTTGTACCAGAATAGGGTAAAATCTATCCCGCCGTTTCGGCGTGATGCAAGGACAAAGAAAATTATGAAAATAAATGGCGCCAGGTTGGCATAGCGCCGCGCGACCATACAAAACAAATGACGATCCTGCATCACGCTATTAAGATTTTTTCCAACTCTCCATAGATAAATGATTTTTAATACAAATCTAAAATTTGATAATAGTATAGATGTGCAATAAAGTAAAATTATCTACATGGATGACATTAGAGACGGAGTCGGTATATAGGTAATAGAGGTTAGGTATACCTAACTTATATTATACAATATCTTCCGGGAAGTAATTAACAACAAATATCAACCGCATTTAACGGATATGTCACTGCAATTATAATGCAATAAAGGAAATTGAAATGTCTACAACATTTCACGATCAATGTTTATTGATTGCTTATGATATTATGATATCTACGTATATTCTGGCTTCTAGCATAATTCAATGTACGATTAATAATACTGCTGCGAAATAATGTCAGTAGATTAACTTGTGCAAAGCTCACATCAATTTGAAATTTTAATTTGTAATTATTATAATAAATTGCAGTTTTTTGTGTAATTTATTCGTAGTTAATTTTAGCATCTGGGTAGGTCAAAACAAAAGATATCTCCACACCGCCCTCACAGCCGGGCATCTAGTTGTACTTCGCTTGTCGCGCGACATAGCGACACTCTTTCTTGCATAATATTTGTCACGTGCACGTGTTTCTCGTTATAAAAGGAAAGAGACAAAGAATATTGCACGTAAATAAGTCGCGTGTCACAGCGTAGCCTACTACTACTACATAATGCGATCCTGCGCGCACGCCGATGCCAATGCGGCAATTTATTCAATGATCCAATCAGTTGTGGCGCGACGCGCCCTCGACAGCTCACGCGACTTCTCGATTCTTCTAGAATGTAAACTACCACAGAGGCAGTTTAGCTCTATGAATCACAAATCAAGCAAGGTAACACTTTCACGGACAATACGTCGAGAGACGTAATGGTGATACGGCATGGCGTCTGTGGACGCGGCGGCTTTTATCTTCGCATTAGGAAAACTGCCACCCCGTCTATAATCGAAAATTTCTCTTATTTTTTTTATATGTAGATAAAGGCAAATGGCCTTGTGCCGTGTTTAGATAGTTTTTTTTTTTGTATGAGTTTTGTACAGACAAACTGCATGATAAAATTTGCAGCATGCAATTTTCAAAATCGTCCTATGTCCGTGATCGTGGATCTCTAAAGTAGTAAAATAAGGAACTTCTATTTCAAATCGAAATTGCATTTTCAGATTCAGCTGTGACAATTTCAGATAATTTCCACTGGCAGTGAAGCCGATGGTCAAATCGCGTTCCCTATTGAAATTAGGAACGCAATTAATCCAACGAATCTCAAATGCTTCCTAAATAGGTAGCGGAAATCGAATCGGAATCTGAAGGCATATTGCCAGTTGCCACTGATATACACTCAGACTCAAACCCACGAAACTTAGCGATACCATTCATTATGCAGTTAAAATTGTTAGTATTGTTAGAAGCTGGACTGCGAGAAAGCCAGGTCACTTCTTTTAGCGGGCTCTACGTTTGCCATAACGGCTGTAACTTAGTCGCCATTGCAGGAACCTGCTACAAATTTTTATAAAGTATAAATAGTAGTTGTAAAGTGTTATTAAGTATTATATAGATATCTTATTTGTACGCAGTGTAGTTTGCCTATTTTCTTCGAATACCTATTCCTTCAATGCTCCAAGTTCCTCTGTCATGTTTTGTGTTCGTTTCATTTCTTCGCGAAGAGATAATTAATAGGGATAGGATAACTACGCCTTTGTACCTACATGTCTTATTTGTTATGAATGTATTTATAACCAGTTATTGTGTATACAATAAAGCGTTTACACACATACTTACATACTAATTGTACCTCGCTGTATCGGCTCGTATCTGCATAAAAAGCATTCTTACTCCTTTTATATAGTTCCCATGACCACTTTCCGACTCCATAATCGCATAAATATTTCATAATACATAATCCGATTTTCATTCATAGCATATTATGCTAGATTTCAGTTAAATCGGAACAGCTCTTGCAAAAAAGCCAGTCAAGAGAAGGTTCAGAAAAATTACGTTTATAAAGTGTTTTATTTTCTGAATGAACTTTGTATTAGTACATATTTTAGGTAACTATTTTGTAACTTGGTACTTAATAATAAGACATAGAACGTGCCGGCGAGAAAGCGCGGCGCGGGTCACTGCCAATCGGGAGTCGGCTGACCCCGAGTCACGTTCGCGGCCGCTTTCCTGTCGACTGTCGACCCGCCACCGCCACAATGCCACCCGAAATATACTCCATATATTGAATTAAGACTGCTCTTTACATTCACTCTCATTCCAAGTGCGCTGGGGGCCTATGATGGTTGCTTTTATCACGCGATTAAATAAGTGACAAAGCATCCGTCACTTTTTGACCAAATGCGAATGTGAGTGACAGATGCTTTGTCACTTATTTATCACGTGATAAACGCAACCATCATAGAATTCGAATGACATTGACATACAATGTAAACTGCCTCAATAGCAGAAAAAAATTAAAAGTATTAATTTGAGGTAAGGTTGCCTGGAAGAGATCGCTATTTAGCGATAAGACCACCTGTTATTTTAATTTATCTCTTTGTCTTTTCCTTGACGTTTGAGGTGTGCAATGAAGATTATTTGTATTTGTAAGATCCCTAACGACAAAAATTCGCTGTTTACGGTTTTTATGTCATATAACAAGTTTTTGTTAACAACAAATACTTAGTTAAATTTTATTTACCGCACAGATAATTTTGACACTTTGTTGATGGGTTCACGAACTTTGAGCAAGAACAATGGATAAACATTGTAGATTTGTTTTATGAATAAACCCATTTTTCTGGGGTTTCGTCCCTTGTCTCTGACGCACTAATGTAACTTGTTTTGTATAAGTTATTCAAAAAGGCAATAAGGTTGTCGAAGTAGGTGGTATTGTATGTAGATACAAGTTCATAGTTAAGCTAGCCCCACGTACCTCTTCCCATACGGCGAATGAGAATCTATGGCGGGTGGGTCAGGGGGGGTTATAGTAATTACTCCTTAGTAGACTTCTGTAGTCCTGAGTCATAGGTATGGTTCTAATTTCAAATCGGTACCTGAACTCCTTCCCGAGATACCTAAAGGATCACAGACGGACGGACGGACAACAAAGTGTTCCTATAAAACGCGGCGGGTAACACTGCGGGGCACAGCTAGTATATAATATTTTTTTTTATTTTAGGCACTAAGTTCTCGTGAAATTCATCACATATTTCCGAAAACATCGTCTTCATTTCGAAATTGATTCCTATCCAATACGCTACTTACGCTAGGTACCTATATTTAAGGCATATAGCTAGGTCTAAAATTCCACTCGGCTGATGGGCTAACAATCGAGTTAGCAACGGTCACCCGAGCCATTGTGTCGTTTGCATTGTAACCTGCAGCTATCTCTCGCGACCGCCGATGTGTGGGACACGAACACGAGTAACATTATCACGCGATCAGGTTCAGGTGTTAAGTAATGGTTCCCAGAAACCTCCCAGATATATAAGCGGTATAGAAGCAGCAAGCTTATAATTACATGTACATATTTAAACACAATTATGTACATGTTTTTCCTCGCTCAGACTCAGTTTAGCAATTCAGGGAGGAAACGCCGCTACCATTTCCGGCACTATGCCGCAGCGGCCATTTTTAGATTCAGTTTAGATTTAGATTATCGTTATTAGTTTAGTTTCATTTTTAGGTTTAGTTTTACTATAAGTATTTTAAACACAATTTACATACAAATATTAGTTTAGGCCAGATAGTAGACAGTATGGAATTAAAAGAGTAATAACGTGGTCTAAGAGTGCGTCTCCATAATACAGCGTTATTGTTGATTATACAACGCTAACAGAACTCTGAGGTCCGCTATATTGGCATTTTAGTAGAGGGTCGTTTAGTTGATTGAGTTGGTGAAGCAACCCTCCTCTCATTTTGGTGTCGCTTATCCAATTCAACCGTGAGATTGCTGAACATTGCATTATACCTACAAGAGAAATGCAATGTCATTTTTAATATCCTCAAAGTGCTCTTTATGTAACATAACGTATAAATTACTAAGCCAATCGGGTAACCAAAAATGGTGAGGAGAAATTTGTCGGCGGGCGAGAATGCACGTTTTTACCTCTTAGCTCGGAAGGAAGTAAGTGTTTCGTGCACTTTTTCTGCAGCATTAATTGATGTGTAAATTGCACTTCAATATGTCGGCTGCTGTCTCTATATTTATGGCTAACAAACGAACACGTTTACTAGAGTATTATACTTAATATTATAAAGTATTGCTTTCTCAAGCTTTCAGACGATAAATTAACGTGTCTTGGTGAAACAGTATGTACTTAGTTGCAATTGTCCGTGAGACGCGAAATCTTGGTAATCTCACACCGAATCTGCATTTTGATCCATTGTCGGTGCACGTTTGGTTTCGTTATCGCTTATCATGAAATCGGCTGCGTGTTGCGTGTGGACAATGGCGACGATCTTGTTGTTACGTGCTTCGATTGGAAAATTGAGACGTATGACGTCTTCAGAGGAGACATTGTTTACTCAAAGGATTATTACGTAAATAACAATAATGAACTCGTGAAGGCTGAGAAGGATAAACTCAGCAAATACATTTGTCGATCATTGTCCCGATAGTCGTTTCGAGAACGGTATCATAGCGAAGACTCCACAGACATTTAAGAGCGCTGCTGGCGGCGAGCTACGATGCCACAGACGCTTAAATGTATAACTCCCGCTTGACGGGGGTTGAAAAAAGGCACTAAAAGCAAGTAAGCGTAGGTTTGGCCTTATGAATAAGATAATAATCGTAGTCAAGTGTAAGGCCAAGGAATTAGGTAAAGGGCACATTAAGGAGCCCAGCTTCAGGTTATTGCGCGCCGCAGGGCATTAAAGATGTATAGTATGGGGCGGCGAAGGCCTGGCTACCAGTGTAGCCTTGCCACTTGCCAGCAATACGTGACAAAAATAAATGGAATAGGCGATTGCGTCCTTACGAGGTCCTTATACAAATTAAATAAATTGTTATAGAAATCTAAGGAACTGATAAGTGAGATCTTCTAGAGACATAGGACTAATTTAATTGACATTGACATACAATTTAGCGTTGAATCGGCCATACCAATGCTATATGTCCATGATAAGGACAGATTGTAATGTATTATTAGAGCATTTCTCGTAATTCTCACCAAAGTCATCCCTGATGTTGTATTGTATAGTATGTCGTTAGGAATTTGAGCCCTATCGCTAAACCCCTCTGATAGGTTACATATTTATTTATAATTCCTTTTAAGTTCCGTGCCTCAAAACGCAAAGGGAACCCTTATAGAATCACTTTGGGGCGACTGTCTTTGTATCTGTAAATTTGTCCACGGGGGTACCTACCTAGTCAATTATCATTAGATATTTTTAGTAAAAAAAGTTTTTGTTTAACTAATAAACATTAGGATTGTTAGCCAGTGTTGTACATTTGTAAACGAGTTACAATATGAATTGGATAAAGAAGAAAGGTCAAGGGCTGGTCGGCAGCTGGTGGAACCCACGCTGTTGAAAAATTCACAAATGCGAAGCGAATCGATATATCGTACCTACCCGGCTCGTGCCTTCAATATAACCATCATATTGTAATTCAAATTGAAGCCTTTGGGTGGCCACCCGGCTAGCGTAGATGGCGTTAGTGACTCGAAAAACATTGCCAACCTCTTTAAAGACCATTTCGTAATTAAATCGTCGGCTTTAGGTCCAACGAAGTTGGGGGTTTGATAGTGAGACCGAAATTGAGAGCGTGGGTCCTATCCTTACCGCCAGGGAAATTTACAAGATTATTACATCAATGTCTGGAGGTAAATCGCCCGGTTTCGATGGTCTCTCTATTGAGCACCTCCAGCATGCAGGTCCCCATATATCGAGAGTGTTGGCAATGTTTTATACCCTGTGTATTAGGCACTCTTACCTGCCAGATAACTTAATGCGAACAATCGTTGTACCTATTGTAAAAAACAGGACCGGAGACCTAGCAGATAGAAACAACTATAGACCTATCTCGCTAGCCACAATCATGGCGAAAATATTTGATAGTGTGCTTATTTCACAGTTAATGAGCCATGTAAAACTGCATGATAACCAGATGGGTTTCCGACCACAGTAAATATCTACAGAGTCAGCGATACTGTGTCTTTCTTAAGCACATTGTAAGGTATTATGTCAAAAGTAAAACCCCGGTGATAGCCTGATTCCTCGACCTATCTAGGGCGTTTGACCTGGTTTCCTATGACCTATTGTGGAAGAAGCTGGAAAACACCAGCTTACCGCGGGAAACTATTCGCATATTTAAATACTGGTATGGAAACCAGGTTAACAGTGTTAGATGGGCAGACGCGCATTCTGGTGAGTACAGGTTGGAGTGTGGGGTGAGACAGGGGGGTTTAACTTCACCTACGCTCTTTAACCTGTATGTCAACGGACTTATCGATGAGCTCAGCAGAACTCATGTTGGCTGTCATGTGGATGGAGTTTGTGTCAACAATATAAGTTATGCGGACGACATGGTGCTGCTGGGCGCGTCGGTGTGTGGGGTGCGTAAGCTGCTGAAAATATGTGAACGGTATGTAACTGATCATGGGCTCAAATATAATGTTACGAAGAGCCAGTTCATGGTGTTTGAGTGCGGTCGCAAGAAAACATGGGAAGTTCCCACCATTTGCCTCAATGGTAGGTACCCCTATGGATAGAGTGGACCGTTTCAAGTACTTAGGCCATGTGATTGCGGCCGACCTCAAAGACGATTTGGACATAGAAAGGGAACGAAGGGCCCTATCGGTCAGGGCGAATATGATCGCCCGCAGGTATGCAAGGTGCTCAAAAGAGGTGAAAATTACTTTGTTTAGGGCGTTTTGCACGTCCCTCTATACATGCAATCTGTGGGCGCAGTATACGCAACGGGCTTTTGGGGCCCTTCGGGTCCAGTATAATAATGCGTTCCGGTGCTGGTGGGACTGCCTCGTTTCTG
Organism: Apotomis capreana; assembly: GCA_947623375.1. Taxonomy (NCBI): domain Eukaryota; kingdom Metazoa; phylum Arthropoda; class Insecta; order Lepidoptera; family Tortricidae; genus Apotomis; species Apotomis capreana. The sequence continues at coordinate 25,346,009 of OX392512.1, read as the reverse complement.
TAGCGCATCAGGGATGTTTGCAGCGGCGCGCGTGGACTGCTTTTATACTACACTAGCTTTTGCCCGCGACTACGTCCGCGTGGAACTTGGAAGTATGGACGCAACCTCGTACAATACGATAGATATCCACCTAATCACTTTAATTAATAAAAGGGATTATTAAAAGCGCCTAAGCAAATGTAAGGGCAATTGTGCTTTTGGTTTAATAATTACATTTCCTACAGGGTCATCAATGTCATCATGAATTACTTACTCACTTTTCAATCTTTCTAGGGATAATTTCCAGGATGAAAACTATCCTATGTCCTTCCTCGGATATTAAACTATCTCCATGCCAAATTTCATCAAAATCGATTCAGCGGTTTAAACGTGAAGAGGTAACAGACAGACAGACACACTTTCGCATTTATAATATTAGTATGGATTGCACGCGCGCGCCGCATCCCTGGTGCGCCGGGTGCGCCGCAGTCCCAATAGCATTCTACGCATGATAGCGGACAGGGTTGACTGCCCCTACATGTCGCACTGTGAGGGATTGCATTCCCCTATCAGTGTTATTCCGTTTTAGATATAAGTAATAAGTTAATATATCAATACTAACCCCCTTAGCTTGTAAGTTCTACTAATAAATTATGTGTCTTTGTTGGTTCACTAATGTTTGACCAAAAAACGTTTGACCAAATGATCACTTGACCAAACAACGTTTCACCAAAATAACGTTTCGCCAAATGATCATTTTACAAAAGTATCATTTGACCAAATGATCACTTGACCAAACAACGTTTCACCAAATAATCATTTGACCAAATGATCATTTAACCAAACGTTATTTCAAGATGAAGATGAGGATGAGGATGAGGATGAGGATGAGGATGAGGATGAAGATGAAGATGAAGATGAAGATGAAGATGAAGATGAAGATGAAAATAAATGTATCTCTATCTTATCTGTATTTATCTTTATCCTATCTTTATCTTATCTTTATCCTATCTTTATCCTATCTTTATCTTTATCTTATCTTTATTGTCCTGTCCTGTCCTGTCCTGTCCTGTCCTGTCCTGTCCTGTCCTGTCCTGTCCCGTCCCGTCCCGTCCAGTCCCGTCCCGTCCAAACCCGTCCCGTCCCGTCCCGTCCTGTCCTGTCCTGTCCTGTCCTGTCCTGTCCTGTTCTGTCCTCTATGGATATAAAAAAAATTGGGCAAGTGCGAGTCCGACTCGCGCATGAAGGGTTCCGTACCTATATATATATATATATATATATATATATACACAATCTATAACAAGTTTGTTGTATGGGAGCCCCCCTTAAATATTTATTTTATTTTATTTTTAGTATTTGTTGTTATAGCGGCAATAGAAATACATCATCCGTGAAAATTTCAACTGTCTAGCTATCACCGTTCTTGAGATACAGCCTGGTGACAGACGGACGGACGGACGGACGGACGGACGGATGGGCGGACGGACGGACGGACAGCGAAGTCTCAGTAATAGGGTCCCGTTTTTACCCTTTGGGTACGGAACCCTAAAAAAACTAACCTAACCTAACCCGGCCGGGTCGGATCTGCTCTGAAAGGTGATTGATTCACCTCAAGTTTGGTCAAACGACTCAGTTGCTAAATGATCATTTGGTCAAATGATTATTTGGTGAAATGAACCATTTGTAAAATGATCATTTGGCGAAACGTTATTTTGGTGAAACGTTATTTTGGTGAAACGTTGTTTGGTCAAACGTTGTTTGGTCAAACGTTTTTTGGTCAAACGATAGGACACCGTCTTTGTTACATGAAAAAAATAATTCATTCATTCATTCATTCATTCAATACAGTACAACTAATCATTGAGTAACTATTGTATAATTGCGTAATCGTTGTGTATGTATGCATTTATGAAACATGTAATATCTTATTATGTTCAATGTGTGTACATTTCTATTAGGTATATCGAACCATTGATACAAAGATCGGTGATCCAGAGGTACCGGGATCGATTCCCGGTCGCTTTCGCCTGAACAATATGCAGTAATTTTATTTTTCTTAGAGCATTATTGAATTTTAAGCCTTATTCTAACAGGCGCGTTCGTGCAGCGCTCCTCGCTGACGTCACAGATAAGCTGCATTTGCCGGGCCCGCTGCGGCATGCAGTACCCAATATTTTACCACTAGGCTGTGTATCGGGCCCCGCACTGCGGTGCTGTCTCCCGAACGGATTCCGAAATAAATATAGCAATACGAGATGCAATTTTCTATTTGGCATTGTTTTAAAAGAAAAGTTACAGTCTTGTAAAACATATGTGTCAGGTGCCATTCTCGCTCACAGAAGTCACAGAAGTCTTCTCACATCAGTAAGCTTAAGTTATGAAGTCCTTTAATATCGCACGAAATTCACAAAACGTAAATGTCATAATGTAATCATTATTCTCTCATCATCTCGCACACATCAGGTGCCGTTTTTAACCCCCGACGAAAAAAGAGGGGTGTTATAAGTTTAACATGTGCATTTGTGTGTCTGTCTGTGGCATCGTAGCTTCCAAACGGATGAACCAATTTGAGTGCGTTTTCCATATAAATAAATCCGTAATCCGTCCGAAATACGTTGAGATGGTTCTCAGCGATAATTGGTGGAAAGGAAACAGGACCAGTAGTTTAATTGGAACAAGTGACAAAGATCTCAGCCAAAATGGATTGATTGAGAGAGCAGCAAAATATATAAGTTTGCACCTTCTAGTATATTATTTAGTTAAGAACGCCGAATTTAGCTCTAGTTCGCATAAAATTGTTTTTCTTCCGTCATTGGTTTTGTCTTTGCGTAAAACCAATCACCTGTGTTCTGCGTAACAGACAAGGACAAACATTGGAAAGGTTGTATCAAGTGACTCATGCGTGGCCGAACCTTGCTGACTCAGCAATGAAAATGCATGTTTCTTCACCACTTTCCGGATCCGGTGTACGGTATATCACATAACAATATGCTGCATATGGCTGCATGTATTTTTGGTATGACACCACGATTACGTAGACTGTACCCAATTATATGCGGCCCTAGAGGCGCAAACTTAACTTAACCGGGTAGTGATAGTAACGTGAAATGTTACTTTACGAGTATGCAACTCTAATTGATTGGAACCATCGCGTTCTAATGACAGTTAATTAAAACGCGATGTTTGCGATTAGAGTTGCATAAAGTGACATTTTCGCGCCTACATGAGACATCGCCTATTTGACTTTCTGAAAGCTCAAAGTACACTACATGGCAAGGTATGACGCTCCGGAATGACAGGAGGACTTTCGAATGACTTTCGACATCACACCACAGTGATATTAGGTTGGTTTGTTCTGACAATCCGTTTCTGTGTTGCCAGTGTATCATAATGCTCCCCGATTCCCTTTATTAATCTCATAAAATCGTAATGAGTGTTTAAAATCAATGAAGTATTACGACAAAATAAAATTTAGTGAAAGAACATGACAACTGTAATGCATAAATGCATAAGTATATTTTTTTTGTACGACTGGCGGCAATTTATTTTTTCCTTATAATTAATTTGTTATCATAAAGCGGCAACTAATCAGTCACCAGGTAGAAAGTCTTACTAGCCGAAGTCTCATACCTTGTTTTCTTATACCAGGCCATAGTACGCCCAGATCGATGTAACATGTCAAGACTGCACCTCTAGTATAACTTATGCGACTATTTCTCCCACGAGATAATTAATTTACCCGTCTCTTTTTGTGCAGTAATGTGAGAGAGTGACGGGCAGCGCTATGTCGCGTGATAAGAGTCGCGAAGTATACTTGTGCTAGACTGGCTGGTCTGGCTACAGTTGACGCGGGTGAAGGATTTAATAACTACCTACTATTATCTATTCCATATTCCATAGTCCTAATCCCAACTTGCCCATGACCCTCCCAGTGGCTGCGCACTCAGTGCACTCGCAATCACCGGCGCGTGCGCAAGGAAGTCCGGCGAGCTATAAGCGGAACCCGTCCCCAGCTAATGATCAGTTAAGGACTTTGACTCAGGGCTCCTAGTCACGGATCTTGGCCAATCCCTCGTAGACAATATTTATAATACCATATACAGTGTTTCTGTTTGGCCTTGTGGTTGACTGGTAGAGAATGCCTCGTGGCATTAATTCCGCCATTTGTAATTTTACTTGTTTTTGTGTAATAAAGTTTAAATAAATAAATTACAGTAAGATAGAGTAGTAGGGATATTGTGTTTAAGTAGTCTATGATAACATATGTTTGCTAAATGATTGATCTGCTTGCACAAAAAGAGTGCCTAAGTTAGAAAAGTGAAATGTAAGTTCTTATCCCATCAAAAACATAAATGTTAAATTAGAGCCAAGTTCTCGCATGCAACGTTTTCGAGTTCGCCGACAAAAGAATTGAGATCTATATGGGCGCCAAGTTCTTTGCCCTAAAATTTTTAGATACAAGGACATGCGACATACTCAATGCATTTATTTTACATGGGGAGTAATTCAATATCAAGACTGGACTTGGCTAGTTTTTACATATAAATTTATATTATATTTGTCTAATCAAAATCAGTAACCTATTTTCGTAAAGGTAACTTGCGTAAAGTTAGTGTACGTCATGTTACTTATACTGTTAGCTTGATAATAAAATAATACTATGTTACTTTGATAAAATTAAGTCAGTTTGTGAAAACTAGCCAAGTCAAATCTTGATATTGAATTACACCCCAAGTAAAATAAATGCATTGAGTATGTCGCATGTCCTTGTATCTAAAAATTTTAGGGCAAAGAACTTGGCGCCCATATAGATCTCAATTCTTTTGTCGGCGAAGTCGAAAACGTTGCATGCGAGAACTTGGCTCTAATTTAACATTTATGTTTTTGATGGGATATCATTACTTTTTGTACAGAAATTATTATGATGTGTAAATTATTTAATAATTAATTGTTAATTACTTGTGTGTGTGCTATTCTAGTACATCTTTTAAACAAACAAAGAATTTTCCAAATCGGTTAGTACGTGTTGGATTATTGTGTGTGTGTGTGTGTGTGTGAGAGAGAGAGGAGAAAGAGTGTGAGCTATGCTAATACATCTTTAAAATAAAGAAAGAATTTTCCAAATCGGTTAATAAATGACGGAGTTCTGAGGCAAGAAGCATAAATAATAATAATAATTAAAAATATTAATAAATATTTATTTAATACTTTGTTATCAGTAATAATAAAATAGTATTTATTCAAAAATCATTAAAAATGTCAAATTACAAAATAATAACCACTTAACTAAACATAATATACACAAATACAACACTGTTTAGTCAAATAACCCGCCCCGAGTCATTCCGGGTGCAAAGGTGCCCATCACGCTCGCTGCATTACCGCGTTGAATCGCGATCGACAACCTTTGCAGCAGGAACGACCCGGCACGGGGGTCATGACCTCTCTCTCGCAAACGGCGCCCGACTTCCGCCAAAAACGTTCTAGCTTCTGAACACCAGCAGCCAGTCGTCTCCACCGCGAGCGGGACAAATAAATAATTTTTCAAAGCGGAATATTTGTCCCGCTTTCTGAGAGCAGCCGTCTCGGCTGCAGCTCCGGCCGCTCTGATGGTGCGACCCAGGTGCGAGGCAGCGAAAGTGCTGACACATGTTGCGTCCCACAACAGACACTTGCCCTTCTGCCACGGCACCAAGGTCAAACCATCAGGCCTTTTCCCATCCGTCCTGCTCAACCCTGAAGGCTCCAGCACACATGGTATGTTGGCTGATACCAGCGCCCTCCGGACGATGTCGTTCAGAGCGTGATGACGCGAAAATCTCCCCGCACAACGACAGCAACTCAACGCATGGTGCCCGTTGCTCTCCACCATGGTACCGCAGATGCATAAATGTGGTTCACAAACATCGCAGCCCAGGCGGAGAGCCACAGCCACCCGCAACGAGTCGTCGTCGAGCAGAGTGCCTAGGTGGGGGGAGGGAAGCGCATGTAACCAAGCCCCAGACTCCGACACGGCCTTCAATCTTGCCCTGTCCGCTCCCTCTGCGCCATCGACAAGAGAGCGCAGTACCCGCGTCACCCCTGCATCGTCCCACAAGCGCTGGCGGTCTGGTCTTTCAGGCGCACTGCTATTTGGGTTAAGAGCCATCCAAGCATCCTGGGCATCAGACGCATACGGTATGGTTGCCTTATCACCTTCAACGGACAATATATCAGTCACAAGGTCCACAACCCCACACGCCGATGCCAAGAAAGCCGGAAGGCTGACGTCCCGTGCGCGCCGGATCCCTAAGCCACCACTGCGAATAGGGAGAGACGCAAGATCCCATAATTAAAAAAGTAAAAAAAAACACTGTTTTCGATTTTTTTATGTGTACACACACAATTACCAAGCTGAATGCCAAATTTCACCTTTCTAGGTCACCTGGAAGTGGGATAGGTTTTTGATTACTAGTCAGTCAGTCAGTCAGTCAGTCAGTGATAAAAATACCGTTTTTTGGACTTTAATATCTCAATACCTATTTCACCTATATTTATGAAATTTGGGGTTCTAGTTGTTCTAAAGGATCTCAATACATAAGCCAAATTTCATGTTTTTATGTTAAATAGATTTGGAGTTATTGAGGGGTTAAAAGTGGCTCCGAACGGTTCGTGTAATATAACACACGGCTGCTGCTCGCCAGTTCTTGGGGTGAACTTGGCTGGACACGCTGCCGCGTGTCTAGATATCTATGCTAGTATTGTAACATTATCCTTGAGAGGAGCCCACGTGAACTTTCGTCCAATGCTCAAATAATGGGCCTTCTACCCTATCGGCTATAATGGCTACGAGGCTGTTCAGCAGAACTATTTGATAGAGTTGTGCGCAGAATTGCATTTGCTGTAGGTACTTAGCTGTCTCTATTCTACTACGTGAACTGTGTTAGTAACATGCCTTGCCTATTATTTGACATGTCATGTATTTTGGTAACTTTAGACTCTATTGTATGTTTTTGCATGCCAGCATTGCTGGTTAGATATGTCATTTGTACTTTATATGTTTTACATCCATCTATCTGTACCATATCTAAAGCAAATAAATAATTTCATTTCATTTCATAATTTCATTTCATTTCATTTAGATCGTGTCGTACAAGACTGTCAAAGAAATGGCTCAAGAAAGAAACATGGAAATTGCTCCGCCGCGCCGATATAGCTAGTTCTTAAATTTATGATGATTTGTCATAAATTTGTATCATACCATATCACATCTAGGCTCAGTTCAAAAAATATACTAGCCTTAATACCATGATAGGGTCATGGTCGAGTCAATAAACTATATACCCTTCTATTAAATTGGTACATTTACTAATGGTACTATAATAAGCCGTCCGATTTCGATCGAGCACACATTCGGTACAAGGATGGACAGTCGATTTGCCGGCGACTGATTACTTGCATATTTATGTCAGGGGTATGGCTCATTTTCACAATTTGTTTTTGATATAAAAAAAAATAAGAGACATTTATATTATAAATGAAGAAGGTCGAAAGTCTGTATATGGATGATATACGAAAAAAAGTTGGCGGGGATACTTAGAGTCGATAACAAAACACGTTCCTACAGTTTTTAGAATACTTGTCTGTTTATTTGACCGCGCGTCACGTAAAAACGGCTGAACGGATTTTCATACAAACTTTACTAATCTGTTGAGAAAATCCCCGGCCAGGCTATAAAAATTCAACCTTTAAAAGGCGGGTAGCCACTATACTCGATTAAGTACAAATTGATCTAAGATCCGAACTAAGGAACTGTAGGTACTAGACGACGATCTACATTATATAATTATTAAAAATTCATGATCCAGAACTACACTGGGTTATGATTACGAATCCTGCAACCGCGCCGCGGAGGTAAACTAGTAAGTAACAAAGATAAGGACGAATTTAGAAAATCCTCCTCTTTTGTCGGGTTTACTGTGTGCCCACTATAAATAAATCAATTAGTATTAATAACATTCTCGTCCGGTGCAACTAAGCTATTTAATGTAAGAAAATTCCAATTTAATGATAACATCCTCTAACCTGCTACTCGTCAATAATTGTTTTTCATTCAGATTAATTAGACACTAATTATCTTCACGATTTAAATATAATTACAAACAAGTCTCGAATGTAACCCGTTATTTTGAATTCTTGTTTTTCTAGTTCGGGCGTGTCAATTTAGGGAACTCGTTTTTATATTTTGATATGGGCTATTTTTACCAATTTTACCCGATCACGGCGAAGCAAAAAGGAGGGAAATGATAAGTGTACACATATTGTTTGGTATAGCTCCTCCCCCCCCCCCCCCCCATTTTTTCATAACAGGTTTATTTTAAGGTTTGTCAATTGGCTTTTACGATGGTCAAGGGGTTATGCTCCCGTGATACCACGCCTCCTCCTCGGATCGCCTCTATATATCCTAAGTACTAACTTCGAAGGGTTGAACCCACGCTGATGATGATACTGCGGGTTATTGAGCGGAACCAAACTATCTGACTATCACGTGAAATTATCAGGAACGGCCCGACATGTTTCGAATTCGAACTCGTATGGAGCTCTTCATCGGGGACTGCTAGCCGTACACCGGCGCGGCAATTTTGTCACAGTAACAAAATACAATAATTAAATATGTCTCACGAAAGTTTTAACAAACTATTTGCCACCGTGACACGCTTGACCGGGATTACCCTAAACTGATTTGTAAGTATTTCATATTGTAGAGCGCTTTGTCCGCGTAATTTATTCGGTTCGGTTTAAATAAAATATAAAACAAAAAAAAAACTCGGATATAGGTATGTGACCTATACATATATACCTCCTTATAAAAGTCTCTAAGTGTTCCTTATTATGAATATTCTGCCTAAGGAATACATTAAAATAATACATATTTAATAACACTAAGCTAGCCTAATAATATAACCTATAATGATTATAATAATGAAAAAGCTGTTTAAATTGTTCCTTATATATTAGTTGGTTGATTATTGAACTACAAGACAAGTTCGGGTGAACTTCATTTGATTAGGTCAGGATCATTTTGTACAGCAAACCAGAAACTGTTTCATTTGGAATTTTATAGATAATGCATAGTGTACACCACAAATTGTCTGGGTTTAATCCCACAATTTCACCCGCAGGGGTTATTTAGTAGGGGTTAGTTAATAGTCGCCGTACCATCCATCATGTAATGCAATGTATTCAATTATAAATTATAAATTCATCGTCCTATTTTCATTGGGTGGATGCGTCTATCAATCATTTTGATTTTGACTTCACGAAACTCTTCTATATGTAAGTAACTGCAGATAGAAGACTAAGACCTACGATCTGTATTTTGGAAAACCGGCCAAGAGCATGTCGGTCCACGCTCAGTGTAGGGTTCCGTAGTTGCCCATCCTCCACAATAGACCCGAGGTTTAAATTTCGAAAAAGATTTCAAGCTCTATAAAAAGGTCGTAACCGCAAAAGTAACAGTAATTACTTATTACCTTCTGGAAGTTATCGATTATACGCACCAAATTGAGCGAAATGTTTTAATACAGTACGGCATCACTTAACTAATATGTAACGTTCGAAGTAGAGGACATCGCGCGGCACTTACGTCATTTCAAAGAAAATTATGAATTTTTGCAATAACTCAAAAACAGCTCGACCGATTTTATTCAATATAATTTTCGTTGAAAGTACTTATAAGGCCTCATTTTCATGAATTTTTTCATAATTTTTTGACCCGTGGTTGAAATGTTAGAGGGGGGGGGACACATTTTTTTTTATTTTCGGAGCGAATATTTACAAAAAAAGCTGAGTTTATTAAAAAGTAATGTTGCGAGACCCCTATTATTTTTAAAGGACCTATTCAACGACACCCCACACACTAGTGTCGAAACGAAAAAAAAAATACCCCCACTTTAGGTGTACGGGAGGTACCCGAAAAGAAGTTTTTATTTTACCGTTTTGTCGGCGTGATACATAGGTACACGTCATACTCATATCAAATTTCAGCTTTCTAGTACTAATGATCACGGAGCTAAGCCGCGGACGGACAGACAGACAGACGGACATGGCGAAACTATAAGGGTTCCTTGTTGACTACGGAACCCTAAAAAGTGTCTATGAAAGAGATAATTAAAAAATAATAAACAAAAAAAGGCAATGTATTTTTCAATTGGTTTCGCCGTACTCACGTAATAGTAAAGGTGAACATCGATAAAACTTAACAATTTAACACATGAAGGGTCAATATTATCTTAGAAATTATGAAAAATGCTAAGACACATTGTTAAGTAAATTATTAAGTGAATAGACGCGTGTTGTATGTAGTCTAACGTCTCTCAAAACGAGGTATCATGTTGTGCGTGCATAGTTTTGTTACATGAATGACGCGTGACGTCAAAAATATTGCCTTTGGCTCCTAAGGTAAGGACGGTAAGATACGTTTCCACTGGCGCGAGGGTGCGTAGCGAGAGCGAGGGATTTGTTTTTGTTAACCAATAGAATCAGTTGCGCTGAGCGAGGATAAGTAAGAGAAGTTATTCCATTGGTTAACAAAAACACATCCCTCGCTCCGTATCCTCGCACACTCTGGTGGAAATGCAGCCTTAAAGAGATACTTAGGTAGGGATTTGTATAACCGTCACATAACGTGTCGAATCCCCGTATCGTCTTGACCTAGCGGAAAGCAGTTGATTGGATCTGGCGGTGATCACTTTGGAGAAGCTTTCAATTGATACTGTACAGTGCATGCACATTGAACTGGACAGGCGACGAGTCATCCGTGAAAAGTGTTAGGTAACGCTGGTAACGTCCTTAGTCTTACACAAAATTTTGAAAAATCTTTTTTTTTATAGGTACTACTTAGGGTTTTTCGTGTTCGCCGGGGGCCAAACAAGTCCTAGGCTCAGTAATTGCAATTTATATTATCTAGCAGCACGGCAGCCCCCCTCCAAGTTGAAAAAACTATCACTTGACTTTAGTTTGCCATTGCGATGCTCGTAAATAAAGGCCGGAAAAAACATTTTATCATTTTTAGGGTTCCGTACCTCAAAAGGAAAAAACGGAACCCTTATAGGATCACTTTGTTGTCCGTCTGTCCGTCCGTCCGTCCGTCTGTCAAGACCCTTTTTCTCAGGAACGCGTGGAGGTATGAAGCTGAAATTTATATCAATTACTCAAGTCTACTGTCCCTTGAAGCTGTGAAAAAATCAAACTTCTAAGCCAACGCAATCAAAAGATACAGCCGTTTATGCCGCAAATTTTCGACACTTGCAAGGGAATCAAAACCTACAGGGTGCTTCCCGTGAACTCAGAATCTTGAAATTTGGTACGAAGCAACGTCTTATAGCATAGATAAAGGAAAAATTACGAAAACCATAATTTTTTTTTTTAATACCTAACTTTGCACCTAATTTATATGGGGCGCTATACATACCAGGTGCAAACTTAACTTAACCACTTAGGGATGGAAAGTGTTTGTACGGAACCCTCGGTGCGCGAGTCCGACTCGCACTTGGCCGGTTTTTTTGTAGCTACAGAAAAATCGGGAACCTCATTCCCTCTATCATTTTTCTGGAGAATCTGGATTAATCGATAAACATAGATTGACACGCTCACATGTCTTGAAATCAGCAAGGTCAGAGAGCATTGGGTGGTTCTCTGGATACGAAACTAAGTATTTGATACTTTGGGTACTCAGATAGGGAAGCATGAAAATAGCCGTGACAAGGTGCGATGTCGGGTACCCCGTGCGATCGTCTCAGCGAGCGGGAAGCAGCTGATACGATCTGGCGTTGATCAGGCACTCAATTGATACCGCACAATGCATGCAGATTGGTCTGATTCCGTTTGGGCCGTCCGTCACAGAGTTTCCGTTCTTAAACTTATGACGCGGGAAATTTTAGGGAGAAATCCGGATCAATTTCTTGATTGATTAATCTAGATTATCGCGCTCGGGGCTTTTTTATAGGTACCACTACCACTCAATGAAATATACCAAAGTGGCCTGATTCTGTTTGTATGCCCATAAGAAGCGATTTCTGTAGACGTTAGAATAGAAGTCACAAATGGTATTTTTTACACCCACTGGCGCGAAAGACTAGTGGTAGGTCATCTGAGTAAATTTCGGTTACTCTGCATTTTACTGTGCTTGTGCTGACTGCTGACATACTTTGCATTATGACATTATTTGTCGACACAGGCAAATATGCAATTTGACAGATGCCAGATGCTTGCAGTAGTTGTCAGCTACTTTTGATGCTGGCCTTACCTATAGGTAATGATGTTATCAATCTTGAGACCAAAATTAGATCGCCGAAATTTGCCTATTATAACCCTGAATTTATGATTTTATTATTCGGTATTAGTACTATGTATGTCTTTCAGGAAAGCATGCAACTCAGTTTGAGTGATATTCCAAATGGCCAAGCTTTTAAGTCGGACGTATAGTTTCGCGCTTGGGGTTGTCATCATCCTCAACGTGCAGAGGGTGTAATCGAGCAATAAATATCGTAGCGCGGTGTTGAACATTCTAAATTTAAAATTTGCTCGTAAAAGCACTTACATCGTCTCGATGAGCTCGCAATTGAGCAACAGCTTGTCGGGCCCGAGCTCCACCACGGCCACGGTCTGGTCGAAGTAGTAGATCATCCGCAGCGTGTCGTTGCTCACGCGCCGGCCCGTGTAGGGCTTCACGCCCGCCGCCGGACGCTCCGTGTCATCCGAGCGCGCCCCCACGCTGCCCACCAGTCCCGCCAGCGACCATCCCGTGGGAAAACTCAAAGCGAACGGCTTGGCCGAAGCCGAAGGAGGCGACGACACGGCAATACAACAAATCACGATAACTGATACTAGAGATTTCAGCAGTCCGTCTGCCATCGGCGCGCCGCGGGCGAGCGCCTCGCGCGCTGATCTTACCGCGCTCAACAGTCGACGGAAGGACATTTTGATTTTTTAATTTAACTTTTTAAATCGTGTGCGGATCGTGTTCGTCCATGGCGCGTGCGAGCGGCGCGGCGCTAGGTGGAGGACTGAACTGAATGAATGCCGGCCGGTTGCGCGGGACGGCCACTTTCTTCGTGACGTTGAGCGTTTGTAATGAACTTGGACGTTTCACTCCGCGTTTGAGCTTAGATAACGTACAGTCCGCAAGTCCGCATCAACGGCTCTACATGTCTATAAAGTAAAGTTAGAAGCGGCAGCTAAGCATTTACACTGATCTAAGCACGGTTCTATTATTGTGAAAACAGCATGCAGAGACTTCATATCCGCGTCGCTTTGTTATTAGGGTACAACCAAAAGGCTATGTTTGCACCGTGTACATTAGGTAATAGTCGATGATAATTTATACAGCTATAAACCCATGATATCTGTATTAGATACAGCTAGCTCAAATAGTTATACGTATGTCTAATGTGAATCTAATTAGGCTTTGACCTTATATTTAACGTTGACTGTACTAAGTGACAAACGTCGATCGTCGGCGAATGGTTCGGGAACTCGTTTAACTTTAATGAAGTTGATTGCAGGAAGTCCGAGGTGCAAAATAAGTAGCTCATCTCAAGCGATACATCTAAACGACGTTTTCATTTAAAGATCTGATTTAGAACACAACTTTATGGTGCTACAAATAAAGACGCGAAAGCAACCGGATCGGATATGGACATTGGAAAATCAGTAAAGAAGTGGTGTATTTAGAAAAAGTGCCGGATGTTTTGGAAAATAATACAATTAACGGTTTAATTTAAAGTGTTCACGATAAAGTAGATTAGTTTTCAATTGTATATTTGGGCTATGAAAGGATTTTCTCCAAAACAAGTTTGGTAATTTCTGTGAAAAAGTTATAGGCAGCCAAAGGTAATATCTTCCAGCAATAATGTTTTTCGTTCGTCTGTGATACAAATCTGATGTTATACTAACCGTATTACAGTGTACTCACTGGCTCTGTGAGCTTCAGTGTCGTCTTTACCTATGGTGCAGCACCTCTAGCACAACTGTGACACGCGACTCTTTCTCTCGCGAGAAATATTATCGATCTCTTTCTTCGCATTACTGTGAAAGAGAAACGGGAAATGTTATGTCGCGCAACAGGAGTTGCGAAGCGTAGTTGTGGTAGACGAGCAGGGTCATTGGCGTATCTAAGATTATTTTTCAGGTGGGGCCTGGCTATGGCCTATGAGTTGAAGTCATGACTTTCTATCGGTAACCCAAAATCCTGGGGTGGGCACTAGACCATATTGGGGTGGCCACGGCCCACCCGGCCACCCCCCTAAATACGCCAATGAGCAGGGTGTGCGTTGCCACAGAATAAATCATTGGCATTGCAGACGGGCGCAGTGGTCCTAGGGGCCGCCGCCGCCGCCGCTCGCTCCTTGTTGGCCGCGCGCTTGCTAGGGGACGCTCGGGTAATGTTTGCACACGGGATACATGGTCTGGAGACGTCTCTGGTGAGCTGTAGATCTCACGAGTCAGTTTCAAAATTGCTGAAATATGTATGATACGTTTTTAAGTTTCCTACCACCATTTTGAAAACTTTCGACAAACTGAGTCTATGATTTTATATAATTACCGAACCTGCTTACAAAGTTTTACGAGACTGTTGATAAATGCGACCTGTAGGCGAAAACATACGGAAATCCAGAAAACCGGACAAAAGGTCATACTAATGAAATATTTTTTGACGTGGCTGACACGGAGACGCTTTGCTTATTTTACATAATATTGAGTGTGTCTACAATAAGAATATTAGAAGTGGAGATGCGGGAAACCAGCCGCGTTTTCCTAATGCCCGCATTTTTAAAAACCCGTCCAATCCGTCTTGTATAGAGATTCAAGTGTGATTCGCATTCAGAATCGTTACCTTAGGCACCGGCGTCACATTCACATACTTCCCCTTCCTCGTTTGAGTTCATACTACTTCTACTATTATCAATTCTGTGTTCATATTATACTTCATACTATAAAAGTGTATTGTGTTAAATCAGGTGTTGGGCATAGGTAAGCTTCATATCTGTTTGATGATCGGCATTGACCTGCTGAACTTCATGGCAGCTCACAATACTTGACAACAGTTACAAAAACCCATTAGCATTCAAACTATTCAAAGATGTGTTAAAAGTCATAACCGCCGCGAAGGAGGCAATAGTTACATGGCACGACGGAAGCCTGACAGTTTACCCGCTATATTGAATTATCGGATATAAATGTTATCTATGCACTGTGTTACCAGAAGTATCCAGGTGTATGAGTATCACCCATCACTTCCGTATGTAACCTTAGTCGAATGAAAAAGGTCCATTTTGACTAAGTTCAATACTACGTAAAGCTGAAATGAACGACGGATTCTAGGCTCGAAACCCTAAACGAAAAATACACTAAAAATTCCCACGACATATAAGTAGTGACATATAAGTAGTCTCTTTAATCCTTACCAGTCTGGTTTCAGATCAGGTCATAGCACGGCTACTGCTCTCGTAAAAGTTACAGACGATATTCGGTCAGGTATGAGTGATCGGAAACTGACGGTACTGACGCTGCTTGATTTTAGTAACGCATTTAACACGGTAGATTTTGATATTCTACTGGCGATACTACGTTCTCTTAACATATCTCCTGCGGTTATTGATTGGTTTCATAGTTATCTTACCGGCCGTCGGCAACGTATAAAGGTGGATACTTCCCGTTCTTCTTGGTGCAGCACGTTGGCCGGCGTTCCGCAGGGTGGCGTGTTGTCTCCATTGTTATTTTCTATTTTCATTAATTCCATTACTCGTAACTTATCTTCTTTTTATCACCTTTATGCCGACGATCTTCAAATATATTCTCAGGGTATGCTTGTTGATCTGCCATCGGTCATATGCTCAACGAATTGTGATTTAGAGCGCATTTTGGAATGGAGTAGAGGTTATGGTTTAAAAGTAAATCCTGCTAAGTCGCAAGTTATTATCATTGGCAGCTCTAAGATGATCGCCAAAGTCGACTTTGCAAACTTGCCACCTATTCAGTTCGATGGCGTTCTGATTCCTTTCTCTCTGCAAGTTAAAAACTTAGGTATTATCATGGATCGCACTCTTTCTTAACCTAACCTAACCTAACCTCGCTGAGCTGAGGCACCCATGCCTCAGCTCAGCGAGGTTAGTAGGAAGGTGTTTGCCTCAGTGGCTTCACTGCGGAGACTTCGTAATTTTCTTCCCATCGCTACTAAAATTACCCTTGCTCAAAATTTACTCCTCTCTATATTGGATTACGCTGATGTTTCCTATGTTGACCTCTCGGAGGAGCAGCTTAACAAACTTGAGCGTGTTCAAAACGTCTGCATTAGGTTTATATTTGGGTTACGCAAGTTTGACCATGTCTCTAGTTTCCGTTCACAACTCAAGTGGCTCCCTATCCGCCTTCGTCGAAACTTTCATATTTTGTCCCTTCTCTATAGTGTTCTTTTTAACCCTGCAACTCCCCGCTACCTTAAAGATCGTTTTAGTTACCTGTTATCAGTTAGATCTGCTCAAAATTATTTACTCTCTGTTCCGGCAGCAAAGTCTAAATTTTATTCGAATTCTTTTACATTTAAAGCCATTCTATTATGGAATTCTCTTCCATTGGATCTGAAGAAGGCTAAATCACTATCTGTTTTTAAGATTAAATTAAAAGATCACTACTTGGGGAAAGGCGCTACTGACGCTGCTTGATGCGTCAAAGGCTAAGGGAAGATGGCGCCACTGCCACGGCTAACTTCACCTCTGTGCATAATATTTACTTAAAAATAGTCGAACGCAATATTTCAGTGTAAATACTTAACTGTTACAAAGAGCGAACTTTAACAACGGGCGGAAAGTGTTATCTGCGGCGACAAAGTGCAAACACAAATACTATTAACACTTAAATCAGACACAACGACCAGTGACTTTTTTTTTATGCAAACGGTGTATCTTGAGCTGTTTAGTGCAAACCAGTGTATTTCTGAGTGCCAGAATTAACAGTACAGACGAAACAGTGAGTAAAATATGTAAAAATACGTAAAAGAAGTGTTGTTTCCGTTGCGTTATTTGAACAATCAAGAGTAAACAAACATCAGCTGACTCATTCGACGCCCTACGACATCTAACGCCAACTACTCGAACTATAGACATACATACTCTGGCGATTTTGAGCGCCATCTATACCCAACTTAGATAATCTATACGTTCATCCACCCAGTACGTGATTCACGGTTGCGCGCCATCTAGCGGCCTACTGACGAAACTCTAGGCTAATAGGACATATTCAGTTTCTCATTGCTCGCTGCGCGCACGCCTACAGCTTCGCCTTGCTAAGTGGCAACTTGTTGATAAAAGTTAAGATGGCGCTAGTATGCTCACTATGTAATAAAGATATTCAGAGGAAAAGCTTTCTTACATGCTCCAAATGCAAACAAATACTTGACTTAAAATGTGCGGGAAGATCAAAAAAACTGTTCCTACTCATGACTGCGGAAACTAAAGATGCATGGATATGTATATCATGTAACTCTGCTTCAAATAAACCAACCTTGGCAAGACATAGACAGAATATAACACTAAGGAAGAAAAAAACACAAACTAATGTATTACCGGCACCAAGTACGTCCTCTGAGGCGCAAAAACCCGTTAAAATGTCCCCTTTCTCTACACCAAACACAAATAGATACTCGGCTTGTCCTGATACCTTGCCACTGACTCCAATACAGAGTACTATAGATATCAGCGAAACAAGTTCTCAATCGAGATGTAATACTCAGAATGTAATTGTCAACATACCAATAAATAATTCCTTTGACTCTCTCTCGGAAGTTGAGGTGTCGGACTGCACCTCCTCGTTTATATCCCATCAAAATAACCCTGGCTTAAGCAGAAGCTGCCCAGATTTAAGAACAAATAGCAGTTTGGATGTGGAATTACTCCAAATTAAACTCTCAGCTCTTCAACAAAAATACGACTCGGCTGAAAATGAAATTAGTAAACTTGTGTCTGAAAATATACAATTAAAAAAAAAAATACAGGAATATCAGTTTAAAATAAAAACTACAATTTGCACGTCAACAAGTACTACTCCTACTCAAAATTCAAGCAGTACCAAAAAATCTGCCACCAAGAAAACAAAAAGAGTGCTCAACGTTGATTACTCCATAAATGACGCCGTAAAGCTGTCATCTCCACCTCGAGCCGCTACTCCTGGATGTGTCCAAAATAAGCAACATGACGCTGTTTCCCCACCGTCTGGGCAGGATACGAGAAACCAAGTACCTACAAAACCTTTACGATCCAAAATATGTTTCATAAGCAGTCACAGTTCCAGTCTGGTTAATGTCACAAACCGTTCCATGAACTTATTAACGAGTGAGATTTGTCATTATCGTATGACTGGCGGTGGAATCCTGCAATTATTTAGTGGACTACATGAAAAACTCAAATCTTTTACCTATAGTGACTATTGTATAATTTACATCGGAGAAACTGATTTTACTGTTACATCCCACTATGCCAATTGTATTCAGTTTATAAGAGAACAAGTACAAAGCCTCCAGCACACCAATGTAATAATATGTTTACCGACCTACAAATTACATTACAATGCAAACATGTTTAACAAAAGGATAGAACACTTTAATAATTTGTTATATATGGACAATCTCTCCTACGGGTATGCTTACATCTTGGACTCAAACAGGAATTTGTCATATACCAACTATATGTTTGTGCGAGGTCGAGGGTCGATTAATAAAAAGGGTCTTCTTGTGATATTAAATGATCTAATCAACCTGATTTCCTGGATAAACTGTTCCTCAGTTTCTAATCCTGACACACCAATAGATAATCCGGATAATTCTTCTGGTGATAGTTTTTTTCGTGAATACTAAAAACTTTGTACTAATGCATCAAAATATTCAAGGTGTCCTAAGCAAATTAGATCTCCTCGAAACTACTATACAGGAACTACTAAAGAATGGAACACATGTCGATGTTTTGTGTCTGAGTGAAACTTTTATTCGAAAAGGGACAGAAAGTAACCTAAAAATAAATCAATATAAATTAGCCTCTTCCTTTTCTCGTTGCAAACAAAGCAGAGGTGGATCCTGTATTTTAGTAAAAAACAATCTATGTTACAAGCAACTACAAATATGTAAAGACTTGAGTATTCCAAACGTTTTTGAATGTTGTGGGATTGAAATTCCAGATCATAATGTAATAATAATAAACATATATCGCGTTCCAAAACGCATGTATGAAAAACAGTTCCTACTTCTACTGGAGGCTCTACTATTTAAGTTAAATAAAAATATGAAGAGGCATAAAATTATTGTTAGCGGCGACTGGAATTTCAATATCTTAAAAAAAAACGAAAAAACTAATGTGGAATTGTTACGGTTATTAAGCAATTACAATTTACGAGTGCACATAAATTCTCCTACTCGAGGCCAGTCTTGTTTGGATCAGATCGCGAGCAATATGATGAAAAAAAATATACACTCTTGTGTTCTCCCGTTGGCGCTATCTGACCATGAAACGGCCCAATTCGTGTCGTTTGATGTTAAGAAAACTCGTCAATCGGAGTTAAAGTATATTAAAAGACGAGACTACAGTGTAGACAATTTGCGAAAATTTAAAAGCTACATGGAGGCATTGTCATTTTCCGATGTTTTTAATATAAATGATACAAACGCAGCATTTCGTGAATTCCATAATCAACTGTCCTTATTCAACGACTTATGCTTTCCTTACATTAAAATAAAACTTAAGCATGGACGTAATAATAGATGGGTGTCTAAAGGGATACGCAAATCATGCATAAGTAAGAAAAAATTGCATCTTAAATATGTACAAGAAGCTTCAAATAAACTCTTAAATAAAAATAAATATAGACGGTACGCCAGAGTTTTAAGGGGATGTGTATATAAAGCTCGCCAATTGCAAAACAAGAAATTTATTTCGTCTGCAAAAAATAAATCTAAAGCTACTTGGCAAATTGTTAATGGTGGTAGAAATTTTGAGCATGAAAATATAGATAGTATTGATTATAATAAAACCAAATACTCCGACCCAACTGCCATAGCTGAGCTTTTCAATG
This sequence comes from Apotomis capreana, assembly GCA_947623375.1. Taxonomy (NCBI): domain Eukaryota; kingdom Metazoa; phylum Arthropoda; class Insecta; order Lepidoptera; family Tortricidae; genus Apotomis; species Apotomis capreana. The sequence continues at coordinate 25,325,933 of OX392512.1, read as the reverse complement.
ATTTCTTTGTCAATGTAGCGAATAATTCCTCGTCAGGTAATGTAAATATTAACCATGTTAATTCAGTTTCTTTCAAGCCAATGACCATATTTCTCAATCCCTTCAGCACACAAGACATACATAAAATTATATTATCCTTAAATAATAGTAACGCGTCAGGAATTGATGATATTAGTACCAGAGTCATTAAGCTGTGCGCTAAACAATTTTCGGAACCACTAACGCACATAGTAAACTTGTCTATGGAAGAGGGTCGCTTTCCTGACTGCTTAAAATATACAATTATTAAACCTTTATTTAAAAAAGGGGACAAATCATGTATGAATAACTATCGGCCCATTGCACTTATACCAATTTTGTCAAAGATTTTTGAGAAAGCACTGTACAGTCGGGTTATTTCGTTCTTAAATGCTAACTCTATTTTGAACAGTAATCAGTTTGGTTTCCGAAAAGGTAGCTCAACCACCTTAGCGTGTTTTAATCTCGTCAAAATTATAACAGACTGCATTAACGAGAAAAAACCTGTGGCTGCCATTTTCTTAGACCTAAGTAAAGCTTTTGATTCCGTGGACCATTCAATACTGTTAAATAAATTAGAAAGGTACGGAATCAGAGGAAATGCTTACGATTGGATTCGTAGTTATTTGTCTGGCCGACAACAATGTACTGAAATAAATAACATTATAAATGGTGAATTAAAAATGGCTAGATCAGCATACAAATATAACCACCGTGGAGTGCCACAGGGTAGTATACTCGGTCCGTTGCTATTCTTATTATATGTGAATGATCTCCCGAGCAACTTAAACCACAACTGTATAATGTTTGCCGATGATACTACGTTAGTAATTAAATCCAATGATATTGATGAGTATAATGATGAAATTAATGATGCACTCTCAAAAGTTATAGACTGGTTAAATAATAATAAGTTAAACGTTAATGTTAATAAAACCCAACTGGTGCAATTCAGAACCAACAAAGGTCGTACATGTAAATTAAATATACACCATGAAAACGAGAAAGTAAAAGAAGTAGAAACGACCAAATTTTTAGGAATTTATTTAGATCAATGTTGTAGTTGGAAGACCCACATTTCTGAAATTTGTTCTAAACTACATAAATTTGTGTTTGCTCTAACAAGATTAAGTTGTACCAGCTCTAGAGAGGTAGCACTTACAGCATATCATGGAAATGTTTCTTCTATGCTGAATTACGGATTAATGATATGGGGTAATTCAGTAGATGTGAAAAATGTATTTTTAGCACAAAAGAAGTGTATAAGGGCTGTGTGTAACACCCACTACCTGGCACATTGTAAACCTTTATTCCAAGCTACGGGGATCTTACCTTTACCATGCATGTATATTAAACAGATTGCATTATTTGTAAAACGACATCCTGAATATTTTATAAAACATGATCAAATTTACACTAGATCAACTAGACATAAGGATAAACTATACTTGCCTCGATCCAAAACGCATGTTTTTGACAACAATTCTTATTGTATGGCAATTAAAATTTTCAATAATTTACCGAAGTATGTACAGGAATGCCCCCTTAATCAGTTTAACAAAGTCATAACAAGTTGGCTTCTTGAAAAATGTTATTATTCCATCCAAGACTTTCTGAATGAACAATATAATAATAATAATGATAATAACATTTAAAACAAATATATTTCCTAATTTTGACATATTGTAATCTATTGTAATCATATTAATAATAAGTCGACATTTAATATAGAATTGTGCCTACTGTCTAAGTTATGTTCTTTATAATATTGTAAACAGCGAACAAAAATTAATTATATTGCATGCCTATTTTAGGTCGAACATGAACTTCCTGTGTGTTATCAACATCCATTGTAGCTACACTGTTCTTGCAATAAATATCTTTATCTTTATCTTTATCTTGTCGCTCCCATAGCTTATTGTGTGCTATTGGTAATTTTCCTAGTTAAGTTGGATATCAGCTGTGTTGTATTTATTATTTTTCTTGTGTATATGTGTATTTTTGCCTATATTATATATGTATATTATTTGTGTATATGTATGTTTATCTTTATATATATTTATTTAAGTATGTGTATGACTTATACTTTATGTTATTTAAGTTGCTGAATTTTTTATCTCACCACCTACTCTTTAATTGTTTATTTTTGCTTATTCTTCTACCCAATGGTTGTCTGGAAGAGATCGCTCTTTAGCGATAAGACCGCCTATTGTCTACCATTTATAAATTAAGGTTTCAATTGTAAAAAAAATCTTGTTGGTGTGCAATAAAGAATTGTTGTTGTTGTTGTAGTAGGTACCATGGTATGGCGTCCAAAAAACACAGCGAGCCGGGGTAAATTTCACTTACCTTTTTCTATAGAGAGTGGTGTTCAGCTCAATCGGCCTCATGTGGTCAAATCGGTGGGAATCATATCTATACAACCGCCATCGCAATTCTGATGCACACATCAACAGACGCGCCTAGGGTGTTAGGACCCAGGGTAGAGATATTTTGTTTTATGACTTTGACCTTATTTTAAACAAGGCGCTAAAATAATACTAGGTGTTTGAGATTTATAACAAGCACTTAAATAAGTACTTAGGCTGTACGTAGGTATTGGAGTGGCTTGACGTCAAAACATTATTGTTTAAGCCAGAGCAGATTTGAATCAAGTAGTTTTTTTTCGAGAGCAATAAGTACAAATAAAAGGTGCTCAATAGTCCTCTAATAGATAAGCTGGCAAGAATTTGTTTTATGGACATCTTGCTACTTAAATATGCACCTTGACTTCGGATGCAATCAGCATCGGCTCGTCACGATGCCACAAGGGTTACAGGTTAAATGTCGCAATGGTTAAATGTTTGTATTCAAGGTTTGGTAAGTAAATAAGTACCAAATATTTTACGTACTGTACCTAGTAATTTATTAAAATATTAACCTAATGTTACTTTCATTTCTCCGCAAGCGCGAGATTCCTCAGCCAATCGCGATGCTCGAGTAGGGGCCCCGCGAGCAGGGGCTCCGTGCCGTCGGTGAGTGCCACAGCCTGAAGCTCAAGCCGACCGTTTTGGATCACTATTATCGGACAGCCGGAGATCATCTACAAGAGAAAACCTCATCAGAGTCAGAGGCATATCCTCATTTAGTCAGCTAGGAGGGATATTTGCAGCCATCATCTGAATTCATGCATTAGAATTCACGAAATAGAGGTTGGGTATGATAATATCATCATCATATCAGCCGAAAGACATTCAATGCTGGACAGACCTCCCCAAAGGTTCTCCACAACGGCCAATCGCAGGCTACCCTCTGCGTCACAAGCTTCCTGTGATCGGTGGCCAGATAGTCTGTCCACCGTGTTGATGGGCCTTCCCACGCTGCGTCTTTCTGCAACAGCGACCGGTGCAAAAGTAGGCACATCAAGCATCTGAGCTAGGTATATCGACGACCTAGATCTCTTCTTTTATTATTCCATCTCGCAAGAAGACTTCACGTATGGTATGATAATGACAATAGAAAAAATTAAACACCAACCCTGGTAACTTTAGAATTCCTTCTGGTATCATTCACTGATAAACACAACGTAATGTTGTTCCCCACGATTCCGTAAGTCTTCTTGCACTCGGCGGGACTTAGCTGATGCGTTGGCAAAGAAGTGGCTTTCATCACGAAACTGGTCTCCTTCTACATAAACACAGAAAGTGAGATAAGTACCTAAGCGTAAGTTTTTACTTCAAACATTGATGCACTTGCCAAGTGAATCGTGGAAATCCTAAATCACTTTATTTTTATGATAAAAACTAAATAACCAAGTTAAAGACTTGAGTAATAGAAAGTTTTATGATATCAAAATGTCACACATGGGTTAGGGCCAAAAAGTTGGATGAAATTAAGGCGTAGTTAGCGAGGAAATAAAAGCGATTGGAATAGGTTCCATTGTGCGACAAAAATGAACGATACAAAAAATAGAACCTTAAGGTACGTTATTGGAAGGTTAACTGTCGTCGCACAACGGAGACTTTGATACAAATATTAATTGAGTGAGTTAAGGGTGAGTTATCGTGGTAAACTTTTTCGTCTTAACCCACATCGCACCGCGACTTTAAAAAGAGAAGAGACGAGGCCCCACAATTCACACAAAAATGCCCATAAAAAAGTTAAAAACTATCCGTTTTTGAAATTGCTTAATTATCTATACTTGACCAAGTGAGCGAGACGAGCCAAGCATCTCTGTTTCAGCTCCGGTAAAATTTCTTTCGTTCGTATGTCCGGATGTTTGGATGTCCGGGTGCTCGGGTTTCGGGCTCTTTCGGCTACAGGCTATTCCCAACCGATTCTCATTAAATTTTGTGAGTAGGTTCAATAAGTATAGCTGAAGTAATACAAGCTGAGCTAATCCACTTACCTGCATTCACAATAGCATTGTGTCTAATACAATCCTATCTGCTTTTGTTCTCATAAACACGAACCTGGCGCCAACCAGTTACTTACAAAAAAAGGTTAGAACTACATTGCGTGGATATTGAATTTTCAACCTTATTCCTTGTTGAATAGGTTTAAAATGGTTGATGATGAGAGTTCATAGTCCTTTTTCAAGAGAATACGTTCTGTGAAGCGTCGGACGGTTGTAAAAATCCAAAAAAGTATGATTACCATTATACTGTTAGTGTATTTTGTAGTTTCATGCCTAAGGAAATAGAGTCGATAATCTATATTAACCTTCCAAGGTGGTTACAATCTGGTTTTACTACGAGCTCGTTATCTTAATTTGTGGTTTACCAGTTGTGGTTTGTTCAATGGTATTCAGTTCTTAAGTGGATTAGGTTAGCTTATATTTTATTTATTTTATTTTAGCTTATATTGTTTTACTATACACAGTTTTTTTTTCTGTCGAGTCAGTTTTTCGTTTTTTTTTTTAACCGCGCCGATATAGGTGTTGAACAGGTATAAATTAACAAATTTCTGCTATTTCAAAACAATCCCGCAAAGTCTTACAGCTCACAGAGCCACTAGTTTTAAAGGGACATAGTTTTGGTTTGGTTACTTGCCTGTTCCAAAATCCAACCATACATTCTTCCAGTCACTCCATCCCAGTCTGTTCTCTTCTCCATCATCGGCAACATCACTTCTTCCACCCCTGGTTCAATCCTCAACAGAGCTAAGCTAGGAGCGGTGGTCCTCGATCCTAATATTGAGTTGAACCACTTCTTCGTCAAACCGAGTCCCACGTTTGATTGGCTTGCTCCAAATGGGGTCTCCTTTAGTGTGGGGTGAAGATAAATTGCGGACACTTGGTGAACGCTTCCATCTTTGAGAGGATTTTCAGCGCCAATTACGACTGAATAGTAATTATCTGTTGTTTCATTTGATCTGAAAATATATGTCCGTTAAAGGAATATGAAGATGGGTCGGATGACTGCTGACCATGCAGATCTTTGTCACGAAATTTTAAGTTCGTTGTGGAAATATTTGGATTGTACCTGATAATGATCAAAGGTCTATACTTTGACGTTAGGGAAAAAAGAGGTGGCCCCTCCTTTGCTCTCGCCAATACTCGGTTGGCAAGCATACAATACAGTACATAATAATAAATCTACCACCACCCACATCAAAGTATTAAGTTCGTCAAAATGTATAGGTAACTTAATAAGAATTTAATTATTTACTTACGAGTTACTGTAAAATGGTCCCAACACATTGACGCAGCTAGCTGCCGTGAGCACCCAGCACCGGCCCACCACCACCCCACCACAAGTTTGCGCCGTCACATTCCCAACCGTTTCAAATATGGCCGCCAGAAACGGCGCGTTCTCTGGGAAAGCCACCTTCTCACTCCCAGTTCTATTATTAGCCATTTTCTCTGGGAACCCTACGTCCGCACTCCCTGTTTTATTAACCATTCTCTCTGGGAACCCCACTTTCGCACTCCCAGTTCTATTACTTCTATTAGGCATTCTCATTGGAAGGCCCACCTTCGCACTCCCAGTTTTGTTAGTCATTATCTCCGAAAACATCACCTTTGCATTCCCGGTTATATTATTTATATCAACCGCATGTACTTTGATATCGATATCTTTGTTTGCCTTATTCCCGATGTAATTATGTTCAATGTAATCAGGAGTGTATTTCTCGCCGGAATACTCATAAGATATATCGATAGAGTTATCGAAAAAGCCGACGTTGTTGATCGACTCAGGCGATAGCTCTTGGAGCTTGTAGTTTGGGTACGGTTTGTGTATTATTTCGTTAGTCTGCAGTTTTTCTACGGAATCTGCTGTTAGATTAAGTTTTTTACCGATCACTTCTAGAATTGGTGCTGTTATGGCTTGATTGCAAGTTACTCCAGTCAGTCCTGGTGCAAATTTGTGCAGGGTCGTGTTCATTACATTATTGAAATCTGCAGAAAAGAAAAGCCATGTATTTATAATTTATATGTTAAAGCCTGCTGCACCTTATCCCATTCCAAATCAAATGTACGAGTCTGATTTAGTAAACAGATTTGTAGCTTCTTGATATGCCCGACACAAAAATACAGCGACTAGGTATGTGATTTGGCTAAAAATATGTTGAAAATATTGCTGCCGACATTAATATATATAATTTATTTAATAATTTGGAAAATGTTTACCTACGTATAATAATTTCTAAAGTTCCGTAATAATTACCTGGTAAGGAATCTAGTAAGAAGAGAAGCACTACCGCTTTGGCCATATCGCTCAATGTTATGGCTGTTTGCCGACACAATGCTTGTTGACGTTAGGTACACGGCACCCGGTACACTCCACAACATAACGTTACTTAAAACTTTTGGATGTCATCAGCGGGCCATACGAGGGGCGTCTGAAAAGTTCTAAGCCTAAGATAGAAAAAAACAATTTACACAAATGAACTCGTGTTTATTTTTCAATATAGTCTCCTCCTAAATCAATGCATTTTTTACATTTTTTATACAGTGCTTTTAGGCCATTAAAAAAATAATCTTCATTTTGCCCTTCAAAATGCTCCTGTACAGCCGCCTTCATCTCTTCGTCACTTCTAAATCGCTTTCCCCTCAACTCTTTCTTCAAATTATTGAATAGAAAATAATCGCTTGGGGCTAGATCTGGGCTGTAGGGTGGGTGGTCAATTTCGTCAAAACCAACTTCCTTCAGAGCACGCCTCGCAACATTAGCGGTGTGAACGGGTGCGTTGTCTTGCAAAAACAAAATGCCTTTCCTTAGTTTACCCCGCCTTTTCTCAACTATGGCTTGTCGCACCTGTCTTATTAGATTTGCATAATAAGTTCCGTTTATCGTAGAGCCTTTTTCTAAATAATCGATTAAAAGAATTGTATCGTGAGATAAATAAGAGTCAAATAATTTAATAAAACGTGCTCGTGTATTCTTGTACTACATAGTTCATGGCCGCCATTCCCATCGGCTTGGTCACGTGACATGTCATAACTATGATACATCTTCCCCTCTATGTCAAGTCTGTCTCATAGTCTCTGAGATAGCTAGGAGGTCTTACATTTCTTTTTGGTCTACCTGCCGGTTCATCACAGTTATCCAAATATTGTTCAGGTTGGTCCTGCTGTCCCAAACTGATATTTAAGTCAGGTGAGACTTCAGTTTCCAGTGGAATAACACTCTGTCTAGGATGTTCTTTCACTGGAGTAAATGAAGGCTTTAATTGTGACGAGTTTCTTCGTAAAATGGTACCATAATCATCTTTAATTATAAACGATCTTGGAGAACTGTGAGGAATAACAATTTTGGCTGGTAGCCATACTTTATCTTTACGATACACCACATCTTGCCCTTCTGTAAATGTATAATTAAACTGTTTCGCACACTTATCATAATTAGTTTTATTTACAAGATTTCTTTTGTTTTGATATTTATTAAAATCCTTGACAACTTTTGGAACAAGCAATTCAGAATGAATTGGCAAGGTAGACTTGGTTAAGCGGCTTAATAATAATTGAGATGGACTATATGGTGTACCCAGCACTGAACTATTTCTATATTCTAATAAGATTAAATTTATGTCCAAATTATCCTCCTTACATTTTTTTAACATATTTTTAGCAATGCCAACATATCTTTCAACAAACCCATTAGACTTTGGGTACAATGGGCTAGATGTCACAACAGAAAATGAGTACAATTTAGCAAAATTTTTAAATTCAATTGAATTAAATGGCATATTGTCTGCTCTTAGGATTTTTGGTATACCATGAGTGGCAAATAAAGTTTTTAATATTTTGATAACAGTTCCAGCAGTCATGGAGCTAACTTTAACTAAATCAAACCATTTTGAATAATAGTCTGCAATGATTAGATAATTTTCATTGGCAAAGTTAAGGAAATCACATCCCACTTTCTCATAAGGGAGTGTTGACATTGGCTCATTTAAGATCATATGTTCTTTCGCTTTGTTGACACTATATTTTTCACATAATCGACACTTGCTCACATATGACAATATGTCATCGCTCATATTGGGCCAATAGAACAGTGATTTGGCTCTATCTAATGTCTTAGTAATCCCAAAGTGTGAAGAATGTACCTTCTGAATAACAGTTTTCTGAAGCAGTAATGGAACTATGATTCTGTGATTAAAATACACTATGTCATTTTCAACTATAATATCATTTCTCAATTTCCAGTATGTTTTAGCAATATCTACAACTTTATGAATAGTTTTTGGCCATCCATTTTTGTAATATTCAGTAAGTTTTGATAGTGTCAAGTCGTTAATTGTAGCATTAGTAATTTCAGAAAGAAAACTGTCACATACATTAACAGTATGAACAACTTGGTCCAAAGATTGTTCTAAAGTACCCATTTCAGCTTTTGATGATGCTCTGCTAATGGCATCTGCTATTAACATTTGTGACCCTTTAATATATTGCACATCAATATCATAAATGTTTAATTTTATTCTAATTTTACGTAGTCTCTGTGATGCTATACAATAAATTTCTTTCTTCATTAGCGCCACAAGAGGTTGATGATCAGTTTGTACTATTGTATGCCTACCGTATATGTAGTAATGGAATTTTTTACAAGCAAATAGAATGGCCAAAAATTCCTTATCAATCTGTCCATATTCACATTCTGTTTTACTTAAACTTTTAGATGCAAATGCAACAGGTTGCTTGTTCTGCATTAATACACACCCAATTGCGGTTTTAGAGCTATCTGTCTGGATAGTTATTGGTTGCTTAGGATCAAAATTTCTTAATACCGGTGGACTAACTAATATATTCTTAACTTTTTTAATACACTCTTCATGAACTATGCCCCATTGGAATACAACATCTTTCTTTAAAAGTTCTCTCAGTGGACTTGTGATTTCAGACAGGTTTGGAATAAAATCTCTCAAATAATTAATCATACCTAAAAACCGTTGAAGACTTTGTTTCTCATGGGGTGAGTCATATTCCATTATTGCTTTAATTTTTTGTTTGTCTGGCATCAAGCAACCATTAACTATCTCATGACCAAAATACTTCACTATGTCAGGAAGATACTGGAATTTATTTAAATTAAATTTGACATTTAATTCCCGTGCCCTAGTCAACACTTTTTCTAGGGCCAAATCATGCTCTTCTTTTGTCTTGCCATATATTAAGAAATCATCTATGTATATAAATATGTTATCAATACCCCTGAAACAAGTTTCACAATTTTCTTGAAAAACTTCAGCTGATATATCTAAGCCAAATGGTAAAACATTAAAATTGTAATTTCCAAATACAGAGGAAAATGTACAAATCTTTCTGCTACTCTCTGAAAGACCAATTTGCCAAAATGACTCCTTTAAGTCCAGAACTGAGAAATATTTGGCACCACAAATTTTGTATTTTAAATCATTAATAGTAGGAATTTCAAAGTATTTCTTAAGTACGCACTTGTTCAAGTCTCTGGGATCCAGACAGACACGAATGGCATTTTGATCTTTCTCTACAATCACAATTCTATTAATCCATTCAGTAGCTTCCTCTGTCTTTGAAATAACTCCTTTCTCACAAAGGCGATCCAGTTCAGCTTTCAGTTTTTCTTTTAGCTTAATTGGGATACGATGTGGAGGTTTTGAGACTGGTTCTGATCCCTCTTTCAACAATATCTGATATTCTTTTGGGAATCTGCCAGTCCCCGAGAAAACATCCTGGTATTCAGATATTAACTCTTGTTTCCTCACATCCCCTGAAACAATATCATGTTTAATCATATTAATTTTATTAACAGATATCCTTTTAACTAGGCCTAGCATTAAACAGGCATCTTTCCCAAGGGTCGGCTGAAATTGAGAATCAGTCACAATAAACTCCATGTAATAGCTTTTGCTTCTTATTTTCGCTTCCAACAATACTGTGCCAAACACTTTAATGCCTGTATTGTTGTAAGCATGAAGTCTATATTTACAGGGTTCTAAACACAGTTTTTTCCTTTGTTTTAATGTTTGGAAAGCACTTAACGGAATCAAATTAACATCAGAGCCCGTGTCAATTTTAAACTGATAACTTTTAGTGTCCTCTAGTAATAATGATTGGGTCCATTCAGTAGCACATACCTGTTTATTGACACTGCCACAATAGTATTCTCCATCACTGTCGTCCTGACTAGTATTCCCTATAGCCTTCACAAATTTATTTCGACAGACAGTTGCAAAGTGATTATATTTATTACATTTTGTGCATAACTTGCCTCTTGCTGGGCATGCGCTTAACTTCCGTTCATGTCGTTGACCACACCACCTACACTTCAGTACTATATTTTCTACTTTGTTCACTTCTATCATCACTTTGCCTTGAACTTCAGCCGCTTGCTGCCGTCCCAATTCTGCCAGTCGAAACTTTGCAACAACCACGTCATGCTCAGCCTCACCAGCGAGGATTAATTGTTTTTGCGTGTCTAGATCTCGAGTGCCCAGCACTAATCTGTCACGTACTGCCTCTTCATCCGACTTAAACTTGCAATCCTTGACCAGTCTCCTGACATCCGTTAAAAAACTATCAAATGGTTCATCGGCTTCCTGCTTCCGGCTGTAGAAAAGGAATCTTGAATGCAAGATATTTGTTTTGGGCTGACAATATTCTCGGAATTTGTCCTTGAGAACTTCGAACTTGTTGATCTCACTGGTTGTAAGATTAAAGTTATTGTATATTTTAATGCCATCTTCACCAATAACATTGAGTAAAATTGCCACTTGCCTCTCCTCATCAGCCTTGTTCAGACCTGACGCTGTTAAATATATGCTCAAAGCCTGTTCAAAGAACCTCCAGTTTTCGGCGAGGTTTCCCGAAGAAACATTCAATTTTTCCGGTAGATTAAATGCTGCCATGTTTTTATAATATTTGCACTATTGGTTCGAAACATTTAGACTGCGCCATGTATCGTGAGATAAATAAGAGTCAAATAATTTAATAAAACGTGCTCGTGTATTCTTGTACTACATAGTTAATGGCCAGTGGTTGGAAACTCCTATATAAAATAACGA